>JBAIAA010000620.1:0-600000 GCA_037893245.1 Crossaster papposus
GAGTGAGACACGTGGATATACTCTATCTCTGTCTCCTACCTCTGCTGTTCCTTCTGAGCAGGCTGAGTGAGACACGTGGATATACTCTATCTCTGTCTTCTACCTCTGCTGTTCCTTCTGAGCAGGCTGAGTGAGACACGTGGATATACTCTATCTCTGTCTTCTACCTCTGCTGTTCCTTCTGAGTAGGCTGAGTGAGGTTTAGATCAGACACGTGAATATACTCTATCTCTGTCTTCTACCTCTGCTGTTCCTTCTGAGCAGGCTGAGTGAGACACGTGGATATACTCTATCACTGTCTTCTACCTCTGCCGTTCCTTCTGAGTAGGCTGAGTGAGGTTTAGATCAGACACGTGGATATACTCTATCTCTGTCTTCTACCTCTGCTGTTCCTTCTGAGCAGGCTGAGTGAGACACGTGGATATACTCTATCACTGTCTTCTACCTCTGCTGTTCCTTCTGAGTAGGCTGAGTGAGGTTTAGATCAGACACGTGGATATACTCTATCTCTGTCTTCTACCTCTGCTGTTCCTTCTGAGCAGGCTGAGTGAGACACGTGGATATACTCTATCACTGTCTTCTACCTCTGATGTTCTTTCTGAGTAGGCTGAGTGAGGTTTAGATCAGACACGTGGATATACTCTATCTCTGTCTTCTACCTCTGCTGTTCCTTCTGAGCAGGCTGAGTGAGACACGTGGATATACTCTATCACTGTCTTCTACCTCTGCTGTTCCTTCTGAGCAGGCTGAGTGAGACACGTGGATATACTCTATCTCTGTCTTCTACCTCTGCTGTTCCTTCTGAGTAGGCTGAGTGAGGTTTAGATCAGACACGTGGATATACTCTATCTCTGTATTCTACCTCAGCTGTTCCTTCTGAGCAGGCTGAGTGAGACACGTGGATATACTCTATCTCTGTCTTCTACCTCTGCTGTTCCTTCTGAGCAGGCTGAGTGAGACACGTGGATATACTCTATCACTGTCTTCTACCTCTGCTGTTCCTTCTGAGCAGGCTGAGTGAGGTGTAGATCAGACACGTGGATATACTCTATCTCCGTCTTCTACCTCTGCTGTTCCTTCTGAGCAGGCTGAGCGAGACACGTGGATATACTCTATCTCTGTCTTCTACCTCTGCTGTTCCTTCTGAGCAGGCTGAGTGAGACACGTGGATATACTCTATCTCTGTCTTCTACCTCTGCTGTTCCTTCTGAGCAGGCTGAGTGAGACACGTGGATATACTCTATCTCTGTCTTCTACCTCTGCTGTTCCTTCTGAGCAGGCTGAGTGAGACAAGTGGATATACTCTATCTCTGTCTTCTACCTCTGCTGTTCCTTCTGAGTAGGCTGAGTGAGGTTTAGATCAGACACGTGAATATACTCTATCTCTGTCTTCTACCTCTGCTGTTCCTTCTGAGCAGGCTGAGTGAGACACGTGGATATACTCTATCACTGTCTTATACCTCTGATGTTCCTTCTGAGTAGGCTGAGTGAGGTTTAGATCAGACACGTGGGTATACTCTATCTCTGTCTTCTACCTCTGCTGTTCCTTCTGAGCAGGCTGAGTGAGACACGTGGATATACTCTATCACTGTCTTCTACCTCTGCTGTTCCTTCTGAGCAGGCTGAGTGAGGTGTAGATCAGACACGTGGATATACTCTATCTCCGTCTTCTACCTCTGTTGTTCCTTCTGAGCAGGCTGAGCGAGACACGTGGATATACTCTATCTCTGTCTTCTACCTCTGCTGTTCCTTCTGAGCAGGCTGAGTGAGACACGTGGATATACTCTATCTCTGTCTTCTACCTCTGCTGTTCCTTCTGAGCAGGCTGAGTGAGACACGTGGATATACTCTATCTCTGTCTTCTACCTCTGCTGTTCCTTCTGAGCAGGCTGAGTGAGACACGTGGATATACTCTATCTCTGTCTTCTACCTCTGCTGTTCCTTCTGAGCAGGCTGAGTGAGACACGTGGATATACTCTATCTCTGTCTTCTACCTCTGCTGTTCCTTCTGAGTAGGCTGAGTGAGGTTTAGATCAGACACGTGAATATACTCTATCTCTGTCTTCTACCTCTGCTGTTCCTTCTGAGCAGGCTGAGTGAGACACGTGGATATACTCTATCACTGTTTTCTACCTCTGCTGTTCCTTCTGAGTAGGCTGAGTGAGGTTTAGATCAGACACGTGGATATACTCTATCTCTGTCTTCTACCTCTGCTGTTCCTTCTGAGCAGGCTGAGTGAGACACGTGGATATACTCTATCACTGTCTTCTACCTCTGCTGTTCCTTCTGAGTAGGCTGAGTGAGGTTTAGATCAGACACGTGGATATACTCTATCTCTGTCTTCTACCTCTGCTGTTCCTTCTGAGCAGGCTGAGTGAGACACGTGGATATACTCTATCACTGTCTTCTACCTCTGATGTTCCTTCTGAGTAGGCTGAGTGAGGTTTAGATCAGACACGTGGATATACTCTATCTCTGTCTTCTACCTCTGCTGTTCCTTCTGAGCAGGCTGAGTGAGACACGTGGATATACTCTATCACTGTCTTCTACCTCTGCTGTTCCTTCTGAGCAGGCTGAGTGAGGTGTAGATCAGACACGTGGATATACTCTATCTCCGTCTTCTACCTCTGCTGTTCCTTCTGAGCAGGCTGAGCGAGACACGTGGATATACTCTATCTCTGTCTTCTACCTCTGCTGTTCCTTCTGAGCAGGCTGAGTGAGACACGTGGATATACTCTATCACTGTCTTCTACCTCTGCTGTTCCTTCTGAGCAGGCTGAGTGAGGTGTAGATCAGACACGTGGATATACTCTATCTCCGTCTTCTACCTCTGCTGTTCCTTCTGAGCAGGCTGAGCGAGACACGTGGATATACTCTATCTCTGTCTTCTACCTCTGCTGTTCCTTCTGAGCAGGCTGAGTGAGACACGTGGATATACTCTATCTCTGTCTTCTACCTCTGCTGTTCCTTCTGAGCAGGCTGAGTGAGACACGGGGATATACTCTATCTCTGTCTTCTATCTCTGCTGTTCCTTCTGAGCAGGCTGAGTGAGACACGTGGATATACTCTATCTCTGTCTTCTACCTCTGCTGTTCCTTCTGAGTAGGCTGAGTGAGGTTTAGATCAGACACGTGAATATACTCTATCTCTGTCTTCTACCTCTGCTGTTCCTTCTGAGCAGGCTGAGTGAGACACGTGGATATACTCTATCACTGTCTTCTACCTCTGCTGTTCCTTCTGAGTAGGCTGAGTGAGGTTTAGATCAGACACGTGGATATACTCTATCTCTGTCTTCTACCTCTGCTGTTCCTTCTGAGCAGGCTGAGTGAGACACGTGGATATACTCTATCACTGTCTTCTACCTCTGCTGTTCCTTCTGAGTAGGCTGAGTGAGGTTTAGATCAGACACGTGGATATACTCTATCTCTGTCTTCTACCTCTGCTGTTCCTTCTGAGCAGGCTGAGTGAGACACGTGGATATACTCTATCACTGTCTTCTACCTCTGATGTTCCTTCTGAGTAGGCTGAGTGAGGTTTAGATCAGACACGTGGATATACTCTATCTCTGTCTTCTACCTCTGCTGTTCCTTCTGAGCAGGCTGAGTGAGACACGTGGATATACTCTATCACTGTCTTCTACCTCTGCTGTTCCTTCTGAGCAGGCTGAGTGAGGTGTAGATCAGACACGTGGATATACTCTATCTCCGTCTTCTACCTCTGCTGTTCCTTCTGAGCAGGCTGAGCGAGACACGTGGATATACTCTATCTCTGTCTTCTACCTCTGCTGTTCCTTCTGAGCAGGCTGAGTGAGACACGTGGATATACTCTATCTCTGTCTTCTACCTCTGCTGTTCCTTCTGAGCAGGCTGAGTGAGACACGTGGATATACTCTATCTCTGTCTTCTACCTCTGTTGTTCCTTCTGAGCAGGTTGAGTGAGACACGTGGATATACTCTATCTCTGTCTTCTAACTCGGCTGTTCCTTCTGAGCAGGCTGAGTGAGACACGTGGATATACTATATCTCTGTCTTCTACCTATGCTGTTCCTTCTGAGCAGGCTGAGTGAGGTGTAGATCACACACGTGGATATACTATATCTCTGTCTTCTACCTCTGCTGTTCCTTCTGAGCAGGCTGAGTGAGGTGTAGATCACACACGTGGATATACTCTATCTCTGTCTTCTACCTCTGCTGTTCCTTCTGATCAGGCTGAGTGAGACACGTGGATATACTCTATCTCTGTCTTCTACCTCTGCTGTTCCTTCTGAGCAGGCTGAGTGAGACACGTGGATATACTCTATCTCTGTATTCTACCTCTACTGTTCCTCCTGAGCAGGCTGAGTGAGACACGTGAATATACTCTATATCTGTCTTCTAACTCTGCTGTTCCTCCTGAGCAGGCTGAGTGAGACACGTGGATATACTCTATATCTGTCTTCTACCTCTGCTGTTCCTTCTGAGCAGGCTGAGTGAGACACGTGGATATACTCTATATCTGTCTTCTACCTCTGCTGTTCCTTCTGCGCAGGCTGAGTGAGGTGTAGATCAGACACGTGGATATACTCTATCTCTGTCTTCTACCTCTGCTGTACCTTCTGAGCAGGCTGAGTGAGACACGTGGATATACTCTATCTCTGTCTCCTACCTCTGCTGTTCCTTCTGAGCAGGCTGAGTGAGACACGTGGATATACTCTATCTCTGTCTTCTACCTATGTTGTTCCTTCTGAGCAGGCTGAGTGAGACACGTGGATATACTCTATATCTGTCTTCTACCTCTGCTGTTCCTTCTGCGCAGGCTGAGTAAGGTGTAGATTAGACACGTGGATATACTCTATCTCTGTCTTCTACCTCTGCTGTTCTTTCTGAGCAGGCTGAGTGAGACACGTGGATATACTCTATCTCTGTCTTCTACCTCTGCTGTTCTTTCTGAGCAGGCTGAGTGAGACACGTGGATATACTCTATCTCTGTCTTCTACCTCTGCTGTTCCTTCTGAGCAGGCTGAGTGAGGTGTAGATCAGACACGTGGATATACTCTATCTCTGTCTTCTACCTCTGCTGTTCCTTCTGAGCAGGCTGAGAGAGACACGTGGATATACTCTATCTCTGTCTCCTACCTCTGCTGTTCCTTCTGAGCAGGCTGAGTGAGACACGTGGATATACTCTATCTCTGTCTTCTACCTATGTTGTTCCTTCTGAGCAGGCTGAGTGAGGTGTAGATCAGACACGTGAATGTACTCTATCGCTGTCTTCTACCTCTGCTGTTCCTTCTGAGCAGCCTAAGTGAGACACGTGGATATACTCTATCTCTGTCTTCTACCTCTGCTGTTCCTTCTGAGCAGGCTGAGTGAGACACGTGGATATACCCTATATCTGTCTTCTACCTCTGCTGTTCCTTCTGAGCAGGCTGAGTGAGACCCGTGGATATACTCTATCTTTGTATTCTACCTCTGCTGTTCCTTCTGAGCAGGCTGAGTGAGACACGTGGATATACTCTATCTCTGTCTTCTACCTCTGCTGTTCCTTCTGTGCAGGCTGAGTGAGACACGTGGATATACTCTATCTCTGTCTTCTACCTTTGCTGTTCCTTCTGAGCAGGCTGAGTGAGGTGTAGATCAGACACGTGGATATACTCTATCTCTGTCTTCTACCTCTGCTGTTCCTTCTGAGCAGGCTGAGTGAGGTGTAGATCAGACACGTGGATATACTCTATCTCTGTATTCTACCTCTGCTGTTCTTTCTGAGCAGGCTGAGTGAGACACGTGGATATACTCTATCTCTGTCTTCTACCTCTGCTGTTCCTTCTGAGCAGGCTGAGTGAGGTGTATATCAGACACGTGGATATACTCTATCTCTGTCTTCTACCTCTGCTGTTCCTTCTGAGCAGGCTGAGTGAGACACGTGGATATACTCTATCTCTGTCTTCTACCTCTGCTGTTCCTTCTGAGCAGGCTGAGTGAGACACGTGGATATACTCTATCTCTGTCTTCTACCTCTGCTGTTCCTTCTGAGCAGGCTGAGTGAGACACGTCGATATACTCTATATCTGTCGTCTACCTCTGCTGTTCCTTCTGAGCAGGCTGAGTGAGACACGTGGATATACTCTATCTCTGTCTTCTACCTCTGCTGTTCCTTCTGAGCAGGCTGAGTGAGACACGTGGATATACTCTATCTCTGTCTTCTACCTCTGCTGTTCCTTCTGAGCAGGCTGAGTGAGACACGTGGATATACTCTATCTCTGTCTTCTACCTCTGCTGTTCCTTCTGAGTAGGCTGAGTGAGGTTTAGATCAGACACGTGGATATACTCTATCTCTGTCTTCTACCTCTGCTGTTCCTTCTGAGCAGGCTGAGTGAGACACGTGGATATACTCTATCTCTGTCTTCTACCTCTGCTGTTCCTTCTGAGCAGGCTGAGTGAGACACGTGGATATACTCTATCTCTGTCTTCTACCTCTGCTGTTCCTTCTGAGTAGGCTGAGTGAGGTTTAGATCAGACACGTGGATATACTCTATCTCTGTCTTCTACCTCTGCTGTTCCTTCTGAGCAGGCTGAGTGAGACACGTGGATATACTCTATCTCTGTCTTCTACCTCTGCTGTTCCTTCTGAGCAGGCTGAGTGAGACACGTGGATATACTCTATCTCTGTCTTCTACCTCTGCTGTTCCTTCTGAGCAGGCTGAGTGAGACACGTGGATATACTCTATCTCTGTCTCCTACCTCTGATGTTCCTTCTGAGCAGGCTGAGTGAGACACGTGGATATACTCTATCTCTGTCTTCTACCTATGTTGTTCCTTCTGAGCAGGCTGAGTGAGACACGTGGATATACTCTATATCTGTCTTCTACCTCTGCTGTTCCTTCTGAGCAGGCTGAGTGAGACACGTGGATATACTCTATATCTGTCTTCTACCTCTGCTGTTCCTTCTGCGCAGGCTGAGTAAGGTGTAGATTAGACACGTGGATATACTCTATCTCTGTCTTCTACCTCTGCTGTTCTTTCTGAGCAGGCTGAGTGAGACACGTGGATATACTCTATCTCTGTCTTCTACCTCTGCTGTTCCTTCTGAGCAGGCTGAGTGAGGTGTAGATCAGACACGTGGATATACTCTATCTCTGTCTTCTACCTCTGCTGTTCCTTCTGAGCAGGCTGAGTGAGACACGTGGATATACTATATCTCTGTCTCCTACCTCTGCTGTTCCTTCTGAGCAGGCTGAGTGAGACACGTGGATATACTCTATCTCTGTCTTCTACCTATGTTGTTCCTTCTGAGCAGGCTGAGTGAGGTGTAGATCAGACACGTGAATGTACTCTATCGCTGTCTTCTACCTCTGCTGTTCCTTCTGAGCAGCCTAAGTGAGACACGTGGATATACTCTATCTCTGTCTTCTACCTCTGCTGTTCCTTCTGAGCAGGCTGAGTGAGACACGTGGATATACTCTATCTCTGTCTTCTACCTCTGCTGTTCCTTCTGAGCAGGCTGAGTGAGACACGTGGATATACTCTATCTCTGTCTTCTACCTCTGCTGTTCCTTCTGAGCAGGCTGAGTGAGACACGTGGATATACTCTATCTCTGTCTTCTACCTCTGCTGTTCCTTCTGAGCAGGCTGAGTGAGACACGTGGATATACTCTATCTCTGTCTTCTACCTCTGCTGTTCCTTCTGAGTAGGCTGAGTGAGGTTTAGATCAGACACGTGAATATACTCTATCTCTGTCTTCTACCTCTGCTGTTCCTTCTGAGCAGGCTGAGTGAGACACGTGGATATACTCTATCACTGTTTTCTACCTCTGCTGTTCCTTCTGAGTAGGCTGAGTGAGGTTTAGATCAGACACGTGGATATACTCTATCTCTGTCTTCTACCTCTGCTGTTCCTTCTGAGCAGGCTGAGTGAGACACGTGGATATACTCTATCACTGTCTTCTACCTCTGCTGTTCCTTCTGAGTAGGCTGAGTGAGGTTTAGATCAGACACGTGGATATACTCTATCTCTGTCTTCTACCTCTGCTGTTCCTTCTGAGCAGGCTGAGTGAGACACGTGGATATACTCTATCACTGTCTTCTACCTCTGATGTTCTTTCTGAGTAGGCTGAGTGAGGTTTAGATCAGACACGTGGATATACTCTATCTCTGTCTTCTACCTCTGCTGTTCCTTCTGAGCAGGCTGAGTGAGACACGTGGATATACTCTATCACTGTCTTCTACCTCTGCTGTTCCTTCTGAGCAGGCTGAGTGAGGTGTAGATCAGACACGTGGATATACTCTATCTCCGTCTTCTACCTCTGCTGTTCCTTCTGAGCAGGCTGAGCGAGACACGTGGATATACTCTATCTCTGTCTTCTACCTCTGCGGTTCCTTCTGAGCAGGCTGAGTGAGACACGTGGATATACTCTATCACTGTCTTCTACCTCTGCTGTTCCTTCTGAGCAGGCTGAGTGAGGTGTAGATCAGACACGTGGATATACTCTATCTCCGTCTTCTACCTCTGCTGTTCCTTCTGAGCAGGCTGAGCGAGACACGTGGATATACTCTATCTCTGTCTTCTACCTCTGCTGTTCCTTCTGAGCAGGCTGAGTGAGACACGTGGATATACTCTATCTCTGTCTTCTACCTCTGCTGTTCCTTCTGAGCAGGCTGAGTGAGACACGGGGATATACTCTATCTCTGTCTTCTATCTCTGCTGTTCCTTCTGAGCAGGCTGAGTGAGACACGTGGATATACTCTATCTCTGTCTTCTACCTCTGCTGTTCCTTCTGAGTAGGCTGAGTGAGGTTTAGATCAGACACGTGAATATACTCTATCTCTGTCTTCTACCTCTGCTGTTCCTTCTGAGCAGGCTGAGTGAGACACGTGGATATACTCTATCACTGTCTTCTACCTCTGCTGTTCCTTCTGAGTAGGCTGAGTGAGGTTTAGATCAGACACGTGGATATACTCTATCTCTGTCTTCTACCTCTGCTGTTCCTTCTGAGCAGGCTGAGTGAGACACGTGGATATACTCTATCACTGTCTTCTACCTCTGCTGTTCCTTCTGAGTAGGCTGAGTGAGGTTTAGATCAGACACGTGGATATACTCTATCTCTGTCTTCTACCTCTGCTGTTCCTTCTGAGCAGGCTGAGTGAGACACGTGGATATACTCTATCACTGTCTTCTACCTCTGATGTTCCTTCTGAGTAGGCTGAGTGAGGTTTAGATCAGACACGTGGATATACTCTATCTCTGTCTTCTACCTCTGCTGTTCCTTCTGAGCAGGCTGAGTGAGACACGTGGATATACTCTATCACTGTCTTCTACCTCTGCTGTTCCTTCTGAGCAGGCTAAGTGAGGTGTAGATCAGACACGTGGATATACTCTATCTCCGTCTTCTACCTCTGCTGTTCCTTCTGAGCAGGCTGAGCGAGACACGTGGATATACTCTATCTCTGTCTTCTACCTCTGCTGTTCCTTCTGAGCAGGCTGAGTGAGACACGTGGATATACTCTATCTCTGTCTTCTACCTCTGCTGTTCCTTCTGAGTAGGCTGAGTGAGGTTTAGATCAGACACGTGGATATACTCTATCTCTGTCTTCTACCTCTGCTGTTCCTTCTGAGCAGGCTGAGTGAGACACGTGGATATACTCTATCTCTGTCTTCTACCTCTGTTGTTCCTTCTGAGCAGGTTGAGTGAGACACGTGGATATACTCTATCTCTGTCTTCTAACTCGGCTGTTCCTTCTGAGCAGGCTGAGTGAGACACGTGGATATACTATATCTCTGTCTTCTACCTATGCTGTTCCTTCTGAGCAGGCTGAGTGAGGTGTAGATCACACACGTGGATATACTATATCTCTGTCTTCTACCTCTGCTGTTCCTTCTGAGCAGGCTGAGTGAGGTGTAGATCACACACGTGGATATACTCTATCTCTGTCTTCTACCTCTGCTGTTCCTTCTGATCAGGCTGAGTGAGACACGTGGATATACTCTATCTCTGTCTTCTACCTCTGCTGTTCCTTCTGAGCAGGCTGAGTGAGACACGTGGATATACTCTATCTCTGTATTCTACCTCTACTGTTCCTCCTGAGCAGGCTGAGTGAGACACGTGAATATACTCTATATCTGTCTTCTAACTCTGCTGTTCCTCCTGAGCAGGCTGAGTGAGACACGTGGATATACTCTATATCTGTCTTCTACCTCTGCTGTTCCTTCTGAGCAGGCTGAGTGAGACACGTGGATATACTCTATATCTGTCTTCTACCTCTGCTGTTCCTTCTGCGCAGGCTGAGTGAGGTGTAGATTAGACACGTGGATATACTCTATCTCTGTCTTCTACCTCTGCTGTTCTTTCTGAGCAGGCTGAGTGAGACACGTGGATATACTCTATCTCTGTCTTCTACCTCTGCTGTTCCTTCTGAGCAAGCTGAGTGAGGTGTAGATCAGACACGTGGATATACTCTATCTCTGTCTTCTACCTCTGCTGTTCCTTCTGAGCAGGCTGAGTGAGACACGTGGATATACTCTATCTCTGTCTCCTACCTCTGCTGTTCCTTCTGAGCAGGCTGAGTGAGACACGTGGATATACTCTATCTCTGTCTTCTACCTATGTTGTTCCTTCTGAGCAGGCTGAGTGAGACACGTGGATATACTCTATATCTGTCTTCTACCTCTGCTGTTCCTTCTGCGCAGGCTGAGTAAGGTGTAGATTAGACACGTGGATATACTCTATCTCTGTCTTCTACCTCTGCTGTTCTTTCTGAGCAGGCTGAGTGAGACACGTGGATATACTCTATCTCTGTCTTCTACCTCTGCTGTTCTTTCTGAGCAGGCTGAGTGAGACACGTGGATATACTCTATCTCTGTCTTCTACCTCTGCTGTTCCTTCTGAGCAGGCTGAGTGAGGTGTAGATCAGACACGTGGATATACTCTATCTCTGTCTTCTACCTCTGCTGTTCCTTCTGAGCAGGCTGAGTGAGACACGTGGATATACTCTATCTCTGTCTCCTACCTCTGCTGTTCCTTCTGAGCAGGCTGAGTGAGACACGTGGATATACTCTATCTCTGTCTTCTACCTATGTTGTTCCTTCTGAGCAGGCTGAGTGAGGTGTAGATCAGACACGTGAATGTACTCTATCGCTGTCTTCTACCTCTGCTGTTCCTTCTGAGCAGCCTAAGTGAGACACGTGGATATACTCTATCTCTGTCTTCTACCTCTGCTGTTCCTTCTGAGCAGGCTGAGTGAGACACGTGGATATACCCTATATCTGTCTTCTACCTCTGCTGTTCCTTCTGAGCAGGCTGAGTGAGACCCGTGGATATACTCTATCTTTGTCTTCTACCTCTGCTGTTCCTTCTGAGCAGGCTGAGTGAGACACGTGGATATACTCTATCTCTGTCTTCTACCTCTGCTGTTCCTTCTGTGCAGGCTGAGTGAGACACGTGGATATACTCTATCTCTGTCTTCTACCTTTGCTGTTCCTTCTGAGCAGGCTGAGTGAGGTGTAGATCAGACACGTGGATATACTCTATCTCTGTCTTCTACCTCTGCTGTTCCTTCTGAGCAGGCTGAGTGAGGTGTAGATCAGACACGTGGATATACTCTATCTCTGTATTCTACCTCTGCTGTTCTTTCTGAGCAGGCTGAGTGAGACACGTGGATATACTCTATCTCTGTCTTCTACATCTGCTGTTCCTTCTGAGCAGGCTGAGTGAGGTGTATATCAGACACGTGGATATACTCTATCTCTGTCTTCTACCTCTGCTGTTCCTTCTGAGCAGGCTGAGTGAGACACGTGGATATACTCTATCTCTGTCTTCTACCTCTGCTGTTCCTTCTGAGCAGGCTGAGTGAGACACGTGTATATACTCTATCTCTGTCTTCTACCTCTGCTGTTCCTTCTGAGTAGGCTGAGTGAGGTTTAGATCAGACACGTGGATATACTCTATCTCTGTCTTCTACCTCTGCTGTTCCTTCTGAGCAGGCTGAGTGAGACACGTGGATATACTCTATCTCTGTCTTCTACCTCTGTTGTTCCTTCTGAGCAGGTTGAGTGAGACACGTGGATATACTCTATCTCTGTCTTCTAACTCGGCTGTTCCTTCTGAGCAGGCTGAGTGAGGTTTAGATCAGACACGTGGATATACTCTATCTCTGTCTTCTACCTCTGCTGTTCCTTCTGAGCAGGCTGAGTGAGACACGTGGATATACTCTATCTCTGTCTTCTACCTCTGCTGTTCCTTCTGAGCAGGCTGAGTGAGACACGTGGATATACTCTATCTCTGTCTTCTACCTCTGCTGTTCCTTCTGAGTAGGCTGAGTGAGGTTTAGATCAGACACGTGGATATACTCTATCTCTGTCTTCTACCTCTGCTGTTCCTTCTGAGCAGGCTGAGTGAGACACGTGGATATACTCTATCTCTGTCTTCTACCTCTGCTGTTCCTTCTGAGCAGGCTGAGTGAGACACGTGGATATACTCTATCTCTGTCTTCTACCTCTGCTGTTCCTTCTGAGCAGGCTGAGTGAGACACGTGGATATACTCTATCTCTGTCTCCTACCTCTGATGTTCCTTCTGAGCAGGCTGAGTGAGACACGTGGATATACTCTATCTCTGTCTTCTACCTATGTTGTTCCTTCTGAGCAGGCTGAGTGAGACACGTGGATATACTCTATATCTGTCTTCTACCTCTGCTGTTCCTTCTGAGCAGGCTGAGTGAGACACGTGGATATACTCTATATCTGTCTTCTACCTCTGCTGTTCCTTCTGCGCAGGCTGAGTAAGGTGTAGATTAGACACGTGGATATACTCTATCTCTGTCTTCTACCTCTGCTGTTCTTTCTGAGCAGGCTGAGTGAGACACGTGGATATACTCTATCTCTGTCTTCTACCTCTGCTGTTCCTTCTGAGCAGGCTGAGTGAGGTGTAGATCAGACACGTGGATATACTCTATCTCTGTCTTCTACCTCTGCTGTTCCTTCTGAGCAGGCTGAGTGAGACACGTGGATATACTATATCTCTGTCTCCTACCTCTGCTGTTCCTTCTGAGCAGGCTGAGTGAGACACGTGGATATACTCTATCTCTGTCTTCTACCTATGTTGTTCCTTCTGAGCAGGCTGAGTGAGGTGTAGATCAGACACGTGAATGTACTCTATCGCTGTCTTCTACCTCTGCTGTTCCTTCTGAGCAGCCTAAGTGAGACACGTGGATATACTCTATCTCTGTCTTCTACCTCTGCTGTTCCTTCTGAGCAGGCTGAGTGAGACACGTGGATATACTCTATCTCTGTCTTCTACCTCTGCTGTTCCTTCTGAGCAGGCTGAGTGAGACACGTGGATATACTCTATCTCTGTCTTCTACCTCTGCTGTTCCTTCTGAGCAGGCTGAGTGAGACACGTGGATATACTCTATCTCTGTCTTCTACCTCTGCTGTTCCTTCTGAGCAGGCTGAGTGAGACACGTGGATATACTCTATCTCTGTCTTCTACCTCTGCTGTTCCTTCTGAGTAGGCTGAGTGAGGTTTAGATCAGACACGTGAATATACTCTATCTCTGTCTTCTACCTCTGCTGTTCCTTCTGAGCAGGCTGAGTGAGACACGTGGATATACTCTATCACTGTTTTCTACCTCTGCTGTTCCTTCTGAGTAGGCTGAGTGAGGTTTAGATCAGACACGTGGATATACTCTATCTCTGTCTTCTACCTCTGCTGTTCCTTCTGAGCAGGCTGAGTGAGACACGTGGATATACTCTATCACTGTCTTCTACCTCTGCTGTTCCTTCTGAGTAGGCTGAGTGAGGTTTAGATCAGACACGTGGATATACTCTATCTCTGTCTTCTACCTCTGCTGTTCCTTCTGAGCAGGCTGAGTGAGACACGTGGATATACTCTATCACTGTCTTCTACCTCTGATGTTCCTTCTGAGTAGGCTGAGTGAGGTTTAGATCAGACACGTGGATATACTCTATCTCTGTCTTCTACCTCTGCTGTTCCTTCTGAGCAGGCTGAGTGAGACACGTGGATATACTCTATCACTGTCTTCTACCTCTGCTGTTCCTTCTGAGCAGGCTGAGTGAGGTGTAGATCAGACACGTGGATATACTCTATCTCCGTCTTCTACCTCTGCTGTTCCTTCTGAGCAGGCTGAGCGAGACACGTGGATATACTCTATCTCTGTCTTCTACCTCTGCTGTTCCTTCTGAGCAGGCTGAGTGAGACACGTGGATATACTCTATCACTGTCTTCTACCTCTGCTGTTCCTTCTGAGCAGGCTGAGTGAGGTGTAGATCAGACACGTGGATATACTCTATCTCCGTCTTCTACCTCTGCTGTTCCTTCTGAGCAGGCTGAGCGAGACACGTGGATATACTCTATCTCTGTCTTCTACCTCTGCTGTTCCTTCTGAGCAGGCTGAGTGAGACACGTGGATATACTCTATCTCTGTCTTCTACCTCTGCTGTTCCTTCTGAGCAGGCTGAGTGAGACACGGGGATATACTCTATCTCTGTCTTCTATCTCTGCTGTTCCTTCTGAGCAGGCTGAGTGAGACACGTGGATATACTCTATCTCTGTCTTCTACCTCTGCTGTTCCTTCTGAGTAGGCTGAGTGAGGTTTAGATCAGACACGTGAATATACTCTATCTCTGTCTTCTACCTCTGCTGTTCCTTCTGAGCAGGCTGAGTGAGACACGTGGATATACTCTATCACTGTCTTCTACCTCTGCTGTTCCTTCTGAGTAGGCTGAGTGAGGTTTAGATCAGACACGTGGATATACTCTATCTCTGTCTTCTACCTCTGCTGTTCCTTCTGAGCAGGCTGAGTGAGACACGTGGATATACTCTATCACTGTCTTCTACCTCTGCTGTTCCTTCTGAGTAGGCTGAGTGAGGTTTAGATCAGACACGTGGATATACTCTATCTCTGTCTTCTACCTCTGCTGTTCCTTCTGAGCAGGCTGAGTGAGACACGTGGATATACTCTATCACTGTCTTCTACCTCTGATGTTCCTTCTGAGTAGGCTGAGTGAGGTTTAGATCAGACACGTGGATATACTCTATCTCTGTCTTCTACCTCTGCTGTTCCTTCTGAGCAGGCTGAGTGAGACACGTGGATATACTCTATCACTGTCTTCTACCTCTGCTGTTCCTTCTGAGCAGGCTGAGTGAGGTGTAGATCAGACACGTGGATATACTCTATCTCCGTCTTCTACCTCTGCTGTTCCTTCTGAGCAGGCTGAGCGAGACACGTGGATATACTCTATCTCTGTCTTCTACCTCTGCTGTTCCTTCTGAGCAGGCTGAGTGAGACACGTGGATATACTCTATCTCTGTCTTCTACCTCTGCTGTTCCTTCTGAGTAGGCTGAGTGAGGTTTAGATCAGACACGTGGATATACTCTATCTCTGTCTTCTACCTCTGCTGTTCCTTCTGAGCAGGCTGAGTGAGACACGTGGATATACTCTATCTCTGTCTTCTACCTCTGTTGTTCCTTCTGAGCAGGTTGAGTGAGACACGTGGATATACTCTATCTCTGTCTTCTAACTCGGCTGTTCCTTCTGAGCAGGCTGAGTGAGACACGTGGATATACTATATCTCTGTCTTCTACCTATGCTGTTCCTTCTGAGCAGGCTGAGTGAGGTGTAGATCACACACGTGGATATACTATATCTCTGTCTTCTACCTCTGCTGTTCCTTCTGAGCAGGCTGAGTGAGGTGTAGATCACACACGTGGATATACTCTATCTCTGTCTTCTACCTCTGCTGTTCCTTCTGATCAGGCTGAGTGAGACACGTGGATATACTCTATCTCTGTCTTCTACCTCTGCTGTTCCTTCTGAGCAGGCTGAGTGAGACACGTGGATATACTCTATCTCTGTATTCTACCTCTACTGTTCCTCCTGAGCAGGCTGAGTGAGACACGTGAATATACTCTATATCTGTCTTCTAACTCTGCTGTTCCTTCTGAGCAGGCTGAGTGAGACACGGGGATATACTCTATCTCTGTCTTCTATCTCTGCTGTTCCTTCTGAGCAGGCTGAGTGAGACACGTGGATATACTCTATCTCTGTCTTCTACCTCTGCTGTTCCTTCTGAGTAGGCTGAGTGAGGTTTAGATCAGACACGTGAATATACTCTATCTCTGTCTTCTACCTCTGCTGTTCCTTCTGAGCAGGCTGAGTGAGACACGTGGATATACTCTATCACTGTCTTCTACCTCTGCTGTTCCTTCTGAGTAGGCTGAGTGAGGTTTAGATCAGACACGTGGATATACTCTATCTCTGTCTTCTACCTCTGCTGTTCCTTCTGAGCAGGCTGAGTGAGACACGTGGATATACTCTATCACTGTCTTCTACCTCTGCTGTTCCTTCTGAGTAGGCTGAGTGAGGTTTAGATCAGACACGTGGATATACTCTATCTCTGTCTTCTACCTCTGCTGTTCCTTCTGAGCAGGCTGAGTGAGACACGTGGATATACTCTATCACTGTCTTCTACCTCTGATGTTCCTTCTGAGTAGGCTGAGTGAGGTTTAGATCAGACACGTGGATATACTCTATCTCTGTCTTCTACCTCTGCTGTTCCTTCTGAGCAGGCTGAGTGAGACACGTGGATATACTCTATCACTGTCTTCTACCTCTGCTGTTCCTTCTGAGCAGGCTGAGTGAGGTGTAGATCAGACACGTGGATATACTCTATCTCCGTCTTCTACCTCTGCTGTTCCTTCTGAGCAGGCTGAGCGAGACACGTGGATATACTCTATCTCTGTCTTCTACCTCTGCTGTTCCTTCTGAGCAGGCTGAGTGAGACACGTGGATATACTCTATCTCTGTCTTCTACCTCTGCTGTTCCTTCTGAGTAGGCTGAGTGAGGTTTAGATCAGACACGTGGATATACTCTATCTCTGTCTTCTACCTCTGCTGTTCCTTCTGAGCAGGCTGAGTGAGACACGTGGATATACTCTATCTCTGTCTTCTACCTCTGTTGTTCCTTCTGAGCAGGTTGAGTGAGACACGTGGATATACTCTATCTCTGTCTTCTAACTCGGCTGTTCCTTCTGAGCAGGCTGAGTGAGACACGTGGATATACTATATCTCTGTCTTCTACCTATGCTGTTCCTTCTGAGCAGGCTGAGTGAGGTGTAGATCACACACGTGGATATACTATATCTCTGTCTTCTACCTCTGCTGTTCCTTCTGAGCAGGCTGAGTGAGGTGTAGATCACACACGTGGATATACTCTATCTCTGTCTTCTACCTCTGCTGTTCCTTCTGATCAGGCTGAGTGAGACACGTGGATATACTCTATCTCTGTCTTCTACCTCTGCTGTTCCTCCTGAGCAGGCTGAGTGAGACACGTGGATATACTCTATCTCTGTATTCTACCTCTACTGTTCCTCCTGAGCAGGCTGAGTGAGACACGTGAATATACTCTATATCTGTCTTCTAACTCTGCTGTTCCTCCTGAGCAGGCTGAGTGAGACACGTGGATATACTCTATATCTGTCTTCTACCTCTGCTGTTCCTTCTGAGCAGGCTGAGTGAGACACGTGGATATACTCTATATCTGTCTTCTACCTCTGCTGTTCCTTCTGCGCAGGCTGAGTGAGGTGTAGATTAGACACGTGGATATACTCTATCTCTGTCTTCTACCTCTGCTGTTCTTTCTGAGCAGGCTGAGTGAGACACGTGGATATACTCTATCTCTGTCTTCTACCTCTGCTGTTCCTTCTGAGCAAGCTGAGTGAGGTGTAGATCAGACACGTGGATATACTCTATCTCTGTCTTCTACCTCTGCTGTTCCTTCTGAGCAGGCTGAGTGAGACACGTGGATATACTCTATCTCTGTCTCCTACCTCTGCTGTTCCTTCTGAGCAGGCTGAGTGAGACACGTGGATATACTCTATCTCTGTCTTCTACCTATGTTGTTCCTTCTGAGCAGGCTGAGTGAGACACGTGGATATACTCTATATCTGTCTTCTACCTCTGCTGTTCCTTCTGCGCAGGCTGAGTAAGGTGTAGATTAGACACGTGGATATACTCTATCTCTGTCTTCTACCTCTGCTGTTCTTTCTGAGCAGGCTGAGTGAGACACGTGGATATACTCTATCTCTGTCTTCTACCTCTGCTGTTCTTTCTGAGCAGGCTGAGTGAGACACGTGGATATACTCTATCTCTGTCTTCTACCTCTGCTGTTCCTTCTGAGCAGGCTGAGTGAGGTGTAGATCAGACACGTGGATATACTCTATCTCTGTCTTCTACCTCTGCTGTTCCTTCTGAGCAGGCTGAGTGAGACACGTGGATATACTCTATCTCTGTCTCCTACCTCTGCTGTTCCTTCTGAGCAGGCTGAGTGAGACACGTGGACATACTCTATCTCTGTCTTCTACCTATGTTGTTCCTTCTGAGCAGGCTGAGTGAGGTGTAGATCAGACACGTGAATGTACTCTATCGCTGTCTTCTACCTCTGCTGTTCCTTCTGAGCAGCCTAAGTGAGACACGTGGATATACTCTATCTCTGTCTTCTACCTCTGCTGTTCCTTCTGAGCAGGCTGAGTGAGACACGTGGATATACCCTATATCTGTCTTCTACCTCTGCTGTTCCTTCTGAGCAGGCTGAGTGAGACCCGTGGATATACTCTATCTTTGTCTTCTACCTCTGCTGTTCCTTCTGAGCAGGCTGAGTGAGACACGTGGATATACTCTATCTCTGTCTTCTACCTCTGCTGTTCCTTCTGTGCAGGCTGAGTGAGACACGTGGATATACTCTATCTCTGTCTTCTACCTTTGCTGTTCCTTCTGAGCAGGCTGAGTGAGGTGTAGATCAGACACGTGGATATACTCTATCTCTGTCTTCTACCTCTGCTGTTCCTTCTGAGCAGGCTGAGTGAGGTGTAGATCAGACACGTGGATATACTCTATCTCTGTATTCTACCTCTGCTGTTCTTTCTGAGCAGGCTGAGTGAGACACGTGGATATACTCTATCTCTGTCTTCTACCTCTGCTGTTCCTTCTGAGCAGGCTGAGTGAGGTGTATATCAGACACGTGGATATACTCTATCTCTGTCTTCTACCTCTGCTGTTCCTTCTGAGCAGGCTGAGTGAGACACGTGGATATACTCTATCTCTGTCTTCTACCTCTGCTGTTCCTTCTGAGCAGGCTGAGTGAGACACGTCGATATACTCTATATCTGTCGTCTACCTCTGCTGTTCCTTCTGAGCAGGCTGAGTGAGGTGTAGATCAGACACGTGGATATACTCTATCTCTGTCTTCTACCTCTGCTGTTCCTTCTGAGCAGGCTGAGTGAGACACGTGGATATACTCTATCTCTGTCTTCTACCTCTGCTGTTCCTTCTGAGCAGGCTGAGTGAGACACGTGGATATACTCTATCTCTGTCTTCTACCTCTGCTGTTCCTTCTGAGCAGGCTGAGTGAGACACGTGGATATACTCTATCTCTGTCTTCTACCTCTGCTGTTCCTTCTGAGTAGGCTGAGTGAGGTTTAGATCAGACACGTGGATATACTCTATTTCTGTCTTCTACCTCTGCTGTTCCTTCTGAGCAGGCTGAGTGAGACACGTGGATATACTCTATCTCTGTCTTCTACCTCTGCTGTTCCTTCTGAGCAGGCTGAGTGAGACACGTGGATATACTCTATCTCTGTCTTCTACCTCTGCTGTTCCTTCTGAGTAGGCTGAGTGAGGTTTAGATCAGACACGTGGATATACTCTATCTCTGTCTTCTACCTCTGCTGTTCCTTCTGAGCAGGCTGAGTGAGACACGTGGATATACTCTATCTCTGTCTTCTACCTCTGCTGTTCCTTCTGAGCAGGCTGAGTGAGACACGTGGATATACTCTATCTCTGTCTTCTACCTCTGCTGTTCCTTCTGAGCAGGCTGAGTGAGACACGTGGATATACTCTATCTCTGTCTCCTACCTCTGATGTTCCTTCTGAGCAGGCTGAGTGAGACACGTGGATATACTCTATCTCTGTCTTCTACCTATGTTGTTCCTTCTGAGCAGGCTGAGTGAGACACGTGGATATACTCTATATCTGTCTTCTACCTCTGCTGTTCCTTCTGAGCAGGCTGAGTGAGACACGTGGATATACTCTATATCTGTCTTCTACCTCTGCTGTTCCTTCTGCGCAGGCTGAGTAAGGTGTAGATTAGACACGTGGATATACTCTATCTCTGTCTTCTACCTCTGCTGTTCTTTCTGAGCAGGCTGAGTGAGACACGTGGATATACTCTATCTCTGTCTTCTACCTCTGCTGTTCCTTCTGAGCAGGCTGAGTGAGGTGTAGATCAGACACGTGGATATACTCTATCTCTGTCTTCTACCTCTGCTGTTCCTTCTGAGCAGGCTGAGTGAGACACGTGGATATACTATATCTCTGTCTCCTACCTCTGCTGTTCCTTCTGAGCAGGCTGAGTGAGACACGTGGATATACTCTATCTCTGTCTTCTACCTATGTTGTTCCTTCTGAGCAGGCTGAGTGAGGTGTAGATCAGACACGTGAATGTACTCTATCGCTGTCTTCTACCTCTGCTGTTCCTTCTGAGCAGCCTAAGTGAGACACGTGGATATACTCTATCTCTGTCTTCTACCTCTGCTGTTCCTTCTGAGCAGGCTGAGTGAGACACGTGGATATACCCTATATCTGTCTTCTACCTCTGCTGTTCCTTCTGAGCAGGCTGAGTGAGACCCGTGGATATACTCTATCTTTGTCTTCTACCTCTGCTGTTCCTTCTGAGCAGGCTGAGTGAGACACGTGGATACACTCTATCTCTGTCTTCTACCTCTGCTGTTCCTTCTGTGCAGGCTGAGTGAGACACGTGGATATACTCTATCTCTGTCTTCTACCTTTGCTGTTCCTTCTGAGCAGGCTGAGTGGGGTGTAGATCAGACACGTGGATATACTCTATCTCTGTCTTCTACCTCTGCTGTTCCTTTTGAGCAGGCTGAGTGAGGTGTAGATCAGACACGTGGATATACTCTATCTCTGTCTTCTACCTCTGCTGTTCTTTCTGAGCAGGCTGAGTGAGACACGTGGATATACTCTATCTCTGTCTTCTACCTCTGCTGTTCCTTCTGAGCAGGCTGAGTGAGGTGTATATCAGACACGTGGATATACTCTATCTCTGTCTTCTACCTCTGCTGTTCCTTCTGAGCAGGCTGAGTGAGACACGTGGATATACTCTATCTCTGTCTTCTACCTCTGCTGTTCCTTCTGAGCAGGCTGAGTGAGACACGTGGATATACTCTATCTCTGTCTTCTACCTCTGCTGTTCCTTCTGAGCAGGCTGAGTGAGACACGTCGATATACTCTATATCTGTCGTCTACCTCTGCTGTTCCTTCTGAGCAGGCTGAGTGAGGTGTAGATCAGACACGTGGATATACTCTATCTCTGTCTTCTACCTCTGCTGTTCCTTCTGAGCAGGCTGAGTGAGACACGTGGATATACTCTATCACTGTCTTCTACCTCTGCTGTTCCTTCTGAGCAGGCTGAGTGAGGTGTAGATCAGACACGTGGATATACTCTATCTCCGTCTTCTACCTCTGCTGTTCCTTCTGAGCAGGCTGAGCGAGACACGTGGATATACTCTATCTCTGTCTTCTACCTCTGCTGTTCCTTCTGAGCAGGCTGAGTGAGACACGTGTATATACTCTATCTCTGTCTTCTACCTCTGCTGTTCCTTCTGAGTAGGCTGAGTGAGGTTTAGATCAGACACGTGGATATACTCTATCTCTGTCTTCTACCTCTGCTGTTCCTTCTGATCAGGCTGAGTGAGACACGTGGATATACTCTATCTCTGTCTTCTACCTCTGCTGTTCCTTCTGAGCAGGCTGAGTGAGACACGTGGATATACTCTATCTCTGTCTTCTACCTCTGCTGTTCCTTCTGAGTAGGCTGAGTGAGGTTTAGATCAGACACGTGGATATACTCTATCTCTGTCTTCTACCTCTGCTGTTCCTTCTGAGCAGGCTGAGTGAGACAGGTGGATATACTCTATCTCTGTCTTCTACCTCTGCTGTTCCTTCTGAGCAGGCTGAGTGAGACACGTGGATATACTCTATCTCTGTCTTCTACCTCTGCTGTTCCTTCTGAGTAGGCTGAGTGAGGTTTAGATCAGACACGTGGATATACTCTATCTCTGTCTTCTACCTCTGCTGTTCCTTCTGAGCAGGCTGAGTGAGACACGTGGATATACTCTATCTCTGTCTTCTACCTCTGCTGTTCCTTCTGAGCAGGTTGAGTGAGACACGTGGATATACTCTATCTCTGTCTTCTAACTCGGCTGTTCCTTCTGAGCAGGCTGAGTGAGACACGTGGATATACTATATCTCTGTCTTCTACCTATGCTGTTCCTTCTGAGCAGGCTGAGTGAGGTGTAGATCACACACGTGGATATACTATATCTCTGTATTCTACCTCTGCTGTTCCTTCTGAGCAGGCTGAGTGAGGTGTAGATCACACACGTGGATATACTCTATCTCTGTCTTCTACCTCTGCTGTTCCTTCTGATCAGGCTGAGTGAGACACGTGGATATACTCTATCTCTGTCTTCTACCTCTGCTGTTCCTTCTGAGCAGGCTGAGTGAGACACGTGGATATACTCTATCTCTGTATTCTACCTCTACTGTTCCTCCTGAGCAGGCTGAGTGAGACACGTGAATATACTCTATATCTGTCTTCTAACTCTGCTGTTCCTCCTGAGCAGGCTGAGTGAGACACGTGGATATACTCTATATCTGTCTTCTACCTCTGCTGTTCCTTCTGAGCAGGCTGAGTGAGACACGTGGATATACTCTATATCTGTCTTCTACCTCTGCTGTTCCTTCTGCGCAGGCTGAGTGAGGTGTAGATTAGACACGTGGATATACTCTATCTCTGTCTTCTACCTCTGCTGTTCTTTCTGAGCAGGCTGAGTGAGACACGTGGATATACTCTATCTCTGTCTTCTACCTCTGCTGTTCCTTCTGAGCAAGCTGAGTGAGGTGTAGATCAGACACGTGGATATACTCTATCTCTGTCTTCTACCTCTGCTGTTCCTTCTGAGCAGGCTGAGTGAGACACGTGGATATACTCTATCTCTGTCTCCTACCTCTGCTGTTCCTTCTGAGCAGGCTGAGTGAGACACGTGGATATACTCTATCTCTGTCTTCTACCTATGTTGTTCCTTCTGAGCAGGCTGAGTGAGACACGTGGATATACTCTATATCTGTCTTCTACCTCTGCTGTTCCTTCTGCGCAGGCTGAGTAAGGTGTAGATTAGACACGTGGATATACTCTATCTCTGTCTTCTACCTCTGCTGTTCTTTCTGAGCAGGCTGAGTGAGACACGTGGATATACTCTATCTCTGTCTTCTACCTCTGCTGTTCCTTCTGAGCAGGCTGAGTGAGGTGTAGATCAGACACGTGGATATACTCTATCTCTGTCTTCTACCTCTGCTGTTCCTTCTGAGCAGGCTGAGTGAGACACGTGGATATACTCTATCTCTGTCTCCTACCTCTGCTGTTCCTTCTGAGCAGGCTGAGTGAGACACGTGGATATACTCTATCTCTGTCTTCTACCTATGTTGTTCCTTCTGAGCAGGCTGAGTGAGGTGTAGATCAGACACGTGAATGTACTCTATCGCTGTCTTCTACCTCTGCCGTTCCTTCTGAGCAGCCTAAGTGAGACACGTGGATATACTCTATCTCTGTCTTCTACCTCTGCTGTTCCTTCTGAGCAGGCTGAGTGAGACACGTGGATATACCCTATATCTGTCTTCTACCTCTGCTGTTCCTTCTGAGCAGGCTGAGTGAGACCCGTGGATATACTCTATCTTTGTCTTCTACATCTGCTGTTCCTTCTGAGCAGGCTGAGTGAGACACGTGGATATACTCTATCTCTGTCTTCTACCTCTGCTGTTCCTTCTGTGCAGGCTGAGTGAGACACGTGGATATACTCTATCTCTGTCTTCTACCTTTGCTGTTCCTTCTGAGCAGGCTGAGTGAGGTGTAGATCAGACACGTGGATATACTCTATCTCTGTCTTCTACCTCTGCTGTTCCTTCTGAGCAGGCTGAGTGAGGTGTAGATCAGACACGTGGATATACTCTATCTCTGTCTTCTACCTCTGCTGTTCTTTCTGAGCAGGCTGAGTGAGACACGTGGATATACTCTATCTCTGTCTTCTACCTCTGCTGTTCCTTCTGAGCAGGCTGAGTGAGGTGTATATCAGACACGTGGATATACTCTATCTCTGTCTTCTACCTCTGCTGTTCCTTCTGAGCAGGCTGAGTGAGACACGTGGATATACTCTATCTCTGTCTTCTACCTCTGCTGTTCCTTCTGAGCAGGCTGAGTGAAACACGTGGATATACTCTATCTCTGTCTTCTACCTCTGCTGTTCCTTCTGAGCAGGCTGAGTGAGACACGTCGATATACTCTATATCTGTCGTCTACCTCTGCTGTTCCTTCTGAGCAGGCTGAGTGAGGTGTAGATCAGACACGTGGATATACTCTATCTCTGTCTTCTACCTCTGCTGTTCCTTCTGAGCAGGCTGAGTGAGACACGTGGATATACTCTATCACTGTCTTCTACCTCTGCTGTTCCTTCTGAGCAGGCTGAGTGAGGTGTAGATCAGACACGTGGATATACTCTATCTCCGTCTTCTACCTCTGCTGTTCCTTCTGAGCAGGCTGAGCGAGACACGTGGATATACTCTATCTCTGTCTTCTACCTCTGCTGTTCCTTCTGAGCAGGCTGAGTGAGACACGTGGATATACCCTATATCTGTCTTCTACCTCTGCTGTTCCTTCTGAGCAGGCTGAGTGAGACCCGTGGATATACTCTATCTTTGTCTTCTACCTCTGCTGTTCCTTCTGAGCAGGCTGAGTGAGACACGTGGATATACTCTATCTCTGTCTTCTACCTCTGCTGTTCCTTCTGTGCAGGCTGAGTGAGACACGTGGATATACTCTATCTCTGTCTTCTACCTTTGCTGTTCCTTCTGAGCAGGCTGAGTGAGGTGTAGATCAGACACGTGGATATACTCTATCTCTGTCTTCTACCTCTGCTGTTCCTTCTGAGCAGGCTGAGTGAGGTGTAGATCAGACACGTGGATATACTCTATCTCTGTCTTCTACCTCTGCTGTTCTTTCTGAGCAGGCTGAGTGAGACACGTGGATATACTCTATCTCTGTCTTCTACCTCTGCTGTTCCTTCTGAGCAGGCTGAGTGAGGTGTATATCAGACACGTGGATATACTCTATCTCTGTCTTCTACCTCTGCTGTTCCTTCTGAGCAGGCTGAGTGAGACACGTGGATATACTCTATCTCTGTCTTCTACCTCTGCTGTTCCTTCTGAGCAGGCTGAGTGAGACACGTGGATATACTCTATCTCTGTCTTCTACCTCTGCTGTTCCTTCTGAGCAGGCTGAGTGAGACACGTCGATATACTCTATATCTGTCGTCTACCTCTGCTGTTCCTTCTGAGCAGGCTGAGTGAGGTGTAGATCAGACACGTGGATATACTCTATCTCTGTCTTCTACCTCTGCTGTTCCTTCTGAGCAGGCTGAGTGAGACACGTGGATATACTCTATCACTGTCTTCTACCTCTGCTGTTCCTTCTGAGCAGGCTGAGTGAGGTGTAGATCAGACACGTGGATATACTCTATCTCCGTCTTCTACCTCTGCTGTTCCTTCTGAGCAGGCTGAGCGAGACACGTGGATATACTCTATCTCTGTCTTCTACCTCTGCTGTTCCTTCTGAGCAGGCTGAGTGAGACACGTGGATATACTCTATCTCTGTCTTCTACCTCTGCTGTTCCTTCTGAGTAGGCTGAGTGAGGTTTAGATCAGACACGTGGATATACTCTATCTCTGTCTTCTACCTCTGCTGTTCCTTCTGAGCAGGCTGAGTGAGACACGTGGATATACTCTATCTCTGTCTTCTACCTCTGCTGTTCCTTCTGAGCAGGCTGAGTGAGACACGTGGATATACTCTATCTCTGTCTTCTACCTCTGCTGTTCCTTCTGAGTAGGCTGAGTGAGGTTTAGATCAGACACGTGGATATACTCTATCTCTGTCTTCTACCTCTGCTGTTCCTTCTGAGCAGGCTGAGTGAGACACGTGGATATACTCTATCTCTGTCTTCTACCTCTGCTGTTCCTTCTGAGCAGGCTGAGTGAGACACGTGGATATACTCTATCTCTGTCTTCTACCTCTGCTGTTCCTTCTGAGCAGGCTGAGTGAGACACGTGGATATACTCTATCTCTGTCTCCTACCTCTGCTGTTCCTTCTGAGCAGGCTGAGTGAGACACGTGGATATACTCTATCTCTGTCTTCTACCTATGTTGTTCCTTCTGAGCAGGCTGAGTGAGACACGTGGATATACTCTATATCTGTCTTCTACCTCTGCTGTTCCTTCTGAGCAGGCTGAGTGAGACACGTGGATATACTCTATATCTGTCTTCTACCTCTGCTGTTCCTTCTGCGCAGGCTGAGTAAGGTGTAGATTAGACACGTGGATATACTCTATCTCTGTCTTCTACCTCTGCTGTTCTTTCTGAGCAGGCTGAGTGAGACACGTGGATATACTCTATCTCTGTCTTCTACCTCTGCTGTTCCTTCTGAGCAGGCTGAGTGAGGTGTAGATCAGACACGTGGATATACTCTATCTCTGTCTTCTACCTCTGCTGTTCCTTCTGAGCAGGCTGAGTGAGACACGTGGATATACTATATCTCTGTCTCCTACCTCTGCTGTTCCTTCTGAGCAGGCTGAGTGAGACACGTGGATATACTCTATCTCTGTCTTCTACCTATGTTGTTCCTTCTGAGCAGGCTGAGTGAGGTGTAGATCAGACACGTGAATGTACTCTATCGCTGTCTTCTACCTCTGCTGTTCCTTCTGAGCAGCCTAAGTGAGACACGTGGATATACTCTATCTCTGTCTTCTACCTCTGCTGTTCCTTCTGAGCAGGCTGAGTGAGACACGTGGATATACCCTATATCTGTCTTCTACCTCTGCTGTTCCTTCTGAGCAGGCTGAGTGAGACCCGTGGATATACTCTATCTTTGTCTTCTACCTCTGCTGTTCCTTCTGAGCAGGCTGAGTGAGACACGTGGATATACTCTATCTCTGTCTTCTACCTCTGATGTTCCTTCTGTGCAGGCTGAGTGAGACACGTGGATATACTCTATCTCTGTCTTCTACCTTTGCTGTTCCTTCTGTGCAGGCTGAGTGAGACACGTGGATATACTCTATCTCTGTCTTCTACCTTTGCTGTTCCTTCTGAGCAGGCTGAGTGAGGTGTAGATCAGACACGTGGATATACTCTATCTCTGTCTTCTACCTCTGCTGTTCCTTCTGAGCAGGCTGAGTGAGGTGTAGATCAGACACGTGGATATACTCTATCTCTGTCTTCTACCTCTGCTGTTCTTTCTGAGCAGGCTGAGTGAGACACGTGGATATACTCTATCTCTGTCTTCTACCTCTGCTGTTCCTTCTGAGCAGGCTGAGTGAGGTGTATATCAGACACGTGGATATACTCTATCTCTGTCTTCTACCTCTGCTGTTCCTTCTGAGCAGGCTGAGTGAGACACGTGGATATACTCTATCTCTGTCTTCTACCTCTGCTGTTCCTTCTGAGCAGGCTGAGTGAGACACGTGGATATACTCTATCTCTGTCTTCTACCTCTGCTGTTCCTTCTGAGCAGGCTGAGTGAGACACGTCGATATACTCTATATCTGTCGTCTACCTCTGCTGTTCCTTCTGAGCAGGCTGAGTGAGGTGTAGATCAGACACGTGGATATACTCTATCTCTGTCTTCTACCTCTGCTGTTCCTTCTGAGCAGGCTGAGTGAGACACGTGGATATACTCTATCACTGTCTTCTACCTCTGCTGTTCCTTCTGAGCAGGCTGAGTGAGGTGTAGATCAGACACGTGGATATACTCTATCTCCGTCTTCTACCTCTGCTGTTCCTTCTGAGCAGGCTGAGCGAGACACGTGGATATACTATATCTCTGTCTTCTACCTCTGCTGTTCCTTCTGAGCAGGCTGAGTGAGACACGTGGATATACTCTATCTCTGTCTTCTACCTCTGCTGTTCCTTCTGAGTAGGCTGAGTGAGGTTTAGATCAGACACGTGGATATACT
Organism: Crossaster papposus; assembly: GCA_037893245.1. Lineage (NCBI taxonomy): Eukaryota > Metazoa > Echinodermata > Asteroidea > Velatida > Solasteridae > Crossaster > Crossaster papposus. The sequence goes on from JBAIAA010000620.1 coordinate 28,121, forward strand.
CTATCTCTGTCTTCTACCTCTGCTGTTCCTTCTGAGCAGGCTGAGTGAGACACGTGGATATACTCTATCTCTGTCTTCTACCTCTGCTGTTCCTTCTGAGCAGGCTGAGTGAGACACGTGGATATACTCTATCTCTGTCTTCTACCTCTGCTGTTCCTTCTGAGTAGGCTGAGTGAGGTTTAGATCAGACACGTGGATATACTCTATCTCTGTCTTCTACCTCTGCTGTTCCTTCTGAGCAGGCTGAGTGAGACACGTGGATATACTCTATCTCTGTCTTCTACCTCTGCTGTTCCTTCTGAGCAGGCTGAGTGAGACACGTGGATATACTCTATCTCTGTCTTCTACCTCTGCTGTTCCTTCTGAGCAGGCTGAGTGAGACACGTGGATATACTCTATCTCTGTCTCCTACCTCTGCTGTTCCTTCTGAGCAGGCTGAGTGAGACACGTGGATATACTCTATCTCTGTCTTCTACCTATGTTGTTCCTTCTGAGCAGGCTGAGTGAGACACGTGGATATACTCTATATCTGTCTTCTACCTCTGCTGTTCCTTCTGAGCAGGCTGAGTGAGACACGTGGATATACTCTATATCTGTCTTCTACCTCTGCTGTTCCTTCTGCGCAGGCTGAGTAAGGTGTAGATTAGACACGTGGATATACTCTATCTCTGTCTTCTACCTCTGCTGTTCTTTCTGAGCAGGCTGAGTGAGACACGTGGATATACTCTATCTCTGTCTTCTACCTCTGCTGTTCCTTCTGAGCAGGCTGAGTGAGGTGTAGATCAGACACGTGGATATACTCTATCTCTGTCTTCTACCTCTGCTGTTCCTTCTGAGCAGGCTGAGTGAGACACGTGGATATACTATATCTCTGTCTCCTACCTCTGCTGTTCCTTCTGAGCAGGCTGAGTGAGACACGTGGATATACTCTATCTCTGTCTTCTACCTATGTTGTTCCTTCTGAGCAGGCTGAGTGAGGTGTAGATCAGACACGTGAATGTACTCTATCGCTGTCTTCTACCTCTGCTGTTCCTTCTGAGCAGCCTAAGTGAGACACGTGGATATACTCTATCTCTGTCTTCTACCTCTGCTGTTCCTTCTGAGCAGGCTGAGTGAGACACGTGGATATACCCTATATCTGTCTTCTACCTCTGCTGTTCCTTCTGAGCAGGCTGAGTGAGACCCGTGGATATACTCTATCTTTGTCTTCTACCTCTGCTGTTCCTTCTGAGCAGGCTGAGTGAGACACGTGGATATACTCTATCTCTGTCTTCTACCTCTGATGTTCCTTCTGTGCAGGCTGAGTGAGACACGTGGATATACTCTATCTCTGTCTTCTACCTTTGCTGTTCCTTCTGAGCAGGCTGAGTGAGGTGTAGATCAGACACGTGGATATACTCTATCTCTGTCTTCTACCTCTGCTGTTCCTTTTGAGCAGGCTGAGTGAGGTGTAGATCAGACACGTGGATATACTCTATCTCTGTCTTCTACCTCTGCTGTTATTTCTGAGCAGGCTGAGTGAGACACGTGGATATACTCTATCTCTGTCTTCTACCTCTGCTGTTCCTTCTGAGCAGGCTGAGTGAGGTGTATATCAGACACGTGGATATACTCTATCTCTGTCTTCTACCTCTGCTGTTCCTTCTGAGCAGGCTGAGTGAGACACGTGGATATACTCTATCTCTGTCTTCTACCTCTGCTGTTCCTTCTGAGCAGGCTGAGTGAGACACGTGGATATACTCTATCTCTGTCTTCTACCTCTGCTGTTCCTTCTGAGCAGGCTGAGTGAGACACGTGGATATACTCTATCTCTGTCTTCTACCTCTGCTGTTCCTTCTGAGTAGGCTGAGTGAGGTTTAGATCAGACACGTGAATATACTCTATCTCTGTCTTCTACCTCTGCTGTTCCTTCTGAGCAGGCTGAGTGAGACACGTGGATGTACTCTATCTCTGTCTTCTACCTCTGCTGTTCCTTCTGAGCAGGCTGAGTGAGACACGTGGATATACTCTATCTCTGTCTTCTACCTCTGCTGTTCCTTCTGAGTAGGCTGAGTGAGGTTTAGATCAGACACGTGGATATACTGTATCTCTGTCTTCTACCTCTGCTGTTCCTTCTGAGCAGGCTGAGTGAGACACGTGGATATACTCTATCTCTGTCTTCTACCTCTGCTGTTCCTTCTGAGCAGGCTGAGTGAGACACGTGGATATACTCTATCTCTGTCTTCTACCTCTGCTGTTCCTTCTGAGCAGGCTGAGTGAGACACGTGGATATACTCTATCTCTGTCTCCTACCTCTGCTGTTCCTTCTGAGCAGGCTGAGTGAGACACGTGGATATACTCTATCTCTGTCTTCTACCTATGTTGTTCCTTCTGAGCAGGCTGAGTGAGACACGTGGATATACTCTATCTCTGTCTTCTACCTCTGCTGTTCTTTCTGAGCAGGCTGAGTGAGACACGTGGATATACTCTATCTCTGTCTTCTACCTCTGCTGTTCCTTCTGAGCAGGCTGAGTGAGGTGTAGATCAGACACGTGGATATACTCTATCTCTGTCTTCTACCTCTGCTGTTCCTTCTGAGCAGGCTGAGTGAGACACGTGGATATACTATATCTCTGTCTCCTACCTCTGCTGTTCCTTCTGAGCAGGCTGAGTGAGACACGTGGATATACTCTATCTCTGTCTTCTACCTATGTTGTTCCTTCTGAGCAGGCTGAGTGAGGTGTAGATCAGACACGTGAATGTACTCTATCGCTGTCTTCTACCTCTGCTGTTCCTTCTGAGCAGCCTAAGTGAGACACGTGGATATACTCTATCTCTGTCTTCTACCTCTGCTGTTCCTTCTGAGCAGGCTGAGTGAGACACGTGGATATACCCTATATCTGTCTTCTACCTCTGCTGTTCCTTCTGAGCAGGCTGAGTGAGACCCGTGGATATACTCTATCTTTGTCTTCTACCTCTGCTGTTCCTTCTGAGCAGGCTGAGTGAGACACGTGGATATACTCTATCTCTGTCTTCTACCTCTGCTGTTCCTTCTGTGCAGGCTGAGTGAGACACGTGGATATACTCTATCTCTGTCTTCTACCTTTGCTGTTCCTTCTGAGCAGGCTGAGTGAGGTGTAGATCAGACACGTGGATATACTCTATCTCTGTCTTCTACCTCTGCTGTTCCTTTTGAGCAGGCTGAGTGAGGTGTAGATCAGACACGTGGATATACTCTATCTCTGTCTTCTACCTCTGCTGTTCTTTCTGAGCAGGCTGAGTGAGACACGTGGATATACTCTATCTCTGTCTTCTACCTCTGCTGTTCCTTCTGAGCAGGCTGAGTGAGGTGTATATCAGACACGTGGATATACTCTATCTCTGTCTTCTACCTCTGCTGTTCCTTCTGAGCAGGCTGAGTGAGACACGTGGATATACTCTATCTCTGTCTTCTACCTCTGCTGTTCCTTCTGAGCAGGCTGAGTGAGACACGTGGATATACTCTATCTCTGTCTTCTACCTCTGCTGTTCCTTCTGAGCAGGCTGAGTGAGACACGTCGATATACTCTATATCTGTCGTCTACCTCTGCTGTTCCTTCTGAGCAGGCTGAGTGAGGTGTAGATCAGACACGTGGATATACTCTATCTCTGTCTTCTACCTCTGCTGTTCCTTCTGAGCAGGCTGAGTGAGACACGTGGATATACTCTATCACTGTCTTCTACCTCTGCTGTTCCTTCTGAGCAGGCTGAGTGAGGTGTAGATCAGACACGTGGATATACTCTATCTCCGTCTTCTACCTCTGCTGTTCCTTCTGAGCAGGCTGAGCGAGACACGTGGATATACTCTATCTCTGTCTTCTACCTCTGCTGTTCCTTCTGAGCAGGCTGAGTGAGACACGTGTATATACTCTATCTCTGTCTTCTACCTCTGCTGTTCCTTCTGAGTAGGCTGAGTGAGGTTTAGATCAGACACGTGGATATACTCTATCTCTGTCTTCTACCTCTGCTGTTCCTTCTGAGCAGGCTGAGTGAGACACGTGGATATACTCTATCTCTGTCTTCTACCTCTGATGTTCCTTCTGAGCAGGCTGAGTGAGACACGTGGATATACTCTATCTCTGTCTTCTACCTCTGCTGTTCCTTCTGAGTAGGCTGAGTGAGGTTTAGATCAGACACGTGGATATACTCTATCTCTGTCTTCTACCTCTGCTGTTCCTTCTGAGCAGGCTGAGTGAGACACGTGGATATACTCTATATCTGTCTTCTACCTCTGCTGTTCCTTCTGAGCAGGCTGAGTGAGACACGTGTATATACTCTATCTCTGTCTTCGACCTCTGCTGTTCCTTCTGAGCAGGCTGAGTGAGACACGTGGATATACTCTATCTCTGTCTTCTAACTCTGCTGTTCCTTCTGAGCAGGCTGAGTGAGACACGTGGATATACTATATCTCTGTCTTCTACCTATGCTGTTCCTTCTGATCAGGCTGAGTGAGGTGTAGATCACACACGTGGATATACTATATCTCTGTCTTCTACCTCTGCTGTTCCTTCTGAGCAGGCTGAGTGAGGTGTAGATCACACACGTGGATATACTCTGTCTCTGTCTTCTACCTCTGCTGTTCCTTCTGATCAGGCTGAGTGAGACACGTGGATATACTCTATCTCTGTCTTCTACCTCTGCTGTTCCTTCTGAGCAGGCTGAGTGAGACACGTGGATATACTCTATCTCTGTCTTCTACCTCTGCTGTTCCTTCTGAGCAGGCTGAGTGAGACACGTGGATATACTCTATCTCTGTCTCCTACCTCTGCTGTTCCTTCTGAGCAGGCTGAGTGAGACACGTGGATATACTCTATCTCTGTCTTCTACCTATGTTGTTCCTTCTGAGCAGGCTGAGTGAGACACGTGGATATACTCTATATCTGTCTTCTACCTCTGCTGTTCCTTCTGAGCAGGCTGAGTGAGACACGTGGATATACTCTATATCTGTCTTCTACCTCTGCTGTTCCTTCTGCGCAGGCTGAGTGAGGTGTAGATTAGACACGTGGATATACTCTATCTCTGTCTTCTACCTCTGCTGTTCTTTCTGAGCAGGCTGAGTGAGACACGTGGATATACTCTATCTCTGTCTTCTACCTCTGCTGTTCCTTCTGAGCAGGCCGAGTGAGGTGTAGATCAGACACGTGGATATACTCTATCTCTGTCTTCTACCTCTGCTGTTCCTTCTGAGCAGGCTGAGTGAGACACGTGGATATACTCTATCTCTGTCTCCTACCTCTGCTGTTCCTTCTGAGCAGGCTGAGTGAGACACGTGGATATACTCTATCTCTGTCTTCTACCTCTGCTGTTCTTTCTGAGCAGGCTGAGTGAGACACGTGGATATACTCTACCCTGTCTTCTACCTCTGCTGTTCCTTCTGAGCAGGCCGAGTGAGGTGTAGATCAGACACGTGGATATACTCTATCTCTGTCTTCTACCTCTGCTGTTCCTTCTGAGCAGGCTGAGTGAGACACGTGGATATACTCTATCTCTCCTACCTCTGCTGTTCCTTCTGAGCAGGCTGAGTGAGACACGTGGATATACTCTATCTCTGTCTTCTACCTATGTTGTTCCTTCTGAGCAGGCTGAGTGAGGTGTAGATCAGACACGTGAATGTACTCTATCGCTGTCTTCTACCTCTGCTGTTCCTTCTGAGCAGCCTAAGTGAGACACGTGGATATACTCTATCTCTGTCTTCTACCTCTGCTGTTCCTTCTGAGCAGGCTGAGTGAGACACGTGGATATACCCTATATCTGTCTTCTACCTCTGCTGTTCCTTCTGAGCAGGCTGAGTGAGACCCGTGGATATACTCTATCTTTGTCTTCTACCTCTGCTGTTCCTTCTGAGCAGGCTGAGTGAGACACGTGGATATACTCTATCTCTGTCTTCTACCTCTGCTGTTCCTTCTGTGCAGGCTGAGTGAGACACGTGGATATACTCTATCTCTGTCTTCTACCTTTGCTGTTCCTTCTGAGCAGGCTGAGTGAGGTGTAGATCAGACACGTGGATATACTCTATCTCTGTCTTCTACCTCTGCTGTTCCTTCTGAGCAGGCTGAGTGAGGTTTAGATCAGACACGTGGATATACTCTATCTCTGTCTTCTACCTCTGCTGTTCTTTCTGAGCAGGCTGAGTGAGACACGTGGATATACTCTATCTCTGTCTTCTACCTCTGCTGTTCCTTCTGAGCAGGCCGAGTGAGGTGTAGATCAGACACGTGGATATACTCTATCTCTGTCTTCTACCTCTGCTGTTCCTTCTGAGCAGGCTGAGTGAGACACGTGGATATACTCTATCTCTGTCTCCTACCTCTGCTGTTCCTTCTGAGCAGGCTGAGTGAGACACGTGGATATACTCTATCTCTGTCTTCTACCTCTGCTGTTCTTTCTGAGCAGGCTGAGTGAGACACGTGGATATACTCTACCCTGTCTTCTACCTCTGCTGTTCCTTCTGAGCAGGCCGAGTGAGGTGTAGATCAGACACGTGGATATACTCTATCTCTGTCTTCTACCTCTGCTGTTCCTTCTGAGCAGGCTGAGTGAGACACGTGGATATACTCTATCTCTCCTACCTCTGCTGTTCCTTCTGAGCAGGCTGAGTGAGACACGTGGATATACTCTATCTCTGTCTTCTACCTATGTTGTTCCTTCTGAGCAGGCTGAGTGAGGTGTAGATCAGACACGTGAATGTACTCTATCGCTGTCTTCTACCTCTGCTGTTCCTTCTGAGCAGCCTAAGTGAGACACGTGGATATACTCTATCTCTGTCTTCTACCTCTGCTGTTCCTTCTGAGCAGGCTGAGTGAGACACGTGGATATACCCTATATCTGTCTTCTACCTCTGCTGTTCCTTCTGAGCAGGCTGAGTGAGACCCGTGGATATACTCTATCTTTGTCTTCTACCTCTGCTGTTCCTTCTGAGCAGGCTGAGTGAGACACGTGGATATACTCTATCTCTGTCTTCTACCTCTGCTGTTCCTTCTGTGCAGGCTGAGTGAGACACGTGGATATACTCTATCTCTGTCTTCTACCTTTGCTGTTCCTTCTGAGCAGGCTGAGTGAGGTGTAGATCAGACACGTGGATATACTCTATCTCTGTCTTCTACCTCTGCTGTTCCTTCTGAGCAGGCTGAGTGAGGTTTAGATCAGACACGTGGATATACTCTATCTCTGTCTTCTACCTCTGCTGTTCTTTCTGAGCAGGCTGAGTGAGACACGTGGATATACTCTATCTCTGTCTTCTACCTCTGCTGTTCCTTCTGAGCAGGCTGAGTGAGACACGTGGATATACTCTATATCTGTCTTCTACCTCTGCTGTTCCTTCTGAGCAGGCTGAGTGAGACACGTGGATATACTCTATCTCTGTCTTCTACCTCTGCTGTTCCTTCTGAGCAGGCTGAGTGAGACACGTCGATATACTCTATATCTGTCTTCTACCTCTGCTGTTCCTTCTGAGCAGGCTGAGTGAGGTGTAGATCAGACACGTCGATATACTCTATCTCTGTCTTCTACCTCTGCTGTTCCTTCTGAGCAGGCTGAGTGAGACACGTGGATATACTCTATCACTGTCTTCTACCTCTGCTGTTCCTTCTGAGCAGGCTGAGTGAGGTGTAGATCAGACACGTGGATATACTCTATCTCCGTCTTCTACCTCTGCTGTTCCTTCTGAGCAGGCTGAGCGAGACACGTGGATATACTCTATCTCTGTCTTCTACCTCTGCTGTTCCTTCTGAGCAGGCTGAGTGAGGTGTAGATCAGACACGTGGATATACTCTATCTCTGTCTTCTACCTCTGCTGTTCCTTCTGAGCAGGCTGAGTGAGACACGTGGATATACTCTATCACTGTCTTCTTCCTCTGCTGTTCCTTCTGAGCAGGCTGAGTGAGGTGTAGATCAGACACGTGGATATACTCTATCTCTGTCTTCTACCTCTGCTGTTCCTTCTGAGCAGGCTGAGTGAGACACGTGGATATACTCTATCTCTGTCTTCTACCTCTGCTGTTCTTTCTGAGTAGGCTGAGTGAGGTTTAGATCAGACACGTGGATATACTCTATCTCTGTCTTCTACCTCTGCTGTTCCTTCTGAGCAGGCTGAGTGAGACACGTGGATATACTCTATCTCTGTCTTCTACCTCTGCTGTTCCTTCTGAGCAGGCTGAGTGAGGTGTAGATCAGACACGTGGATATACTCTATCTCCGTCTTCTACCTCTGCTGTTCCTTCTGAGCAGGCTGAGCGAGACACGTGGATATACTCTATATCTGTCTTCTACCTCTGCTGTTCCTTCTGAGCAGGCTGAGTGAGACACGTGGATATACTCTATCTCTGTCTTCTACCTCTGCTGTTCCTTCTGTGCAGGCTGAGTGAGACACGTGGATATACTCTATCTCTGTCTTCTACCTTTGCTGTTCCTTCTGAGCAGGCTGAGTGAGGTGTAGATCAGACACGTGGATATACTCTATCTCTGTCTTCTACCTCTGCTGTTCCTTCTGAGCAGGCTGAGTGAGGTTTAGATCAGACACGTGGATATACTCTATCTCTGTCTTCTACCTCTGCTGTTCTTTCTGAGCAGGCTGAGTGAGACACGTGGATATACTCTATCTCTGTCTTCTACCTCTGCTGTTCCTTCTGAGCAGGCCGAGTGAGGTGTAGATCAGACACGTGGATATACTCTATCTCTGTCTTCTACCTCTGCTGTTCCTTCTGAGCAGGCTGAGTGAGACACGTGGATATACTCTATCTCTGTCTCCTACCTCTGCTGTTCCTTCTGAGCAGGCTGAGTGAGACACGTGGATATACTCTATCTCTGTCTTCTACCTCTGCTGTTCTTTCTGAGCAGGCTGAGTGAGACACGTGGATATACTCTACCCTGTCTTCTACCTCTGCTGTTCCTTCTGAGCAGGCCGAGTGAGGTGTAGATCAGACACGTGGATATACTCTATCTCTGTCTTCTACCTCTGCTGTTCCTTCTGAGCAGGCTGAGTGAGACACGTGGATATACTCTATCTCTCCTACCTCTGCTGTTCCTTCTGAGCAGGCTGACTGAGACACGTGGATATACTCTATCTCTGTCTTCTACCTATGTTGTTCCTTCTGAGCAGGCTGAGTGAGGTGTAGATCAGACACGTGAATGTACTCTATCGCTGTCTTCTACCTCTGCTGTTCCTTCTGAGCAGCCTAAGTGAGACACGTGGATATACTCTATCTCTGTCTTCTACCTCTGCTGTTCCTTCTGAGCAGGCTGAGTGAGACACGTGGATATACCCTATATCTGTCTTCTACCTCTGCTGTTCCTTCTGAGCAGGCTGAGTGAGACCCGTGGATATACTCTATCTTTGTCTTCTACCTCTGCTGTTCCTTCTGAGCAGGCTGAGTGAGACACGTGGATATACTCTATCTCTGTCTTCTACCTCTGCTGTTCCTTCTGTGCAGGCTGAGTGAGACACGTGGATATACTCTATCTCTGTCTTCTACCTTTGCTGTTCCTTCTGAGCAGGCTGAGTGAGGTGTAGATCAGACACGTGGATATACTCTATCTCTGTCTTCTACCTCTGCTGTTCCTTCTGAGCAGGCTGAGTGAGGTTTAGATCAGACACGTGGATATACTCTATCTCTGTCTTCTACCTCTGCTGTTCTTTCTGAGCAGGCTGAGTGAGACACGTGGATATACTCTATCTCTGTCTTCTACCTCTGCTGTTCCTTCTGAGCAGGCTGAGTGAGACACGTGGATATACTCTATATCTGTCTTCTACCTCTGCTGTTCCTTCTGAGCAGGCTGAGTGAGACACGTGGATATACTCTATCTCTGTCTTCTACCTCTGCTGTTCCTTCTGAGCAGGCTGAGTGAGACACGTCGATATACTCTATATCTGTCTTCTACCTCTGCTGTTCCTTCTGAGCAGGCTGAGTGAGGTGTAGATCAGACACGTCGATATACTCTATCTCTGTCTTCTACCTCTGCTGTTCCTTCTGAGCAGGCTGAGTGAGACACGTGGATATACTCTATCACTGTCTTCTACCTCTGCTGTTCCTTCTGAGCAGGCTGAGTGAGGTGTAGATCAGACACGTGGATATACTCTATCTCCGTCTTCTACCTCTGCTGTTCCTTCTGAGCAGGCTGAGCGAGACACGTGGATATACTCTATCTCTGTCTTCTACCTCTGCTGTTCCTTCTGAGCAGGCTGAGTGAGGTGTAGATCAGACACGTGGATATACTCTATCTCTGTCTTCTACCTCTGCTGTTCCTTCTGAGCAGGCTGAGTGAGACACGTGGATATACTCTATCACTGTCTTCTTCCTCTGCTGTTCCTTCTGAGCAGGCTGAGTGAGGTGTAGATCAGACACGTGGATATACTCTATCTCCGTCTTCTACCTCTGCTGTTCCTTCTGAGCAGGCTGAGCGAGACACGTGGATATACTCTATCTCTGTCTTCTACCTCTGCTGTTCCTTCTGAGCAGGCTGAGTGAGACACGTGGATATACTCTATCTCTGTCTTCTACCTCTGCTGTTCTTTCTGAGTAGGCTGAGTGAGGTTTAGATCAGACACGTGGATATACTCTATCTCTGTCTTCTACCTCTGCTGTTCCTTCTGAGCAGGCTGAGTGAGACACGTGGATATACTCTATCTCTGTCTTCTACCTCTGCTGTTCCTTCTGAGCAGGCTGAGTGAGGTGTAGATCAGACACGTGGATATACTCTATCTCCGTCTTCTACCTCTGCTGTTCCTTCTGAGCAGGCTGAGCGAGACACGTGGATATACTCTATATCTGTCTTCTACCTCTGCTGTTCCTTCTGAGCAGGCTGAGTGAGACACGTGGATATACTCTATCTCTGTCTTCTACCTCTGCTGTTCTTTCTGAGCAGGCTGAGTGAGACACGTGGATATACTCTATCTCTGTCTTCTACCTCTGCTGTTCCTTCTGAGCAGGCCGAGTGAGGTGTAGATCAGACACGTGGATATACTCTATCTCTGTCTTCTACCTCTGCTGTTCCTTCTGAGCAGGCTGAGTGAGACACGTGGATATACTCTATCTCTGTCTCCTACCTCTGCTGTTTCTTCTGAGCAGGCTGAGTGAGACACGTGGATATACTCTATCTCTGTCTTCTACCTATGTTGTTCCTTCTGAGCAGGCTGAGTGAGGTGTAGATCAGACACGTGAATGTACTCTATCGCTGTCTTCTACCTCTGCTGTTCCTTCTGAGCAGCCTAAGTGAGACACGTGGATATACTCTATCTCTGTCTTCTACCTCTGCTGTTCCTTCTGAGCAGGCTGAGTGAGACACGTGGATATACCCTATATCTGTCTTCTACCTCTGCTGTTCCTTCTGAGCAGGCTGAGTGAGACCCGTGGATATACTCTATCTTTGTCTTCTACCTCTGCTGTTCCTTCTGAGCAGGCTGAGTGAGACACGTGGATATACTCTATCTCTGTCTTCTACCTCTGCTGTTCCTTCTGTGCAGGCTGAGTGAGACACGTGGATATACTCTATCTCTGTCTTCTACCTTTGCTGTTCCTTCTGAGCAGGCTGAGTGAGGTGTAGATCAGACACGTGGATATACTCTATCTCTGTCTTCTACCTTTGCTGTTCCTTCTGAGCAGGCTGAGTGAGGTTTAGATCAGACACGTGGATATACTCTATCTCTGTCTTCTACCTCTGCTGTTCTTTCTGAGCAGGCTGAGTGAGACATGTGGATATACTCTATCTCTGTCTTCTACCTCTGCTGTTCCTTCTGAGCAGGCTGAGTGAGACACGTGGATATACTCTATATCTGTCTTCTACCTCTGCTGTTCCTTCTGAGCAGGCTGAGTGAGACACGTGGATATACTCTATCTCTGTCTTCTACCTCTGCTGTTCCTTCTGAGCAGGCTGAGTGAGACACGTCGATATACTCTATATCTGTCTTCTACCTCTGCTGTTCCTTCTGAGCAGGCTGAGTGAGGTGTAGATCAGACACGTGGATATACTCTATCTCTGTCTTCTACCTCTGCTGTTCCTTCTGAGCAGGCTGAGTGAGACACGTGGATATACTCTATCACTGTCTTCTACCTCTGCTGTTCCTTCTGAGCAGGCTGAGTGAGGTGTAGATCAGACACGTGGATATACTCTATCTCCGTCTTCTACCTCTGCTGTTCCTTCTGAGCAGGTTGAGCGAGACACGTGGATATACTCTATCTCTGTCTTCTACCTCTGCTGTTCCTTCTGAGCAGGCTGAGTGAGGTGTAGATCAGACACGTGGATATACTCTATCTCTGTCTTCTACCTCTGCTGTTCCTTCTGAGCAGGCTGAGTGAGACACGTGGATATACCCTATCACTGTCTTCTACCTCTGCTGTTCCTTCTGAGCAGGCTGAGTGAGGTGTAGATCAGACACGTGGATATACTCTATCTCCGTCTTCTACCTCTGCTGTTCCTTCTGAGCAGGCTGAGCGAGACACGTGGATATACTCTATCACTGTCTTCTACCTCTGCTGTTCCTTCTGAGCAGGCTGAGTGAGACACGTGGATATACTCTATCTCTGTCTTCTACCTCTGCTGTTCCTTCTGAGTAGGCTGAGTGAGGTTTAGATCAGACACGTGGATATACTCTATCTCTGTCTTCTACCTCTGCTGTTCCTTCTGAGCAGGCTGAGTGAGACACGTGGATATACTCTATCTCTGTCTTCTACCTCTGCTGTTCCTTCTGAGCAGGCTGAGTGAGACACGTGGATATACTCTATCTCTGTCTTCTACCTCTGCTGTTCCTTCTGAGCAGGCTGAGTGAGACACGTGGATATACTCTATCTCTGTCTTCTACCTCTGCTGTTCCTTCTGAGCAGGCTGCGTGAGACACGTGTATATACTCTATCTCTGTCTTCTACCTCTGCTGTTCCTTCTGAGCAGGCTGAGTGAGACACGTGGATATACCCTATCACTGTCTTCTACCTCTGCTGTTCCTTCTGAGCAGGCTGAGTGAGGTGTATATCAGACACGTGGATATACTCTATCTCCGTCTTCTACCTCTGCTGTTCCTTCTGAGCAGGCTGAGCGAGACACGTGGATATACTCTATCTCTGTCTTCTACCTCTGCTGTTCCTTCTGAGCAGGCTGAGTGAGACACGTGGATATACTCTATCTCTGTCTTCTACCTCTGCTGTTCCTTCTGAGTAGGCTGAGTGAGGTTTAGATCAGACACGTGGATATACTCTATCTCTGTCTTCTACCTCTGCTGTTCCTTCTGAGCAGGCTGAGTGAGACACGTGGATATACTCTATCTCTGTCTTCTACCTCTGCTGTTCCGTCTGAGCAGGCTGAGTGAGACACGTGGATATACTCTATCTCTGTCTTCTACCTCTGCTGTTCCTTCTGAGTAGACTGAGTGACGTTTAGATCAGACACGTGGATATACTCTATCTCTGTCTTCTACCTCTGCTGTTCCTTCTGAGCAGGCTGAGTGAGACACGTGGATATACTCTATCTCTGTCTTCTACCTCTGCTGTTCCTTCTGAGCAGGCCGAGTGAGGTGTAGATCAGACACGTGTATATACTCTATCTCTGTCTTCTACCTCTGCTGTTCCTTCTGAGCAGGCTGAGTGAGACACGTGTATATACTCTATCTCTGTCTTCTAACTCTGCTGTTCCTTCTGAGCAGGCTGAGTGAGACACGTGGATATACTATATCTCTGTCTTCTACCTATGCTGTTCCTTCTGAGCAGGCTGAGTGAGGTGTAGATCACACACGTGGATATACTATATCTCTGTCTTCTACCTCTGCTGTTCCTTCTGAGCAGGCTGAGTGAGGTGTAGATCACACACGTGGATATACTCTATCTCTGTCTTCTACCTCTGCTGTTCCTTCTGATCAGGCTGAGTGAGACACGTGGATATACTCTATCTCTGTCTTCTACCTCTGCTGTTCCTTCTGAGCAGGCTGAGTGAGACACGTGGATATACTCTATCTCTGTATTCTACCTCTACTGTTCCTTCTGAGCAGGCTGAGTGAGACACGTGAATATACTCTATATCTGTCTTCTAACTCTGCTGTTCCTTCTGAGCAGGCTGAGTGAGACACGTGGATATACTCTATATCTGTCTTCTACCTCTGCTGTTCCTTCTGAGCAGGCTGAGTGAGACACGTGGATATACTCTATATCTGTCTTCTACCTCTGCTGTTCCTTCTGCGCAGGCTGAGTGAGGTGTAGATTAGACACGTGGATATACTCTATCTCTGTCTTCTACCTCTGCTGTTCTTTCTGAGCAGGCTGAGTGAGACACGTGGATATACTCTATCTCTGTCTTCTACCTCTGCTGTTCCTTCTGAGCAGGCTGAGTGCGGTGTAGATCAGACTCGTGGATATACTCTATCTCTGTCTTCTACCTCTGCTGTTCCTTCTGAGCAGGCTGAGTGAGACACGTGGATATACTCTATCTCTGTCTCCTACCTCTGCTGTTCCTTCTGAGCAGGCTGAGTGAGACACGTGGATATACTCTATCTCTGTCTTCTACCTATGTTGTTCCTTCTGAGCAGGCTGAGTGAGGTGTAGATCAGACACGTGGATATACTCTATCTCTGTCTTCTACCTCTGCTGTTCCTTCTGAGCAGGCTGAGTGAGACACGTGGATATACTCTATCTCTGTCTTCTATCTCTGCTGTTCCTTCTGAGCAGGCTGAGTGAGACACGTGGATATACTCTATCTCTGTCTTCTACCTCTGCTGTTCCTTCTGAGTAGGCTGAGTGAGGTTTAGATCAGACACGTGGATATACTCTATCTCTGTCTTCTACCTCTGCTGTTCCTTCTGAGCAGGCTGAGTGAGACACGTGGATATACTCTATCTCTGTCTTCTACCTCTGCTGTTCCTTCTGAGCAGGCTGAGTGAGACACGTGTATATACTCTATCTCTGTCTTCTACCTCTGCTGTTCCTTCTGAGCAGGCTGAGTGAGACACGTGGATATACTCTATCTCTGTCTTCTAACTCTGCTGTTCCTTCTGAGCAGGCTGAGTGAGACACGTGGATATACTATATCTCTGTCTTCTACATATGCTGGTCCTTCTGAGCAGGCTGAGTGAGGTGTAGATCACACACGTGGATATACTATATCTCTGTCTTCTACTTCTGCTGTTCCTTCTGAGCAGGCTGAGTGAGACACGTGGATATACTCTATCTCTGTATTCTACCTCTGCTGTTCCTTCTGAGCAGGCTGAGTGAGACAAGTGGATATACTCTATATCTGTCTTCTACCTCTGCTGTTCCTTCTGAGCAGGTTGAGTGAGACACGTGGATATACTCTATATCTGTCTTCTACCTCTGCTGTTCCTTCTGCGCAGGCTGAGTGAGGTGTAGATTAGACACGTGGATATACTCTATCTCTGTCTTCTACCTCTGCTGTTCCTTCTGAGCAGGCTGAGTGAGACACGTGGATATACTCTATCTCTGTCTTCTACCTCTGCTGTTCCTTCTGAGTAGGCTGAGTGAGGTTTAGATCAGACACGTGGATATACTCTATCTCTGTATTCTACCTCTACTGTTCCTTCTGAGCAGGCTGAGTGAGACACGTGAATATACTCTATATCTGTCTTCTAACTCTGCTGTTCCTTCTGAGCAGGCTGAGTGAGACACGTGGATATACTCTATATCTGTCTTCTACCTCTGCTGTTCCTTCTGAGCAGGCTGAGTGAGACACGTGGATATACTCTATATCTGTCTTCTACCTCTGCTGTTCCTTCTGCGCAGGCTGAGTGAGGTGTAGATTAGACACGTGGATATACTCTATCTCTGTCTTCTACCTCTGCTGTTCTTTCTGAGCAGGCTGAGTGAGACACGTGGATATACTCTATCTCTGTCTTCTACCTCTGCTGTTCCTTCTGAGCAGGCTGAGTGCGGTGTAGATCAGACACGTGGATATACTCTATCTCTGTCTTCTACCTCTGCTGTTCCTTCTGAGCAGGCTGAGTGAGACACGTGGATATACTCTATCTCTGTCTCCTACCTCTGCTGTTCCTTCTGAGCAGGCTGAGTGAGACACGTGGATATACTCTATCTCTGTCTTCTACCTATGTTGTTCCTTCTGAGCAGGCTGAGTGAGGTGTAGATCAGACACGTGGATATACTCTATCTCTGTCTTCTACCTCTGCTGTTCCTTCTGAGCAGGCTGAGTGAGACACGTGGATATACTCTATCTCTGTCTTCTACCTCTGCTGTTCCTTCTGAGCAGGCTGAGTGAGACACGTGTATATACTCTATCACTGTCTTCTACCTCTGCTGTTCCTTCTGAGCAGGCTGAGTGAGGTGTAGATCAGACACGTGGATATACTCTATCTCCGTCTTCTACCTCTGCTGTTCCTTCTGAGCAGGCTGAGCGAGACACGTGGATATACTCTATCTCTGTCTTCTACCTCTGCTGTTCCTTCTGAGCAGGCTGAGTGAGACACGTGGATATACTATATCTCTGTCTTCTACCTCTGCTGTTCCTTCTGAGTAGGCTGAGTGAGGTTTAGATCAGACACGTGGATATACTCTATCTCTGTCTTCTACCTCTGCTGTTCCTTCTGAGCAGGCTGAGTGAGACACGTGGATATACTCTATCTCTGTCTTCTACCTCTGCTGTTCCTTCTGAGCAGGCTGAGTGAGACACGTGGATATACTCTATCTCTGTCTTCTACCTCTGCTGTTCCTTCTGAGTAGGCTGAGTGAGGTTTAGATCAGACACGTGGATATACTCTATCTCTGTCTTCTACCTCTGCTGTTCCTTCTGAGCAGGCTGAGTGAGACACGTGGATATACTCTATCTCTGTCTTCTACCTCTGCTGTTCCTTCTGAGCAGGCTGAGTGAGACACGTGTATATACTCTATCTCTGTCTTCTACCTCTGCTGTTCCTTCTGAGCAGGCTGAGTGAGACACGTGGATATACTCTATCTCTGTCTTCTAACTCTGCTGTTCCTTCTGAGCAGGCTGAGTGAGACACGTGGATATACTATATCTCTGTCTTCTACATATGCTGGTCCTTCTGAGCAGGCTGAGTGAGGTGTAGATCACACACGTGGATATACTATATCTCTGTCTTCTACCTCTGCTGTTCCTTCTGAGCAGGCTGAGTGAGACACGTGGATATACTCTATCTCTGTATTCTACCTCTGCTGTTCCTTCTGAGCAGGCTGAGTGAGACAAGTGGATATACTCTATATCTGTCTTCTACCTCTGCTGTTCCTTCTGAGCAGGTTGAGTGAGACACGTGGATATACTCTATATCTGTCTTCTACCTCTGCTGTTCCTTCTGCGCAGGCTGAGTGAGGTGTAGATTAGACACGTGGATATACTCTATCTCTGTCTTCTACCTCTGCTGTTCCTTCTGAGCAGGCTGAGTGAGACACGTGGATATACTCTATCTCTGTCTTCTACCTCTGCTGTTCCTTCTGAGTAGGCTGAGTGAGGTTTAGATCAGACACGTGGATATACTCTATCTCTGTATTCTACCTCTGCTGTTCCTTCTGAGCAGGTTGAGTGAGACACGTGGATATACTCTATCTCTGTCTTCTACCTCTGCTGTTCCTTCTGAGCAGGCTGAGTGAGACACGTGTATATACTCTATCTCTGTCTTCTACCTCTGCTGTTCCTTCTGAGCAGGCTGAGTGAGACACGTGGATATACTCTATCTCTGTCTTCTACCTCTGCTCTTTCTTCTGAGCAGGCTGAGTGAGACACGTTGATATACTCTATCTATGTCTTCTACCTCTGCTGTTCCTTCTGAGCAGGCTGAGTGAGACACGTGGATATACTCTATCTCTGTCTTCTACCTCTGCTGTTCCTTCTGAGTAGGCTGAGTGAGGTTTAGATCAGACACGTGGATATACTCTATCTCTGTATTCTACCTCTGCTGTTCCTTCTGAGCAGGCTGAGTGAGACACGTGGATATACTCTATCTCTGTCTTCTACCTCTGCTGTTCCTTCTGAGCAGGCTGAGTGAGACACGTGGATATACTCTATCTCTGTCTTCTACCTCTGCTGTTCCTTCTGAGTAGACTGAGTGAGGTTTAGATCAGACACGTGGATATACTCTATCTCTGTCTTCTACCTCTGCTGTTCCTTCTGAGCAGGCTGAGTGAGACACGTGGATATACTCTATCTCTGTCTTCTACCTCTGCTGTTCCTTCTGAGCAGGCTGCGTGAGACACGTGTATATACTCTATCTCTGTCTTCTACCTCTGCTGTTCCTTCTGAGTAGGCTGAGTGAGGTTTAGATCAGACACGTGGATATACTCTATCTCTGTATTCTACCTCTGCTGTTCCTTCTGAGCAGGCTGAGTGAGACACGTGGATATACTCTATCTCTGTCTTCTACCTCTGCTGTTCCTTCTGAGCAGGCTGAGTGAGACACGTGGATATACTCTATCTCTGTCTTCTACCTCTGCTGTTCCTTCTGAGTAGACTGAGTGAGGTTTAGATCAGACACGTGGATATACTCTATCTCTGTCTTCTACCTCTGCTGTTCCTTCTGAGCAGGCTGAGTGAGACACGTGGATATACTCTATCTCTGTCTTCTACCTCTGCTGTTCCTTCTGAGCAGGCTGCGTGAGACACGTGTATATACTCTATCTCTGTCTTCTACCTCTGCTGTTCCTTCTGAGCAGGCTGAGTGAGACACGTGTATATACTCTATCTCTGTCTTCTAACTCTGCTGTTCCTTCTGAGCAGGCTGAGTGAGACACGTGGATATACTATATCTCTGTCTTCTACCTATGCTGTTCCTTCTGAGCAGGCTGAGTGAGGTGTAGATCACACACGTGGATATACTATATCTCTGTCTTCTACCTCTGCTGTTCCTTCTGAGCAGGCTGAGTGAGGTGTAGATCACACACGTGGATATACTCTATCTCTGTCTTCTACCTCTGCTGTTCCTTCTGATCAGGCTGAGTGAGACACGTGGATATACTCTATCTCTGTCTTCTACCTCTGCTGTTCCTTCTGAGCAGGCTGAGTGAGACACGTGGATATACTCTATCTCTGTATTCTACCTCTACTGTTCCTTCTGAGCAGGCTGAGTGAGACACGTGAATATACTCTATATCTGTCTTCTAACTCTGCTGTTCCTTCTGAGCAGGCTGAGTGAGACACGTGGATATACTCTATATCTGTCTTCTACCTCTGCTGTTCCTTCTGAGCAGGCTGAGTGAGACACGTGGATATACTCTATATCTGTCTTCTACCTCTGCTGTTCCTTCTGCGCAGGCTGAGAGAGGTGTAGATTAGACACGTGGATATACTCTATCTCTGTCTTCTACCTCTGCTGTTCTTTCTGAGCAGGCTGAGTGAGACACGTGGATATACTCTATCTCTGTCTTCTACCTCTGCTGTTCCTTCTGAGCAGGCTGAGTGCGGTGTAGATCAGACACGTGGATATACTCTATCTCTGTCTTCTACCTCTGCTGTTCCTTCTGAGCAGGCTGAGTGAGACACGTGGATATACTCTATCGCTGTCTCCTACCTCTGCTGTTCCTTCTGAGCAGGCTGAGTGAGACACGTGGATATACTCTATCTCTGTCTTCTACCTATGTTGTTCCTTCTGAGCAGGCTGAGTGAGGTGTAGATCAGACACGTGGATATACTCTATCTCTGTCTTCTACCTCTGCTGTTCCTTTTGAGCAGGCTGAGTGAGACACGTGGATATACTCTATCTCTGTCTTCTACCTCTGCTGTTCCTTCTGAGCAGGCTGAGTGAGACACGTGTATATACTCTATCACTGTCTTCTACCTCTGCTGTTCCTTCTGAGCAGGCTGAGTGAGGTGTAGATCAGACACGTGGATATACTCTATCTCCGTCTTCTACCTCTGCTGTTCCTTCTGAGCAGGCTGAGCGAGACACGTGGATATACTCTATCTCTGTCTTCTACCTCTGCTGTTCCTTCTGAGCAGGCTGAGTGAGACACGTGGATATACTATATCTCTGTCTTCTACCTCTGCTGTTCCTTCTGAGTAGGCTGAGTGAGGTTTAGATCAGACACGTGGATATACTCTATCTCTGTCTTCTACCTCTGCTGTTCCTTCTGAGCAGGCTGAGTGAGACACGTGGATATACTCTATCTCTGTCTTCTACCTCTGCTGTTCCTTCTGAGCAGGCTGAGTGAGACACGTGGATATACTCTATCTCTGTCTTCTACCTCTGCTGTTCCTTCTGAGTAGGCTGAGTGAGGTTTAGATCAGACACGTGGATATACTCTATCTCTGTCTTCTACCTCTGCTGTTCCTTCTGAGCAGGCTGAGTGAGACACGTGGATATACTCTATCTCTGTCTTCTACCTCTGCTGTTCCTTCTGAGCAGGCTGAGTGAGACACGTGTATATACTCTATCTCTGTCTTCTACCTCTGCTGTTCCTTCTGAGCAGGCTGAGTGAGACACGTGGATATACTCTATCTCTGTCTTCTAACTCTGCTGTTCCTTCTGAGCAGGCTGAGTGAGACACGTGGATATACTATATCTCTGTCTTCTACATATGCTGGTCCTTCTGAGCAGGCTGAGTGAGGTGTAGATCACACACGTGGATATACTATATCTCTGTCTTCTACCTCTGCTGTTCCTTCTGAGCAGGCTGAGTGAGACACGTGGATATACTCTATCTCTGTATTCTACCTCTGCTATTCCTTCTGAGCAGGCTGAGTGAGACAAGTGGATATACTCTATATCTGTCTTCTACCTCTGCTGTTCCTTCTGAGCAGGTTGAGTGAGACACGTGGATATACTCTATATCTGTCTTCTACCTCTGCTGTTCCTTCTGCGCAGGCTGAGTGAGGTGTAGATTAGACACGTGGATATACTCTATCTCTGTCTTCTACCTCTGCTGTTCCTTCTGAGCAGGCTGAGTGAGACACGTGGATATACTCTATCTCTGTCTTCTACCTCTGCTGTTCCTTCTGAGTAGGCTGAGTGAGGTTTAGATCAGACACGTGGATATACTCTATCTCTGTATTCTACCTCTGCTGTTCCTTCTGAGCAGGTTGAGTGAGACACGTGGATATACTCTATCTCTGTCTTCTACCTCTGCTGTTCCTTCTGAGCAGGCTGAGTGAGACACGTGTATATACTCTATCTCTGTCTTCTACCTCTGCTGTTCCTTCTGAGCAGGCTGAGTGAGACACGTGGATATACTCTATCTCTGTCTTCTACCTCTGCTCTTTCTTCTGAGCAGGCTGAGTGAGACACGTTGATATACTCTATCTATGTCTTCTACCTCTGCTGTTCCTTCTGAGCAGGCTGAGTGAGACACGTGGATATACTCTATCTCTGTCTTCTACCTCTGCTGTTCCTTCTGAGTAGGCTGAGTGAGGTTTAGATCAGACACGTGGATATACTCTATCTCTGTATTCTACCTCTGCTGTTCCTTCTGAGCAGGCTGAGTGAGACACGTGGATATACTCTATCTATGTCTTCTACATCTGCTGTTCCTTCTGAGCAGGCTGAGTGAGACACGTGGATATACTCTATCTCTGTCTTCTACCTCTGCTGTTCCTTCTGAGCAGGCTGAGTGAGACACGTCGATATACTATATATCTGTCTTCTACCTCTGCTGTTCCTTCTGAGCAGGCTGAGTGAGGTGTAGATCAGACACGTGGATATACTCTATCTCTGTCTTCTACCTCTGCTGTTCCTTCTGAGCAGGCTGAGTGAGACACGTGGATATACTCTATCACTGTCTTCTACCTCTGCTGTTCCTTCTGAGCAGGCTGAGTGAGGTGTAGATCAGACACGTGGATATACTCTATCTCCGTCTTCTACCTCTGCTGTTCCTTCTGAGCAGGATGAGCGAGACACGTGGATATACTCTATCTCTGTCTTCTACCTCTGCTGTTCCTTCTGAGCAGGCTGAGTGAGGTGTAGATCAGACACGTGGATATACTCTATCTCTGTCTTCTACCTCTGCTGTTCCTTCTGAGCAGGCTGAGTGAGACACGTGGATATACTCTATCACTGTCTTCTACCTCTGCTGTTCCTTCTGAGCAGGCTGAGTGAGGTGTAGATCAGACACGTGGATATACTCTATCTCCGTCTTCTACCTCTGCTGTTCCTTCTGAGCAGGCTGAGCGAGACACGTGGATATACTCTATCTCTGTCTTCTACCTCTGCTGTTCCTTCTGAGCAGGCTGAGTGAGACACGTGGATATACTCTATCTCTGTCTTCTACCTCTGCTGTTCCTTCTGAGTAGGCTGAGTGAGGTTTAGATCAGACACGTGGATATACTCTATCTCTGTCTTCTACCTCTGCTGTTCCTTCTGAGCAGGCTGAGTGAGACACGTGGATATACTCTATCTCTGTCTTCTACCTCTGCTGTTCCTTCTGAGCAGGCTGAGTGAGACACGTGGATATACTCTATCTCTGTCTTCTACCTCTGCTGTTCCTTCTGAGTAGGCTGAGTGAGGTTTAGATCAGACACGTGGATATACTCTATCTCTGTCTTCTACCTCTGCTGTTCCTTCTGAGCAGGCTGAGTGAGACACGTGGATATACTCTATCTCTGTCTTCTACCTCTGCTGTTCCTTCTGAGCAGGCTGAGTGAGACACGTGTATATACACTATCTCTGTCTTCTACCTCTGCTGTTCCTTCTGAGCAGGCTGAGTGAGACACGTGGATATACTATATCTCTGTCTTCTACCTATGCTGTTCCTTCTGAGCAGGCTGAGTGAGGTGTAGATCACACACGTGGATATACTCTATCTCTGTCTTCTACCTCTGCTGTTCCTTCTGAGCAGGCTGAGTGAGACACGTGGATATACTCTATCTCTGTCTTCTACCTCTGCTGTTCATTCTGAGCAGGCTGAGTGAGACACGTGTATATACTCTATCTCTGTCTTCTACCTCTGCTGTTCCTTCTGAGCAGGCTGAGTGAGACACGTGGATATACTCTATCTCTGTCTTCTAACTCTGCTGTTCCTTCTGAGCAGGCTGAGTGAGACACTTGGATATACTATATCTCTGTCTTCTACCTATGCTGTTCCTTCTGAGCAGGCTGAGTGAGGTGTAGATCACACACGTGGATATACTATATCTCTGTCTTCTACCTCTGCTGTTCCTTCTGAGCAGGCTGAGTGAGGTGTAGATCACACACGTGGATATACTCTATCTCTGTCTTCTACCTCTGCTGTTCCTTCTGATCAGGCTGAGTGAGACACGTGGATATACTCTATCTCTGTCTTCTACCTCTGCTGTTCCTTCTGAGCAGGCTGAGTGAGACACGTGGATATACTCTATCTCTGTATTCTACCTCTACTGTTCCTTCTGAGCAGGCTGAGTGAGACACGTGAATATACTCTATATCTGTCTTCTAACTCTGCTGTTCCTTCTGAGCAGGCTGAGTGAGACACGTGGATATACTCTATATCTGTATTCTACCTCTGCTGTTCCTTCTGAGCAGGCTGAGTGAGACACGTGGATATACTCTATATCTGTCTTCTACCTCTGCTGTTCCTTCTGCGCAGGCTGAGTGAGGTGTAGATTAGACACGTGGATATACTCTATCTCTGTCTTCTACCTCTGCTGTTCTTTCTGAGCAGGCTGAGTGAGACACGTGGATATACTCTATCTCTGTCTTCTACCTCTGCTGTTCCTTCTGAGCAGGCTGAGTGCGGTGTAGATCAGACACGTGGATATACTCTATCTCTGTCTTCTACCTCTGCTGTTCCTTCTGAGCAGGCTGAGTGAGACACGTGGATATACTCTATCTCTGTCTCCTACCTCTGCTGTTCCTTCTGAGCAGGCTGAGTGAGACACGTGGATATACTCTATCTCTGTCTTCTACCTATGTTGTTCCTTCTGAGCAGGCTGAGTGAGGTGTAGATCAGACACGTGAATGTACTCTATCGCTGTCTTCTACCTCTGCTGTTCCTTCTGAGCAGCCTAAGTGAGAAACGTGGATATACTCTATCTCTGTCTTCTACCTCTGCTGTTCCTTCTGAGCAGGCTGAGTGAGACACGTGGATATACCCTATATCTGTCTTCTACCTCTGCTGTTCCTTCTGAGCAGGCTGAGTGAGACCCGTGGATATACTCTATCTTTGTCTTCTACCTCTGCTGTTCCTTTTGAGCAGGCTGAGTGAGACACGTGGATATACTCTGTCTCTGTCTTCTACCTCTGCTGTTCCTTCTGAGCAGGCTGAGTGAGACACGTGGATATACTCTATCTCTGTCTTCTATCTTTGCTGTTCCTTCTGAGCAGGCTGAGTGAGGTGTAGATCAGACACGTGAATATACTCTATCTCTGTCTTCTACCTCTGCTGGTCCTTCTGAGCAGGCTGAGTGAGGTGTAGATCAGACACATGGATATACTCTATCTCTGTCTTCTACCTCTGTTGTTCCTTCTGAGTAGGCTGAGTGAGGTGTAGATCAGACACGTGGATATACTCTATCTCGGTCTTCTACCTCTGCTGTTTCTTCTGAGCAGGTTGAGTGAGGTGTAGATCAGACACGTGAATATACTCTATCTCTGTCTTCTACCTCTGCTATTCCTTCTGAGCAGGCTGAGTGAGGTGTAGATCACACACGTGGATATACACTATCTCTGTCTTCTACCTCTGCTGTTCCTTCTGAGCAGGCTGAGTGAGGTGTAGATCAGACACGTGGATATATTCTATCTCTGTCTTCTACCTCTGCAGTTCCTTCTGAGCAGGCTGAGTGAGACACGTGGATATACTCTATCTCTGTCTTCTACCTCTGCTGTTTCTTCTGAGCAGGCTGAGTGAGACACGTTGATATACTCTATCTCTGTCTTCTACCTCTGCTGTTCCTTCTGAGCAGGCTGAGTGAGACACGTGGATATACTCTATCTCTGTCTTCTACCTCTGCTGTTCCTTCTGAGTAGGCTGAGTGAGGTTTATATCAGACACGTGGATATACTCTATCTCTGACTTCTAACTCTGCTGTTCCTTCTGAGCAGGCTGAGTGAGACACGTGGATATACTCTATCTCTGTCTTCTACCTCTGCTGTTCCTTCTGAGCAGGCTGAGTGAGGTGTAGATCAGACACGTGGATATACTCTATCTCCGTCTTCTACCTCTGCTGTTCCTTCTGAGCAGGCTGAGTGAGACACGTGGATATACTCTATCTCTGTCTTCTACCTCTGCTGTTCCGTCTGAGTAGGCTGAGTGAGGTTTAGATCAGACACGTGGATATACTCTATCTCTGTCTTCTACCTCTGCTGTTCCTTCTGAGCAGGCTGAGTGAGGTGTAGATCACACACGTGGATATACTCTATCTTTGTCTTCTACCTCTGCTGTTCATTCTGAGCAGGCTGAGTGAGGTGTAGATCACACACGTGGATATACTCTATCTCTGTCTTCTACCTCTGCTGTTCCTTCTGAGCAGGCTGAGTGAGACACGTAGATATACTCTATCTCTGTCTTCTACCTCTGCTGTTCCTTCTGAGCAGGCTGAGTGAGACACGTGGATATACTCTATCTCTGTATTCTACCTCTGCTGTTCCTTCTGAGCAGGCTGAGTGAGACAAGTGGATATACTCTATATCTGTCTTCTACCTCTGCTGTTCCTTCTGAGCAGGTTGAGTGAGACACGTGGATATACTCTATATCTGTCTTCTACCTCTGCTGTTCCTTCTGCGCAGGCTGAGTGAGGTGTAGATTAGACACGTGGATATACTCTATCTCTGTCTTCTACCTCTGCTGTTCCTTCTGAGCAGGCTGAGTGAGACACGTGGATATACTCTATCTCTGTCTTCTATCTCTGCTGTTCCTTCTGAGCAGGCTGAGTGAGGTGTATATCAGACACGTGGATATACTCTATCTCTGTCTTCTACCTCTGCTGTTCCTTCTGAGCAGGCTGGGTGAGACACGTGGATATACTCTATCTCTGTCTTCTACCTCTGCTGTTCCTTCTGAGCAGGCTGAGTGAGACACGTGGATATACTCTATCTCTGTCTTCTACCTCTGCTGTTCCTTCTGAGTAGGCTGAGTGAGGTTTAGATCAGACACGTGGATATACTCTATCTCTGTATTCTACCTCTGCTGTTCCTTCTGAGCAGGCTGAGTGAGACACGTGGATATACTCTATCTCTGTCTTCTACCTCTGCTGTTCCTTCTGAGCAGGCTGAGTGAGACACGTGTATATACTCTATCTCTGTCTTCTACCTCTGCTGTTCCTTCTGAGCAGGCTGAGTGAGACACGTGGATATACTCTATCTCTGTCTTCTACCTCTGCTGTTTCTTCTGAGCAGGCTGAGTGAGACACGTTGATATACTCTATCTATGTCTTCTACCTCTGCTGTTCCTTCTGAGCAGGCTGAGTGAGACAAGTGGATATACTCTATATCTGTCTTCTACCTCTGCTGTTCCTTCTGAGCAGGTTGAGTGAGACACGTGGATATACTCTATATCTGTCTTCTACCTCTGCTGTTCCTTCTGCGCAGGCTGAGTGAGGTGTAGATTAGACACGTGGATATACTCTATCTCTGTCTTCTACCTCTGCTGTTCCTTCTGAGCAGGCTGAGTGAGACACGTGGATATACTCTATCTCTGTCTTCTATCTCTGCTGTTCCTTCTGAGCAGGCTGAGTGAGGTGTATATCAGACACGTGGATATACTCTATCTCTGTCTTCTACCTCTGCTGTTCCTTCTGAGCAGGCTGGGTGAGACACGTGGATATACTCTATCTCTGTCTTCTACCTCTGCTGTTCCTTCTGAGCAGGCTGAGTGAGACACGTGGATATACTCTATCTCTGTCTTCTACCTCTGCTGTTCCTTCTGAGTAGGCTGAGTGAGGTTTAGATCAGACACGTGGATATACTCTATCTCTGTATTCTACCTCTGCTGTTCCTTCTGAGCAGGCTGAGTGAGACACGTGGATATACTCTATCTCTGTCTTCTACCTCTGCTGTTCCTTCTGAGCAGGCTGAGTGAGACACGTGTATATACTCTATCTCTGTCTTCTACCTCTGATGTTCCTTCTGAGCAGGCTGAGTGAGACACGTGGATATACTCTATCTCTGTCTTCTACCTCTGCTGTTTCTTCTGAGCAGGCTGAGTGAGACACGTTGATATACTCTATCTATGTCTTCTACCTCTGCTGTTCCTTCTGAGCAGGCTGAGTGAGACAAGTGGATATACTCTATATCTGTCTTCTACCTCTGCTGTTCCTTCTGAGCAGGTTGAGTGAGACACGTGGATATACTCTATATCTGTCTTCTACCTCTGCTGTTCCTTATGCGCAGGCTGAGTGAGGTGTAGATTAGACACGTGGATATACTCTATCTCTGTCTTCTACCTCTGCTGTTCCTTCTGAGCAGGCTGAGTGAGACACGTGGATATACTCTATCTCTGTCTTCTATCTCTGCTGTTCCTTCTGAGCAGGCTGAGTGAGGTGTATATCAGACACGTGGATATACTCTATCTCTGTCTTCTACCTCTGCTGTTCCTTCTGAGCAGGCTGAGTGAGACACGTGGATATACTCTATCTCTGTCTTCTACCTCTGCTGTTCCTTCTGAGTAGGCTGAGTGAGGTTTAGATCAGACACGTGGATATACTCTATCTCTGTATTCTACCTCTGCTGTTCCTTCTGAGCAGGCTGAGTGAGACACGTGGATATACTCTATCTCTGTCTTCTACCTCTGCTGTTCCTTCTGAGCAGGCTGAGTGAGACACGTGTATATACTCTATCTCTGTCTTCTACCTCTGCTGTTCCTTCTGAGCAGGCTGAGTGAGACACGTGGATATACTCTATCTCTGTCTTCTACCTCTGCTGTTTCTTCTGAGCAGGCTGAGTGAGACACGTTGATATACTCTATCTATGTCTTCTACCTCTGCTGTTCCTTCTGAGCAGGCTGAGTGAGACACGTGGATATACTCTATCTCTGTCTTCTACCTCTGCTGTTCCTTCTGAGTAGGCTGAGTGAGGTTTAGATCAGACACGTGGATATACTCTATCTCTGTCTTCTACCTCTGCTGTTCCGTCTGAGTAGGCTGAGTGAGGTTTAGATCAGACACGTGGATATACTCTATCTCTGTCTTCTACCTCTGCTGTTCCTTCTGAGCAGGCTGAGTGAGGTGTAGATCACACACGTGGATATACTCTATCTTTGTCTTC
This sequence comes from Crossaster papposus, assembly GCA_037893245.1. NCBI lineage: Eukaryota > Metazoa > Echinodermata > Asteroidea > Velatida > Solasteridae > Crossaster > Crossaster papposus. The sequence continues at coordinate 56,196 of JBAIAA010000620.1, forward strand.
TACCTCTGCTGTTCATTCTGAGCAGGCTGAGTGAGGTGTAGATCACACACGTGGATATATTCTATCTCTGTCTTCTACCTCTGCTGTTCCTTCTGAGCAGGCTGAGTGAGACACGTAGATATACTCTATCTCTGTCTTCTACCTCTGCTGTTCCTTCTGAGCAGGCTGAGTGAGACACGTGGATATACTCTATCTCTGTATTCTACCTCTGCTGTTCCTTCTGAGCAGGCTGAGTGAGACAAGTGGATATACTCTATATCTGTCTTCTACCTCTGCTGTTCCTTCTGAGCAGGTTGAGTGAGACACGTGGATATACTCTATATCTGTCTTCTACCTCTGCTGTTCCTTCTGCGCAGGCTGAGTGAGGTGTAGATTAGACACGTGGATATACTCTATCTCTGTCTTCTACCTCTGCTGTTCCTTCTGAGCAGGCTGAGTGAGACACGTGGATATACTCTATCTCTGTCTTCTATCTCTGCTGTTCCTTCTGAGCAGGCTGAGTGAGGTGTATATCAGACACGTGGATATACTCTATCTCTGTCTTCTACCTCTGCTGTTCCTTCTGAGCAGGCTGGGTGAGACACGTGGATATACTCTATCTCTGTCTTCTACCTCTGCTGTTCCTTCTGAGCAGGCTGAGTGAGACACGTGGATATACTCTATCTCTGTCTTCTACCTCTGCTGTTCCTTCTGAGTAGGCTGAGTGAGGTTTAGATCAGACACGTGGATATACTCTATCTCTGTATTCTACCTCTGCTGTTCCTTCTGAGCAGGCTGAGTGAGACACGTGGATATACTCTATCTCTGTCTTCTACCTCTGCTGTTCCTTCTGAGCAGGCTGAGTGAGACACGTGTATATACTCTATCTCTGTCTTCTACCTCTGCTGTTCCTTCTGAGCAGGCTGAGTGAGACACGTGGATATACTCTATCTCTGTCTTCTACCTCTGCTGTTTCTTCTGAGCAGGCTGAGTGAGACACGTTGATATACTCTATCTATGTCTTCTACCTCTGCTGTTCCTTCTGAGCAGGCTGAGTGAGACAAGTGGATATACTCTATATCTGTCTTCTACCTCTGCTGTTCCTTCTGAGCAGGTTGAGTGAGACACGTGGATATACTCTATATCTGTCTTCTACCTCTGCTGTTCCTTCTGCGCAGGCTGAGTGAGGTGTAGATTAGACACGTGGATATACTCTATCTCTGTCTTCTACCTCTGCTGTTCCTTCTGAGCAGGCTGAGTGAGACACGTGGATATACTCTATCTCTGTCTTCTATCTCTGCTGTTCCTTCTGAGCAGGCTGAGTGAGGTGTATATCAGACACGTGGATATACTCTATCTCTGTCTTCTACCTCTGCTGTTCCTTCTGAGCAGGCTGGGTGAGACACGTGGATATACTCTATCTCTGTCTTCTACCTCTGCTGTTCCTTCTGAGCAGGCTGAGTGAGACACGTGGATATACTCTATCTCTGTCTTCTACCTCTGCTGTTCCTTCTGAGTAGGCTGAGTGAGGTTTAGATCAGACACGTGGATATACTCTATCTCTGTATTCTACCTCTGCTGTTCCTTCTGAGCAGGCTGAGTGAGACACGTGGATATACTCTATCTCTGTCTTCTACCTCTGCTGTTCCTTCTGAGCAGGCTGAGTGAGACACGTGTATATACTCTATCTCTGTCTTCTACCTCTGCTGTTCCTTCTGAGCAGGCTGAGTGAGACACGTGGATATACTCTATCTCTGTCTTCTACCTCTGCTGTTTCTTCTGAGCAGGCTGAGTGAGACACGTTGATATACTCTATCTATGTCTTCTACCTCTGCTGTTCCTTCTGAGCAGGCTGAGTGAGACAAGTGGATATACTCTATATCTGTCTTCTACCTCTGCTGTTCCTTCTGAGCAGGTTGAGTGAGACACGTGGATATACTCTATATCTGTCTTCTACCTCTGCTGTTCCTTATGCGCAGGCTGAGTGAGGTGTAGATTAGACACGTGGATATACTCTATCTCTGTCTTCTACCTCTGCTGTTCCTTCTGAGCAGGCTGAGTGAGACACGTGGATATACTCTATCTCTGTCTTCTATCTCTGCTGTTCCTTCTGAGCAGGCTGAGTGAGGTGTATATCAGACACGTGGATATACTCTATCTCTGTCTTCTACCTCTGCTGTTCCTTCTGAGCAGGCTGAGTGAGACACGTGGATATACTCTATCTCTGTCTTCTACCTCTGCTGTTCCTTCTGAGTAGGCTGAGTGAGGTTTAGATCAGACACGTGGATATACTCTATCTCTGTATTCTACCTCTGCTGTTCCTTCTGAGCAGGCTGAGTGAGACACGTGGATATACTCTATCTCTGTCTTCTACCTCTGCTGTTCCTTCTGAGCAGGCTGAGTGAGACACGTGTATATACTCTATCTCTGTCTTCTACCTCTGCTGTTCCTTCTGAGCAGGCTGAGTGAGACACGTGGATATACTCTATCTCTGTCTTCTACCTCTGCTGTTTCTTCTGAGCAGGCTGAGTGAGACACGTTGATATACTCTATCTATGTCTTCTACCTCTGCTGTTCCTTCTGAGCAGGCTGAGTGAGACACGTGGATATACTCTATCTCTGTCTTCTACCTCTGCTGTTCCTTCTGAGTAGGCTGAGTGAGGTTTAGATCAGACACGTGGATATACTCTATCTCTGTATTCTACCTCTGCTGTTCCTTCTGAGCAGGCTGAGTGAGACACGTGGATATACTCTATCTCTGTCTTCTACCTCTGCTGTTCCTTCTGAGCAGGCTGAGTGAGACACGTGGATATACTCTATATCTGTCTTCTACCTCTGCTGTTCCTTCTGAGCAGGCTGAGTGAGACACGTGGATATACTCTATCTCTGTCTTCTACCTCTGCTGTTCCTTCTGAGCAGGCTGAGCGAGACACGTCGATATACTCTATATCTGTCTTCTACCTCTGCTGTTCCTTCTGAGCAGGCTGAGTGAGGTGTAGATCAGACACGTGGATATACTCTATCTCTGTCTTCTACCTCTGCTGTTCCTTCTGAGCAGGCTGAGTGAGACACGTGGATATACTCTATCACTGTCTTCTACCTCTGCTGTTCCTTCTGAGCAGGCTGAGTGAGGTGTAGATCAGACACGTGGATATACTCTATCTCCGTCTTCTACCTCTGCTGTTCCTTCTGAGCAGGCTGAGCGAGACACGTGGATATACTCTATCTCTGTCTTCTACCTCTGCTGTTCCTTCTGAGCAGGCTGAGTGAGGTGTAGATCAGACACGTGGATATACTCTATATCTGTCTTCTACCTCTGCTGTTCCTTCTGAGCAGGCTGAGTGAGACACGTGGATATACTCTATCACTGTCTTCTACCTCTGCTGTTCCTTCTGAGCAGGCTGAGTGAGGTGTAGATCAGACACGTGGATATACTCTATCTCCGTCTTCTACCTCTGCTGTTCCTTCTGAGCAGGCTGAGCGAGACACGTGGATATACTCTATCTCTGTCTTCTACCTCTGCTGTTCCTTCTGAGCAGGCTGAGTGAGACACGTGGATATACTCTATCTCTGTCTTCTACCTCTGCTGTTCCTTCTGAGTAGGCTGAGTGAGGTTTAGATCAGACACGTGGATATACTCTATCTCTGTCTTCTACCTCTGCTGTTCCTTCTGAGCAGACTGAGTGAGACACGTGGATATACTCTATCTCTGTCTTCTACCTCTGCTGTTCCTTCTGAGCAGGCTGAGTGAGACACGTGGATATACTCTATCTCTGTCTTCTACCTCTGCTGTTCCTTCTGAGTAGGCTGAGTGAGGTTTAGATCAGACACGTGGATATACTCTATCTCTGTCTTCTACCTCTGCTGTTCCTTCTGAGCAGGCTGAGTGAGACACGTGGATATACTCTATCTCTGTCTTCTACCTCTGCTGTTCCTTCTGAGCAGGCTGAGTGAGACACGTGTATATACTCTATCTCTGTCTTCTACCTCTGCTGTTCCTTCTGAGCAGGCTGAGTGAGACACGTGGATATACTCTATCTCTGTCTTCTAACTCTGCTGTTCCTTCTGAACAGGCTGAGTGAGACACGTGGATATACTATATCTCTGTCTTCTACCTATGCTGTTCCTTCTGAGCAGGCTGAGTGAGGTGTAGATCACACACGTGGATATACTATATCTCTGTCTTCTACCTCTGTTGTTCCTTCTGAGCAGGCTGAGTGAGACACGTGGATATACTCTATCTCTGTATTCTACCTCTGCTGTTCCTTCTGAGCAGGCTGAGTGAGACAAGTGGATATACTCTATATCTGTCTTCTACCTCTGCTGTTCCTTCTGAGCAGGTTGAGTGAGACACGTGGATATACTCTATATCTGTCTTCTACCTCTGCTGTTCCTTCTGCACAGGCTGAGTGAGGTGTAGATTAGACACGTGGATATACTCTATCTCTGTCTTCTACCTCTGCTGTTCCTTCTGAGCAGGCTGAGTGAGACACGTGGATATACTCTATCTCTGTCTTCTACCTCTGCTGTTCCTTCTGAGTAGGCTGAGTGAGGTTTAGATCAGACACGTGGATATACTCTATCTCTGTATTCTACCTCTGCTGTTCCTTCTGAGCAGGCTGAGTGAGACACGTGGATATACTCTATCTCTGTCTTCTACCTCTGCTGTTCCTTCTGAGCAGGCTGAGTGAGACACGTGTATATACTCTATCTATGTCTTCTACCTCTGCTGTTCCTTCTGAGCAGGCTGAGTGAGACACGTGGATATACTCTATCTCTGTCTTCTACCTCTGCTGTTCCTTCTGAGTAGGCTGAGTGAGGTTTAGATCAGACACGTGGATATACTCTATCTCTGTATTCTACCTCTGCTGTTCCTTCTGAGCAGGCTGAGTGAGACACGTGGATATACTCTATATCTGTCTTCTACCTCTGCTGTTCCTTCTGAGCAGGCTGAGTGAGACACGTGGATATACTCTATCTCTGTCTTCTACCTCTGCTGTTCCTTCTGAGCAGGCTGAGTGAGACACGTGGATATACTCTATCTCTGTCTTCTACCTCTGCTGTTCCTTCTGAGCAGGCTGAGTGAGACACGTGGATATACTCTATATCTGTCTTCTACCTCTGCTGTTCCTTCTGAGCAGGCTGAGTGAGACACGTGGATATACTCTATCTCTGTCTTCTACCTCTGCTGTTCCTTCTGAGCAGGCTCAGTGAGACACGTCGATATACTCTATATCTGTCTTCTACCTCTGCTGTTCCTTCTGAGCAGGCTGAGTGAGGTGTAGATCAGACACGTGGATATACTCTATCTCTGTCTTCTACCTCTGCTGTTCCTTCTGAGTAGGCTGAGTGAGGTTTAGATCAGACACGTGGATATACTCTATCTCTGTATTCTACCTCTGCTGTTCCTTCTGAGCAGGCTGAGTGAGACACGTGGATATACTCTATCTCTGTCTTCTACCTCTGCTGTTCCTTCTGAGCAGGCTGAGTGAGACACGTGGATATACTCTATATCTGTCTTCTACCTCTGCTGTTCCTTCTGAGCAGGCTGAGTGAGACACGTGGATATACTATATCTCTGTCTTCTACCTCTGCTGTTCCTTCTGAGCAGGCTGAGTGAGACACGTCGATATACTCTATATCTGTCTTCTACCTCTGCTGTTCCTTCTGAGCAGGCTGAGTGAGGTGTAGATCAGACACGTGGATATACTCTATCTCTGTCTTCTACCTCTGCTGTTCCTTCTGAGCAGGCTGAGTGAGACACGTGGATATACTCTATCACTGTCTTCTACCTCTGCTGTTCCTTCTGAGCAGGCTGAGTGAGGTGTAGATCAGACACGTGGATATACTCTATCTCCGTCTTCTACCTCTGCTGTTCCTTCTGAGCAGGCTGAGCGAGACACGTGGATATACTCTATCTCTGTCTTCTACCTCTGCTGTTCCTTCTGAGCAGGCTGAGTGAGGTGTAGATCAGACACGTGGATATACTCTATCTCTGTCTTCTACCTCTGCTGTTCCTTCTGAGCAGGCTGAGTGAGACACGTGGATATACTCTATCACTGTCTTCTACCTCTGCTGTTCCTTCTGAGCAGGCTGAGTGAGGTGTAGATCAGACACGTGGATATACTCTATCTCCGTCTTCTACCTCTGCTGTTCCTTCTGAGCAGGCTGAGCGAGACACGTGGATATACTCTATCTCTGTCTTCTACCTCTGCTGTTCCTTCTGAGCAGGCTGAGTGAGACACGTGGATATACTCTATCTCTGTCTTCTACCTCTGCTGTTCCTTCTGAGTAGGCTGAGTGAGGTTTAGATCAGACACGTGGATATACTCTATCTCTGTCTTCTACCTCTGCTGTTCCTTCTGAGCAGGCTGAGTGAGACACGTGGATATACTCTATCTCTGTCTTCTACCTCTGCTGTTCCTTCTGAGCAGGCTGAGTGAGACACGTGGATATACTCTATCTCTGTCTTCTACCTCTGCTGTTCCTTCTGAGTAGGCTGAGTGAGGTTTAGATCAGACACGTGGATATACTCTATCTCTGTCTTCTACCTCTGCTGTTCCTTCTGAGCAGGCTGAGTGAGACACGTGGATATACTCTATCTCTGTCTTCTAACTCTGCTGTTCCTTCTGAACAGGCTGAGTGAGACACGTGGATATACTATATCTCTGTCTTCTACCTATGCTGTTCCTTCTGAGCAGGCTGAGTGAGGTGTAGATCACACCCGTGGATATACTATATCTCTGTCTTCTACCTCTGCTGTTCCTTCTGAGCAGGCTGAGTGAGACACGTGGATATACTCTATCTCTGTATTCTACCTCTGCTGTTCCTTCTGAGCAGGCTGAGTGAGACAAGTGGATATACTCTATATCTGTCTTCTACCTCTGCTGTTCCTTCTGAGCAGGTTGAGTGAGACACGTGGATATACTCTATATCTGTCTTCTACCTCTGCTGTTCCTTCTGCGCAGGCTGAGTGAGGTGTAGATTAGACACGTGGATATACTCTATCTCTGTCTTCTACCTCTGCTGTTCCTTCTGAGCAGGCTGAGTGAGACACGTGGATATACTCTATCTCTGTCTTCTACCTCTGCTGTTCCTTCTGAGTAGGCTGAGTGAGGTTTAGATCAGACACGTGGATATACTCTATCTCTGTATTCTACCTCTGCTGTTCCTTCTGAGCAGGCTGAGTGAGACACGTGGATATACTCTATCTCTGTCTTCTACCTCTGCTGTTCCTTCTGAGCAGGCTGAGTGAGACACGTGTATATACTCTATCTCTGTCTTCTACCTCTGCTGTTCCTTCTGAGCAGGCTGAGTGAGACACGTGGATATACTCTATCTCTGTCTTCTACCTCTGCTGTTTCTTCTGAGCAGGCTGAGTGAGACACGTTGATATACTCTATCTATGTCTTCTACCTCTGCTGTTCCTTCTGAGCAGGCTGAGTGAGACACGTGGATATACTCTATCTCTGTCTTCTACCTCTGCTGTTCCTTCTGAGTAGGCTGAGTGAGGTTTAGATCAGACGCGTGGATATACTCTATCTCTGTATTCTACCTCTGCTGTTCCTTCTGAGCAGGCTGAGTGAGACACGTGGATATACTCTATCTCTGTCTTCTACCTCTGCTGTTCCTTCTGAGCAGGCTGAGTGAGACACGTGGATATACTCTATATATGTCTTCTACCTCTGCTGTTCCTTCTGAGCAGGCTGAGTGAGACACGTGGATATACTCTATCTCTGTCTTCTACCTCTGCTGTTCCTTCTGAGCAGGCTGAGTGAGACACGTCGTTATACTCTATATCTGTCTTCTACCTCTGCTGTTCCTTCTGAGCAGGCTGAGTGAGGTGTAGATCAGACACGTGGATATACTCTATCTCTGTCTTCTACCTCTGCTGTTCCTTCTGAGCAGGCTGAGTGAGACACGTGGATATACTCTATCTCTGTCTTCTACCTCTGCTGTTCCTTCTGAGCAGGCTGAGTGAGACACGTGGATATACTCTATATCTGTCTTCTACCTCTGCTGTTCCTTCTGAGCAGGCTGAGTGAGACACGTGGATATACTATATCTCTGTCTTCTACCTCTGCTGTTCCTTCTGAGCAGGCTGAGTGAGACACGTCGATATACTCTATATCTGTCTTCTACCTCTGCTGTTCCTTCTGAGCAGGCTGAGTGAGGTGTAGATCAGACACGTGGATATACTCTATCTCTGTCTTCTACCTCTGCTGTTCCTTCTGAGCAGGCTGAGTGAGACACGTGGATATACTCTATCACTGTCTTCTACCTCTGCTGTTCCTTCTGAGCAGGCTGAGTGAGGTGTAGATCAGACACGTGGATATACTCTATCTCCGTCTTCTACCTCTGCTGTTCCTTCTGAGCAGGCTGAGCGAGACACGTGGATATACTCTATCTCTGTCTTCTACCTCTGCTGTTCCTTCTGAGCAGGCTGAGTGAGGTGTAGATCAGACACGTGGATATACTCTATCTCTGTCTTCTACCTCTGCTGTTCCTTCTGAGCAGGCTGAGTGAGACACGTGGATATACTCTATCACTGTCTTCTACCTCTGCTGTTCCTTCTGAGCAGGCTGAGTGAGGTGTAGATCAGACACGTGGATATACTCTATCTCCGTCTTCTACCTCTGCTGTTCCTTCTGAGCAGGCTGAGCGAGACACGTGGATATACTCTATCTCTGTCTTCTACCTCTGCTGTTCCTTCTGAGCAGGCTGAGTGAGACACGTGGATATACTCTATCTCTGTCTTCTACCTCTGCTGTTCCTTCTGAGTAGGCTGAGTGAGGTTTAGATCAGACACGTGGATATACTCTATCTCTGTCTTCTACCTCTGCTGTTCCTTCTGAGCAGGCTGAGTGAGACACGTGGATATACTCTATCTCTGTCTTCTACCTCTGCTGTTCCTTCTGAGCAGGCTGAGTGAGACACGTGGATATACTCTATCTCTGTCTTCTACCTCTGCTGTTCCTTCTGAGTAGGCTGAGTGAGGTTTAGATCAGACACGTGGATATACTCTATCTCTGTCTTCTACCTCTGCTGTTCCTTCTGAGCAGGCTGAGTGAGACACGTGGATATACTCTATCTCTGTCTTCTAACTCTGCTGTTCCTTCTGAACAGGCTGAGTGAGACACGTGGATATACTATATCTCTGTCTTCTACCTATGCTGTTCCTTCTGAGCAGGCTGAGTGAGGTGTAGATCACACCCGTGGATATACTATATCTCTGTCTTCTACCTCTGCTGTTCCTTCTGAGCAGGCTGAGTGAGACACGTGGATATACTCTATCTCTGTATTCTACCTCTGCTGTTCCTTCTGAGCAGGCTGAGTGAGACAAGTGGATATACTCTATATCTGTCTTCTACCTCTGCTGTTCCTTCTGAGCAGGTTGAGTGAGACACGTGGATATACTCTATATCTGTCTTCTACCTCTGCTGTTCCTTCTGCGCAGGCTGAGTGAGGTGTAGATTAGACACGTGGATATACTCTATCTCTGTCTTCTACCTCTGCTGTTCCTTCTGAGCAGGCTGAGTGAGACACGTGGATATACTCTATCTCTGTCTTCTACCTCTGCTGTTCCTTCTGAGTAGGCTGAGTGAGGTTTAGATCAGACACGTGGATATACTCTATCTCTGTATTCTACCTCTGCTGTTCCTTCTGAGCAGGCTGAGTGAGACACGTGGATATACTCTATCTCTGTCTTCTACCTCTGCTGTTCCTTCTGAGCAGGCTGAGTGAGACACGTGTATATACTCTATCTCTGTCTTCTACCTCTGCTGTTCCTTCTGAGCAGGCTGAGTGAGACACGTGGATATACTCTATCTCTGTCTTCTACCTCTGCTGTTTCTTCTGAGCAGGCTGAGTGAGACACGTTGATATACTCTATCTATGTCTTCTACCTCTGCTGTTCCTTCTGAGCAGGCTGAGTGAGACACGTGGATATACTCTATCTCTGTCTTCTACCTCTGCTGTTCCTTCTGAGTAGGCTGAGTGAGGTTTAGATCAGACGCGTGGATATACTCTATCTCTGTATTCTACCTCTGCTGTTCCTTCTGAGCAGGCTGAGTGAGACACGTGGATATACTCTATCTCTGTCTTCTACCTCTGCTGTTCCTTCTGAGCAGGCTGAGTGAGACACGTGGATATACTCTATATATGTCTTCTACCTCTGCTGTTCCTTCTGAGCAGGCTGAGTGAGACACGTGGATATACTCTATCTCTGTCTTCTACCTCTGCTGTTCCTTCTGAGCAGGCTGAGTGAGACACGTCGTTATACTCTATATCTGTCTTCTACCTCTGCTGTTCCTTCTGAGCAGGCTGAGTGAGGTGTAGATCAGACACGTGGATATACTCTATCTCTGTCTTCTACCTCTGCTGTTCCTTCTGAGCAGGCTGAGTGAGGTTTAGGTCAGACACGTGGATATACTCTATCTCTGTCTTCTACCTCTGCTGTTCCTTCTGAGCAGGCTGAGTGAGAAACGTGGATATACTCTATCTCTGTCTTCTACCTCTGCTGTTCCTTCTGAGCAGGCTGAGTGAGACACGTGGATATACTCTATCTCTGTCTTCTACCTCTGCTGTTCCTTCTGAGCAGGCTGAGTGAGGTGTAGATCACACACGTGGATATACTCTATCTCTGTCTTCTACCTCTGCTGTTCCTTCTGAGCAGGCTGAGTGAGAAACGTGGATATACTCTATCTCTGTCTTCTACCTCTGCTGTTCCTTCTGAGCAGGCTGAGTGAGACACGTGGATATACTCTATCTCTGTCTTCTACCTCTGCTGTTCCTTCTGAGCAGGCTGAGTGAGGTGTAGATCACACACGTGGATATACTATATCTCTGTCTTCTACCTCTGTTGTTCCTTCTGAGCAGGCTGAGTGAGGTGTAGATCACACACGTGGATATACTCTATCTCTGTCTTCTACCTCTGCTGTTCCTTCTGAGCAGGCTGAGTGAGACACGTGGATATACTCTATCTCTGTCTTCTACCTCTGCTGTTCCTTCTGAGCAGGCTGAGTGAGACACGTGGATATACTCTATCTCTGTATTCTACCTCTGCTGTTCCTTCTGAGCAGGCTGAGTCAGACACGTGAATATACTCTATATCTGTATTCTAACTCTGCTGTTCCTTCTGAGCAGGCTGAGTGAGACACGTGGATATACTCTATATCTGTCTTCTACCTCTGCTGTTCCTTCTGAGCAGGCTGAGTGAGACACGTGGATATACTCTATATCTGTCTTCTACCTCTGATGTTCCTTCTGCGCAGGCTGAGTGAGGTGTAGATTAGACACGTGGATATACTCTATCTCTGTCTTCTAACTCTGCTGTTCCTTCTGAGTAGGCTGAGTGAGGTTTAGATCAGACACGTGGATATTCTCTATCTCTGTCTTCTACCTCTGCTGTTCCTTCTGAGCAGGCTGAGTGAGACACGTGGATATACTCTATATATGTCTTCTACCTCTGCTGTTCCTTCTGAGCAGGATGAGTGAGACACGTGGATATACTCTATATCTGTCTTCTACCTCTGCTGTTCCTTCTGAGCAGGCTGAGTGAGACACGTGGATATACTCTATCTCTGTCTTCTACCTCTGCTGTTCCTTCTGAGCAGTCTGAGTGAGGTGTAGATCAGACACGTGGATATACTCTATCTCTGTCTTCTACCTCTGCTTCTGAGCAGGCTGCGTGAGGTGTAGATCAGACACGTGGATATACTCTATCTCTGTCTTCTACCTCTGCTGTTCCTTCTGAGCAGGCTGAGTGAGACACGTGGATATACTCTATCTCTGTCTTCTACCTCTGATGTTCCTTCTGAGCAGGCTGAGTGAGGTGTAGATCAGACACGTGGATATACTCTATCTCTGTCTTCTACCTCTGCTGTTCCTTCTGAGCAGGCTGAGTGAGACACGTGGATATACTATATAACTGTCTTCTACCTCTGCTGTTCCTTCTGAGCAGGCTGAGTGAGGTGTAGATCAGACACGTGGATATACTCTATCTCCGTCTTCTACCTCTGCTGTTCCTTCTGAGCAGGCTGAGTGAGACACGTGGATATACTCTATCTCTGTCTTCTACCTCTGCTGTTCCTTCTAAGCAGGCTGAGTGAGACACGTGGATATACTCTATCTCTGTCTTCTACCTCTGCTGTTCCTTCTGAGTAGGCTGAGTGAGGTTTAGATCAGACACGTGGATATACTCTATCTCTGACTTCTAACTCTGCTGTTCCTTCTGAGCAGGCTGAGTGAGACACGTGGATATACTCTATCTCTGTCTTCTACCTCTGCTGTTCCTTCTGAGTAGGCTGAGTGAGGTTTAGATCAGACACGTGGATATACTCTATATCTGTCTTCTACCTCTGCTGTTCCTTCTGAGCAGGCTGAGTGAGGTGTAGATCAAACACGTGGATATACTCTATCTCTGTCTTCTACCTCTGCTGTTCCTTCTGAGCAGTCTGAGTTGGGTGTAGATCACACACGTGGATATACTCTATCTCTGTCTTCTACCTCTGCTGTTCCTTCTGAGCAGGCTGAGTGAGACACGTGGATATACTCTATCTCTGTATTCTACCTCTGCTGTTCCTTCTGAGCAGGCTGAGTGAGACACGTGAATATACTCTATATCTTTCTTCTAACTCTGCTGTTCCTTCTGAGCAGGCTGAGTGAGACACGTGGATATACTCTATAACTGTCTTCTACCTCTGCTGTTCCTTCTGAGCAGGCTGAGTGAGGTGTAGATCAGACACGTGGATATACTCTATCTCCGTCTTCTACCTCTGCTGTTCCTTCTGAGCAGGCTGAGTGAGACACGTGGATATACTCTATCTCTGTCTTCTACCTCTGCTGTTCCTCCTGAGCAGGCTGAGTGAGACACGTGGATATACTCTATCTCTGTCTTCTACCTCTGCTGTTCCTTCAGAGTAGGCTGAGTGAGGTTTAGATCAGACACGTGGATATACTCTATCTCTGACTTCTAACTCTGCTGTTCCTTCTGAGCAGGCTGAGTGAGACACGTGGATATATTCTATCTCTGTCTTCTACCTCTGCTGTTCCTTCTGAGCAGGCTGAGTGAGGTGTAGATCAGACACGTGGATATACTCTATATATGTCTTCTACCTCTGCTGTTCCTTCTGAGCAGGATGAGTGAGACACGTGGATATACTCTATATCTGTCTTCTACCTCTGCTGTTCCTTCTGAGCAGGCTGAGTGAGACACGTGGATATACTCTATCTCTGTCTTCTACCTCTGCTGTTCCTTCTGAGCAGTCTGAGTGAGGTGTAGATCAGACACGTGGATATACTCTATCTCTGTCTTCTACCTCTGCTTCTGAGCAGGCTGCGTGAGGTGTAGATCAGACACGTGGATATACTCTATCTCTGTCTTCTACCTCTGCTGTTCCTTCTGAGCAGGCTGAGTGAGACACGTGGATATACTCTATCTCTGTCTTCTACCTCTGATGTTCCTTCTGAGCAGGCTGAGTGAGGTGTAGATCAGACACGTGGATATACTCTATCTCTGTCTTCTACCTCTGCTGTTCCTTCTGAGCAGGCTGAGTGAGACACGTGGATATACTCTATAACTGTCTTCTACCTCTGCTGTTCCTTCTGAGCAGGCTGAGTGAGGTGTAGATCAGACACGTGGATATACTCTATCTCCGTCTTCTACCTCTGCTGTTCCTTCTGAGCAGGCTGAGTGAGACACGTGGATATACTCTATCTCTGTCTTCTACCTCTGCTGTTCCTTCTAAGCAGGCTGAGTGAGACACGTGGATATACTCTATCTCTGTCTTCTACCTCTGCTGTTCCTTCTGAGTAGGCTGAGTGAGGTTTAGATCAGACACGTGGATATACTCTATCTCTGACTTCTAACTCTGCTGTTCCTTCTGAGCAGGCTGAGTGAGACACGTGGATATACTCTATCTCTGTCTTCTACCTCTGCTGTTCCTTCTGAGTAGGCTGAGTGAGGTTTAGATCAGACACGTGGATATACTCTATATCTGTCTTCTACCTCTGCTGTTCCTTCTGAGCAGGCTGAGTGAGGTGTAGATCAAACACGTGGATATACTCTATCTCTGTCTTCTACCTCTGCTGTTCCTTCTGAGCAGGCTGAGTGAGACACGTGGATATACTCTATCTCTGTATTCTACCTCTGCTGTTCCTTCTGAGCAGGCTGAGTGAGACACGTGAATATACTCTATATCTTTCTTCTAACTCTGCTGTTCCTTCTGAGCAGGCTGAGTGAGACACGTGGATATACTCTATAACTGTCTTCTACCTCTGCTGTTCCTTCTGAGCAGGCTGAGTGAGGTGTAGATCAGACACGTGGATATACTCTATCTCCGTCTTCTACCTCTGCTGTTCCTTCTGAGCAGGCTGAGTGAGACACGTGGATATACTCTATCTCTGTCTTCTACCTCTGCTGTTCCTCCTGAGCAGGCTGAGTGAGACACGTGGATATACTCTATCTCTGTCTTCTACCTCTGCTGTTCCTTCAGAGTAGGCTGAGTGAGGTTTAGATCAGACACGTGGATATACTCTATCTCTGACTTCTAACTCTGCTGTTCCTTCTGAGCAGGCTGAGTGAGACACGTGGATATATTCTATCTCTGTCTTCTACCTCTGCTGTTCCTTCTGAGCAGGCTGAGTGAGGTGTAGATCAGACACGTGGATATACTCTATCTCCGTCTTCTACCTCTGCTGTTCCTTCTGAGCAGGCTGAGTGAGACACGTGGATATACTCTATCTCTGTCTTCTACCTCTGCTGTTCCTTCTGAGTATGCTGAGTGAGGTTTAGATCAGACACGTGGATATACTCTATCTCTGTCTTCTACCTCTGCTGTTCCTTCTGAGCAGGCTGAGTGAGGTGTAGATCACACACGTGGATATACTCTATCTCTGTCTTCTACCTCTGCTGTTCCTTCTGAGCAGTCTGAGTTGGGTGTAGATCACACACGTGGATATACTCTATCTCTGTCTTCTACCTCTGCTGTTCCTTCTGAGCAGGCTGAGTGAGACACGTGGATATACTATATCTCTGTCTTCTACCTCTGCTGTTCCTTCTGAGCAGGCTGAGTGAGACACGTGGATATACTCTATCTCTGTATTCTACCTCTGCTGTTCCTTCTGAGCAGGCTGAGTGAGACACGTGAATATACTCTATATCTGTCTTCTAACTCTGCTGTTCCTTCTGAGCAGGCTGAGTGAGACACGTGGATATACTCTATATCTGTCTTCTACCTCTGTTGTTCCTTCTGAGCAGGCTGAGTGAGACACGTGGATATACTCTATATCTGTCTTCTACCTATGATGCTCCTTCTGCGCAGGCTGAGTGAGGTGTAGATTAGACACGTGGATATACTCTATCTCTGTCTTCTACCTCTGCTGTTCCTTCTGAGCAGGCTGAGTGAGACACGTGGATATACTCTATAACTGTCTTCTACCTCTGCTGTTCCTTCTGAGCAGGCTGAGTGAGGTGTAGATCAGACACGTGGATATACTCTATCTCCGTCTTCTACCTCTGCTGTTCCTTCTGAGCAGGCTGAGTGAGACACGTGGATATACTCTATCTCTGTCTTCTACCTCTGCTGTTCCTTCTGAACAGGCTGAGTGAGAAACGTGGATATACTCTATCTCTGTCTTCTACCTCTGCTGTTCCTTCTGAGTAGGCTGAGTGAGGTTTAGATCAGACACGTGGATATACTCTATCTCTGACTTCTAACTCTGCTGTTCCTTCTGAGCAGGCTGAGTGAGACACGTGGATATACTCTATCTCTGTATTCTACCTCTGCTGTTCCTTCTGAACAGGCTGAGTGAGACACGTGAATATACTCTATCTCTGTCTTCTACCTCTGCTGTTCCTTCTGAGTAGGCTGAATGAGGTTTAGATCAGACACGTGGATATACTCTATCTCTGACTTCTAACTCTGCTGTTCCTTCTGAGCAGGCTGAGTGAGACACGTGGATATACTCTATTTCTGTATTCTACCTCTGCTGTTCCTTCTGAGCAGGCTGAGTGAGACACGTGAATATACTTTATATCTGTCTTCTAACTCTGCTGTTCCTTCTGAGCAGGCTGAGTGATACACGTGGATATACTCTATATCTGTCTTCTACCTCTGCTGTTCCTTCTGAGCAGGCTGAGTGAGACACGTGGATATACTCTATATCTGTCTTCTACCTATGATGTTCCTTCTGCGCAGGCTGAGTGAGGTGTAGATTAGACACGTGGATATACTCTATTTCTGTCTTCTACCTGTGCTGTTCCTTCTGAGCAGGCTGAGTGAGACACGTGGATATACTCTATCTCTGTCTTCTACCTCTGCTGTTCCTTCTGAGCAGGCTGAGTGAGGTGTAGATCACACACGTGGATATACTATATCTCTGTCTTCTACCCCTGTTGTTCCTTCTGAGCAGGCTGAGTGAGGTGTAGATCACACACGTGGATATACTCTATCTCTGTCTTCTAACTCTGCTGTTCCTTCTTAGCAGGCTGAGTGAGACACGTGGATATACTCTATCTCTGTCTTCTACCTCTGCTGTTCCTTCTGAGCAGGCTGAGTGAGACACGTGGATATACTCTATCTCTGTATTCTACCTCTGCTGTTCCTTCTGAGCAGGCTGAGTGAGACACGTGAATATACTCTATATCTGTATTCTAACTCTGCTGTTCCTTCTGAGCAGGCTGAGTGAGACACGTGGATATACTCTATATCTGTCTTCTACCTCTGCTGTTCCTTCTGAGCAGGCTGAGTGAGACACGTGGATATACTCTATATCTGTCTTCTACCTCTGATGTTCCTTCTGCGCAGGCTGAGTGAGGTGTAGATTAGACACGTGGATATACTCTATCTCTGTCTTCTACCTCTGCTGTTCCTTCTGAGTAGGCTGAGTGAGGTTTAGATCAGACACGTGGATATACTCTATCTCTGTCTTCTACCTCTGCTGTTCCTTCTGAGCAGGATGAGTGAGACACGTGGATATACTATATATCTGTCTTCTACCTCTGCTGTTCCTTCTGAGTAGGCTGAGTGAGACACGTGGATATACTCTATCTCTGTCTTCTACCTCTGCTGTTCCTTCTGAGCAGTCTGAGTGAGGTGTAGATCAGACACGTGGATATACTCTATCTCTGTCTTCTACCTCTGCTTCTGAGCAGGCTGCGTGAGGTGTAGATCAGACACGTGAATATACTCTATCTCTGTCTTCTACCTCTGCTGTTCCTTCTGAGCAGGCTGAGTGAGACACGTGGATATACTCTATCTCTGTCTTCTACCTCTGATGTTCCTTCTGAGCAGGCTGAGTGAGGTGTAGATCAGACACGTGGATATACTCTATCTCCGTCTTCTACCTCTGCTGTTCCTTCTGAGCAGGCTGAGTGAGACACGTGGATATACTCTATCTCTGTCTTCTACCTCTGCTGTTCCTTCTGAGCAGGCTGAGTGAGACACGTGGATATACTCTATCTCTGTCTTCTACCTCTGCTGTTCCTTCTGAGTAGGCTGAGTGAGGTTTAGATCAGACACGTGGATATACTCTATCTCTGTCTTCTACCTCTGCTGTTCCTTCTGAGCAGGCTCAGTGAGACACGTGGATATACTCTATATATGTCTTCTACCTCTGCTGTTCCTTCTGAGCAGGATGAGTGAGACACGTGGATATACTATATATCTGTCTTCTACCTCTGCTGTTCCTTCTGAGCAGGCTGAGTGAGACACGTGGATATACTCTATCTCTGTCTTCTTCCTCTGCTGTTCCTTCTGAGCAGTCTGAGTGAGGTGTAGATCAGACACGTGGATATACTCTATCTCTGTCTTCTACCTCTGCTTCTGAGCAGGCTGCGTGAGGTGTAGATCAGACACGTGGATATACTCTATCTCTGTCTTCTACCTCTGCTGTTCCTTCTGAGCAGGCTGAGTGAGACACGTGGATATACTCTATCTCTGTCTTCTACCTCTGATGTTCCTTCTGCGCAGGCTGAGTGAGGTGTAGATTAGACACGTGGATATACTCTATCTCTGTCTTCTACCTCTGCTGTTCCTTCTGAGTAGGCTGAGTGAGGTTTAGATCAGACACGTGGATATACTCTATCTCTGTCTTCTACCTCTGCTGTTCCTTCTGAGCAGGCTGAGTGAGACACGTGGATATACTCTATATATGTCTTCTACCTCTGCTGTTCCTTCTGAGCAGGATGAGTGAGACACGTGGATATACTATATATCTGTCTTCTACCTCTGCTGTTCCTTCTGAGTAGGCTGAGTGAGACACGTGGATATACTCTATCTCTGTCTTCTACCTCTGCTGTTCCTTCTGAGCAGTCTGAGTGAGGTGTAGATCAGACACGTGGATATACTCTATCTCTGTCTTCTACCTCTGCTTCTGAGCAGGCTGCGTGAGGTGTAGATCAGACACGTGAATATACTCTATCTCTGTCTTCTACCTCTGCTGTTCCTTCTGAGCAGGCTGAGTGAGACACGTGGATATACTCTATCTCTGTCTTCTACCTCTGATGTTCCTTCTGAGCAGGCTGAGTGAGGTGTAGATCAGACACGTGGATATACTCTATCTCCGTCTTCTACCTCTGCTGTTCCTTCTGAGCAGGCTGAGTGAGACACGTGGATATACTCTATCTCTGTCTTCTACCTCTGCTGTTCCTTCTGAGCAGGCTGAGTGAGACACGTGGATATACTCTATCTCTGTCTTCTACCTCTGCTGTTCCTTCTGAGTAGGCTGAGTGAGGTTTAGATCAGACACGTGGATATACTCTATCTCTGTCTTCTACCTCTGCTGTTCCTTCTGAGCAGGCTCAGTGAGACACGTGGATATACTCTATATATGTCTTCTACCTCTGCTGTTCCTTCTGAGCAGGATGAGTGAGACACGTGGATATACTATATATCTGTCTTCTACCTCTGCTGTTCCTTCTGAGCAGGCTGAGTGAGACACGTGGATATACTCTATCTCTGTCTTCTTCCTCTGCTGTTCCTTCTGAGCAGTCTGAGTGAGGTGTAGATCAGACACGTGGATATACTCTATCTCTGTCTTCTACCTCTGCTTCTGAGCAGGCTGCGTGAGGTGTAGATCAGACACGTGGATATACTCTATCTCTGTCTTCTACCTCTGCTGTTCCTTCTGAGCAGGCTGAGTGAGACACGTGGATATACTCTATCTCTGTCTTCTACCTCTGATGTTCCTTCTGAGCAGGCTGAGTGAGGTGTAGATCAGACACGTGGATATACTCTATCTCCGTCTTCTACCTCTGCTGTTCCTTCTGAGCAGGCTGAGTGAGACACGTGGATATACTCTATCTCTGTCTTCTACCTCTGCTGTTCCTTCTGAGCAGGCTGAGTGAGACACGTGGATATACTCTATCTCTGTCTTCTACCTCTGCTGTTCCTTCTGAGCAGGCTGAGTGAGGTGTAGATCACACACGTGGATATACTATATCTCTGTCTTCTACCTCTGTTGTTCCTTCTGAGCAGGCTGAGTGAGGTGTAGATCACACACGTGGATATACTCTATCTCTGTCTTCTACCTCTGCTGTTCCTTCTGAGCAGGCTGAGTGAGACACGTGGATATACTCTATCTCTGTCTTCTACCTCTGCTGTTCCTTCTGAGCAGGCTGAGTGAGACACGTGGATATACTCTATCTCTGTATTCTACCTCTGCTGTTCCTTCTGAGCAGGCTGAGTGAGACACGTGAATATACTCTATATCTGTATTCTAACTCTGCTGTTCCTTCTGAGCAGGCTGAGTGAGACACGTGGATATACTCTATATCTGTCTTCTACCTCTGCTGTTCCTTCTGAGCAGGCTGAGTGAGACACGTGGATATACTCTATATCTGTCTTCTACCTCTGATGTTCCTTCTGCGCAGGCTGAGTGAGGTGTAGATTAGACACGTGGATATACTCTATCTCTGTCTTCTACCTCTGCTGTTCCTTCTGAGTAGGCTGAGTGAGGTTTAGATCAGACTCGTGGATATACTCTATCTCTGTCTTCTACCTCTGCTGTTCCTTCTGAGCAGGCTGAGTGAGACACGTGGATATACTCTATATATGTCTTCTACCTCTGCTGTTCCTTCTGAGCAGGATGAGTGAGACACGTGGATATACTATATATCTGTCTTCTACCTCTGCTGTTCCTTCTGAGTAGGCTGAGTGAGACACGTGGATATACTCTATCTCTGTCTTCTACCTCTGCTGTTCCTTCTGAGCAGTCTGAGTGAGGTGTAGATCAGACACGTGGATATACTCTATCTCTGTCTTCTACCTCTGCTTCTGAGCAGGCTGCGTGAGGTGTAGATCAGACACGTGGATATACTCTATCTCTGTCTTCTACCTCTGCTGTTCCTTCTGAGCAGGCTGAGTGAGACACGTGGATATACTCTATCTCTGTCTTCTACCTCTGATGTTCCTTCTGAGCAGGCTGAGTGAGGTGTAGATCAGACACGTGGATATACTCTATCTCCGTCTTCTACCTCTGCTGTTCCTTCTGAGCAGGCTGAGTGAGACACGTGGATATACTCTATCTCTGTCTTCTACCTCTGCTGTTCCTTCTGAGCAGGCTGAGTGAGACACGTGGATATACTCTATCTCTGTCTTCTACCTCTGCTGTTCCTTCTGAGCAGGCTGAGTGAGGTGTAGATCACACACGTGGATATACTATATCTCTGTCTTCTACCTCTGTTGTTCCTTCTGAGCAGGCTGAGTGAGGTGTAGATCACACACGTGGATATACTCTATCTCTGTCTTCTACCTCTGCTGTTCCTTCTGAGCAGGCTGAGTGAGACACGTGGATATACTCTATCTCTGTCTTCTACCTCTGCTGTTCCTTCTGAGCAGGCTGAGTGAGACACGTGGATATACTCTATCTCTGTATTCTACCTCTGCTGTTCCTTCTGAGCAGGCTGAGTGAGACACGTGAATATACTCTATATCTGTATTCTAACTCTGCTGTTCCTTCTGAGCAGACTGAGTGAGACACGTGGATATACTCTATATCTGTCTTCTACCTCTGCTGTTCCTTCTGAGCAGGCTGAGTGAGACACGTGGATATACTCTATATCTGTCTTCTACCTCTGATGTTCCTTCTGCGCAGGCTGAGTGAGGTGTAGATTAGACACGTGGATATACTCTATCTCTGTCTTCTACCTCTGCTGTTCCTTCTGAGTAGGCTGAGTGAGGTTTAGATCAGACTCGTGGATATACTCTATCTCTGTCTTCTACCTCTGCTGTTCCTTCTGAGCAGGCTGAGTGAGACACGTGGATATACTCTATATATGTCTTCTACCTCTGCTGTTCCTTCTGAGCAGGATGAGTGAGACACGTGGATATACTATATATCTGTCTTCTACCTCTGCTGTTCCTTCTGAGTAGGCTGAGTGAGACACGTGGATATACTCTATCTCTGTCTTCTACCTCTGCTGTTCCTTCTGAGCAGTCTGAGTGAGGTGTAGATCAGACACGTGGATATACTCTATCTCTGTCTTCTACCTCTGCTTCTGAGCAGGCTTCGTGAGGTGTAGATCAGACACGTGGATATACTCTATCTCTGTCTTCTACCTCTGCTGTTCCTTCTGAGCAGGCTGAGTGAGACACGTGGATATACTCTATCTCTGTCTTCTACCTCTGATGTTCCTTCTGAGCAGGCTGAGTGAGGTGTAGATCAGACACGTGGATATACTCTATCTCCGTCTTCTACCTCTGCTGTTCCTTCTGAGTAGGCTGAGTGAGGTTTAGATCAGACACGTGGATATACTCTATCTCTGTCTTCTACCTCTGCTGTTCCTTCTGAGCAGGCTCAGTGAGACACGTGGATATACTCTATCTCTGTCTTCTACCTCTGCTGTTCCTTCTGAGTAGGCTGAGTGAGGTTTAGATCAGACACGTGGATATACTCTATCTCTGTCTTCTACCTCTGCTGTTCCTTCTGAGCAGGCTCAGTGAGACACGTGGATATACTCTATATATGTCTTCTACCTCTGCTGTTCCTTCTGAGCAGGATGAGTGAGACACGTGGATATACTATATATCTGTCTTCTACCTCTGCTGTTCCTTCTGAGCAGGCTGAGTGAGACACGTGGATATACTCTATCTCTGTCTTCTTCCTCTGCTGTCCCTTCTGAGCAGTCTGAGTGAGGTGTAGATCAGACACGTGGATATACTCTATCTCTGTCTTCTACCTCTGCTTCTGAGCAGGCTGCGTGAGGTGTAGATCAGACACGTGGATATACTCTATCTCTGTCTTCTACCTCTGCTGTTCCTTCTGAGCAGGCTGAGTGAGACACGTGGATATACTCTATCTCTGTCTTCTACCTCTGATGTTCCTTCTGAGCAGGCTGAGTGAGGTGTAGATCAGACACGTGGATATACTCTATCTCCGTCTTCTACCTCTGCTGTTCCTTCTGAGCAGGCTGAGTGAGACACGTGGATATACTCTATCTCTGTCTTCTACCTCTGCTGTTCCTTCTGAGCAGGCTGAGTGAGACACGTGGATATACTCTATCTCTGTCTTCTACCTCTGCTGTTCCTTCTGAGTAGGCTGAGTGAGGTTTAGATCAGACACGTGGATATACTCTATCTCTGACTTCTAACTCTGCTGTTCCTTCTGAGCAGGCTGAGTGAGACACGTGGATATACTCTATCTCTGTCTTCTACCTCTGCTGTTCCTTCTGAGTAGGCTGAGTGAGGTTTAGATCAGACACGTGGATATACTCTATCTCTGTCTTCTACCTCTGCTGTTCCTTCTGAGCAGGCTGAGTGAGGTGTAGATCAAACACGTGGATATACTCTATCTCTGTCTTCTACCTCTGCTGTTCCTTCTGAGCAGTCTGAGTTGGGTGTAGATCACACACGTGGATAAACTCTATCTCTGTCTTCTACCTCTGCTGTTCCTTCTGAGCAGGCTGAGTGAGACACGTGGATATACTCTATCTCTGTCTTCTACCTCTGCTGTTCCTTCTGAGCAGGCTGAGTGAGACACGTGGATATACTCTATCTCTGTATTCTACCTCTGCTGTTCCTTCTGAGCAGGCTGAGTGAGACACGTGGATATACTCTATATCTGTCTTCTACCTCTGCTGTTCCTTCTGAGCAGGCTGAGTGAGACACGTGGATATACTCTATATCTGTCTTCTACCTATGATGCTCCTTCTGCGCAGGCTGAGTGAGGTGTAGATTAGACACGTGGATATACTCTATATATGTCTTCTACCTCTGCTGTTCCTTCTGAGCAGGATGAGTGAGACACGTGGATATACTATATATCTGTCTTCTACCTCTGCTGTTCCTTCTGAGTAGTCTGAGTGAGACACGTGGATATACTCTATCTCTGTCTTCTACCTCTGCTGTTCCTTCTGAGCAGTCTGAGTGAGGTGTAGATCAGACACGTGGATATACTCTATCTCTGTCTTCTACCTCTGCTTCTGAGCAGGCTGCGTGAGGTGTAGATCAGACACGTGGATATACTCTATCTCTGTCTTCTAACTCTGCTGTTCCTTCTGAGCAGGCTGAGTGAGACACGTGGATATACTCTATCTCTGTCTTCTACCTCTGATGTTCCTTCTGAGCAGGCTGAGTGAGGTGTAGATCAGACACGTGGATATACTCTATCTCCGTCTTCTACCTCTGCTGTTCCTTCTGAGTAGGCTGAGTGAGGTTTAGATCAGACACGTGGATATACTCTATCTCTGTCTTCTACCTCTGCTGTTCCTTCTGAGCAGGCTCAGTGAGACACGTGGATATACTCTATTTCTGTCTTCTACCTCTGCTGTTCCTTCTGAGTAGGCTGAGTGAGGTTTAGATCAGACACGTGGATATACTCTATCTCTGTCTTCTACCTCTGCTGTTCCTTCTGAGCAGGCTCAGTGAGACACGTGGATATACTCTATATATGTCTTCTACCTCTGCTGTTCCTTCTGAGCAGGATGAGTGAGACACGTGGATATACTATATATCTGTCTTCTACCTCTGCTGTTCCTTCTGAGCAGGCTGAGTGAGACACGTGGATATACTCTATCTCTGTCTTCTTCCTCTGCTGTTCCTTCTGAGCAGTCTGAGTGAGGTGTAGATCAGACACGTGGATATACTCTATCTCTGTCTTCTACCTCTGCTTCTGAGCAGGCTGCGTGAGGTGTAGATCAGACACGTGGATATACTCTATCTCTGTCTTCTACCTCTGCTGTTCCTTCTGAGCAGGCTGAGTGAGACACGTGGATATACTCTATCTCTGTCTTCTACCTCTGATGTTCCTTCTGAGCAGGCTGAGTGAGGTGTAGATCAGACACGTGGATATACTCTATCTCCGTCTTCTACCTCTGCTGTTCCTTCTGAGCAGGCTGAGTGAGACACGTGGATATACTCTATCTCTGTCTTCTACCTCTGCTGTTCCTTCTGAGCAGGCTGAGTGAGACACGTGGATATACTCTATCTCTGTCTTCTACCTCTGCTGTTCCTTCTGAGTAGGCTGAGTGAGGTTTAGATCAGACACGTGGATATACTCTATCTCTGACTTCTAACTCTGCTGTTCCTTCTGAGCAGGCTGAGTGAGACACGTGGATATACTCTATCTCTGTCTTCTACCTCTGCTGTTCCTTCTGAGTAGGCTGAGTGAGGTTTAGATCAGACACGTGGATATACTCTATCTCTGTCTTCTACCTCTGCTGTTCCTTCTGAGCAGGCTGAGTGAGGTGTAGATCAAACACGTGGATATACTCTATCTCTGTCTTCTACCTCTGCTGTTCCTTCTGAGCAGTCTGAGTTGGGTGTAGATCACACACGTGGATAAACTCTATCTCTGTCTTCTACCTCTGCTGTTCCTTCTGAGCAGGCTGAGTGAGACACGTGGATATACTCTATCTCTGTCTTCTACCTCTGCTGTTCCTTCTGAGCAGGCTGAGTGAGACACGTGGATATACTCTATCTCTGTATTCTACCTCTGCTGTTCCTTCTGAGCAGGCTGAGTGAGACACGTGGATATAATCTATATCTGTCTTCTACCTCTGCTGTTCCTTCTGAGCAGGCTGAGTGAGACACGTGGATATACTCTATATCTGTCTTCTACCTATGATGCTCCTTCTGCGCAGGCTGATTGAGGTGTAGATTAGACACGTGGATATACTCTATCTCTGTCTTCTACCTCTGCTGTTCCTTCTGAGCAGGCTGAGTGAGACACGTGGATATACTCTATAACTGTCTTCTACCTCTGCTGTTCCTTCTGAGCAGGCTGAGTGAGGTGTAGATCAGACACGTGGATATACTCTATCTCCGTCTTCTACCTCTGCTGTTCCTTCTGAGCAGGCTGAGTGAGACACGTGGATATACTCTATCTCTGTCTTCTACCTCTGCTGTTCCTTCTGAGCAGGCTGAGTGAGAAACGTGGATATACTCTATCTCTGTCTTCTACCTCTGCTGTTCCTTCTGAGCAGGCTGAGTGAGACACGTGGATATACTCTATCTCTGTATTCTACCTCTGCTGTTCCTTCTGAGCAGGCTGAGTGAGACACGTGAATATACTCTATATCTGTCTTCTACCTCTGTTGTTCCTTCTGAGCAGGCTGAGTGAGACACGTGGATATACTCTATATCTGTCTTCTACCTATGATGCTCCTTCTGCGCAGGCTGAGTGAGGTGTAGATTAGACACGTGGATATACTCTATCTCTGTCTTCTACCTCTGCTGTTCCTTCTGAGCAGGCTGAGTGAGACACGTGAATATACTCTATATCTTTCTTCTAACTCTGCTGTTCCTTCTGAGCAGGCTGAGTGAGACACGTGGATATACTCTATATCTGTCTTCTACCTCTGCTGTTCCTTCTGAGCAGGCTGAGTGAGACACGTGGATATACTCTATATCTGTCTTCTACCTATGATGCTCCTTCTGCGCAGGCTGAGTGAGGTGTAGATTAGACACGTGGATATACTCTATCTCTGTCTTCTACCTCTGCTGTTCCTTCTGAGCAGGCTGAGTGAGACACGTGGATATACTCTATAACTGTCTTCTACCTCTGCTGTTCCTTCTGAGCAGGCTGAGTGAGGTGTAGATCAGACACGTGGATATACTCTATCTCCGTCTTCTACCTCTGCTGTTCCTTCTGAGCAGGCTGAGTGAGACACGTGGATATACTCTATCTCTGTCTTCTACCTCTGCTGTTCCTTCTGAGCAGGCTGAGTGAGAAACGTGGATATACTCTATCTCTGTCTTCTACCTCTGCTGTTCCTTCTGAGCAGGCTGAGTGAGACACGTGGATATACTCTATCTCTGTATTCTACCTCTGCTGTTCCTTCTGAGCAGGCTGAGTGAGACACGTGGATATACTCTATATCTGTCTTCTACCTATGATGGTCCTTCTGCGCAGGCTGAGTGAGGTGTAGATTAGACACGTGGATATACTCTATCTCTGTCTTCTACCTCTGCTGTTCCTTCTGAGCAGGCTGAGTGAGACACGTGAATATACTCTATATCTTTCTTCTAACTCTGCTGTTCCTTCTGAGCAGGCTGAGTGAGACACGTGGATATACTCTATATCTGTCTTCTACCTCTGCTGTTCCTTCTGAGCAGGCTGAGTGAGACACGTGGATATACTCTATATCTGTCTTCTACCTATGATGCTCCTTCTGCGCAGGCTGAGTGAGGTGTAGATTAGACACGTGGATATACTCTATCTCTGTCTTCTACCTCTGCTGTTCCTTCTGAGCAGGCTGAGTGAGACACGTGGATATACTCTATAACTGTCTTCTACCTCTGCTGTTCCTTCTGAGCAGGCTGAGTGAGGTGTAGATCAGACACGTGGATATACTCTATCTCCGTCTTCTACCTCTGCTGTTCCTTCTGAGCAGGCTGAGTGAGACACGTGGATATACTCTATCTCTGTCTTCTACCTCTGCTGTTCCTTCTGAGCAGGCTGAGTGAGAAACGTGGATATACTCTATCTCTGTCTTCTACCTCTGCTGTTCCTTCTGAGCAGGCTGAGTGAGACACGTGGATATACTCTATCTCTGTATTCTACCTCTGCTGTTCCTTCTGAGCAGGCTGAGTGAGACACGTGGATATACTCTATATCTGTCTTCTACCTATGATGGTCCTTCTGCGCAGGCTGAGTGAGGTGTAGATTAGACACGTGGATATACTCTATCTCTGTCTTCTACCTCTGCTGTTCCTTCTGAGCAGGCTGAGTGAGACACGTGGATATACTCTATAACTGTCTTCCACCTCTGCTGTTCCTTCTGAGCAGGCTGAGTGAGGTGTAGATCAGACACGTGGATATACTCTATCTCCGTCTTCTACCTCTGCTGTTCCTTCTGAGCAGGCTGAGTGAGACACGTGGATATACTCTATATCTGTCTTCTACCTCTGCTGTTCCTTCTGAGCAGGCTGAGTGAGAAACGTGGATATACTCTATCTCTGTCTTCTACCTCTGCTGTTCCTTCTGAGCAGGCTGAGTGAGACACGTGGATATACTCTATCTCTGTATTCTACCTCTGCTGTTCCTTCTGAGCAGGCTGAGTGAGACACGTGAATATACTCTATATCTGTCTTCTACCTCTGTTGTTCCTTCTGAGCAGGCTGAGTGAGACACGTGGATATACTCTATATCTGTCTTCTACATATGATGCTCCTTCTGCGCAGGCTGAGTGAGGTGTAGATTAGACACGTGGATATACTCTATCTCTGTCTTCTACCTCTGCTGTTCCTCCTGAGCAGGCTGAGTGAGACACGTGGATATACTCTATAACTGTCTTCTACCTCTGCTGTTCCTTCTGAGCAGGCTGAGTGAGGTGTAGATCAGACACGTGGATATACTCTATCTCCGTCTTCTACCTCTGCTGTTCCTTCTGAGCAGGCTGAGTGAGACACGTGGATATACTCTATCTCTGTCTTCTACCTCTGCTGTTCCTTCTGAGCAGGCTGAGTGAGAAACGTGGATATACTCTATCTCTGTCTTCTACCTCTGCTGTTCCTTCTGAGTAGGCTGAGTGAGGTTTAGATCAGACACGTGGATATACTCTATCTCTGACTTCTAACTCTGCTGTTCCTTCTGAGCAGGCTGAGTGAGACACGTGGATATACTCTATATCTGTCTTCTACCTCTGCTGTTCCTTCTGAGCAGGCTGAGTGAGAAACGTGGATATTCTCTATCTCCGTCTTCTACCTCTGCTGTTCCTTCTGAGCAGGCTGAGTGAGACACGTGGATATACTCTATCTCTGTATTCTACCTCTGCTGTTCCTTCTGAGCAGGCTGAGTGAGACACGTGAATATACTCTATATCTGTCTTCTAACTCTGCTGTTCCTTCTGAGCAGGCTGAGTGATACACGTGGATATACTCTATATCTGTCTTCTACCTCTGCTGTTCCTTCTGAGCAGGCTGAGTGAGAAACGTGGATATACTCTATCTCCGTCTTCTACCTCTGCTGTTCCTTCTGAGCAGGCTGAGTGAGACACGTGGATATACTCTATCTCTGTCTTCTACCTCTGCTGTTCCTTCTGAGCAGGCTGAGTGAGAAACGTGGATATACTCTATCTCTGTCTTCTACCTCTGCTGTTCCTTCTGAGCAGGCTGAGTGAGACACGTGGATATACTCTATCTCTGTATTCTACCTCTGCTGTTCCTTCTGAGCAGGCTGAGTGAGACACGTGAATATACTCTATATCTGTCTTCTACCTCTGTTGTTCCTTCTGAGCAGGCTGAGTGAGACACGTGGATATACTCTATATCTGTCTTCTACCTATGATGCTCCTTCTGCGCAGGCTGAGTGAGGTGTAGATTAGACACGTGGATATACTCTATCTCTGTCTTCTACCTCTGCTGTTCCTTCTGAGCAGGCTGAGTGAGACACGTGAATATACTCTATATCTTTCTTCTAACTCTGCTGTTCCTTCTGAGCAGGCTGAGTGAGACACGTGGATATACTCTATATCTGTCTTCTACCTCTGCTGTTCCTTCTGAGCAGGCTGAGTGAGACACGTGGATATACTTTATATCTGTCTTCTACCTATGATGCTCCTTCTGCGCAGGCTGAGTGAGGTGTAGATTAGACACGTGGATATACTCTATCTCTGTCTTCTACCTCTGCTGTTCCTTCTGAGCAGGCTGAGTGAGACACGTGGATATACTCTATAACTGTCTTCTACCTCTGCTGTTCCTTCTGAGCAGGCTGAGTGAGGTGTAGATCAGACACGTGGATATACTCTATCTCCGTCTTCTACCTCTGCTGTTCCTTCTGAGCAGGCTGAGTGAGACACGTGGATATACTCTATCTCTGTCTTCTACCTCTGCTGTTCCTTCTGAGCAGGCTGAGTGAGAAACGTGGATATACTCTATCTCTGTCTTCTACCTCTGCTGTTCCTTCTGAGCAGGCTGAGTGAGACACGTGGATATACTCTATCTCTGTATTCTACCTCTGCTGTTCCTTCTGAGCAGGCTGAGTGAGACACGTGGATATACTCTATATCTGTCTTCTACCTATGATGGTCCTTCTGCGCAGGCTGAGTGAGGTGTAGATTAGACACGTGGATATACTCTATCTCTGTCTTCTACCTCTGCTGTTCCTTCTGAGCAGGCTGAGTGAGACACGTGGATATACTCTATAACTGTCTTCCACCTCTGCTGTTCCTTCTGAGCAGGCTGAGTGAGGTGTAGATCAGACACGTGGATATACTCTATCTCCGTCTTCTACCTCTGCTGTTCCTTCTGAGCAGGCTGAGTGAGACACGTGGATATACTCTATCTCTGTCTTCTACCTCTGCTGTTCCTTCTGAGCAGGCTGAGTGAGAAACGTGGATATACTCTATCTCTGTCTTCTACCTCTGCTGTTCCTTCTGAGCAGGCTGAGTGAGACACGTGGATATACTCTATCTCTGTATTCTACCTCTGCTGTTCCTTCTGAGCAGGCTGAGTGAGACACGTGAATATACTCTATATCTGTCTTCTACCTCTGTTGTTCCTTCTGAGCAGGCTGAGTGAGACACGTGGATATACTCTATATCTGTCTTCTACATATGATGCTCCTTCTGCGCAGGCTGAGTGAGGTGTAGATTAGACACGTGGATATACTCTATCTCTGTCTTCTACCTCTGCTGTTCCTCCTGAGCAGGCTGAGTGAGACACGTGGATATACTCTATAACTGTCTTCTACCTCTGCTGTTCCTTCTGAGCAGGCTGAGTGAGGTGTAGATCAGACACGTGGATATACTCTATCTCCGTCTTCTACCTCTGCTGTTCCTTCTGAGCAGGCTGAGTGAGACACGTGGATATACTCTATCTCTGTCTTCTACCTCTGCTGTTCCTTCTGAGCAGGCTGAGTGAGAAACGTGGATATACTCTATCTCTGTCTTCTACCTCTGCTGTTCCTTCTGAGTAGGCTGAGTGAGGTTTAGATCAGACACGTGGATATACTCTATCTCTGACTTCTAACTCTGCTGTTCCTTCTGAGCAGGCTGAGTGAGACACGTGGATATACTCTATCTCTGTATTCTACCTCTGCTGTTCCTTCTGAGCAGGCTGAGTGAGACACGTGAATATACTCTATATCTGTCTTCTAACTCTGCTGTTCCTTCTGAGCAGGCTGAGTGATACACGTGGATATACTCTATATCTGTCTTCTACCTCTGCTGTTCCTTCTGAGCAGGCTGAGTGAGACACGTGGATATACTCTATATCTGTCTTCTACCTATGATGTTCCTTCTGCGCAGGCTGAGTGAGGTGTAGATTAGACACGTGGATATACTCTATCTCTGTCTTCTACCTCTGCTGTTCCTTCTGAGCAGGCTGAGTGAGACACGTGGATATACTCTATCTCTGTCTTCTACCTCTGCTGTTCCTTCTGAGCAGGCTGAGTGGGGTGTAGATCACACACGTGGATATACTCTATCTCTGTCTTCTACCTCTGCTGTTCCTTCTGAGCAGGCTGAGTGAGACACGTGGATATACTCTATCTCTGTCTTCTACCTCTGCTGTTCCTTCTGAGCAGGCTGAGTGAGACACGTGGATATACTCTATCTCTGTATTCTACCTCTGCTGTTCCTTCTGAGCAGGCTGAGTGAGACACGTGAATATACTCTATATCTGTATTCTAACTCTGCTGTTCCTTCTGAGCAGGCTGAGTGAGACACGTGGATATACTCTATATCTGTCTTCTACCTCTGCTGTTCCTTCTGAGCAGGCTGAGTGAGACACGTGGATATACTCTATATCTGTCTTCTACCTCTGATGTTCCTTCTGCGCAGGCTGAGTGAGGTGTAGATTAGACACGTGGATATTCTCTATCTCTGTCTTCTACCTCTGCTGTTCCTTCTGAGCAGGCTGAGTGAGACACGTGGATATACTCTATATATGTCTTCTACCTCTGCTGTTCCTTCTGAGCAGGATGAGTGAGACACGTGGATATACTCTATATCTGTCTTCTACCTCTGCTGTTCCTTCTGAGCAGGCTGAGTGAGACACGTGGATATACTCTATATATGTCTTCTACCTCTGCTGTTCCTTCTGAGCAGGATGAGTGAGACACGTGGATATACTCTATATCTGTCTTCTACCTCTGCTGTTCCTTCTGAGCAGGCTGAGTGAGACACGTGGATATACTCTATCTCTGTCTTCTACCTCTGCTGTTCCTTCTGAGCAGTCTGAGTGAGGTGTAGATCAGACACGTGGATATACTCTATCTCTGTCTTCTACCTCTGCTTCTGAGCAGGCTGCGTGAGGTGTAGATCAGACACGTGGATATACTCTATCTCTGTCTTCTACCTCTGCTGTTCCTTCTGAGCAGGCTGAGTGAGACACGTGGATATACTCTATCTCTGTCTTCTACCTCTGCTGTTCCTTCTGAGCAGGCTGAGTGAGACACGTGGATATACTCTATCTCTGTATTCTACCTCTGCTGTTCCTTCTGAGCAGGCTGAGTGAGACACGTGGATATACTCTATATCTGTCTTCTACCTCTGCTGTTCCTTCTGAGCAGGCTGAGTGAGACACGTGGATATACTCTATATCTGTCTTCTACCTCTGATGTTCCTTCTGCGCAGGCTGAGTGAGGTGTAGATTAGACACGTGGATATACTCTATCTCTGTCTTCTACCTCTGCTGTTCATTCTGAGTAGGCTGAGTGAGGTTTAGATCAGACACGTGGATATTCTCTATCTCTGTCTTCTACCTCTGCTGTTCCTTCTGAGCAGGCTGAGTGAGACACGTGGATATACTCTATATATGTCTTCTACCTCTGCTGTTCCTTCTGAGCAGGATGAGTGAGACACGTGGATATACTCTATATCTGTCTTCTACCTCTGCTGTTCCTTCTGAGCAGGCTGAGTGAGACACGTGGATATACTCTATCTCTGTCTTCTACCTCTGCTGTTCCTTCTGAGCAGTCTGAGTGAGGTGTAGATCAGACACGTGGATATACTCTATCTCTGTCTTCTACCTCTGCTTCTGAGCAGGCTGCGTGAGGTGTAGATCAGACACGTGGATATACTCTATCTCTGTCTTCTACCTCTGCTGTTCCTTCTGAGCAGGCTGAGTGAGACACGTGGATATACTCTATCTCTGTCTTCTACCTCTGATGTTCCTTCTGAGCAGGCTGAGTGAGGTGTAGATCAGACACGTGGATATACTCTATCTCTGTCTTCTACCTCTGCTGTTCCTTCTGAGCAGGCTGAGTGAGACACGTGGATATACTCTATAACTGTCTTCTACCTCTGCTGTTCCTTCTGAGCAGGCTGAGTGAGGTGTAGATCAGACACGTGGATATACTCTATCTCCGTCTTCTACCTCTGCTGTTCCTTCTGAGCAGGCTGAGTGAGACACGTGGATATACTCTATCTCTGTCTTCTACCTCTGCTGTTCCTTCTAAGCAGGCTGAGTGAGACACGTGGATATACTCTATCTCTGTCTTCTACCTCTGCTGTTCCTTCTGAGTAGGCTGAGTGAGGTTTAGATCAGACACGTGGATATACTCTATCTCTGACTTCTAACTCTGCTGTTCCTTCTGAGCAGGCTGAGTGAGACACGTGGATATACTCTATCTCTGTCTTCTACCTCTGCTGTTCCTTCTGAGTAGGCTGAGTGAGGTTTAGATCAGACACGTGGATATACTCTATCTCTGTCTTCTACCTCTGCTGTTCCTTCTGAGCAGGCTGAGTGAGGTGTAGATCAAACACGTGGATATACTCTATCTCTGTCTTCTACCTCTGCTGTTCCTTCTGAGCAGTCTGAGTTGGGTGTAGATCACACACGTGGATATACTCTATCTCTGTCTTCTACCTCTGCTGTTCCTTCTGAGCAGGCTGAGTGAGACACGTGGATATACTCTATCTCTGTCTTCTACCTCTGCTGTTCCTTCTGAGCAGGCTGAGTGAGACACGTGGATATACTCTATCTCTGTATTCTACCTCTGCTGTTCCTTCTGAGCAGGCTGAGTGAGACACGTGAATATACTCTATATCTTTCTTCTAACTCTGCTGTTCCTTCTGAGCAGGCTGAGTGAGACACGTGGATATACTCTATAACTGTCTTCTACCTCTGCTGTTCCTTCTGAGCAGGCTGAGTGAGGTGTAGATCAGACACGTGGATATACTCTATCTCCGTCTTCTACCTCTGCTGTTCCTTCTGAGCAGGCTGAGTGAGACACGTGGATATACTCTATCTCTGTCTTCTACCTCTGCTGTTCCTTCTGAGCAGGCTGAGTGAGACACGTGGATATACTCTATCTCTGTCTTCGACCTCTGCTGTTCCTTCAGAGTAGGCTGAGTGAGGTTTAGATCAGACACGTGGATATACTCTATCTCTGACTTCTAACTCTGCTGTTCCTTCTGAGCAGGCTGAGTGAGACACGTGGATATACTCTATCTCTGTCTTCTACCTCTGCTGTTCCTTCTGAGCAGGCTGAGTGAGGTGTAGATCAGACACGTGGATATACTCTATCTCCGTCTTCTACCTCTGCTGTTCCTTCTGAGCAGGCTGAGTGAGACACGTGGATATACTCTATCTCTGTCTTCTACCTCTGCTGTTCCTTCTGAGTATGCTGAGTGAGGTTTAGATCAAACACGTGGATATACTCTATCTCTGTCTTCTACCTCTGCTGTTCCTTCTGAGCAGGCTGAGTGAGGTGTAGATCACACACGTGGATATACTCTATCTCTGTCTTCTACCTCT
Source organism: Crossaster papposus (assembly GCA_037893245.1). Lineage (NCBI taxonomy): Eukaryota > Metazoa > Echinodermata > Asteroidea > Velatida > Solasteridae > Crossaster > Crossaster papposus. Next base: position 90,317 of record JBAIAA010000620.1, read on the forward strand.
GATGTTCCTTCTGAGCAGTCTGAGTTGGGTGTAGATCACACACGTGGATATACTCTATCTCTGTGTTCTACCTCTGCTGTTCCTTCTGAGCAGGCTGAGTGAGACACGTGGATATACTCTATCTCTGTCTTCTACCTCTGCTGTTCCTTCTGAGCAGGCTGAGTGAGACACGTGGATATACTCTATCTCTGTATTCTACCTCTGCTGTTCCTTCTGAGCAGGCTGAGTGAGACACGTGAATATACTCTATATCTGTCTTCTAACTCTGCTGTTCCTTCTGAGCAGGCTGAGTGAGACACGTGGATATACTCTATATCTGTCTTCTACCTCTGTTGTTCCTTCTGAGCAGGCTGAGTGAGACACGTGGATATACTCTATATCTGTCTTCTACCTATGATGCTCCTTCTGCGCAGGCTGAGTGAGGTGTAGATTAGACACGTGGATATACTCTATCTCTGTCTTCTACCTCTGCTGTTCCTTCTGAGCAGGCTGAGTGAGGTGTAGATCAGACACGTGGATATACTCTATCTCCGTCTTCTACCTCTGCTGTTCCTTCTGAGCAGGCTGAGTGAGACACGTGGATATACTCTATAACTGTCTTCTACCTCTGCTGTTCCTTCTGAGCAGGCTGAGTGAGGTGTAGATCAGACACGTGGATATACTCTATCTCTGACTTCTAACTCTGCTGTTCCTTCTGAGCAGGCTGAGTGAGACACGTGGATATACTCTATCTCTGTATTCTACCTCTGCTGTTCCTTCTGAGCAGGATGAGTGAGACACGTGAATATACTCTATATCTGTCTTCTAACTCTGCTGTTCCTTCTGAGCAGGCTGAGTGATACACGTGGATATACTCTATATCTGTCTTCTACCTCTGCTGTTCCTTCTGAGCAGGCTGAGTGAGACACGTGGATATACTCTATATCTGTCTTCTACCTATGATGTTCCTTCTGCGCAGGCTGAGTGAGGTGTAGATTAGACACGTGGATATACTCTATCTCTGTCTTCTACCTCTGCTGTTCCTTCTGAGCAGGCTGAGTGAGACACGTGGATATACTCTATCTCTGTCTTCTACCTCTGCTGTTCCTTCTGAGCAGGCTGAGTGAGGTGTAGATCACACAGGTGGATATACTCTATCTCTGTCTTCTACCTCTGCTGTTCCTTCTGAGCAGGCTGAGTGAGACACGTGGATATACTCTATCTCTGTCTTCTACCTCTGCTGTTCCTTCTGAGCAGGCTGAGTGAGACACGTGGATATACTCTATCTCTGTATTCTACCTCTGCTGTTCCTTCTGAGCAGGCTGAGTGAGACACGTGAATATACTCTATATCTGTATTCTAACTCTGCTGTTCCTTCTGAGCAGGCTGAGTGAGACACGTGGATATACTCTATATCTGTCTTCTACCTCTGCTGTTCCTTCTGAGCAGGCTGAGTGAGACACGTGGATATACTCTATATCTGTCTTCTACCTCTGATGTTCCTTCTGCGCAGGCTGAGTGAGGTGTAGATTAGACACGTGGATATACTCTATCTCTGTCTTCTACCTCTGCTGTTCCTTCTGAGTAGGCTGAGTGAGGTTTAGATCAGACACGTGGATATTCTCTATCTCTGTCTTCTACCTCTGCTGTTCCTTCTGAGCAGGCTGAGTGAGACACGTGGATATACTCTATATATGTCTTCTACCTCTGCTGTTCCTTCTGAGCAGGATGAGTGAGACACGTGGATATACTCTATATCTGTCTTCTACCTCTGCTGTTCCTTCTGAGCAGGCTGAGTGAGACACGTGGATATACTCTATCTCTGTCTTCTACCTCTGCTGTTCCTTCTGAGCAGTCTGAGTGAGGTGTAGATCAGACACGTGGATATACTCTATCTCTGTCTTCTACCTCTGCTTCTGAGCAGGCTGCGTGAGGTGTAGATCAGACACGTGGATATACTCTATCTCTGTCTTCTACCTCTGCTGTTCCTTCTGAGCAGGCTGAGTGAGAAACGTGGATATACTCTATCTCTGTCTTCTACCTCTGATGTTCCTTCTGAGCAGGCTGAGTGAGGTGTAGATCAGACACGTGGATATACTCTATCTCTGTCTTCTACCTCTGCTGTTCCTTCTGAGCAGGCTGAGTGAGACACGTGGATATACTCTATAACTGTCTTCTACCTCTGCTGTTCCTTCTGAGTAGGCTGAGTGAGGTGTAGATCAGACACGTGGATATACTCTATCTCCGTCTTCTACCTCTGCTGTTCCTTCTGAGCAGGCTGAGTGAGACACGTGGATATACTCTATCTCTGTCTTCTACCTCTGCTGTTCCTTCTAAGCAGGCTGAGTGAGACACGTGGATATACTCTATCTCTGTCTTCTACCTCTGCTGTTCCTTCTGAGTAGGCTGAGTGAGGTTTAGATCAGACACGTGGATATACTCTATCTCTGACTTCTAACTCTGCTGTTCCTTCTGAGCAGGCTGAGTGAGACACGTGGATATACTCTATCTCTGTCTTCTACCTCTGCTGTTCCTTCTGAGTAGGCTGAGTGAGGTTTAGATCAGACACGTGGATATACTCTATCTCTGTCTTCTACCTCTGCTGTTCCTTCTGAGCAGGCTGAGTGAGGTGTAGATCAAACACGTGGATATACTCTATCTCTGTCTTCTACCTCTGCTGTTCCTTCTGAGCAGTCTGAGTTGGGTGTAGATCACACACGTGGATATACTCTATCTCTGTCTTCTACCTCTGCTGTTCCTTCTGAGCAGGCTGAGTGAGACACGTGGATATACTCTATCTCTGTCTTCTACCTCTGCTGTTCCTTCTGAGCAGGCTGAGTGAGACACGTGGATATACTATATCTCTGTATTCTACCTCTGCTGTTCCTTCTGAGCAGGCTGAGTGAGACACGTGAATATACTCTATATCTTTCTTCTAACTCTGCTGTTCCTTCTGAGCAGGCTGAGTGAGACACGTGGATATACTCTATAACTGTCTTCTACCTCTGCTGTTCCTTCTGAGCAGGCTGAGTGAGGTGTAGATCAGACACGTGGATATACTCTATCTCCGTCTTCTACCTCTGCTGTTGCTTCTGAGCAGGCTGAGTGAGACACGTGGATATACTCTATCTCTGTCTTCTACCTCTGCTGTTCCTTCTGAGCAGGCTGAGTGAGACACGTGGATATACTCTATCTCTGTCTTCTACCTCTGCTGTTCCTTCAGAGTAGGCTGAGTGAGGTTTAGATCAGACACGTGGATATACTCTATCTCTGACTTCTAACTCTGCTGTTCCTTCTGAGCAGGCTGAGTGAGACACGTGGATATACTCTATCTCTGTCTTCTACCTCTGCTGTTCCTTCTGAGCAGGCTGAGTGAGGTGTAGATCAGACACGTGGATATACTCTATCTCCGTCTTCTACCTCTGCTGTTCCTTCTGAGCAGGCTGAGTGAGACACGTGGATATACTCTATATCTGTCTTCTACCTCTGCTGTTCCTTCTGAGTATGCTGAGTGAGGTTTAGATCAGACACGTGGATATACTCTATCTCTGTCTTCTACCTCTGCTGTTCCTTCTGAGCAGGCTGAGTGAGGTGTAGATCACACACGTGGATATACTCTATCTCTGTCTTCTACCTCTGATGTTCCTTCTGAGCAGTCTGAGTTGGGTGTAGATCACACACGTGGATATACTCTATCTCTGTCTTCTACCTCTGCTGTTCCTTCTGAGCAGGCTGAGTGAGACACGTGGATATACTCTATCTCTGTCTTCTACCTCTGCTGTTCCTTCTGAGCAGGCTGAGTGAGACACGTGGATATACTCTATCTCTGTATTCTACCTCTGCTGTTCCTTCTGAGCAGGCTGAGTGAGACACGTGAATATACTCTATATCTGTCTTCTAACTCTGCTGTTCCTTCTGAGCAGGCTGAGTGAGACACGTGGATATACTCTATATCTGTCTTCTACCTCTGTTGTTCCTTCTGAGCAGGCTGAGTGAGACACGTGGATATACTCTATATCTGTCTTCTACCTATGATGCTCCTTCTGCGCAGGCTGAGTGAGGTGTAGATTAGACACGTGGATATACTCTATCTCTGTCTTCTACCTCTGCTGTTCCTTCTGAGCAGGCTGAGTGAGGTGTAGATCAGACACGTGGATATACTCTATCTCCGTCTTCTACCTCTGCTGTTCCTTCTGAGCAGGCTGAGTGAGACACGTGGATATACTCTATAACTGTCTTCTACCTCTGCTGTTCCTTCTGAGCAGGCTGAGTGAGGTGTAGATCAGACACGTGGATATACTCTATCTCCGTCTTCTACCTCTGCTGTTCCTTCTGAGCAGGCTGAGTGAGACACGTGGATATACTCTATCTCTGTCTTCTACCTCTGCTGTTCCTTCTGAACAGGCTGAGTGAGAAACGTGGATATACTCTATCTCTGTCTTCTACCTCTGCTGTTCCTTCTGAGTAGGCTGAGTGAGGTTTAGATCAGACACGTGGATATACTCTATCTCTGACTTCTAACTCTGCTGTTCCTTCTGAGCAGGCTGAGTGAGACACGTGGATATACTCTATCTCTGTATTCTACCTCTGCTGTTCCTTCTGAACAGGCTGAGTGAGACACGTGAATATACTCTATCTCTGTCTTCTACCTCTGCTGTTCCTTCTGAGTAGGCTGAGTGAGGTTTAGATCAGACACGTGGATATACTCTATCTCTGACTTCTAACTCTGCTGTTCCTTCTGAGCAGGCTGAGTGAGACACGTGGATATACTCTATCTCTGTATTCTACCTCTGCTGTTCCTTCTGAGCAGGCTGAGTGAGACACGTGAATATACTCTATATCTGTCTTCTAACTCTGCTGTTCCTTCTGAGCAGGCTGAGTGATACACGTGGATATACTCTATATCTGTCTTCTACCTCTGCTGTTCCTTCTGAGCAGGCTGAGTGAGACACGTGGATATACTCTATATCTGTCTTCTACCTATGATGTTCCTTCTGCGCAGGCTGAGTGAGGTGTAGATTAGACACGTGGATATACTCTATTTCTGTCTTCTACCTCTGCTGTTCCTTCTGAGCAGGCTGAGTGAGACACGTGGATATACTCTATCTCTGTCTTCTACCTCTGCTGTTCCTTCTGAGCAGGCTGAGTGAGGTGTAGATCACACACGTGGATATACTATATCTCTGTCTTCTACCTCTGTTGTTCCTTCTGAGCAGGCTGAGTGAGGTGTAGATCACACACGTGGATATACTCTATCTCTGTCTTCTACCTCTGCTGTTCCTTCTGAGCAGGCTGAGTGAGACACGTGGATATACTCTATCTCTGTCTTCTACCTCTGCTGTTCCTTCTGAGCAGGCTGAGTGAGACACGTGGATATACTCTATCTCTGTATTCTACCTCTGCTGTTCCTTCTGAGCAGGCTGAGTGAGACACGTGGATATACTCTATATCTGTCTTCTACCTCTGATGTTCCTTCTGCGCAGGCTGAGTGAGGTGTAGATTAGACACGTGGATATACTCTATCTCTGTCTTCTACCTCTGCTGTTCCTTCTGAGTAGGCTGAGTGAGGTTTAGATCAGACACGTGGATATACTCTATCTCTGTCTTCTACCTCTGCTGTTCCTTCTGAGCAGGCTGAGTGAGACACGTGGATATACTCTATATATGTCTTCTACATCTGCTGTTCCTTCTGAGCAGGATGAGTGAGACACGTGGATATACTATATATCTGTCTTCTACCTCTGCTGTTCCTTCTGAGTAGGCTGAGTGAGACACGTGGATATACTCTATCTCTGTCTTATACCTCTGCTGTTCCTTCTGAGCAGTCTGAGTGAGGTGTAGATCAGACACGTGGATATACTCTATCTCTGTCTTCTACCTCTGCTTCTGAGCAGGCTGCGTGAGGTGTAGATCAGACACGTGGATATACTCTATCTCTGTCTTCTACCTCTGCTGTTCCTTCTGAGCAGGCTGAGTGAGACACGTGGATATACTCTATCTCTGTCTTCTACCTCTGATGTTCCTTCTGAGCAGGCTGAGTGAGGTGTAGATCAGACACGTGGATATACTCTATCTCCGTCTTCTACCTCTGCTGTTCCTTCTGAGCAGGCTGAGTGAGACACGTGGGTATACTCTATCTCTGTCTTCTACCTCTGCTGTTCCTTCTGAGCAGGCTGAGTGAGACACGTGGATATACTCTATCTCTGTCTTCTACCTCTGCTGTTCCTTCTGAGCAGGCTGAGTGAGACACGTGGATATACTCTATCTCTGTCTTCTACCTCTGCTGTTCCTTCTGAGCAGGCTGAGTGAGACACGTGGATATACTCTATCTCTGTATTCTACCTCTGCTGTTCCTTCTGAGCAGGCTGAGTGAGACACGTGAATATACTCTATATCTGTATTCTAACTCTGCTGTTCCTTCTGAGCAGGCTGAGTGAGACACGTGGATATACTCTATATCTGTCTTCTACCTCTGCTGTTCCTTCTGAGCAGGCTGAGTGAGACACGTGGATATACTCTATATCTGTCTTCTACCTCTGATGTTCCTTCTGCGCAGGCTGAGTGAGGTGTATATTAGACACGTGGATATACTCTATCTCTGTCTTCTACCTCTGCTGTTCCTTCTGAGTAGGCTGAGTGAGGTTTAGATCAGACACGTGGATATACTCTATCTCTGTCTTCTACCTCTGCTGTTCCTTCTGAGCAGGCTGAGTGAGACACGTGGATATACTCTATATATGTCTTCTACCTCTGCTGTTCCTTCTGAGCAGGATGAGTGAGACACGTGGATATACTATATATCTGTCTTCTACCTCTGTTGTTCCTTCTGAGTAGGCTGAGTGAGACACGTGGATATACTCTATCTCTGTCTTCTACCTCTGCTGTTCCTTCTGAGCAGTCTGAGTGAGGTGTAGATCAGACACGTGGATATACTCTATCTCTGTCTTCTACCTCTGCTTCTGAGCAGGCTGCGTGAGGTGTAGATCAGACACGTGGATATACTCTATCTCTGTCTTCTACCTCTGCTGTTCCTTCTGAGCAGGCTGAGTGAGACACGTGGATATACTCTATCTCTGTCTTCTACCTCTGATGTTCCTTCTGAGCAGGCTGAGTGAGGTGTAGATCAGACACGTGGATATACTCTATCTCCGTCTTCTACCTCTGCTGTTCCTTCTGAGCAGGCTGAGTGAGACACATGGATATACTCTATCTCTGTCTTCTACCTCTGCTGTTCCTTCTGAGCAGGCTGAGTGAGACACGTGGATATACTCTATCTCTGTCTTCTACCTCTGCTGTTCCTTCTGAGTAGGCTGAGTGAGGTTTAGATCAGACACGTGGATATACTCTATCTCTGTCTTCTACCTCTGCTGTTCCTTCTGAGCAGGCTCAGTGAGACACGTGGATATACTCTATATATGTCTTCTACCTCTGCTGTTCCTTATGAGCAGGATGAGTGAGACACGTGGATATACTATATATCTGTCTTCTACCTCTGCTGTTCCTTCTGAGCAGGCTGAGTGAGACACGTGGATATACTCTATCTCTGTCTTCTTCCTCTGCTGTTCCTTCTGAGCAGTCTGAGTGAGGTGTAGATCAGACACGTGGATATACTCTATCTCTGTCTTCTACCTCTGCTTCTGAGCAGGCTGCGTGAGGTGTAGATCAGACACGTGGATATACTCTATCTCTGTCTTCTACCTCTGCTGTTCCTTCTGAGCAGGCTGAGTGAGACACGTGGATATACTCTATCTCTGTCTTCTACCTCTGATGTTCCTTCTGAGCAGGCTGAGTGAGGTGTAGATCAGACACGTGGATATACTCTATCTCCGTCTTCTACCTCTGCTGTTCCTTCTGAGCAGGCTGAGTGAGACACGTGGATATACTCTATCTCTGTCTTCTACCTCTGCTGTTCCTTCTGAGCAGGCTGAGTGAGACACGTGGATATACTCTATCTCTGTCTTCTACCTCTGCTGTTCCTTCTGAGTAGGCTGAGTGAGGTTTAGATCAGACACGTGGATATACTCTATCTCTGACTTCTAACTCTGCTGTTCCTTCTGAGCAGGCTGAGTGAGACACGTGGATATACTCTATCTCTGTCTTCTACCTCTGCTGTTCCTTCTGAGTAGGCTGAGTGAGGTTTAGATCAGACACGTGGATATACTCTATCTCTGTCTTCTACCTCTGCTGTTCCTTCTGAGCAGGCTGAGTGAGGTGTAGATCAAACACGTGGATATACTCTATCTCTGTCTTCTACCTCTGCTGTTCCTTCTGAGCAGTCTGAGTTGGGTGTAGATCACACACGTGGATATACTCTATCTCTGTCTTCTACCTCTGCTGTTCCTTCTGAGCAGGCTGAGTGAGACACGTGGATATACTCTATCTCTGTCTTCTACCTCTGCTGTTCCTTCTGAGCAGGCTGAGTGAGACACGTGGATATACTCTATCTCTGTATTCTACCTCTGCTGTTCCTTCTGAGCAGGCTGAGTGAGACACGTGGATATACTCTATATCTGTCTTCTACCTCTGCTGTTCCTTCTGAGCAGGCTGAGTGAGACACGTGGATATACTCTATATCTGTCTTCTACCTATGATGCTCCTTCTGCGCAGGCTGAGTGAGGTGTAGATTAGACACGTGGATATACTCTATCTCTGTCTTCTACCTCTGCTGTTCCTTCTGAGCAGGCTGAGTGAGACACGTGGATATACTCTATAACTGTCTTCTACCTCTGCTGTTCCTTCTGAGCAGGCTGAGTGAGGTGTAGATCAGACACGTGGATATACTCTATCTCCGTCTTCTACCTCTGCTGTTCCTTCTGAGCAGGCTGAGTGAGACACGTGGATATACTCTATCTCTGTATTCTACCTCTGCTGTTCCTTCTGAGCAGGCTGAGTGAGACACGTGAATATACTCTATATCTGTCTTCTACCTCTGTTGTTCCTTCTGAGCAGGCTGAGTGAGACACGTGGATATACTCTATATCTGTCTTCTACCTATGATGCTCCTTCTGCGCAGGCTGAGTGAGGTGTAGATTAGACACGTGGATATACTCTATCTCTGTCTTCTACCTCTGCTGTTCCTTCTGAGCAGGCTGAGTGAGACACGTGAATATACTCTATATCTTTCTTCTAACTCTGCTGTTCCTTCTGAGCAGGCTGAGTGAGACACGTGGATATACTCTATATCTGTCTTCTACCTCTGCTGTTCCTTCTGAGCAGGCTGAGTGAGACACGTGGATATACTCTATATCTGTCTTCTACCTATGATGCTCCTTCTGCGCAGGCTGAGTGAGGTGTAGATTAGACACGTGGATATACTCTATCTCTGTCTTCTACCTCTGCTGTTCCTTCTGAGCAGGCTGAGTGAGACACGTGGATATACTCTATAACTGTCTTCTACCTCTGCTGTTCCTTCTGAGCAGGCTGAGTGAGGTGTAGATCAGACACGTGGATATACTCTATCTCCGTCTTCTACCTCTGCTGTTCATTCTGAGCAGGCTGAGTGAGACACGTGGATATACTCTATCTCTGTCTTCTACCTCTGCTGTTCCTTCTGAGCAGGCTGAGTGAGAAACGTGGATATACTCTATCTCTGTCTTCTACCTCTGCTGTTCCTTCTGAGCAGGCTGAGTGAGACACGTGGATATACTCTATCTCTGTATTCTACCTCTGCTGTTCCTTCTGAGCAGGCTGAGTGAGACACGTGAATATACTCTATATCTGTCTTCTACCTCTGTTGTTCCTTCTGAGCAGGCTGAGTGAGACACGTGGATATACTCTATATCTGTCTTCTACCTATGATGCTCCTTCTGCGCAGGCTGAGTGAGGTGTAGATTAGACACGTGGATATACTCTATCTCTGTCTTCTACCTCTGCTGTTCCTTCTGAGCAGGCTGAGTGAGACACGTGGATATACTCTATAACTGTCTTCTGCCTCTGCTGTTCCTTCTGAGCAGGCTGAGTGAGGTGTAGATCAGACACGTGGATATACTCTATCTCCGTCTTCTACCTCTGCTGTTCCTTCTGAGCAGGCTGAGTGAGACACGTGGATATACTCTATCTCTGTCTTCTACCTCTGCTGTTCCTTCTGAGCAGGCTGAGTGAGAAACGTGGATATACTCTATCTCTGTCTTCTACCTCTGCTGTTCCTTCTGAGCAGGCTGAGTGAGACACGTGGATATACTCTATCTCTGTATTCTACCTCTGCTGTTCCTTCTGAGCAGGCTGAGTGAGACACGTGAATATACTCTATATCTGTCTTCTACCTCTGTTGTTTCTTCTGAGCAGGCTGAGTGAGACACGTGGATATACTCTATATCTGTCTTCTACCTATGATGCTCCTTCTGCGCAGGCTGAGTGAGGTGTAGATTAGACACGTGGATATACTCTATCTCTATCTTCTACCTCTGCTGTTCCTCCTGAGCAGGCTGAGTGAGACACGTGGATATACTCTATAACTGTCTTCTACCTCTGCTGTTCCTTCTGAGCAGGCTGAGTGAGGTGTAGATCAGACACGTGGATATACTCTATCTCCGTCTTCTACCTCTGCTGTTCCTTCTGAGCAGGCTGAGTGAGACACGTGGATATACTTTATCTCTGTCTTCTACCTCTGCTGTTCCTTCTGAGTAGGCTGAGTGAGGTTTAGATCAGACACGTGGATATACTCTATCTCTGTCTTCTACCTCTGCTTCTGAGCAGGCTGCGTGAGGTGTAGATCAGACACGTGGATATACTCTATCTCTGTCTTCTACCTCTGCTGTTCCTTCTGAGCAGGCTGAGTGAGACACGTGGATATACTCTATCTCTGTCTTCTACCTCTGATGTTCCTTCTGAGCAGGCTGAGTGAGGTGTAGATCAGACACGTGGATATACTCTATCTCCGTCTTCTACCTCTGCTGTTCCTTCTGAGCAGGCTGAGTGAGACACATGGATATACTCTATCTCTGTCTTCTACCTCTGCTGTTCCTTCTGAGCAGGCTGAGTGAGACACGTGGATATACTCTATCTCTGTCTTCTACCTCTGCTGTTCCTTCTGAGTAGGCTGAGTGAGGTTTAGATCAGACACGTGGATATACTCTATCTCTGTCTTCTACCTCTGCTGTTCCTTCTGAGCAGGCTCAGTGAGACACGTGGATATACTCTATATATGTCTTCTACCTCTGCTGTTCCTTATGAGCAGGATGAGTGAGACACGTGGATATACTATATATCTGTCTTCTACCTCTGCTGTTCCTTCTGAGCAGGCTGAGTGAGACACGTGGATATACTCTATCTCTGTCTTCTTCCTCTGCTGTTCCTTCTGAGCAGTCTGAGTGAGGTGTAGATCAGACACGTGGATATACTCTATCTCTGTCTTCTACCTCTGCTTCTGAGCAGGCTGCGTGAGGTGTAGATCAGACACGTGGATATACTCTATCTCTGTCTTCTACCTCTGCTGTTCCTTCTGAGCAGGCTGAGTGAGACACGTGGATATACTCTATCTCTGTCTTCTACCTCTGATGTTCCTTCTGAGCAGGCTGAGTGAGGTGTAGATCAGACACGTGGATATACTCTATCTCCGTCTTCTACCTCTGCTGTTCCTTCTGAGCAGGCTGAGTGAGACACGTGGATATACTCTATCTCTGTCTTCTACCTCTGCTGTTCCTTCTGAGCAGGCTGAGTGAGACACGTGGATATACTCTATCTCTGTCTTCTACCTCTGCTGTTCCTTCTGAGTAGGCTGAGTGAGGTTTAGATCAGACACGTGGATATACTCTATCTCTGACTTCTAACTCTGCTGTTCCTTCTGAGCAGGCTGAGTGAGACACGTGGATATACTCTATCTCTGTCTTCTACCTCTGCTGTTCCTTCTGAGTAGGCTGAGTGAGGTTTAGATCAGACACGTGGATATACTCTATCTCTGTCTTCTACCTCTGCTGTTCCTTCTGAGCAGGCTGAGTGAGGTGTAGATCAAACACGTGGATATACTCTATCTCTGTCTTCTACCTCTGCTGTTCCTTCTGAGCAGTCTGAGTTGGGTGTAGATCACACACGTGGATATACTCTATCTCTGTCTTCTACCTCTGCTGTTCCTTCTGAGCAGGCTGAGTGAGACACGTGGATATACTCTATCTCTGTCTTCTACCTCTGCTGTTCCTTCTGAGCAGGCTGAGTGAGACACGTGGATATACTCTATCTCTGTATTCTACCTCTGCTGTTCCTTCTGAGCAGGCTGAGTGAGACACGTGGATATACTCTATATCTGTCTTCTACCTCTGCTGTTCCTTCTGAGCAGGCTGAGTGAGACACGTGGATATACTCTATATCTGTCTTCTACCTATGATGCTCCTTCTGCGCAGGCTGAGTGAGGTGTAGATTAGACACGTGGATATACTCTATCTCTGTCTTCTACCTCTGCTGTTCTTTCTGAGCAGGCTGAGTGAGACACGTGGATATACTCTATAACTGTCTTCTACCTCTGCTGTTCCTTCTGAGCAGGCTGAGTGAGGTGTAGATCAGACACGTGGATATACTCTATCTCCGTCTTCTACCTCTGCTGTTCCTTCTGAGCAGGCTGAGTGAGACACGTGGATATACTCTATCTCTGTATTCTACCTCTGCTGTTCCTTCTGAGCAGGCTGAGTGAGACACGTGAATATACTCTATATCTGTCTTCTACCTCTGTTGTTCCTTCTGAGCAGGCTGAGTGAGACACGTGGATATACTCTATATCTGTCTTCTACCTATGATGCTCCTTCTGCGCAGGCTGAGTGAGGTGTAGATTAGACACGTGGATATACTCTATCTCTGTCTTCTACCTCTGCTGTTCCTTCTGAGCAGGCTGAGTGAGACACGTGAATATACTCTATATCTTTCTTCTAACTCTGCTGTTCCTTCTGAGCAGGCTGAGTGAGACACGTGGATATACTCTATATCTGTCTTCTACCTCTGCTGTTCCTTCTGAGCAGGCTGAGTGAGACACGTGGATATACTCTATATCTGTCTTCTACCTATGATGCTCCTTCTGCGCAGGCTGAGTGAGGTGTAGATTAGACACGTGGATATACTCTATCTCTGTCTTCTACCTCTGCTGTTCCTTCTGGGCAGGCTGAGTGAGACACGTGGATATACTCTATAACTGTCTTCTACCTCTGCTGTTCCTTCTGAGCAGGCTGAGTGAGGTGTAGATCAGACACGTGGATATACTCTATCTCCGTCTTCTACCTCTGCTGTTCCTTCTGAGCAGGCTGAGTGAGACACGTGGATATACTCTATCTCTGTCTTCTACCTCTGCTGTTCCTTCTGAGCAGGCTGAGTGAGAAACGTGGATATACTCTATCTCTGTCTTCTACCTCTGCTGTTCCTTCTGAGCAGGCTGAGTGAGACACGTGGATATACTCTATCTCTGTATTCTACCTCTGCTGTTCCTTCTGAGCAGGCTGAGTGAGACACGTGAATATACTCTATATCTGTCTTCTACCTCTGTTGTTCCTTCTGAGCAGGCTGAGTGAGACACGTGGATATACTCTATATCTGTCTTCTACCTATGATGCTCCTTCTGCGCAGGCTGAGTGAGGTGTAGATTAGACACGTGGATATACTCTATCTCTGTCTTCTACCTCTGCTGTTCCTTCTGAGCAGGCTGAGTGAGACACGTGGATATACTCTATAACTGTCTTCTGCCTCTGCTGTTCCTTCTGAGCAGGCTGAGTGAGGTGTAGATCAGACACGTGGATATACTCTATCTCCGTCTTCTACCTCTGCTGTTCCTTCTGAGCAGGCTGAGTGAGACACGTGGATATACTCTATCTCTGTCTTCTACCTCTGCTGTTCCTTCTGAGCAGGCTGAGTGAGAAACATGGATATACTCTATCTCTGTCTTCTACCTCTGCTGTTCCTTCTGAGCAGGCTGAGTGAGACACGTGGATATACTCTATCTCTGTATTCTACCTCTGCTGTTCCTTCTGAGCAGGCTGAGTGAGACACGTGAATATACTCTATATCTGTCTTCTACCTCTGTTGTTTCTTCTGAGCAGGCTGAGTGAGACACGTGGATATACTCTATATCTGTCTTCTACCTATGATGCTCCTTCTGCGCAGGCTGAGTGAGGTGTAGATTAGACACGTGGATATACTCTATCTCTATCTTCTACCTCTGCTGTTCCTCCTGAGCAGGCTGAGTGAGACACGTGGATATACTCTATAACTGTCTTCTACCTCTGCTGTTCCTTCTGAGCAGGCTGAGTGAGGTGTAGATCAGACACGTGGATATACTCTATCTCCGTCTTCTACCTCTGCTGTTCCTTCTGAGCAGGCTGAGTGAGACACGTGGATATACTCTATCTCTGTCTTCTACCTCTGCTGTTCCTTCTGAGCAGGCTGAGTGAGAAACGTGGATATACTTTATCTCTGTCTTCTACCTCTGCTGTTCCTTCTGAGTAGGCTGAGTGAGGTTTAGATCAGACACGTGGATATACTCTATCTCTGACTTCTAACTCTGCTGTTCCTTCTGAGCAGGCTGAGTGAGACACGTGGATATACACTATCTCTGTATTCTACCTCTGCTGTTCCTTCTGAGCAGGCTGAGTGAGACACGTGAATATACTCTATATCTGTCTTCTAACTCTGCTGTTCCTTCTGAGCAGGCTGAGTGATACACGTGGATATACTCTATATCTGTCTTCTACCTCTGCTGTTCCTTCTGAGCAGGCTGAGTGAGACACGTGGATATACTCTATATCTGTCTTCTACCTATGATGTTCCTTCTGCGCAGGCTGAGTGAGGTGTAGATTAGACACGTGGATATACTCTATCTCTGTCTTCTACCTCTGCTGTTCCTTCTGAGCAGGCTGAGTGAGACACGTGGATATACTCTATCTCTGTCTTCTACCTCTGCTGTTCCCTCTGAGCAGGCTGAGTGAGGTGTAGATCACACACGTGGATATACTATATCTCTGTCTTCTACCTCTGTTGTTCCTTCTGAGCAGGCTGAGTGAGGTGTAGATCACACACGTGGATATACTCTATCTCTGTCTTCTACCTCTGCTGTTCCTTCTGAGCAGGCTGAGTGAGACACGTGGATATACTCTATCTCTGTCTTCTACCTCTGCTGTTCCTTCTGAGCAGGCTGAGTGAGACACGTGGATATACTCTATCTCTGTCTTCTACCTCTGCTGTTCCTTCTGAGCAGGCTGAGTGAGACACGTGGATATACTCTATATCTGTCTTCTACCTCTGATGTTCCTTCTGCGCAGGCTGAGTGAGGTGTAGATTAGACACGTGGATATACTCTATCTCTGTCTTCTACCTCTGCTGTTCCTTCTGAGTAGGCTGAGTGAGGTTTAGATCAGACACGTGGATATACTCTATCTCTGTCTTCTACCTCTGCTGTTCCTTCTGAGCAGGCTGAGTGAGACACGTGGATATACTCTATATATGTCTTCTACCTCTGCTGTTCCTTCTGAGCAGGATGAGTGAGACACGTGGATATACTCTATATCTGTCTTCTACCTCTGCTGTTCCTTCTGAGCAGGCTGAGTGAGACACGTGGATATACTCTATCTCTGTCTTCTACCTCTGCTGTTCCTTCTGAGCAGTCTGAGTGAGGTGTAGATCAGACACGTGGATATACTCTATCTCTGTCTTCTACCTCTGCTTCTGAGCAGGCTGCGTAAGGTGTAGATCAGACACGTGGATATACTCTATCTCTGTCTTCTACCTCTGCTGTTCCTTCTGAGCAGGCTGAGTGAGACACGTGGATATACTCTATCTCTGTCTTCTACCTCTGCTGTTCCTTCTGAGTAGGCTGAGTGAGGTTTAGATCAGACACGTGGATATACTCTATCTCTGTCTTCTACCTCTGATGTTCCTTCTGAGCAGGCTGAGTGAGGTGTAGATCAGACACGTGGATATACTCTATCTCCGTCTTCTACCTCTGCTGTTCCTTCTGAGCAGGCTGAGTGAGACACGTGGATATACTCTATCTCTGTCTTCTACCTCTGCTGTTCCTTCTGAGTAGGCTGAGTGAGGTTTAGATCAGACACGTGGATATACTCTATCTCTGACTTCTAACTCTGCTGTTCCTTCTGAGCAGGCTGAGTGAGACACGTGGATATACTCTATCTCTGTCTTCTACCTCTGCTGTTCTTTCTGAGCAGGCTGAGTGAGGTGTAGATCAGACACGTGGATATACTCTATCTCCGTTTTCTACCTCTGCTGTTCCTTCTGAGCAGGCTGAGTGAGACACGTGGATATACTCTATCTCTGTCTTCTACCTCTGCTGTTCCTTCTGAGTAGGCTGAGTGAGGTTTAGATCAGACACGTGGATATACTCTATCTCTGTCTTCTACCTCTGCTGTTCCTTCTGAGCAGGCTGAGTGAGGTGTAGATCAAACACGTGGATATACTCTATCTATGTCTTCTACCTCTGCTGTTCCTTCTGAGCAGTCTGAGTTGGGTGTAGATCACACACGTGGATATACTCTATCTCTGTCTTCTACCTTTGCTGTTCCTTCTGAGCAGGCTGAGTGAGACACGTGGATATACTCTATCTCTGTCTTCTACCTCTGCTGTTCCTTCTGAGCAGGCTGAGTGAGACACGTGGATATACTCTATCTCTGTATTATACCTCTGCTGTTCCTTCTGAGCAGGCTGAGTGAGACACGTGAATATACTCTATATCTTTCTTCTAATTCTGCTGTTCCTTCTGAGCAGGCTGAGTGAGACACGTGGATATACTCTATATCTGTCTTCTACCTCTGCTGTTCCTTCTGAGCAGGCTGAGTGAGACACGTGGATATACTCTATATCTGTCTTCTACCTATGATGCTCCTTCTGCGCAGGCTGAGTGAGGTGTAGATTAGACACGTGGATATACTCTATCTCTGTCTTCTACCTCTGCTGTTCCTTCTGAGCAGGCTGAGTGAGACACGTGGATATACTCTATAACTGTCTTCTACCTCTGCTGTTCCTTCTGAGCAGGCTGAGTGTGGTGTAGATCAGACACGTGGATAAACTCTATCTCCGTCTTCTAACTCTGCTGTTCCTTCTGAGCAGGCTGAGTGAGACACGTGGATATACTCTATCTCTGTCTTCTACCTCTGCTGTTCCTTCTGAGCAGGCTGAGTGAGGTGTAGATCAGACACGTGGATATACTCTATCTCCGTCTTCTACCTCTGCTGTTCCTTCTGAGCAGGCTGAGTGAGACACGTGGATATACTCTATAACTGTCTTCTACCTCTGCTGTTCCTTCTGAGCAGGCTGAGTGAGGTGTAGATCAGACACGTGGATATACTCTATCTCCGTCTTCTACCTCTGCTGTTCCTTCTGAGCAGGCTGAGTGAGACACGTGGATATACTCTATCTCTGTCTTCTACCTCTGCTGTTCCTTCTGAGCAGGCTGAGTGAGAAACGTGGATATACTCTATCTCTGTCTTCTACCTCTGCTGTTCCTTCTGAGCAGGCTGAGTGAGACACGTGGATATACTCTATCTCTGTATTCTACCCCTGCTGTTCCTTCTGAGCAGGCTGAGTGAGACACGTGAATATACTCTATATCTGTCTTCTACCTCTGTTGTTCCTTCTGAGCAGGCTGAGTGAGACACGTGGATATACTCTATATCTGTCTTCTACCTATGATGCTCCTTCTGCGCAGGCTGAGTGAGGTGTAGATTAGACACGTGGATATACTCTATCTCTGTCTTCTACCTCTGCTGTTCCTTCTGAGCAGGCTGAGTGAGACACGTGGATATACTCTATAACTGTCTTCTGCCTCTGCTGTTCCTTCTGAGCAGGCTGAGTGAGGTGTAGATCAGACACGTGGATATACTCTATCTCCGTCTTCTACCTCTGCTGTTCCTTCTGAGCAGGCTGAGTGAGACACGTGGATATACTCTATCTCTGTCTTCTACCTCTGCTGTTCCTTCTGAGCAGGCTGAGTGAGAAACGTGGATATACTCTATCTCTGTCTTCTACCTCTGCAGTTCCTTCTGAGCAGGCTGAGTGAGACACGTGGATATACTCTATCTCTGTATTCTACCTCTGCTGTTCCTTCTGAGCAGGCTGAGTGAGACACGTGAATATACTCTATATCTGTCTTCTACCTCTGTTGTTCCTTCTGAGCAGGCTGAGTGAGACACGTGGATATACTCTATATCTGTCTTCTACCTATGATGCTCCTTCTGCGCAGGCTGAGTGAGGTGTAGATTAGACACGTGGATATACTCTATCTCTATCTTCTACCTCTGCTGTTCCTCCTGAGCAGGCTGAGTGAGACACGTGGATATACTCTATAACTGTCTTCTACCTCTGCTGTTCCTTCTGAGCAGGCTGAGTGAGGTGTAGATCAGACACGTGGATATACTCTATCTCCGTCTTCTACCTCTGCTGTTCCTTCTGAGCAGGCTGAGTGAGACACGTGGATATACTCTATCTCTGTCTTCTACCTCTGCTGTTCCTTCTGAGCAGGCTGAGTGAGAAACGTGGATATACTTTATCTCTGTCTTCTACCTCTGCTGTTCCTTCTGAGTAGGCTGAGTGAGGTTTAGATCAGACACGTGGATATACTCTATCTCTGACTTCTAACTCTGCTGTTCCTTCTGAGCAGGCTGAGTGAGACACGTGGATATACTCTATCTCTGTATTCTACCTCTGCTGTTCCTTCTGAGCAGGATGAGTGAGACACGTGGATATACTCTATATCTGTCTTCTACCTCTGCTGTTCCTTCTGAGCAGGCTGAGTGAGACACGTGGATATACTCTATCTCTGTCTTCTACCTCTGCTGTTCCTTCTGAGCAGTCTGAGTGAGGTGTAGATCAGACACGTGGATATGCTCTATCTCTGTCTTCTACCTCTGCTTCTGAGCAGGCTGCGTAAGGTGTAGATCAGACACGTGGATATACTCTATCTCTGTCTTCTACCTCTGCTGTTCCTTCTGAGCAGGCTGAGTGAGACACGTGGATATACTCTATCTCTGTCTTCTACCTCTGATGTTCCTTCTGAGCAGGCTGAGTGAGGTGTAGATCAGACACGTGGATATACTCTATCTCCGTCTTCTACCTCTGCTGTTCCTTCTGAGCAGGCTGAGTGAGACACGTGGATATACTCTATCTCTGTCTTCTACCTCTGCTGTTCCTTCTGAGTAGGCTGAGTGAGGTTTAGATCAGACACGTGGATATACTCTATCTCTGACTTCTAACTCTGCTGTTCCTTCTGAGCAGGCTGAGTGAGACACGTGGATATACTCTATCTCTGTCTTCTACCTCTGCTGTTCTTTCTGAGCAGGCTGAGTGAGGTGTAGATCAGACACGTGGATATACTCTATCTCCGTTTTCTACCTCTGCTGTTCCTTCTGAGCAGGCTGAGTGAGACACGTGGATATACTCTATCTCTGTCTTCTACCTCTGCTGTTCCTTCTGAGTAGGCTGAGTGAGGTTTAGATCAGACACGTGGATATACTCTATCTCTGTCTTCTACCTCTGCTGTTCCTTCTGAGCAGGCTGAGTGAGGTGTAGATCAAACACGTGGATATACTCTATCTATGTCTTCTACCTCTGCTGTTCCTTCTGAGCAGTCTGAGTTGGGTGTAGATCACACACGTGGATATACTCTATCTCTGTCTTCTACCTCTGCTGTTCCTTCTGAGCAGGCTGAGTGAGACACGTGGATATACTCTATCTCTGTCTTCTACCTCTGCTGTTCCTTCTGAGCAGGCTGAGTGAGACACGTGGATATACTCTATCTCTGTATTATACCTCTGCTGTTCCTTCTGAGCAGGCTGAGTGAGACACGTGAATATACTCTATATCTTTCTTCTAATTCTGCTGTTCCTTCTGAGCAGGCTGAGTGAGACACGTGGATATACTCTATATCTGTCTTCTACCTCTGCTGTTCCTTCTGAGCAGGCTGAGTGAGACACGTGGATATACTCTATATCTGTCTTCTACCTATGATGCTCCTTCTGCGCAGGCTGAGTGAGGTGTAGATTAGACACGTGGATATACTCTATCTCTGTCTTCTACCTCTGCTGTTCCTTCTGAGCAGGCTGAGTGAGACACGTGGATATACTCTATAACTGTCTTCTACCTCTGCTGTTCCTTCTGAGCAGGCTGAGTGTGGTGTAGATCAGACACGTGGATAAACTCTATCTCCGTCTTCTACCTCTGCTGTTCCTTCTGAGCAGGCTGAGTGAGACACGTGGATATACTCTATCTCTGTCTTCTACCTCTGCTGTTCCTTCTGAGCAGGCTGAGTGAGGTGTAGATCAGACACGTGGATATACTCTATCTCCGTCTTCTACCTCTGCTGTTCCTTCTGAGCAGGCTGAGTGAGACACGTGGATATACTCTATCTCTGTCTTCTACCTCTGCTGTTCCTTCTGAGTAGGCTGAGTGAGGTTTAGATCAGACACGTGGATATACTCTATCTCTGACTTCTAACTCTGCTGTTCCTTCTGAGCAGGCTGAGTGAGACACGTGGATATACTCTATCTCTGTCTTCTACCTCTGCTGTTCTTTCTGAGCAGGCTGAGTGAGGTGTAGATCAGACACGTGGATATACTCTATCTCCGTTTTCTACCTCTGCTGTTCCTTCTGAGCAGGCTGAGTGAGACACGTGGATATACTCTATCTCTGTCTTATACCTCTGCTGTTCCTTCTGAGTAGGCTGAGTGAGGTTTAGATCAGACACGTGGATATACTCTATCTCTGTCTTCTACCTCTGCTGTTCCTTCTGAGCAGGCTGAGTGAGGTGTAGATCAAACACGTGGATATACTCTATCTATGTCTTCTACCTCTGCTGTTCCTTCTGAGCAGTCTGAGTTGGGTGTAGATCACACACGTGGATATACTCTATCTCTGTCTTCTACCTTTTCTGTTCCTTCTGAGCAGGCTGAGTGAGACACGTGGATATACTCTATCTCTGTCTTCTACCTCTGCTGTTCCTTCTGAGCAGGCTGAGTGAGACACGTGGATATACTCTATCTCTGTATTATACCTCTGCTGTTCCTTCTGAGCAGGCTGAGTGAGACACGTGAATATACTCTATATCTTTCTTCTAATTCTGCTGTTCCTTCTGAGCAGGCTGAGTGAGACACGTGGATATACTCTATATCTGTCTTCTACCTCTGCTGTTCCTTCTGAGCAGGCTGAGTGAGACACGTGGATATACTCTATATCTGTCTTCTACCTATGATGCTCCTTCTGCGCAGGCTGAGTGAGGTGTAGATTAGACACGTGGATATACTCTATCTCTGTCTTCTACCTCTGCTGTTCCTTCTGAGCAGGCTGAGTGAGACACGTGGATATACTCTATAACTGTCTTCTACCTCTGCTGTTCCTTCTGAGCAGGCTGAGTGTGGTGTAGATCAGACACGTGGATAAACTCTATCTCCGTCTTCTAACTCTGCTGTTCCTTCTGAGCAGGCTGAGTGAGACACGTGGATATACTCTATCTCTGTCTTCTACCTCTGCTGTTCCTTCTGAGCAGGCTGAGTGAGGTGTAGATCAGACACGTGGATATACTCTATCTCCGTCTTCTACCTCTGCTGTTCCTTCTGAGCAGGCTGAGTGAGACACGTGGATATACTCTATAACTGTCTTCTACCTCTGCTGTTCCTTCTGAGCAGGCTGAGTGAGGTGTAGATCAGACACGTGGATATACTCTATCTCCGTCTTCTACCTCTGCTGTTCCTTCTGAGCAGGCTGAGTGAGACACGTGGATATACTCTATCTCTGTCTTCTACCTCTGCTGTTCCTTCTGAGCAGGCTGAGTGAGAAACGTGGATATACTCTATCTCTGTCTTCTACCTCTGCTGTTCCTTCTGAGCAGGCTGAGTGAGACACGTGGATATACTCTATCTCTGTATTCTACCTCTGCTGTTCCTTCTGAGCAGGCTGAGTGAGACACGTGAATATACTCTATATCTGTCTTCTACCTCTGTTGTTCCTTCTGAGCAGGCTGAGTGAGACACGTGGATATACTCTATATCTGTCTTCTACCTATGATGCTCCTTCTGCGCAGGCTGAGTGAGGTGTAGATTAGACACGTGGATATACTCTATCTCTGTCTTCTACCTCTGCTGTTCCTTCTGAGCAGGCTGAGTGAGACACGTGGATATACTCTATAACTGTCTTCTGCCTCTGCTGTTCCTTCTGAGCAGGCTGAGTGAGGTGTAGATCAGACACGTGGATATACTCTATCTCCGTCTTCTACCTCTGCTGTTCCTTCTGAGCAGGCTGAGTGAGACACGTGGATATACTCTATCTCTGTCTTCTACCTCTGCTGTTCCTTCTGAGCAGGCTGAGTGAGAAACGTGGATATACTCTATCTCTGTCTTCTACCTCTGCAGTTCCTTCTGAGCAGGCTGAGTGAGACACGTGGATATACTCTATCTCTGTATTCTACCTCTGCTGTTCCTTCTGAGCAGGCTGAGTGAGACACGTGAATATACTCTATATCTGTCTTCTACCTCTGTTGTTCCTTCTGAGCAGGCTGAGTGAGACACGTGGATATACTCTATATCTGTCTTCTACCTATGATGCTCCTTCTGCGCAGGCTGAGTGAGGTGTAGATTAGACACGTGGATATACTCTATCTCTATCTTCTACCTCTGCTGTTCCTCCTGAGCAGGCTGAGTGAGACACGTGGATATACTCTATAACTGTCTTCTACCTCTGCTGTTCCTTCTGAGCAGGCTGAGTGAGGTGTAGATCAGACACGTGGATATACTCTATCTCCGTCTTCTACCTCTGCTGTTCCTTCTGAGCAGGCTGAGTGAGAAACGTGGATATACTTTATCTCTGTCTTCTACCTCTGCTGTTCCTTCTGAGTAGGCTGAGTGAGGTTTAGATCAGACACGTGGATATACTCTATCTCTGACTTCTAACTCTGCTGTTCCTTCTGAGCAGGCTGAGTGAGACACGTGGATATACTCTATCTCTGTATTCTACCTCTGCTGTTCCTTCTGAGCAGGATGAGTGAGACACGTGGATATACTCTATATCTGTCTTCTACCTCTGCTGTTCCTTCTGAGCAGGCTGAGTGAGACACGTGGATATACTCTATCTCTGTCTTCTACCTCTGCTGTTCCTTCTGAGCAGTCTGAGTGAGGTGTAGATCAGACACGTGGATATGCTCTATCTCTGTCTTCTACCTCTGCTTCTGAGCAGGCTGCGTAAGGTGTAGATCAGACACGTGGATATACTCTATCTCTGTCTTCTACCTCTGCTGTTCCTTCTGAGCAGGCTGAGTGAGACACGTGGATATACTCTATCTCTGTCTTCTACCTCTGATGTTCCTTCTGAGCAGGCTGAGTGAGGTGTAGATCAGACACGTGGATATACTCTATCTCCGTCTTCTACCTCTGCTGTTCCTTCTGAGCAGGCTGAGTGAGACACGTGGATATACTCTATCTATGTCTTCTACCTCTGCTGTTCCTTCTGAGCAGTCTGAGTTGGGTGTAGATCACACACGTGGATATACTCTATCTCTGTCTTCTACCTCTGCTGTTCCTTCTGAGCAGGCTGAGTGAGACACGTGGATATACTCTATCTCTGTCTTCTACCTCTGCTGTTCCTTCTGAGCAGGCTGAGTGAGACACGTGGATATACTCTATCTCTGTATTATACCTCTGCTGTTCCTTCTGAGCAGGCTGAGTGAGACACGTGAATATACTCTATATCTTTCTTCTAATTCTGCTGTTCCTTCTGAGCAGGCTGAGTGAGACACGTGGATATACTCTATATCTGTCTTCTACCTCTGCTGTTCCTTCTGAGCAGGCTGAGTGAGACACGTGGATATACTCTATATCTGTCTTCTACCTATGATGCTCCTTCTGCGCAGGCTGAGTGAGGTGTAGATTAGACACGTGGATATACTCTATCTCTGTCTTCTACCTCTGCTGTTCCTTCTGAGCAGGCTGAGTGAGACACGTGGATATACTCTATAACTGTCTTCTACCTCTGCTGTTCCTTCTGAGCAGGCTGAGTGTGGTGTAGATCAGACACGTGGATAAACTCTATCTCCGTCTTCTACCTCTGCTGTTCCTTCTGAGCAGGCTGAGTGAGACACGTGGATATACTCTATCTCTGTCTTCTACCTCTGCTGTTCCTTCTGAGCAGGCTGAGTGAGGTGTAGATCAGACACGTGGATATACTCTATCTCCGTCTTCTACCTCTGCTGTTCCTTCTGAGCAGGCTGAGTGAGACACGTGGATATACTCTATCTCTGTCTTCTACCTCTGCTGTTCCTTCTGAGTAGGCTGAGTGAGGTTTTGATCAGACACGTGGATATACTCTATCTCTGTCTTCTACCTCTGCTGTTCCTTCTGAGCAGGCTGAGTGAGACACGTGGATATACTCTATCTCTGTCTTCTACCTTTGCTGTTCCTTCTGAGCAGGCTCAGTGAGGTGTAGATCAGACACGTGGATATACTCTATCTCTGTCTTCTACCTCTGCTGTTCCTCCTGAGCAGGCTGAGTGAGACACGTGGATATACTCTATAACTGTCTTCTACCTCTGCTGTTCCTTCTGAGCAGGCTGAGTGAGGTGTAGATCAGACACGTGGATATACTCTATCTCCGTCTTCTACCTCTGCTGTTCCTTCTGAGCAGGCTGAGTGAGACACGTGGATATACTCTATCTCTGTCTTCTACCTCTGCTGTTCCTTCTGAGCAGGCTGAGTGAGAAACGTGGATATACTCTATCTCTGTCTTCTACCTCTGCAGTTCCTTCTGAGCAGGCTGAGTGAGACACGTGGATATACTCTATCTCTGTATTCTACCTCTGCTGTTCCTTCTGAGCAGGCTGAGTGAGACACGTGAATATACTCTATATCTGTCTTCTACCTCTGTTGTTCCTTCTGAGCAGGCTGAGTGAGACACGTGGATATACTCTATATCTGTCTTCTACCTATGATGCTCCTTCTGCGCAGGCTGAGTGAGGTGTAGATTAGACACGTGGATATACTCTATCTCTATCTTCTACCTCTGCTGTTCCTCCTGAGCAGGCTGAGTGAGACACGTGGATATACTCTATAACTGTCTTCTACCTCTGCTGTTCCTTCTGAGCAGGCTGAGTGAGGTGTAGATCAGACACGTGGATATACTCTATCTCCGTCTTCTACCTCTGCTGTTCCTTCTGAGCAGGCTGAGTGAGACACGTGGATATACTCTATCTCTGTCTTCTACCTCTGCTGTTCCTTCTGAGCAGGCTGAGTGAGAAACGTGGATATACTTTATCTCTGTCTTCTACCTCTGCTGTTCCTTCTGAGTAGGCTGAGTGAGGTTTAGATCAGACACGTGGATATACTCTATCTCTGACTTCTAACTCTGCTGTTCCTTCTGAGCAGGCTGAGTGAGACACGTGGATATACTCTATCTCTGTATTCTACCTCTGCTGTTCCTTCTGAGCAGGCTGAGTGAGACACGTGAATATACTCTATATCTGTCTTCTAACTCTGCTGTTCCTTCTGAGCAGGCTGAGTGAGACACGTGGATATACTCTATATCTGTCTTCTACCTATGATGTTCCTTCTGCGCAGGCTGAGTGAGGTGTAGATTAGACACGTGGATATACTCTATCTCTGTCTTCTACCTCTGCTGTTCCTTCTGAGCAGGCTGAGTGAGACACGTGGATATACTCTATCTCTGTCTTCTACCTCTGCTGTTCCCTCTGAGCAGGCTGAGTGAGGTGTAGATCACACACGTGGATATACTATATCTCTGTCTTCTACCTCTGTTGTTCCTTCTGAGCAGGCTGAGTGAGGTGTAGATCACACACGTGGATATACTCTATCTCTGTCTTCTACCTCTGCTGTTCCTTCTGAGCAGGCTGAGTGAGACACGTGGATATACTCTATCTCTGTCTTCTACCTCTGCTGTTCCTTCTGAGCAGGCTGAGTGAGACACGTGGATATACTCTATCTCTGTCTTCTACCTCTGCTGTTCCTTCTGAGCAGGCTGAGTGAGACACGTGGATATACTCTATATCTGTCTTCTACCTCTGATGTTCCTTCTGCGCAGGCTGAGTGAGGTGTAGATTAGACACGTGGATATACTCTATCTCTGTCTTCTACCTCTGCTGTTCCTTCTGAGTAGGCTGAGTGAGGTTTAGATCAGACACGTGGATATACTCTATCTCTGTCTTCTACCTCTGCTGTTCCTTCTGAGCAGGCTGAGTGAGACACGTGGATATACTCTATATATGTCTTCTACCTCTGCTGTTCCTTCTGAGCAGGATGAGTGAGACACGTGGATATACTCTATATCTGTCTTCTACCTCTGCTGTTCCTTCTGAGCAGGCTGAGTGAGACACGTGGATATACTCTATCTCTGTCTTCTACCTCTGCTGTTCCTTCTGAGCAGTCTGAGTGAGGTGTAGATCAGACACGTGGATATGCTCTATCTCTGTCTTCTACCTCTGCTTCTGAGCAGGCTGCGTAAGGTGTAGATCAGACACGTGGATATACTCTATCTCTGTCTTCTACCTCTGCTGTTCCTTCTGAGCAGGCTGAGTGAGACACGTGGATATACTCTATCTCTGTCTTCTACCTCTGATGTTCCTTCTGAGCAGGCTGAGTGAGGTGTAGATCAGACACGTGGATATACTCTATCTCCGTCTTCTACCTCTGCTGTTCCTTCTGAGCAGGCTTAGTGAGACACGTGGATATACTCTATCTCTGTCTTCTACCTCTGCTGTTCCTTCTGAGTAGGCTGAGTGAGGTTTAGATCAGACACGTGGATATACTCTATCTCTGACTTCTAACTCTGCTGTTCCTTCTGAGCAGGCTGAGTGAGACACGTGGATATACTCTATCTCTGTCTTCTACCTCTGCTGTTCTTTCTGAGCAGGCTGAGTGAGGTGTAGATCAGACACGTGGATATACTCTATCTCCGTTTTCTACCTCTGCTGTTCCTTCTGAGCAGGCTGAGTGAGACACGTGGATATACTCTATCTCTGTCTTCTACCTCTGCTGTTCCTTCTGAGTAGGCTGAGTGAGGTTTAGATCAGACACGTGGATATACTCTATCTCTGTCTTCTACCTCTGCTGTTCCTTCTGAGCAGGCTGAGTGAGGTGTAGATCAAACACGTGGATATACTCTATCTATGTCTTCTACCTCTGCTGTTCCTTCTGAGCAGTCTGAGTTGGGTGTAGATCACACACGTGGATATACTCTATCTCTGTCTTCTACCTCTGCTGTTCCTTCTGAGCAGGCTGAGTGAGACACGTGGATATACTCTATCTCTGTCTTCTACCTCTGCTGTTCCTTCTGAGCAGGCTGAGTGAGACACGTGGATATACTCTATCTCTGTATTATACCTCTGCTGTTCCTTCTGAGCAGGCTGAGTGAGACACGTGAATATACTCTATATCTTTCTTCTAATTCTGCTGTTCCTTCTGAGCAGGCTGAGTGAGACACGTGGATATACTCTATATCTGTCTTCTACCTCTGCTGTTCCTTCTGAGCAGGCTGAGTGAGACACGTGGATATACTCTATATCTGTCTTCTACCTATGATGCTCCTTCTGCGCAGGCTGAGTGAGGTGTAGATTAGACACGTGGATATACTCTATCTCTGTCTTCTACCTCTGCTGTTCCTTCTGAGCAGGCTGAGTGAGACACGTGGATATACTCTATAACTGTCTTCTACCTCTGCTGTTCCTTCTGAGCAGGCTGAGTGTGGTGTAGATCAGACACGTGGATAAACTCTATCTCCGTCTTCTACCTCTGCTGTTCCTTCTGAGCAGGCTGAGTGAGACACGTGGATATACTCTATCTCTGTCTTCTACCTCTGCTGTTCCTTCTGAGCAGGCTGAGTGAGGTGTAGATCAGACACGTGGATATACTCTATCTCCGTCTTCTACCTCTGCTGTTCCTTCTGAGCAGGCTGAGTGAGACACGTGGATATACTCTATCTCTGTCTTCTACCTCTGCTGTTCCTTCTGAGTAGGCTGAGTGAGGTTTTGATCAGACACGTGGATATACTCTATCTCTGTCTTCTACCTCTGCTGTTCCTTCTGAGCAGGCTGAGTGAGACACGTGGATATACTCTATCTCTGTCTTCTACCTTTGCTGTTCCTTCTGAGCAGGCTCAGTGAGGTGTAGATCAGACACGTGGATATACTCTATCTCTGTCTTCTACCTCTGCTGTTCCTCCTGAGCAGGCTGAGTGAGACACGTGGATATACTCTATAACTGTCTTCTACCTCTGCTGTTCCTTCTGAGCAGGCTGAGTGAGGTGTAGATCAGACACGTGGATATACTCTATCTCCGTCTTCTACCTCTGCTGTTCCTTCTGAGCAGGCTGAGTGAGACACGTGGATATACTCTATCTCTGTCTTCTACCTCTGCTGTTCCTTCTGAGCAGGCTGAGTGAGAAACGTGGATATACTCTATCTCTGTCTTCTACCTCTGCAGTTCCTTCTGAGCAGGCTGAGTGAGACACGTGGATATACTCTATCTCTGTATTCTACCTCTGCTGTTCCTTCTGAGCAGGCTGAGTGAGACACGTGAATATACTCTATATCTGTCTTCTACCTCTGTTGTTCCTTCTGAGCAGGCTGAGTGAGACACGTGGATATACTCTATATCTGTCTTCTACCTATGATGCTCCTTCTGCGCAGGCTGAGTGAGGTGTAGATTAGACACGTGGATATACTTTATCTCTATCTTCTACCTCTGCTGTTCCTCCTGAGCAGGCTGAGTGAGACACGTGGATATACTCTATAACTGTCTTCTACCTCTGCTGTTCCTTCTGAGCAGGCTGAGTGAGGTGTAGATCAGACACGTGGATATACTCTATCTCCGTCTTCTACCTCTGCTGTTCCTTCTGAGCAGGCTGAGTGAGACACGTGGATATACTCTATCTCTGTCTTCTACCTCTGCTGTTCCTTCTGAGCAGGCTGAGTGAGAAACGTGGATATACTTTATCTCTGTCTTCTACCTCTGCTGTTCCTTCTGAGTAGGCTGAGTGAGGTTTAGATCAGACACGTGGATATACTCTATCTCTGACTTCTAACTCTGCTGTTCCTTCTGAGCAGGCTGAGTGAGACACGTGGATATACTCTATCTCTGTATTCTACCTCTGCTGTTCCTTCTGAGCAGGCTGAGTGAGACACGTGAATATACTCTATATCTGTCTTCTAACTCTGCTGTTCCTTCTGAGCAGGCTGAGTGATACACGTGGATATACTCTATATCTGTCTTCTACCTCTGCTGTTCCTTCTGAGCAGGCTGAGTGAGACACGTGGATATACTCTATATCTGTCTTCTACCTATGATGTTCCTTCTGCGCAGGCTGAGTGAGGTGTAGATTAGACACGTGGATATACTCTATCTCTGTCTTCTACCTCTGCTGTTCCTTCTGAGCAGGCTGAGTGAGACACGTGGATATACTCTATCTCTGTCTTCTACCTCTGCTGTTCCCTCTGAGCAGGCTGAGTGAGGTGTAGATCACACACGTGGATATACTATATCTCTGTCTTCTACCTCTGTTGTTCCTTCTGAGCAGGCTGAGTGAGGTGTAGATCACACACGTGGATATACTCTATCTCTGTCTTCTACCTCTGCTGTTCCTTCTGAGCAGGCTGAGTGAGACACGTGGATATACTCTATCTCTGTCTTCTACCTCTGCTGTTCCTTCTGAGCAGGCTGAGTGAGACACGTGGATATACTCTATCTCTGTCTTCTACCTCTGCTGTTCCTTCTGAGCAGGCTGAGTGAGACACGTGGATATACTCTATATCTGTCTTCTACCTCTGATGTTCCTTCTGCGCAGGCTGAGTGAGGTGTAGATTAGACACGTGGATATACTCTATCTCTGTCTTCTACCTCTGCTGTTCCTTCTGAGTAGGCTGAGTGAGGTTTAGATCAGACACGTGGATATACTCTATCTCTGTCTTCTACCTCTGCTGTTCCTTCTGAGCAGGCTGAGTGAGACACGTGGATATACTCTATATATGTCTTCTACCTCTGCTGTTCCTTCTGAGCAGGATGAGTGAGACACGTGGATATACTCTATATCTGTCTTCTACCTCTGCTGTTCCTTCTGAGCAGGCTGAGTGAGACACGTGGATATACTCTATCTCTGTCTTCTACCTCTGCTGTTCCTTCTGAGCAGTCTGAGTGAGGTGTAGATCAGACACGTGGATATGCTCTATCTCTGTCTTCTACCTCTGCTTCTGAGCAGGCTGCGTAAGGTGTAGATCAGACACGTGGATATACTCTATCTCTGTTTTCTACCTCTGCTGTTCCTTCTGAGCAGGCTGAGTGAGACACGTGGATATACTCTATCTCTGTCTTCTACCTCTGATGTTCCTTCTGAGCAGGCTGAGTGAGGTGTAGATCAGACACGTGGATATACTCTATCTCCGTCTTCTACCTCTGCTGTTCCTTCTGAGCAGGCTTAGTGAGACACGTGGATATACTCTATCTCTGTCTTCTACCTCTGCTGTTCCTTCTGAGTAGGCTGAGTGAGGTTTAGATCAGACACGTGGATATACTCTATCTCTGACTTCTAACTCTGCTGTTCCTTCTGAGCAGGCTGAGTGAGACACGTGGATATACTCTATCTCTGTCTTCTACCTCTGCTGTTCTTTCTGAGCAGGCTGAGTGAGGTGTAGATCAGACACGTGGATATACTCTATCTCCGTTTTCTACCTCTGCTGTTCCTTCTGAGCAGGCTGAGTGAGACACGTGGATATACTCTATCTCTGTCTTCTACCTCTGCTGTTCCTTCTGAGTAGGCTGAGTGAGGTTTAGATCAGACACGTGGATATACTCTATCTCTGTCTTCTACCTCTGCTGTTCCTTCTGAGCAGGCTGAGTGAGGTGTAGATCAAACACGTGGATATACTCTATCTATGTCTTCTACCTCTGCTGTTCCTTCTGAGCAGTCTGAGTTGGGTGTAGATCACACACGTGGATATACTCTATCTCTGTCTTCTACCTCTGCTGTTCCTTCTGAGCAGGCTGAGTGAGACACGTGGATATACTCTATCTCTGTCTTCTACCTCTGCTGTTCCTTCTGAGCAGGCTGAGTGAGACACGTGGATATACTCTATCTCTGTATTATACCTCTGCTGTTCCTTCTGAGCAGGCTGAGTGAGACACGTGAATATACTCTATATCTTTCTTCTAATTCTGCTGTTCCTTCTGAGCAGGCTGAGTGAGACACGTGGATATACTCTATATCTGTCTTCTACCTCTGCTGTTCCTTCTGAGCAGGCTGAGTGAGACACGTGGATATACTCTATATCTGTCTTCTACCTATGATGCTCCTTCTGCGCAGGCTGAGTGAGGTGTAGATTAGACACGTGGATATACTCTATCTCTGTCTTCTACCTCTGCTGTTCCTTCTGAGCAGGCTGAGTGAGACACGTGGATATACTCTATAACTGTCTTCTACCTCTGCTGTTCCTTCTGAGCAGGCTGAGTGTGGTGTAGATCAGACACGTGGATAAACTCTATCTCCGTCTTCTACCTCTGCTGTTCCTTCTGAGCAGGCTGAGTGAGACACGTGGATATACTCTATCTCTGTCTTCTACCTCTGCTGTTCCTTCTGAGCAGGCTGAGTGAGGTGTAGATCAGACACGTGGATATACTCTATCTCCGTCTTCTACCTCTGCTGTTCCTTCTGAGCAGGCTGAGTGAGACACGTGGATATACTCTATCTCTGTCTTCTACCTCTGCTGTTCCTTCTGAGTAGGCTGAGTGAGGTTTTGATCAGACACGTGGATATACTCTATCTCTGTCTTCTACCTCTGCTGTTCCTTCTGAGCAGGCTGAGTGAGACACGTGGATATACTCTATCTCTGTCTTCTACCTTTGCTGTTCCTTCTGAGCAGGCTCAGTGAGGTGTAGATCAGACACGTGGATATACTCTATCTCTGTCTTCTACCTCTGCTGTTCCTCCTGAGCAGGCTGAGTGAGACACGTGGATATACTCTATAACTGTCTTCTACCTCTGCTGTTCCTTCTGAGCAGGCTGAGTGAGGTGTAGATCAGACACGTGGATATACTCTATCTCCGTCTTCTACCTCTGCTGTTCCTTCTGAGCAGGCTGAGTGAGACACGTGGATATACTCTATCTCTGTCTTCTACCTCTGCTGTTCCTTCTGAGCAGGCTGAGTGAGAAACGTGGATATACTCTATCTCTGTCTTCTACCTCTGCTGTTCCTTCTGAGTAGGCTGAGTGAGGTTTAGATCAGACACGTGGATATACTCTATCTCTGACTTCTAACTCTGCTGTTCCTTCTGAGCAGGCTGAGTGAGACACGTGGATATACTCTATCTCTGTATTCTACCTCTGCTGTTCCTTCTGAGCAGGCTGAGTGATACACGTGGATATACTCTATATCTGTCTTCTACCTCTGCTGTTCCTTCTGAGCAGGCTGGGTGAGACACGTATATATACTCTATATCTGTCTTCTACCTATGATGTTCCTTCTGCGCAGGCTGAGTGAGGTGTAGATTAGACACGTGGATATACTCTATCTCTGTCTTCTACCTCTGCTGTTCCTTCTGAGCAGGCTGAGTGAGACACGTGGATATACTCTATCTCTGTCTTCTACCTCTGCTGTTCCTTCTGAGCAGGCTGAGTGAGGTGTAGATCACACACGTGGATATACTATATCTCTGTCTTCTACCTCTGTTGTTCCTTCTGAGCAGGCTGAGTGAGGTGTAGATCACACACGTGGATATACTCTATCTCTGTCTTCTACCTCTGCTGTTCCTTCTGAGCAGGCTGAGTGAGACACGTGGATATACTCTATCTCTGTCTTCTACCTCTGCTGTTCCTTCTGAGCAGGCTGAGTGAGACACGTGGATATACTCTATCTCTGTATTCTACCTCTGCTGTTCCTTCTGAGCAGGCTGAGTGAGACACGTGAATATACTCTATATCTGTATTCTAACTCTGCTGTTCCTTCTGAGCAGGCTGAGTGAGACACGTGGATATACTCTATATCTGTCTTCTACCTCTGCTGTTCCTTCTGAGCAGGCTGAGTGAGACACGTGGATATACTCTATATCTGTCTTCTACCTCTGATGTTCCTTCTGCGCAGGCTGAGTGAGGTGTAGATTAGACTATCTCTGTCTTCTACCTCTGCTGTTCCTTCTGAGTAGGCTGAGTGAGGTTTAGATCAGACACGTGGATATACTCTATCTCTGTCTTCTACCTCTGCTGTTCCTTCTGAGCAGGCTGAGTGAGACACGTGGATATACTCTATATATGTCTTCTACCTCTGCTGTTCTTTCTGAGCAGGATGAGTGAGACACGTGGATATACTCTATATCTGTCTTCTACCTCTGATGTTCCTTCTGAGCAGGCTGAGTGAGACACGTGGATATACTCTATCTCTGTCTTCTACCTCTGCTGTTCCTTCTGAGCAGTCTGAGTGAGGTGTAGATCAGACACGTGGATATACTCTATCTCTGTCTTCTACCTCTGCTTCTGAGCAGGCTGCGTGAGGTGTAAATCAGACACGTGGATATACTCTATCTCTGTCTTCTACCTCTGCTGTTCCTTCTGAGCAGGCTGAGTGAGACACGTGGATATACTCTATCTCTGTCTTCTACCTCTGATGTTCCTTCTGAGCAGGCTGAGTGAGGTGTAGATCAGACACGTGGATATACTCTATATCTGTCTTCTACCTCTGCTGTTCCTTCTGAGCAGGCTGAGTGAGACACGTGGATATACTCTATAACTGTCTTCTACCTCTGCTGTTCCTTCTGAGCAGGCTGAGTGAGGTGTAGATCAGACACGTGGATATACTCTATCTCCGTCTTCTACCTCTGCTGTTCCTTCTGAGCAGGCTGAGTGAGACACGTGGATATACTCTATCTCTGTCTTCTACCTCTGCTGTTCCTTCTGAGCAGGCTGAGTGAGACACGTGGATATACTCTATATCTGTCTTCTACCTATGATGTTCCTTCTGCGCAGGCTGAGTGAGGTGTAGATTAGACACGTGGATATACTCTATCTCTGTCTTCTACCTCTGCTGTTCCTTCTGAGCAGGCTGAGTGAGACACGTGGATATACTCTATCTCTGTCTTCTACCTCTGCTGTTCCTTCTGAGCAGGCTGAGTGAGGTGCATATCACACACGTGGATATACTATATCTCTGTCTTCTACCTCTGCTGTTCCTTCTGAGCAGGCTGAGTGAGGTGTAGATCACACACGTGGATATACTCTATCTCTGTCTTCTACCTCTGCTGTTCCTTCTGAGCAGGCTGAGTGAGACACGTGGATATACTCTATCTCTGTCTTCTACCTCTGCTGTTCCTTCTGAGCAGGCTGAGTGAGACACATGGATATACTCTATCTCTGTATTCTACCTCTGCTGTTCCTTCTGAGCAGGCTGAGTGAGACACGTGAATATACTCTATATCTGTCTTCTAACTCTGCTGTTCCTTCTGAGCAGGCTGAGTGAGACACGTGGATATACTCTATATCTGTCTTCTACCTCTGCTGTTCCTTCTGAGCAGGCTGAGTGAGACACGTGGATATACTCTATATCTGTCTTCTACCTCTGATGTTCCTTCTGCGCAGGCTGAGTGAGGTGTAGATTAGACACGTGGATATACTCTATTTCTGTCTTCTACCTCTGCTGTTCCTTCTGAGCAGGCTGAGTGAGACACGTGGATATACTCTATATATGTCTTCTACCTCTGCTGTTCCTTCTGAGCAGGCTGAGTGAGACACGTGGATATACTCTATATCTGTCTTCTACCTCTGCTGTTCCTTCTGAGCAGGCTGAGTTAGACACGTGGATATACTCTATCTCTGTCTTCTACCTCTGCTGTTCCTTCTGAGCAGTCTGAGTGAGGTGTATATCAGACACGTGGATATACTATATCTCTGTCTTCTACCTCTGCTTCTGAGCAGGCTGCGTGAGGTGTAGATCAGACACGTGGATATAATCTATCTCTGTCTTCTACCTCTGCTGTTCCTTCTGAGCAGGCTGAGTGAGACACGTGGATATACTCTATCTCTGTCTTCTACCTCTGATGTTCCTTCTGAGCAGGCTGAGTGAGGTGTAGATCAGACACGTGGATATACTCTATCTCTGTCTTCTACCTCTGCTGTTCCTTCTGAGCAGGCTGAGTGAGACACGTGGATATACTCTATAACTGTCTTCTACCTCTGCTGTTCCTTCTGAGCAGGCTGAGTGAGGTGTAGATCAGACACGTGGATATACTCTATCTCCGTCTTCTACCTCTGCTGTTCCTTCTGAGCAGGCTGAGTGAGACACGTGGATATACTCTATCTCTGTCTTCTACCTCTGCTGTTCCTTCTGAGCAGGCTGAGTGAGACACGTGGATATACTCTATCTCTGTCTTCTACCTCTGCTGTTCCTTCTGAGTAGGCTGAGTGAGGTTTAGATCAGACACGTGGATATACTCTATCTCTGACTTCTAACTCTGCTGTTCCTTCTGAGCAGGCTGAGTGAGACACGTGGATATACTCTATCTCTGTCTTCTACCTCTGCTGTTCCTTCTGAGCAGGCTGAGTGAGGTGTAGATCAGACACGTGGATATACTCTATCTCTGTCTTCTACCTCTGCTGTTCCTTCTGAGCAGGCTGAGTGAGGTGTAGATCACACACGTGGATATACTCTATCTCTGTCTTCTACCTCTGCTGTTCCTTCTGAGCAGTCTGAGTTGGGTGTAGATCACACACGTGGATATACTCTATCTCTGTCTTCTACCTCTGCTGTTCCTTCTGAGCAGGCTGAGTGAGACACGTGGATATACTCTATCTCTGTCTTCTACCTCTGCTGTTCCTTCTGAGCAGGCTGAGTGAGACACGTGGATATACTCTATCTCTGTATTCTACCTCTGCTGTTCCTTCTGAGCAGGCTGAGTGAGACACGTGAATATACTCTATATCTGTCTTCTAACTCTGCTGTTCCTTCTGAGCAGGCTGAGTGAGACACGTGGATATACTCTATATCTGTCTTCTACCTATGATGCTCCTTCTGCGCAGGCTGAGTGAGGTGTAGATTAGACACGTGGATATACTCTATCTCTGTCTTCTACCT
Source organism: Crossaster papposus (assembly GCA_037893245.1). Taxonomy (NCBI): domain Eukaryota; kingdom Metazoa; phylum Echinodermata; class Asteroidea; order Velatida; family Solasteridae; genus Crossaster; species Crossaster papposus. The sequence continues at coordinate 126,312 of JBAIAA010000620.1, forward strand.
CTGCTGTTCCTCCTGAGCAGGCTGAGTGAGACACGTGGATATACTCTATAACTGTCTTCTACCTCTGCTGTTCCTTCTGAGCAGGCTGAGTGAGGTGTAGATCAGACACGTGGATATACTCTATCTCCGTCTTCTACCTCTGCTGTTCCTTCTGAGCAGGCTGAGTGAGACACGTGGATATACTCTATCTCTGTCTTCTACCTCTGCTGTTCCTTCTGAGCAGGCTGAGTGAGAAACGTGGATATACTCTATCTCTGTCTTCTACCTCTGCAGTTCCTTCTGAGTAGGCTGAGTGAGGTTTAGATCAGACACGTGGATATACTCTATCTCTGACTTCTAACTCTGCTGTTCCTTCTGAGCAGGCTGAGTGAGACACGTGGATATACTCTATCTCTGTATTCTACCTCTGCTGTTCCTTCTGAGCAGGCTGAGTGAGACACGTGAATATACTCTACATCTGTCTTCTAACTCTGCTGTTCCTTCTGAGCAGGCTGAGTGATACACGTGGATATACTCTATATCTGTCTTCTACCTCTGCTGTTCCTTCTGAGCAGGCTGAGTGAGACACGTGGATATACTCTATATCTGTCTTCTACCTATGATGTTCCTTCTGCGCAGGCTGAGTGAGGTGTAGATTAGACACGTGGATATACTCTATCTCTGTCTTCTACCTCTGCTGTTCCTTCTGAGCAGGCTGAGTGAGACACGTGGATATACTCTATCTCTGTCTTCTACCTCTGCTGTTCCTTCTGAGCAGGCTGAGTGAGGTGTAGATCACACACGTGGATATACTATATCTCTGTCTTCTACCTCTGTTGTTCCTTCTGAGCAGGCTGAGTGAGGTGTAGATCACACACGTGGATATACTCTATCTCTGTCTTCTACCTCTGCTGTTCCTTCTGAGCAGGCTGAGTGAGACACGTGGATATACTCTATCTCTGTCTTCTACCTCTGCTGTTCCTTCTGAGCAGGCTGAGTGAGACACGTGGATATACTCTATCTCTGTATTCTACCTCTGCTGTTCCTTCTGAGCAGGCTGAGTGAGACACGTGAATATACTCTATATCTGTATTCTAACTCTGCTGTTCCTTCTGAGCAGGCTGAGTGAGACACGTGGATATACTCTATATCTGTCTTCTACCTCTGCTGTTCCTTCTGAGCAGGCTGAGTGAGACACGTGGATATACTCTATCTCTGTCTTCTACCTCTGCTGTTCCTTCTGAGTAGGCTGAGTGAGGTTTAGATCAGACACGTGGATATACTCTATCTCTGTCTTCTACCTCTGCTGTTCCTTCTGAGCAGGCTGAGTGAGACACGTGGATATACTCTATATATGTCTTCTACCTCTTCTGTTCCTTCTGAGCAGGATGAGTGAGACACGTGGATATACTCTATATCTGTCTTCTACCTCTGCTGTTCCTTCTGAGCAGGCTGAGTGAGACAGGTGGATATACTCTATCTCTGTCTTCTACCTCTGCTTCTGAGCAGGCTGCGTGAGGTGTAGATCAGACACGTGGATATACTCTATCTCTGTCTTCTACCTCTGCTGTTCCTTCTGAGCAGGCTGAGTGAGACACGTGGATATACTCTATCTCTGTCTTCTACCTCTGATGTTCCTTCTGAGCAGGCTGAGTGAGGTGTAGATCAGACACGTGGATATACTCTATCTCTGTCTTCTACCTCTGCTGTTCCTTCTGAGCAGGCTGAGTGAGACACGTGGATATACTCTATAACTGTCTTCTACCTCTGCTGTTCCTTCTGAGCAGGCTGAGTGAGGTGTAGATCAGACACGTGGATATACTCTATCTCCGTCTTCTACCTCTGCTGTTCCTTCTGAACAGGCTGAGTGAGACACGTGGATATACTCTATCTCTGTCTTCTACATCTGCTGTTCCTTCTGAGCAGGCTGAGTGAGACACGTGGATATACTCTATCTCTGTCTTCTACCTCTGCTGTTCCTTCTGAGTAGGCTGAGTGAGGTTTAGATCAGACACGTGGATATACTCTATCTCTGACTTCTAACTCTGCTGTTCCTTCTGAGCAGGCTGAGTGAGACACGTGGATATACTCTATCTCTGTCTTCTACCTCTGCTGTTATTTCTGAGCAGGCTGAGTGAGGTGTAGATCAGACACGTGGATATACTCTATCTCCGTTTTCTACCTCTGCTGTTCCTTCTGAGCAGGCTGAGTGAGACACGTGGATATACTCTATCTCTGTCTTCTACCACTGCTGTTCCTTCTGAGTAGGCTGAGTGAGGTTTAGATCAGACACGTGGATATACTCTATCTCTGTCTTCTACCTCTGCTGTTCCTTCTGAGCAGGCTGAGTGAGGTGTAGATCACACACGTGGATATACTCTATCTCTGTCTTCTACCTCTGCTGTTCCTTCTGAGCAGTCTGAGTTGGGTGTAGATCACACACGTGGATATACTCTATATCTGTCTTCTACCTCTGCTGTTCCTTCTGAGCAGGCTGAGTGAGACACGTGGATATACTCTATATCTGTCTTCTACCTCTGATGTTCCTTCTGCGCAGGCTGAGTGAGGTGTAGATTAGACACGTGGATATACTCTATCTCTTTCTTCTACCTCTGCTGTTCCTTCTGAGTAGGCTGAGTGAGGTTTAGATCAGACTCGTGGATATACTCTATCTCTGTCTTCTACCTCTGCTGTTCCTTCTGAGCAGGCTGAGTGAGACACGTGGATATACTCTATATATGTCTTCTACCTCTGCTGTTCCTTCTGAGCAGGATGAGTGAGACACGTGGATATATTCTATATCTGTCTTCTACCTCTGCTGTTCCTTCTGAGCAGGCTGAGTGAGACACGTGGATATACTCTATCTCTGTCTTCTACCTCTGCTGTTCCTTCTGAGCAGTCTGAGTGAGGTGTAGATCAGACACGTGGATATACTCTATCTCTGTCTTCTACCTCTGCTTCTGAGCAGGCTGCGTGAGGTGTAGATCAGACACGTGGATATACTCTATCTCTGTCTTCTACCTCTGCTGTTCCTTCTGAGCAGGCTGAGTGAGACACGTGGATATACTCTATCTCTGTCTTCTACCTCTGATGTTCCTTCTGAGCAGGCTGAGTGAGGTGTAGATCAGACACGTGGATATACTCTATCTCTGTCTTCTACCTCTGCTGTTCCTTCTGAGCAGGCTGAGTGAGACACGTGGATATACTCTATAACTGTCTTCTACCTCTGCTGTTCCTTCTGAGCAGGCTGAGTGAGGTGTAGATCAGACACGTGGATATACTCTATCTCCGTCTTCTACCTCTGCTGTTCCTTCTGAGCAGGCTGAGTGAGACACGTGGATATACTCTATCTCTGTCTTCTACCTCTGCTGTTCCTTCTGAGCAGGCTGAGTGAGACACGTGGATATACTCTATCTCTGTCTTCTACCTCTGCTGTTCCTTCTGAGTAGGCTGAGTGAGGTTTAGATCAGACACGTGGATATACTCTATCTCTGACTTCTAACTCTGCTGTTCCTTCTGAGCAGGCTGAGTGAGACACGTGGATATACTCTATCTCTGTCTTCTACCTCTGCTGTTATTTCTGAGCAGGCTGAGTGAGGTGTAGATCAGACACGTGGATATACTCTATCTCCGTTTTCTACCTCTGCTGTTCCTTCTGAGCAGGCTGAGTGAGACACGTGGATATACTCTATCTCTGTCTTCTACCACTGCTGTTCCTTCTGAGTAGGCTGAGTGAGGTTTAGATCAGACACGTGGATATACTCTATCTCTGTCTTCTACCTCTGCTGTTCCTTCTGAGCAGGCTGAGTGAGGTGTAGATCACACACGTGGATATACTCTATCTCTGTCTTCTACCTCTGCTGTTCCTTCTGAGCAGTCTGAGTTGGGTGTAGATCACACACGTGGATATACTCTATCTCTGTCTTCTACCTCTGCTGTTCCTTCTGAGCAGGCTGAGTGAGACACGTGGATATACTCTATCTCTGTCTTCTACCTCTGCTGTTCCTTCTGAGCAGGCTGAGTGAGACACGTGGATATACTCTATCTCTGTATTCTACCTCTGTTGGTCCTTCTGAGCAGGCTGAGTGAGACACGTGAATATACTCTATATCTTTCTTCTAACTCTGCTGTTCCTTCTGAGCAGGCTGAGTGAGACACGTGGATATACTCTATATCTGTCTTCTACCTCTGCTGTTCCTTCTGAGCAGGCTGAGTGAGACACGTGGATATACTCTATATCTGTCTTCTACCTATGATGCTCCTTCTGCGCAGGCTGAGTGAGGTGTAGATTAGACACGTGGATATACTCTATCTCTGTCTTCTACCTCTGCTGTTCCTTCTGAGCAGGCTGAGTGAGACACGTGGATATACTCTATAACTGTCTTCTACCTCTGCTGTTCCTTCTGAGCAGGCTGAGTGAGGTGTAGATCAGACACGTGGATATACTCTATCTCCGTCTTCTACCTCTGCTGTTCCTTCTGAGCAGGCTGAGTGAGACACGTGGATATACTCTATCTCTGTCTTCTACCTCTGCTGTTCCTTCTGAGCAGGCTGAGTGAGAAACGTGGATATACTCTATCTCTGTCTTCTACCTCTGCTGTTCCTTCTGAGTAGGCTGAGTGAGGTTTAGATCAGACACGTGGATATACTCTATCTCTGTCTTCTAACTCTGCTGTTCCTTCTGAGCAGGCTGAGTGATACACGTGGATATACTCTATATCTGTCTTCTACCTCTGCTGTTCCTTCTGAGCAGGCTGAGTGAGACACGTGGATATACTCTATATCTGTCTTCTACCTATGATGTTCCTTCTGCGCAGGCTGAGTGAGGTGTAGATTAGACACGTGGATATACTCTATCTCTGTCTTCTACCTCTGCTGTTCCTTCTGAGCAGGCTGAGTGAGACACATGGATATACTCTATCTCTGTCTTCTACCTCTGCTGTTCCTTCTGAGCAGGCTGAGTGAGGTGTAGATCACACACGTGGATATACTATATCTCTGTCTTCTACCTCTGTTGTTCCTTCTGAGCAGGCTGAGTGAGGTGTAGATCACACATGTGGATATACTCTATCTCTGTCTTCTACCTCTGCTGTTCCTTCTGAGCAGGCTGAGTGAGACACGTGGATATACTCTATCTCTGTCTTCTACCTCTGCTGTTCCTTCTGAGCAGGCTGAGTGAGACACGTGGATATACTCTATCTCTGTATTCTACCTCTGCTGTTCCTTTTGAGCAGGCTGAGTGAGACACGTGAATATACTCTATATCTGTATTCTAACTCTGCTGTTCCTTCTGAGCAGGCTGAGTGAGACACGTGGATATACTCTATATCTGTCTTCTACCTCTGCTGTTCCTTCTGAGCAGGCTGAGTGAGACACGTGGATATACTCTATCTCTGTCTTCTACCTCTGCTGTTCCTTCTGAGTAGGCTGAGTGAGGTTTAGATCAGACACGTGGATATACTCTATCTCTGTCTTCTACCTCTGCTGTTCCTTCTGAGCAGGCTGAGTGAGACACGTGGATATACTCTATATATGTCTTCTACCTCTTCTGTTCCTTCTGAGCAGGATGAGTGAGACACGTGGATATACTCTATATCTGTCTTCTACCTCTGCTGTTCCTTCTGAGCAGGCTGAGTGAGACAGGTGGATATACTCTATCTCTGTCTTCTACCTCTGCTTCTGAGCAGGCTGCGTGAGGTGTAGATCAGACACGTGGATATACTCTATCTCTGTCTTCTACCTCTGCTGTTCCTTCTGAGCAGGCTGAGTGAGACACGTGGATATACTCTATCTCTGTCTTCTACCTCTGATGTTCCTTCTGAGCAGGCTGAGTGAGGTGTAGATCAGACACGTGGATATACTCTATCTCTGTCTTCTACCTCTGCTGTTCCTTCTGAGCAGGCTGAGTGAGACACGTGGATATACTATATAACTGTCTTCTACCTCTGCTGTTCCTTCTGAGCAGGCTGAGTGAGGTGTAGATCAGACACGTGGATATACTCTATCTCCGTCTTCTACCTCTGCTGTTCCTTCTGAGCAGGCTGAGTGAGACACGTGGATATACTCTATCTCTGTCTTCTACCTCTGCTGTTCCTTCTGAGCAGGCTGAGTGAGACACGTGGATATACTCTATCTCTGTCTTCTACCTCTGCTGTTCCTTCTGAGTAGGCTGAGTGAGGTTTAGATCAGACACGTGGATATACTCTATCTCTGACTTCTAACTCTGCTGTTCCTTCTGAGCAGGCTGAGTGAGACACGTGGATATACTCTATCTCTGTCTTCTACCTCTGCTGTTATTTCTGAGCAGGCTGAGTGAGGTGTAGATCAGACACGTGGATATACTCTATCTCCGTTTTCTACCTCTGCTGTTCCTTCTGAGCAGGCTGAGTGAGACACGTGGATATACTCTATCTCTGTCTTCTACCACTGCTGTTCCTTCTGAGTAGGCTGAGTGAGGTTTAGATCAGACACGTGGATATACTCTATCTCTGTCTTCTACCTCTGCTGTTCCTTCTGAGCAGGCTGAGTGAGGTGTAGATCACACACGTGGATATACTCTATCTCTGTCTTCTACCTCTGCTGTTCCTTCTGAGCAGTCTGAGTTGGGTGTAGATCACACACGTGGATATACTCTATATCTGTCTTCTACCTCTGCTGTTCCTTCTGAGCAGGCTGAGTGAGACACGTGGATATACTCTATATCTGTCTTCTACCTCTGATGTTCCTTCTGCGCAGGCTGAGTGAGGTGTAGATTAGACACGTGGATATACTCTATCTCTGTCTTCTACCTCTGCTGTTCCTTCTGAGTAGGCTGAGTGAGGTTTAGATCAGACTCGTGGATATACTCTATATCTGTCTTCTACCTCTGCTGTTCCTTCTGAGCAGGCTGAGTGAGACACGTGGATATACTCTATATATGTCTTCTACCTCTGCTGTTCCTTCTGAGCAGGATGAGTGAGACACGTGGATATACTCTATATCTGTCTTCTACCTCTGCTGTTCCTTCTGAGCAGGCTGAGTGAGACACGTGGATATACTCTATCTCTGTCTTCTACCTCTGCTGTTCCTTCTGAGCAGTCTGAGTGAGGTGTAGATCAGACACGTGGATATACTCTATCTCTGTCTTCTACCTCTGCTTCTGAGCAGGCTGCGTGAGGTGTAGATCAGACACGTGGATATACTCTATCTCTGTCTTCTACCTCTGCTGTTCCTTCTGAGCAGGCTGAGTGAGACACGTGGATATACTCTATCTCTGTCTTCTACCTCTGATGTTCCTTCTGAGCAGGCTGAGTGAGGTGTAGATCAGACACGTGGATATACTCTATCTCTGTCTTCTACCTCTGCTGTTCCTTCTGAGCAGGCTGAGTGAGACACGTGGATATACTCTATAACTGTCTTCTACCTCTGCTGTTCCTTCTGAGCAGGCTGAGTGAGGTGTAGATCAGACACGTGGATATACTCTATCTCCGTCTTCTACCTCTGCTGTTCCTTCTGAGCAGGCTGAGTGAGACACGTGGATATACTCTATCTCTGTCTTCTACCTCTGCTGTTCCTTCTGAGCAGGCTGAGTGAGACACGTGGATATACTCTATCTCTGTCTTCTACCTCTGCTGTTCCTTCTGAGTAGGCTGAGTGAGGTTTAGATCAGACACGTGGATATACTCTATCTCTGACTTCTAACTCTGCTGTTCCTTCTGAGCAGGCTGAGTGAGACACGTGGATATACTCTATCTCTGTCTTCTACCTCTGCTGTTATTTCTGAGCAGGCTGAGTGAGGTGTAGATCAGACACGTGGATATACTCTATCTCCGTTTTCTACCTCTGCTGTTCCTTCTGAGCAGGCTGAGTGAGACACGTGGATATACTATATCTCTGTCTTCTACCACTGCTGTTCCTTCTGAGTAGGCTGAGTGAGGTTTAGATCAGACACGTGGATATACTCTATCTCTGTCTTCTACCTCTGCTGTTCCTTCTGAGCAGGCTGAGTGAGGTGTAGATCACACACGTGGATATACTCTATCTCTGTCTTCTACCTCTGCTGTTCCTTCTGAGCAGTCTGAGTTGGGTGTAGATCACACACGTGGATATACTCTATCTCTGTCTTCTACCTCTGCTGTTCCTTCTGAGCAGGCTGAGTGAGACACGTGGATATACTCTATCTCTGTCTTCTACCTCTGCTGTTCCTTCTGAGCAGGCTGAGTGAGACACGTGGATATACTCTATCTCTGTATTCTACCTCTGTTGGTCCTTCTGAGCAGGCTGAGTGAGACACGTGAATATACTCTATATCTTTCTTCTAACTCTGCTGTTCCTTCTGAGCAGGCTGAGTGAGACACGTGGATATACTCTATATCTGTCTTCTACCTCTGCTGTTCCTTCTGAGCAGGCTGAGTGAGACACGTGGATATACTCTATATCTGTCTTCTACCTATGATGCTCCTTCTGCGCAGGCTGAGTGAGGTGTAGATTAGACACGTGGATATACTCTATCTCTGTCTTCTACCTCTGCTGTTCCTTCTGAGCAGGCTGAGTGAGACACGTGGATATACTCTATAACTGTCTTCTACCTCTGCTGTTCCTTCTGAGCAGGCTGAGTGAGGTGTAGATCAGACACGTGGATATACTCTATCTCCGTCTTCTACCTCTGCTGTTCCTTCTGAGCAGGCTGAGTGAGACACGTGGATATACTCTATCTCTGTCTTCTACCTCTGCAGTTCATTCTGAGCAGGCTGAGTGAGAAACGTGGATATACTCTATCTCTGTCTTCTACCTCTGCTGTTCCTTCTGAGTAGGCTGAGTGAGGTTTAGATCAGACACGTGGATATACTCTATCTCTGACTTCTAACTCTGCTGTTCCTTCTGAGCAGGCTGAGTGAGACACGTGGATATACTCTATCTCTGTCTTCTACCTCTGCTGTTCCTTCTGAGCAGGCTGAGTGAGGTGTAGATCAGACACGTGGATATACTCTATCTCCGTCTTCTACCTCTGCTGTTCCTTCTGAGCAGGCTGAGTGAGACACGTGGATATACTCTATCTCTGTCTTCTACCTCTGCTGTTCCTTCTGAGTAGGCCGAGTGAGGTTTTGATCAGACACGTGGATATACTCTATCTCTGTCTTCTACCTCTGCTGTTCCTTCTGAGCAGGCTGAGTGAGGTGTAGATCACACACGTGGATATACTCTATCTCTGTCTTCTACCTCTGCTGTTCCTTCTGAGCAGGCTGAGTGAGACACGTGGATATACTCTATCTCTGTCTTCTACCTCTGCTGTTCCTTCTGAGTAGGCTGAGTGAGGTTTAGATCAGACACGTGGATATACTCTATCTCTGACTTCTAACTCTGCTGTTCCTTCTGAGCAGGCTGAGTGAGACACGTGGATATACTCTATCTCTGTCTTCTACCTCTGCTGTTATTTCTGAGCAGGCTGAGTGAGGTGTAGATCAGACACGTGGATATACTCTATCTCCGTTTTCTACCTCTGCTGTTCCTTCTGAGCAGGCTGAGTGAAACACGTGGATATACTCTATCTCTGTCTTCTACCACTGCTGTTCCTTCTGAGTAGGCTGAGTGAGGTTTAGATCAGACACGTGGATATACTCTATCTCTGTCTTCTACCTCTGCTGTTCCTTCTGAGCAGGCTGAGTGAGGTGTAGATCACACACGTGGATATACTCTATCTCTGTCTTCTACCTCTGCTGTTCCTTCTGAGCAGTCTGAGTTGGGTGTAGATCACACACGTGGATATACTCTATCTCTGTCTTCTACCTCTGCTGTTCCTTCTGAGCAGGCTGAGTGAGACACGTGGATATACTCTATCTCTGTCTTCTACCTCTGCTGTTCCTTCTGAGCAGGCTGAGTGAGACACGTGGATATACTCTATCTCTGTATTCTACCTCTGTTGGTCCTTCTGAGCAGGCTGAGTGAGACACGTGAATATACTCTATATCTTTCTTCTAACTCTGCTGTTCCTTCTGAGCAGGCTGAGTGAGACACGTGGATATACTCTATATCTGTCTTCTACCTCTGCTGTTCCTTCTGAGCAGGCTGAGTGAGACACGTGGATATACTCTATATCTGTCTTCTACCTATGATGCTCCTTCTGCGCAGGCTGAGTGAGGTGTAGATTAGACACGTGGATATACTCTATCTCTGTCTTCTACCTCTGCTGTTCCTTCTGAGCAGGCTGAGTGAGACACGTGGATATACTCTATAACTGTCTTCTACCTCTGCTGTTCCTTCTGAGCAGGCTGAGTGAGGTGTAGATCAGACACGTGGATATACTCTATCTCCGTCTTCTACCTCTGCTGTTCCTTCTGAGCAGGCTGAGTGAGACACGTGGATATACTCTATCTCTGTCTTCTACCTCTGCAGTTCATTCTGAGCAGGCTGAGTGAGAAACGTGGATATACTCTATCTCTGTCTTCTACCTCTGCTGTTCCTTCTGAGTAGGCTGAGTGAGGTTTAGATCAGACACGTGGATATACTCTATCTCTGACTTCTAACTCTGCTGTTCCTTCTGAGCAGGCTGAGTGAGACACGTGGATATACTCTATCTCTGTCTTCTACCTCTGCTGTTCCTTCTGAGCAGGCTGAGTGAGGTGTAGATCAGACACGTGGATATACTCTATCTCCGTCTTCTACCTCTGCTGTTCCTTCTGAGCAGGCTGAGTGAGACACGTGGATATACTCTATCTCTGTCTTCTACCTCTGCTGTTCCTTCTGAGTAGGCCGAGTGAGGTTTTGATCAGACACGTGGATATACTCTATCTCTGTCTTCTACCTCTGCTGTTCCTTCTGAGCAGGCTGAGTGAGGTGTAGATCACACACGTGGATATACTCTATCTCTGTCTTCTACCTCTGCTGTTCCTTCTGAGCAGGCTGAGTGTGGTGTAGATCACACACGTGGATATACTCTATCTCTGTCTTCTACCTATGCTGTTCCTTCTGAGCAGGCTGAGTGAGACACGTGGATATACTCTATCTTTGTCTTCTACCTCTGCTGTTCCTTCTGAGCAGGCTGAGTGAGACACGTGGATATACTCTATCTCTGTATTCTACCTTTGCTGTTCCTTCTGAGCAGGCTCAGTGAGGTGTAGATCAGACACGTGGATATACTCTATCTCTGTCTTCTACCTATGCTGTTCCTTCTGAGCAGGCTGAGTGAGACATGTGGATATACTCTATATCTGTCTTCTACCTCTGCTGTTCCTTCTGAGCAGGCTGAGTGAGACACGTGGATATACTCTATATCTGTCTTCTACCTCTGCTGTTCCTTCTGCGCAGGCTGAGTGAGGTGTAGATTAGACACGTGGATATACTATATCTCTGTCTTCTACCTCTGCTGTTCCTTCTGAGCAGGCTGAGTGAGACACGTGGATATACTCTATCTCTGTCTTCTACCTTTGCTGTTCCTTCTGAGCAGGCTCAGTGAGGTGTAGATCAGACACGTGGATATACTCTATCTCTGTCTTCTACCTGTGCTGTTCCTTCTGAGCAGGCTGAGTGAGACACGTGGATATACTCTATAACTGTCTTCTAGCTCTGCTGTTCCTTCTGAGCAGGCTGAGTGAGGTGTAGATCAGACACGTGGATATACTCTATCTCTGTCTTCTACCTCTGCTGTTCCTTCTGAGCAGGCTGAGTGAGGTGTAGATCAGACACGTGGATATACTCTATCTCCGTCTTCTACCTCTGCTGTTCCTTCTGAGCAGGCTGAGTGAGACACGTGGATATACTCTATCTCTGTCTTCTACCTCTGCAGTTCATTCTGAGCAGGCTGAGTGAGAAACGTGGATATACTCTATCTCTGTCTTCTACCTCTGCTGTTCCTTCTGAGTAGGCTGAGTGAGGTTTAGATCAGACACGTGGATATACTCTATCTCTGACTTCTAACTCTGCTGTTCCTTCTGAGCAGGCTGAGTGAGACACGTGGATATACTCTATCTCTGTCTTCTACCTCTGCTGTTCCTTCTGAGCAGGCTGAGTGAGGTGTAGATCAGACACGTGGATATACTCTATCTCCGTCTTCTACCTCTGCTGTTCCTTCTGAGCAGGCTGAGTGAGACACGTGGATATACTCTATCTCTGTCTTCTACCTCTGCTGTTCCTTCTGAGCAGGCTGAGTGAGGTGTAGATCACACACGTGGATATACTCTATCTCTGTCTTCTACCTCTGCTGTTCCTTCTGAGCAGGCTGAGTGTGGTGTAGATCACACACGTGGATATACTCTATCTCTGTCTTCTACCTATGCTGTTCCTTCTGAGCAGGCTGAGTGAGACACGTGGATATACTCTATCTCTGTCTTCTACCTCTGCTGTTCCTTCTGAGCAGGCTGAGTGAGACACGTGGATATACTCTATCTCTGTATTCTACCTCTGCTGTTCCTTCTGAGCAGGCTGAGTGAGACACGTGAATATACTCTATATCTGTCTTCTAACTCTGCTGTTCCTTCTGAGCAGGCTGAGTGAGACACGTGGATATACTCTATATCTGTCTTCTACCTCTGCTGTTCCTTCTGAGCAGGCTGAGTGAGACACGTGGATATACTCTATATCTGTCTTCTACCTCTGCTGTTCCTTCTGCGCAGGCTGAGTGAGGTGTAGATTAGACACGTGGATATACTATATCTCTGTCTTCTACCTCTGCTGTTCCTTCTGAGCAGGCTGAGTGAGACACGTGGATATACTCTATCTCTGTCTTCTACCTTTGCTGTTCCTTCTGAGCAGGCTCAGTGAGGTGTAGATCAGACACGTGGATATACTCTATCTCTGTCTTCTACCTGTGCTGTTCCTTCTGAGCAGGCTGAGTGAGACACGTGGATATACTCTATAACTGTCTTCTAGCTCTGCTGTTCCTTCTGAGCAGGCTGAGTGAGGTGTAGATCAGACACGTGGATATACTCTATCTCTGTCTTCTACCTCTGCTGTTCCTTCTGAGCAGGCTGAGTGAGGTGTAGATCACACACGTGGATATACTCTATCTCTGTCTTCTACCTCTGCTGTTCCTTCTGAGCAGGCTGAGTGTGGTGTAGATCACACACGTGGATATACTCTATCTCTGTCTTCTACCTATGCTGTTCCTTCTGAGCAGGCTGAGTGAGACACGTGGATATACTCTATCTCTGTCTTCTACCTCTGCTGTTCCTTCTGAGCAGGCTGAGTGAGACACGTGGATATACTCTATCTCTGTATTCTACCTCTGCTGTTCCTTCTGAGCAGGCTGAGTGAGACACGTGAATATACTCTATATCTGTCTTCTAACTCTGCTGTTCCTTCTGAGCAGGCTGAGTGAGACACGTGGATATACTCTATATCTGTCTTCTACCTCTGCTGTTCCTTCTGAGCAGGCTGAGTGAGACACGTGGATATACTCTATATCTGTCTTCTACCTCTGCTGTTCCTTCTGCGCAGGCTGAGTGAGGTGTAGATTAGACACGTGGATATACTATATCTCTGTCTTCTACCTCTGCTGTTCCTTCTGAGCAGGCTGATTGAGACACGTGGATATACTCTATCTCTGTCTTCTACCTTTGCTGTTCCTTCTGAGCAGGCTCAGTGAGGTGTAGATCAGACACGTGGATATACTCTATCTCTGTCTTCTACCTGTGCTGTTCCTTCTGAGCAGGCTGAGTGAGACACGTGGATATACTCTATAACTGTCTTCTAGCTCTGCTGTTCCTTCTGAGCAGGCTGAGTGAGATGTAGATCAGACACGTGGATATACTCTATCTCTGTCTTCTACCTCTGCTGTTCCTTCTGAGCAGGCTGAGTGTGGTGTAGATCACACACGTGGATATACTCTATCTCTGTATTCTACCTATGCTGTTCCTTCTGAGCAGGCTGAGTGAGACACGTGGATATACTCTATCTCTGTCTTCTACCTCTGCTGTTCCTTCTGAGCAGGCTGAGTGAGACACGTGGATATACTCTATCTCTGTATTCTACCTCTGCTGTTCCTTCTGAGCAGGCTGAGTGAGACACGTGAATATACTCTATATCTGTCTTCTAACTCTGCTGTTCCTTCTGAGCAGGCTGAGTGAGACACATGGATATATTCTATCTCTGTCTTCTACCTCTGATGTTCCTTCTGAACAGGCTGAGTGAGGTGTAGATCAGACACGTGGATATACTCTATTTCTGTTTTTTACCTCTGCTGTTACTTCTGAGCAGGCTGAGTGAGACACGTGGATATACTCTATATCTGTCTTCTACCTCTGCTGTTCCTTCTGCGCAGGCTGAGTGAGGTGTAGATTAGACACGTGGATATACTCTATCTCTGTCTTCTACCTCTGCTGTTCCTTCTGAGTAGGCTGAGTGAGGTTTATATCAGACACGTGGATATACTCTATCTCTGACTTCTAACTCTGCTGTTCCTTCTGAGCAGGCTGAGTGAGACACGTGGATATACTCTATATCTGTCTTCTACCTCTGCTGTTCCTTCTGAGCAGGCTGAGTGAGACACGTGGATATACTCTATCTCTGTATTCTACCTCTGCTGTTCCTTCTGAGCAGGCTGAGTGAGACACGTGAATATACTCTATATCTGTCTTCTAACTCTGCTGTTCCTTCTGAGCAGGCTGAGTGAGACACGTGGATATACTCTATATCTGTCTTCTACCTCTGCTGTTCCTTCTGAGCAGGCTGAGTGAGACACGTGGATATACTCTATATCTGTCTTCTACCTCTGCTGTTCCTTCTGCGCAGGCTGAGTGAGGTGTAGATTAGACACGTGGATATACTATATCTCTGTCTTCTACCTCTGCTGTTCCTTCTGAGCAGGCTGAGTGAGACACGTGGATATACTCTATCTCTGTCTTCTACCTTTGCTGTTCCTTCTGAGCAGGCTCAGTGAGGTGTAGATCAGACACGTGGATATACTCTATCTCTGTCTTCTACCTGTGCTGTTCCTTCTGAGCAGGCTGAGTGAGACACGTGGATATACTCTATAACTGTCTTCTAGCTCTGCTGTTCCTTCTGAGCAGGCTGAGTGAGGTGTAGATCAGACACGTGGATATACTCTATCTCTGTCTTCTACCTCTGCTGTTCCTTCTGAGCAGGCTGAGTGAGGTGTAGATCACACACGTGGATATACTCTATCTCTGTCTTCTACCTCTGCTGTTCCTTCTGAGCAGGCTGAGTGTGGTGTAGATCACACACGTGGATATACTCTATCTCTGTCTTCTACCTATGCTGTTCCTTCTGAGCAGGCTGAGTGAGACACGTGGATATACTCTATCTCTGTCTTCTACCTCTGCTGTTCCTTCTGAGCAGGCTGAGTGAGACACGTGGATATACTCTATCTCTGTATTCTACCTCTGCTGTTCCTTCTGAGCAGGCTGAGTGAGACACGTGAATATACTCTATATCTGTCTTCTAACTCTGCTGTTCCTTCTGAGCAGGCTGAGTGAGACACGTGGATATACTCTATATCTGTCTTCTACCTCTGCTGTTCCTTCTGAGCAGGCTGAGTGAGACACGTGGATATACTCTATATCTGTCTTCTACCTCTGCTGTTCCTTCTGCGCAGGCTGAGTGAGGTGTAGATTAGACACGTGGATATACTATATCTCTGTCTTCTACCTCTGCTGTTCCTTCTGAGCAGGCTGATTGAGACACGTGGATATACTCTATCTCTGTCTTCTACCTTTGCTGTTCCTTCTGAGCAGGCTCAGTGAGGTGTAGATCAGACACGTGGATATACTCTATCTCTGTCTTCTACCTGTGCTGTTCCTTCTGAGCAGGCTGAGTGAGACACGTGGATATACTCTATAACTGTCTTCTAGCTCTGCTGTTCCTTCTGAGCAGGCTGAGTGAGATGTAGATCAGACACGTGGATATACTCTATCTCTGTCTTCTACCTCTGCTGTTCCTTCTGAGCAGGCTGAGTGTGGTGTAGATCACACACGTGGATATACTCTATCTCTGTATTCTACCTATGCTGTTCCTTCTGAGCAGGCTGAGTGAGACACGTGGATATACTCTATCTCTGTCTTCTACCTCTGCTGTTCCTTCTGAGCAGGCTGAGTGAGACACGTGGATATACTCTATCTCTGTATTCTACCTCTGCTGTTCCTTCTGAGCAGGCTGAGTGAGACACGTGAATATACTCTATATCTGTCTTCTAACTCTGCTGTTCCTTCTGAGCAGGCTGAGTGAGACACATGGATATATTCTATCTCTGTCTTCTACCTCTGATGTTCCTTCTGAACAGGCTGAGTGAGGTGTAGATCAGACACGTGGATATACTCTATTTCTGTCTTTTACCTCTGCTGTTACTTCTGAGCAGGCTGAGTGAGACACGTGGATATACTCTATATCTGTCTTCTACCTCTGCTGTTCCTTCTGCGCAGGCTGAGTGAGGTGTAGATTAGACACGTGGATATACTCTATCTCTGTCTTCTACCTCTGCTGTTCCTTCTGAGTAGGCTGAGTGAGGTTTATATCAGACACGTGGATATACTCTATCTCTGACTTCTAACTCTGCTGTTCCTTCTGAGCAGGCTGAGTGAGACACGTGGATATACTCTATCTCTGTCTTCTACCTCTGCTGTTCCTTCTGAGCAGGCTGAGTGAGACACGTGGATATACTCTATCTCTGTATTCTACCTCTGCTGTTCCTTCTGAGCAGGCTGAGTGAGACACGTGGATATACTCTATCTCTGTCTTCTACCTCTGCTGTTCCTTCTGAGCAGGCTGAGTGAGACACGTGGATATACTCTATCTCTGTCTTCTACCTCTGCTGTTCCTTCTGAGTAGGCTGAGTGAGGTTTAGATCAGACACGTGGATATACTCTATCTCTGACTTCTAACTCTGCTGTTCCTTCTGAGCAGGCTGAGTGAGACACGTGGATATACTCTATCTCTGTCTTCTACCTCTGCTGTTCCTTCTGAGCAGGCTGGGTGAGGTTTAGATCAGACACGTGGATATACTCTATCTCCATCTTCTACCTCTGCTGTTCCTTCTGAGCAGGCTGAGTGAGACACGTGGATATACTCTATCTCTGTATTCTACCTCTGCTGTTCCTTCTGAGTAGGCTGAGTGAGGTTTAGATCAGACACGTGGATATACTCTATCTCTGTCTTCTACCTCTGCTGTTCCTTCTGAGCAGGCTGAGTGAGACACGTGGATATACTCTATCTCTGTCTTCTACCTCTGCTGTTCCTTCTGAGCAGGCTGAGTGAGACACGTGGATATACTCTATCTCTGTCTTCTACCTCTGCTGTTCCTTCTGAGTAGGCTGAGTGAGGTTTAGATCAGACACGTGGATATACTCTATCTCTGACTTCTAACTCTGCTGTTCCTTCTGAGCAGGCTGAGTGAGACACGTGGATATACTCTATCTCTGTCTTCTACCTCTGCTGTTCCTTCTGAGCAGGCTGAGTGAGGTGTAGATCACACACGTGGATATACTCTATCTCTGTCTTCTACCTCTGCTGTTCCTTCTGAGCAGGCTGAGTGTGGTGTAGATCACACACGTGGATATACTCTATCTCTGTCTTCTACCTATGCTGTTCCTTCTGAGCAGGCTGAGTGAGACACGTGGATATACTCTATCTCTGTCTTCTACCTCTGCTGTTCCTTCTGAGCAGGCTGAGTGAGACACGTGGATATACTCTATCTCTGTATTCTACCTCTGCTGTTCCTTCTGAGCAGGCTGAGTGAGACACGTGAATATACTCTATATCTGTCTTCTAACTCTGCTGTTCCTTCTGAGCAGGCTGAGTGAGACACGTGGATATACTCTATATCTGTCTTCTACCTCTGCTGTTCCTTCTGAGCAGGCTGAGTGAGACACGTGGATATACTCTATATCTGTCTTCTACCTCTGCTGTTCCTTCTGCGCAGGCTGAGTGAGGTGTAGATTAGACACGTGGATATACTATATCTCTGTCTTCTACGTCTGCTGTTCCTTCTGAGCAGGCTGATTGAGACACGTGGATATACTCTATCTCTGTCTTCTACCTTTGCTGTTCCTTCTGAGCAGGCTCAGTGAGGTGTAGATCAGACACGTGGATATACTCTATCTCTGTCTTCTACCTGTGCTGTTCCTTCTGAGCAGGCTGAGTGAGACACGTGGATATACTCTATAACTGTCTTCTAGCTCTGCTGTTCCTTCTGAGCAGGCTGAGTGAGATGTAGATCAGACACGTGGATATACTCTATCTCTGTCTTCTACCTCTGCTGTTCCTTCTGAGCAGGCTGAGTGTGGTGTAGATCACACACGTGGATATACTCTATCTCTGTATTCTACCTATGCTGTTCCTTCTGAGCAGGCTGAGTGAGACACGTGGATATACTCTATCTCTGTCTTCTACCTCTGCTGTTCCTTCTGAGCAGGCTGAGTGAGACACGTGGATATACTCTATCTCTGTATTCTACCTCTGCTGTTCCTTCTGAGCAGGCTGAGTGAGACACGTGAATATACTCTATATCTGTCTTCTAACTCTGCTGTTCCTTCTGAGCAGGCTGAGTGAGACACATGGATATATTCTATCTCTGTCTTCTACCTCTGATGTTCCTTCTGAACAGGCTGAGTGAGGTGTAGATCAGACACGTGGATATACTCTATTTCTGTCTTTTACCTCTGCTGTTACTTCTGAGCAGGCTGAGTGAGACACGTGGATATACTCTATATCTGTCTTCTACCTCTGCTGTTCCTTCTGCGCAGGCTGAGTGAGGTGTAGATTAGACACGTGGATATACTCTATCTCTGTCTTCTACCTCTGCTGTTCCTTCTGAGTAGGCTGAGTGAGGTTTATATCAGACACGTGGATATACTCTATCTCTGACTTCTAACTCTGCTGTTCCTTCTGAGCAGGCTGAGTGAGACACGTGGATATACTCTATCTCTGTCTTCTACCTCTGCTGTTCCTTCTGAGCAGGCTGAGTGAGACACGTGGATATACTCTATCTCTGTATTCTACCTCTGCTGTTCCTTCTGAGCAGGCTGAGTGAGACACGTGGATATACTCTATCTCTGTCTTCTACCTCTGCTGTTCCTTCTGAGCAGGCTGAGTGAGACACGTGGATATACTCTATCTCTGTCTTCTACCTCTGCTGTTCCTTCTGAGTAGGCTGAGTGAGGTTTAGATCAGACACGTGGATATACTCTATCTCTGACTTCTAACTCTGCTGTTCCTTCTGAGCAGGCTGAGTGAGACACGTGGATATACTCTATCTCTGTCTTCTACCTCTGCTGTTCCTTCTGAGCAGGCTGAGTGAGGTTTAGATCAGACACGTGGATATACTCTATCTCTGTCTTCTACCTCTGCTGTTCCTTCTGAGCAGGCTGATTGAGGTGTAGATCACACACGTGGATATACTCTATCTCTGTCTTCTACCTCTGCTGTTCCTTCTGAGCAGGCTGAGTGTGGTGTAGATCACACACGTGGATATACTCTATCTCTGTCTTCTACCTATGCTGTTCCTTCTGAGCAGGCTGAGTGAGACACGTGGATATACTCTATCTCTGTCTTCTACCTCTGCTGTTCCTTCTGAGCAGGCTGACTGAGACACGTGGATATACTCTATCTCTGTATTCTACCTCTGCTGTTCCTTCTGAGCAGGCTGAGTGAGACACGTGGATATACTCTATAACTGTCTTCTAGCTCTGCTGTTCCTTCTGAGCAGGCTGAGTGAGGTGTAGATCAGACACGTGGATATACTCTATCTCCGTCTTCTACCTCTGCTGTTCCTTCTGAGGAGGCTGAGTGAGACACGTGGATATACTCTATCTCTGTCTTCTACCTCTGCTGTTCCTTCTGAGCAGGCTGAGTGAGACACGTGGATATACTCTATCTCTGTCTTCTACCTCTGCTGTTCCTTCTGAGTAGGCTGAGTGAGGTTTATATCAGACACGTGGATATACTCTATCTCTGACTTCTAACTCTGCTGTTCCTTCTGAGCAGGCTGAGTGAGACACGTGGATATACTATATCTCTGTCTTCTACCTCTGCTGTTCCTTCTGAGCAGCCTGAGGGAGACACGTGGATATACTCTATCTCTGTCTTCTACCTCTGCTGTTCCTTCTGAGCAGGCTGAGTGAGACACGTGGATATACTCTATCTCTGTCTTCTAACTCTGCTGTTCCTTCTGAGCAGGCTGAGTGAGACACGTGGATATACTATATCTCTGTCTTCTACCTCTGCTGTTCCTTCTGAGCAGGCTGAGTGAGGTGTAGATCACACACGTGGATATACTCTATCTCTGTATTCTACCTCTGCTGTTCCTTCTGAGCAGGCTGAGTGAGACACATGGATATATTCTATCTCTGTCTTCTACCTCTGATGTTCCTTCTGAACAGGCTGAGTGAGGTGTAGATCAGACACGTGGATATACTCTATCTCTGTCTTCTACCTGTGCTGTTCCTTCTGAGCAGGCTGAGTGAGACACGTGGATATACTCTATAACTGTCTTCTACCTCTGCTGTTCCTTCTGAGCAGGCTGAGTGAGGTATAGATCAGAAACGTGGATATACTCTATCTCCGTCTTCTACCTCTGCTGTTCCTTCTGAGCAGGATGAGTGAGACACGTAGATATACTCTATCTCTGTCTTCTACCTCTGCTGTTCCTTCTGAGCAGGCTGAGTGAGACACGTGGATATACTCTATCTCTGTCTTCTACCTCTGCTGTTCCTTCTGAGTAGGCTGAGTGAGGTTTATATCAGACACGTGGATATACTCTATCTCTGACTTCTAACTCTGCTGTTCCTTCTGAGCAGGCTGAGTGAGACACGTGGATATACTCTATCTCTGTCTTCTACCTCTGCTGTTCCTTCTGAGCAGGCTGATTGAGGTGTAGATCACACACGTGGATATACTCTATCTCTGTCTTCTACCTCTGCTGTTCCTTCTGAGCAGGCTGAGTGTGGTGTAGATCACACACGTGGATATACTCTATCTCTGTCTTCTACCTATGCTGTTCCTTCTGAGCAGGCTGAGTGAGACACGTGGATATACTCTATCTCTGTCTTCTACCTCTGCTGTTCCTTCTGAGCAGGCTGACTGAGACACGTGGATATACTCTATCTCTGTATTCTACCTCTGCTGTTCCTTCTGAGCAGGCTGAGTGAGACACGTGGATATACTCTATAACTGTCTTCTAGCTCTGCTGTTCCTTCTGAGCAGGCTGAGTGAGGTGTAGATCAGACACGTGGATATACTCTATCTCCGTCTTCTACCTCTGCTGTTCCTTCTGAGGAGGCTGAGTGAGACACGTGGATATACTCTATCTCTGTCTTCTACCTCTGCTGTTCCTTCTGAGCAGGCTGAGTGAGACACGTGGATATACTCTATCTCTGTCTTCTACCTCTGTTGTTCCTTCTGAGTAGGCTGAGTGAGGTTTATATCAGACACGTGGATATACTCTATCTCTGACTTCTAACTCTGCTGTTCCTTCTGAGCAGGCTGAGTGAGACACGTGGATATACTCTATCTCTGTCTTCTACGTCTGCTGTTCCTTCTGAGCAGGCTGAGGGAGACACGTGGATATACTCTATCTCTGTCTTCTACCTCTGCTGTTCCTTCTGAGCAGGCTGAGTGAGACACGTGGATATACTCTATCTCTGTCTTCTAACTCTGCTGTTCCTTCTGAGCAGGCTGAGTGAGACACGTGGATATACTCTATAACTGTCTTCTACCTCTGCTGTTCCTTCTGAACAGGCTGAGTGAGGTGTAGATCAGACACGTGGATATACTCTATCTCTGTCTTCTACCTGTGCTGTTCCTTCTGAGCAGGCTGAGTGAGACACGTGGATATACTCTATAACTGTCTTCTACCTCTGCTGTTCCTTCTGAGCAGGCTGAGTGAGGTATAGATCAGACACGTGGATATACTCTATCTCCGTCTTCTACCTCTGCTGTTCCTTCTGAGCAGGCTGAGTGAGACACGTAGATATACTCTATCTCTGTCTTCTACCTCTGCTGTTCCTTCTGAGCAGGCTGAGTGAGACACGTGGATATACTCTATCTCTGTCTTCTACCTCTGCTGTTCCTTCTGAGTAGGCTGAGTGAGGTTTATATCAGACACGTGGATATACTCTATCTCTGACTTCTAACTCTGCTGTTCCTTCTGAGCAGGCTGAGTGAGACACGTGGATATACTCTATCTCTGTCTTCTAACTCTGCTGTTCCTTCTGAGCAGGCTGAGTGAGACACGTGGATATACTCTATCTCTGTATTCTACCTCTGCTGTTTCTTCTGAGCAGGCTGAGTGAGACACGTGGATATACTATATCTCTGTATTCTACCTCTGATGTTCCTTCTGAACAGGTTGAGTGAGGTGTAGATCAGACACGTGGATATACTCTATTTCTGTCTTTTACCTCTACTGTTACTTCTGAGCAGGCTGAGTGAGACACGTGGATATACTCTATCTCTGTCTTCTACCTCTGCTGTTCCTTCTGAGCAGGCTGAGTGAGGTGTAGATCAGACACGTGGATATACTCTATCTCTGTCTTCTACCTCTGCTATTCCTTCTGAGCAGGATGAGTGAGTCACGTGGATATACTCTATCTCTGTCTTCTACCTCTGCTGTTCATTCTGAGCAGGCTGAGTGAGGTGTAGATCAGACACGTGGATATACTATATCTCTGTCTTCTACCTCTGCTGTTCCTTCTGATCTGGCTGAGTGAGGTGTAGATCAGACACGTGGATATACTCTATCTCTGTCTTCTACCTCTGCTGTTCCTTCTGAGCAGGCTGAGTGAGACACGTGGATATACTCTATCTCTGTATTTTACCTCTGCTGTTCCTTCTGAGCAGGCTGAGTGAGACACGTGAATATACTCTATATCTGTCTTCTAACTCTGATGTTCCTTCTGAGCAGGCTGAGTGAGACACGTGGATATACTCTATAACTGTCTTCTAGCTCTGCTGTTCCTTCTGAGCAGGCTGAGTGAGGTGTAGATCAGACACGTGGATATACTCTATCTCCGTCTTCTACCTCTGCTGTTCCTTCTGAGGAGGCTGAGTGAGACACGTGGATATACTCTATCTCTGTCTTCTACCTCTGCTGTTCCTTCTGAGCAGGCTGAGTGAGACACGTGGATATACTCTATCTCTGTCTTCTACCTCTGCTGTTCCTTCTGAGTAGGCTGAGTGAGGTTTATATCAGACACGTGGATATACTCTATCTCTGATTTCTAACTCTGCTGTTCCTTCTGAGCAGGCTGAGTGAGACACGTGGATATACTCTATCTCTGTCTTCTACCTCTGCTGTTCCTTCTGAGCAGGCTGAGGGAGACACGTGGATATACTCTATCTCTGTCTTCTACCTCTGCTGTTCCTTCTGAGCAGGCTGAGTGAGACACGTGGATATACTCTATCTCTGTCTTCTAACTCTGCTGTTCCTTCTGAGCAGGCTGAGTGAGACACGTGGATATACTATATCTCTGTCTTCTACCTCTGCTGTTCCTTCTGAGCAGGCTAAGTGAGGTGTAGATCACACACGTGGATATACTCTATCTCTGTATTCTAGCTCTGCTGTTCCTTCTGAGCAGGCTGAGTGAGACACATGGATATATTCTATCTCTGTCTTCTACCTCTGATGTTCCTTCTGAACAGGCTGAGTGAGGTGTAGATCAGACACGTGGATATACTCTATTTCTGTCTTTTACCTCTGCTGTTACTTCTGAGCAAGCTGAGTGAGACACGTGGATATACTCTATCTCTGTCTTCTACCTTTGCTGTTCCTTCTGAGCAGGCTGAGTGAGGTGTAGATCAGACACGTGGATATACTCTATCTCCGTCTTCTACCTCTGCTGTTCCTTCTGAGCAGGCTGAGTGAGATACGTAGATATACTCTATCTCTGTCTTCTACCTCTGCTGTTCCTTCTGAGCAGGCTGAGTGAGACACGTGGATATACTCTATCTCTGTCTTCTACCTCTGCTGTTCCTTCTGAGTAGGCTGAGTGAGGTTTATATCAGACACGTGGATATACTCTATCTCTGACTTCTAACTCTGCTGTTCCTTCTGAGCAGGCTGAGTGAGACACGTGGATATACTCTATCTCTGTCTTCTACCTCTGCTGTTCCTTCTGAGCAGGCTGAGTGAGATACGTGGATATACTCTATCTCTGTATTCTACCTCTGCTGTTCCTTCTGAGCAGGCTGAGTGAGACACGTGGATATACTCTATCTCTGTCTTCTACCTCTGATGTTCCTTCTGAACAGGCTGAGTGAGGTGTAGATCAGACACGTGGATATACTCTATTTCTGTCTTTTACCTCTGCTGTTACTTCTGAGCAGGCTGAGTGAGACACGTGGATATACTCTATCTCTGTCTTCTACCTCTGCTGTTCCTTCTGAGCAGGCTGAGTGAGGTGTAGATCAGACACGTGGATATACTCTATCTCTGTCTTCTACCTCTGCTATTCCTTCTGAGCAGGATGAGTGAGTCACGTGGATATACTCTATCTCTGTCTTCTACCTCTGCTGTTCATTCTGAGCAGGCTGAGTGAGGTGTAGATCAGACACGTGGATATACTATATCTCTGTCTTCTACCTCTGCTGTTCCTTCTGATCTGGCTGAGTGAGGTGTAGATCAGACACGTGGATATACTCTATCTCTGTCTTCTACCTCTGCTGTTCCTTCTGAGCAGGCTGAGTGAGACACGTGGATATACTCTATCTCTGTATTTTACCTCTGCTGTTCCTTCTGAGCAGGCTGAGTGAGACACGTGAATATACTCTATATCTGTCTTCTAACTCTGATGTTCCTTCTGAGCAGGCTGAGTGAGACACGTGGATATACTCTATAACTGTCTTCTAGCTCTGCTGTTCCTTCTGAGCAGGCTGAGTGAGGTGTAGATCAGACACGTGGATATACTCTATCTCCGTCTTCTACCTCTGCTGTTCCTTCTGAGGAGGCTGAGTGAGACACGTGGATATACTCTATCTCTGTCTTCTACCTCTGCTGTTCCTTCTGAGCAGGCTGAGTGAGACACGTGGATATACTCTATCTCTGTCTTCTACCTCTGCTGTTCCTTCTGAGTAGGCTGAGTGAGGTTTATATCAGACACGTGGATATACTCTATCTCTGATTTCTAACTCTGCTGTTCCTTCTGAGCAGGCTGAGTGAGACACGTGGATATACTCTATCTCTGTCTTCTACCTCTGCTGTTCCTTCTGAGCAGGCTGAGGGAGACACGTGGATATACTCTATCTCTGTCTTCTACCTCTGCTGTTCCTTCTGAGCAGGCTGAGTGAGACACGTGGATATACTCTATCTCTGTCTTCTAACTCTGCTGTTCCTTCTGAGCAGGCTGAGTGAGACACGTGGATATACTATATCTCTGTCTTCTACCTCTGCTGTTCCTTCTGAGCAGGCTGAGTGAGGTGTAGATCACACACGTGGATATACTCTATCTCTGTATTCTAGCTCTGCTGTTCCTTCTGAGCAGGCTGAGTGAGACACATGGATATATTCTATCTCTGTCTTCTACCTCTGATGTTCCTTCTGAACAGGCTGAGTGAGGTGTAGATCAGACACGTGGATATACTCTATTTCTGTCTTTTACCTCTGCTGTTACTTCTGAGCAAGCTGAGTGAGACACGTGGATATACTCTATATCTGTCTTCTACCTCTGCTGTTCCTTCTGCGCAGGCTGAGTGAGGTGTAGATTAGACACGTGGATATACTCTATCTCTGTCTTCTACCTCTGCTGTTCCTTCTGAGCAGGCTGAGTGAGACACGTGGATATACTCTATCTCTGTCTTCTACCTTTGCTGTTCCTTCTGAGCAGGCTGAGTGAGGTGTAGATCAGACACGTGGATATACTCTATCTCCGTCTTCTACCTCTGCTGTTCCTTCTGAGCAGGCTGAGTGAGATACGTAGATATACTCTATCTCTGTCTTCTACCTCTGCTGTTCCTTCTGAGCAGGCTGAGTGAGACACGTGGATATACTCTATCTCTGTCTTCTACCTCTGCTGTTCCTTCTGAGTAGGCTGAGTGAGGTTTATATCAGACACGTGGATATACTCTATCTCTGACTTCTAACTCTGCTGTTCCTTCTGAGCAGGCTGAGTGAGACACGTGGATATACTCTATCTCTGTCTTCTACCTCTGCTGTTCCTTCTGAGCAGGCTGAGTGAGATACGTGGATATACTCTATCTCTGTATTCTACCTCTGCTGTTCCTTCTGAGCAGGCTGAGTGAGACACGTGGATATACTCTATCTCTGTCTTCTACCTCTGATGTTCCTTCTGAACAGGCTGAGTGAGGTGTAGATCAGACACGTGGATATACTCTATTTCTGTCTTTTACCTCTGCTGTTACTTCTGAGCAGGCTGAGTGAGACACGTGGATATACTCTATCTCTGTCTTCTACCTCTGCTGTTCCTTCTGAGCAGGCTGAGTGAGGTGTAGATCAGACACGTGGATATACTCTATCTCTGTCTTCTACCTCTGCTATTCCTTCTGAGCAGGATGAGTGAGTCACGTGGATATACTCTATCTCTGTCTTCTACCTCTGCTGTTCATTCTGAGCAGGCTGAGTGAGGTGTAGATCAGACACGTGGATATACTATATCTCTGTCTTCTACCTCTGCTGTTCCTTCTGAGCAGGCTGAGTGAGGTGTACATCAGACACGTGGATATACTCTATCTCTGAATTCTACCTCTGCTGTTCCTTCTGAGCAGGATGAGTGAGACACGTGGATATATCTCTGTCTTCTACCTCTGCTGTTCATTCTGAGCAGGCTGAGTGAGGTGTAGATCAGACACGTGGATATACTCTATCTCTGTCTTCTACCTCTGCTGTTCCTTCTGAGCAGGCTGAGTGAGGTGTAGATCAGACACGTGGATATACTCTATCTCTGTCTTTTACCTCTGCTGTTCCTTATGAGCAGCCTGAGTGAGATACGTGGATATACTCTATCTCTGTCTTCTACCTCTGCTGTTCCTTCTGAGCAGGAAGAGTGAGACACGTGGATATACTCTATCTCTGTCTTCTACCTCTGCTGTTCCTTCTGAGCAGGCTGAGTGAGGTGTAGATCAGACACGTGGATATACTCTATCTCTGACTTCTAACTCTGCTATTCCTTCTGAGCAGGCTGAGTAAGACACGTGGATATACTCTATCTCTGTCTTCTACCTCTGCTGTTCCTTCTGAGCAGGCTGAGTGAGGTGTAGATCAGACACGTGGATATACTCTATATCCGTCTTCTACCTCTGCTGTTCCTTCTGAGCAGGCTGAGTGAGACACGTGGATATACTCTATCTCTGTCTTCTACCTCTGCTGTTCCTTCTGAGTAGGCTGAGTGAGGTTTAGATAAGACACGTTGATATACTCTATCTCTGTCTTCTACCTCTGCTGTTCCTTCTGAGCAGGCTGAGTGAGGTGTAGATCACACACGTGGATATACTATATCTCTGTCTTCTACCTCTGCTGTTCCTTCTGAGCAGGCTGAGTGTGGTGTAGATCACACACGTGGATATACTCTATCTCTGTATTCTACCTATGCTGTTCCTTCTGAGCAGGCTGAGTGAGACACGTGGATATACTCTATCTCTGTCTTCTACCTCTGCTGTTCCTTCTGAGCAGGCAGAGTGAGACACGTGGATATACTCTATATCTGTCTTCTAACTCTGCTGTTCCTTCTGAGCAGGCTGAGTGAGACACGTGGATATACTCTATATCTGTCTTCTACCTCTGCTGTTCCTTCTGAGCAGGCTGAGTGAGACACGTGGATATACTCTATATCTGTCTTCTACCTCTGATGTTCCTTCTGAACAGGCTGAGTGAGGTGTAGATCAGACACGTGGATATACTCTATCTCTGTCTTCTACCTGTGCTGTTCCTTCTGAGCAGGCTGAGTGAGACACGTGGATATACTCTATAACTGTCTTCTACCTCTGCTGTTCCTTCTGAGCAGGCTGAGTGAGGTATAGATCAGACACGTGGATATACTCTATCTCCGTCTTCTACCTCTGCTGTTCCTTCTGAGCAGGCTGAGTGAGATACGTGGATATACTCTATCTCTGTATTCTACCTCTGCTGTTCCTTCTGAGCAGGCTGAGTGAGACACGTGGATATACTCTATCTCTGTCTTCTACCTCTGATGTTCCTTCTGAACAGGCTGAGTGAGGTGTAGATCAGACACGTGGATATACTCTATTTCTGTCTTTTACCTCTGCTGTTACTTCTGAGCAGGCTGAGTGAGACACGTGGATATACTCTATCTCTGTCTTCTACCTCTGCTGTTCCTTCTGAGCAGGCTGAGTGAGGTGTAGATCAGACACGTGGATATACTCTATCTCTGTCTTCTACCTCTGCTATTCCTTCTGAGCAGGATGAGTGAGTCACGTGGATATACTCTATCTCTGTCTTCTACCTCTGCTGTTCATTCTGAGCAGGCTGAGTGAGGTGTAGATCAGACACGTGGATATACTATATCTCTGTCTTCTACCTCTGCTGTTCCTTCTGAGCAGGCTGAGTGAGGTGTACATCAGACACGTGGATATACTCTATCTCTGAATTCTACCTCTGCTGTTCCTTCTGAGCAGGATGAGTGAGACACGTGGATATATCTCTGTCTTCTACCTCTGCTGTTCATTCTGAGCAGGCTGAGTGAGGTGTAGATCAGACACGTGGATATACTCTATCTCTGTCTTCTACCTCTGCTGTTCCTTCTGAGCAGGCTGAGTGAGGTGTAGATCAGACACGTGGATATACTCTATCTCTGTCTTTTACCTCTGCTGTTCCTTATGAGCAGCCTGAGTGAGATACGTGGATATACTCTATCTCTGTCTTCTACCTCTGCTGTTCCTTCTGAGCAGGAAGAGTGAGACACGTGGATATACTCTATCTCTGTCTTCTACCTCTGCTGTTCCTTCTGAGCAGGCTGAGTGAGGTGTAGATCAGACACGTGGATATACTCTATCTCTGACTTCTAACTCTGCTATTCCTTCTGAGCAGGCTGAGTAAGACACGTGGATATACTATATCTCTGTCTTCTACCTCTGCTGTTCCTTCTGAGCAGGCTGAGTGAGGTGTAGATCAGACACGTGGATATACTCTATATCCGTCTTCTACCTCTGCTGTTCCTTCTGAGCAGGCTGAGTGAGACACGTGGATATACTCTATCTCTGTCTTCTACCTCTGCTGTTCCTTCTGAGTAGGCTGAGTGAGGTTTAGATAAGACACGTTGATATACTCTATCTCTGTCTTCTACCTCTGCTGTTCCTTCTGAGCAGGCTGAGTGAGGTGTAGATCACACACGTGGATATACTATATCTCTGTCTTCTACCTCTGCTGTTCCTTCTGAGCAGGCTGAGTGTGGTGTAGATCACACACGTGGATATACTCTATCTCTGTATTCTACCTATGCTGTTCCTTCTGAGCAGGCTGAGTGAGACACGTGGATATACTCTATCTCTGTCTTCTACCTCTGCTGTTCCTTCTGAGCAGGCAGAGTGAGACACGTGGATATACTCTATATCTGTCTTCTAACTCTGCTGTTCCTTCTGAGCAGGCTGAGTGAGACACGTGGATATACTCTATATCTGTCTTCTACCTCTGCTGTTCCTTCTGAGCAGGCTGAGTGAGACACGTGGATATACTCTATATCTGTCTTCTACCTCTGATGTTCCTTCTGAACAGGCTGAGTGAGGTGTAGATCAGACACGTGGATATACTCTATCTCTGTCTTCTACCTTTGCTGTTCCTTCTGAGCAGGCTGAGTGAGGTGTAGATCAGACACGTGGATATACTCTATCTCCGTCTTCTACCTCTGCTGTTCCTTCTGAGCAGGCTGAGTGAGATACGTAGATATACTCTATCTCTGTCTTCTACCTCTGCTGTTCCTTCTGAGCAGGCTGAGTGAGACACGTGGATATACTCTATCTCTGTCTTCTACCTCTGCTGTTCCTTCTGAGTAGGCTGAGTGAGGTTTATATCAGACACGTGGATATACTCTATCTCTGACTTCTAACTCTGCTGTTCCTTCTGAGCAGGCTGAGTGAGACACGTGGATATACTCTATCTCTGTCTTCTACCTCTGCTGTTCCTTCTGAGCAGGCTGAGTGAGATACGTGGATATACTCTATCTCTGTATTCTACCTCTGCTGTTCCTTCTGAGCAGGCTGAGTGAGACACGTGGATATACTCTATCTCTGTCTTCTACCTCTGATGTTCCTTCTGAACAGGCTGAGTGAGGTGTAGATCAGACACGTGGATATACTCTATTTCTGTCTTTTACCTCTGCTGTTACTTCTGAGCAGGCTGAGTGAGACACGTGGATATACTCTATCTCTGTCTTCTACCTCTGCTGTTCCTTCTGAGCAGGCTGAGTGAGGTGTAGATCAGACACGTGGATATACTCTATCTCTGTCTTCTACCTCTGCTATTCCTTCTGAGCAGGATGAGTGAGTCACGTGGATATACTCTATCTCTGTCTTCTACCTCTGCTGTTCATTCTGAGCAGGCTGAGTGAGGTGTAGATCAGACACGTGGATATACTATATCTCTGTCTTCTACCTCTGCTGTTCCTTCTGAGCAGGCTGAGTGAGGTGTACATCAGACACGTGGATATACTCTATCTCTGAATTCTACCTCTGCTGTTCCTTCTGAGCAGGATGAGTGAGACACGTGGATATATCTCTGTCTTCTACCTCTGCTGTTCATTCTGAGCAGGCTGAGTGAGGTGTAGATCAGACACGTGGATATACTCTATCTCTGTCTTCTACCTCTGCTGTTCCTTCTGAGCAGGCTGAGTGAGGTGTAGATCAGACACGTGGATATACTCTATCTCTGTCTTTTACCTCTGCTGTTCCTTATGAGCAGCCTGAGTGAGATACGTGGATATACTCTATCTCTGTCTTCTACCTCTGCTGTTCCTTCTGAGCAGGAAGAGTGAGACACGTGGATATACTCT
The DNA here is from genome assembly GCA_037893245.1 of Crossaster papposus. Lineage (NCBI taxonomy): Eukaryota > Metazoa > Echinodermata > Asteroidea > Velatida > Solasteridae > Crossaster > Crossaster papposus. The sequence continues at coordinate 157,166 of JBAIAA010000620.1, forward strand.
ATCTCTGTCTTCTACCTCTGCTGTTCCTTCTGAGCAGGCTGAGTGAGGTGTAGATCAGACACGTGGATATACTCTATCTCTGACTTCTAACTCTGCTATTCCTTCTGAGCAGGCTGAGTAAGACACGTGGATATACTCTATCTCTGTCTTCTACCTCTGCTGTTCCTTCTGAGCAGGCTGAGTGAGGTGTAGATCAGACACGTGGATATACTCTATATCCGTCTTCTACCTCTGCTGTTCCTTCTGAGCAGGCTGAGTGAGACACGTGGATATACTCTATCTCTGTCTTCTACCTCTGCTGTTCCTTCTGAGTAGGCTGAGTGAGGTTTAGATAAGACACGTTGATATACTCTATCTCTGTCTTCTACCTCTGCTGTTCCTTCTGAGCAGGCTGAGTGAGGTGTAGATCACACACGTGGATATACTATATCTCTGTCTTCTACCTCTGCTGTTCCTTCTGAGCAGGCTGAGTGTGGTGTAGATCACACACGTGGATATACTCTATCTCTGTATTCTACCTATGCTGTTCCTTCTGAGCAGGCTGAGTGAGACACGTGGATATACTCTATCTCTGTCTTCTACCTCTGCTGTTCCTTCTGAGCAGGCAGAGTGAGACACGTGGATATACTCTATATCTGTCTTCTAACTCTGCTGTTCCTTCTGAGCAGGCTGAGTGAGACACGTGGATATACTCTATATCTGTCTTCTACCTCTGCTGTTCCTTCTGAGCAGGCTGAGTGAGACACGTGGATATACTCTATATCTGTCTTCTACCTCTGATGTTCCTTCTGAACAGGCTGAGTGAGGTGTAGATCAGACACGTGGATATACTCTATCTCTGTCTTCTACCTGTGCTGTTCCTTCTGAGCAGGCTGAGTGAGACACGTGGATATACTCTATAACTGTCTTCTACCTCTGCTGTTCCTTCTGAGCAGGCTGAGTGAGGTATAGATCAGACACGTGGATATACTCTATCTCCGTCTTCTACCTCTGCTGTTCCTTCTGAGCAGGCTGAGTGAGATACGTGGATATACTCTATCTCTGTATTCTACCTCTGCTGTTCCTTCTGAGCAGGCTGAGTGAGACACGTGGATATACTCTATCTCTGTCTTCTACCTCTGATGTTCCTTCTGAACAGGCTGAGTGAGGTGTAGATCAGACACGTGGATATACTCTATTTCTGTCTTTTACCTCTGCTGTTACTTCTGAGCAGGCTGAGTGAGACACGTGGATATACTCTATCTCTGTCTTCTACCTCTGCTGTTCCTTCTGAGCAGGCTGAGTGAGGTGTAGATCAGACACGTGGATATACTCTATCTCTGTCTTCTACCTCTGCTATTCCTTCTGAGCAGGATGAGTGAGTCACGTGGATATACTCTATCTCTGTCTTCTACCTCTGCTGTTCATTCTGAGCAGGCTGAGTGAGGTGTAGATCAGACACGTGGATATACTATATCTCTGTCTTCTACCTCTGCTGTTCCTTCTGAGCAGGCTGAGTGAGGTGTACATCAGACACGTGGATATACTCTATCTCTGAATTCTACCTCTGCTGTTCCTTCTGAGCAGGATGAGTGAGACACGTGGATATATCTCTGTCTTCTACCTCTGCTGTTCATTCTGAGCAGGCTGAGTGAGGTGTAGATCAGACACGTGGATATACTCTATCTCTGTCTTCTACCTCTGCTGTTCCTTCTGAGCAGGCTGAGTGAGGTGTAGATCAGACACGTGGATATACTCTATCTCTGTCTTTTACCTCTGCTGTTCCTTATGAGCAGCCTGAGTGAGATACGTGGATATACTCTATCTCTGTCTTCTACCTCTGCTGTTCCTTCTGAGCAGGAAGAGTGAGACACGTGGATATACTCTATCTCTGTCTTCTACCTCTGCTGTTCCTTCTGAGCAGGCTGAGTGAGGTGTAGATCAGACACGTGGATATACTCTATCTCTGACTTCTAACTCTGCTATTCCTTCTGAGCAGGCTGAGTAAGACACGTGGATATACTATATCTCTGTCTTCTACCTCTGCTGTTCCTTCTGAGCAGGCTGAGTGAGGTGTAGATCAGACACGTGGATATACTCTATATCCGTCTTCTACCTCTGCTGTTCCTTCTGAGCAGGCTGAGTGAGACACGTGGATATACTCTATCTCTGTCTTCTACCTCTGCTGTTCCTTCTGAGTAGGCTGAGTGAGGTTTAGATAAGACACGTTGATATACTCTATCTCTGTCTTCTACCTCTGCTGTTCCTTCTGAGCAGGCTGAGTGAGGTGTAGATCACACACGTGGATATACTATATCTCTGTCTTCTACCTCTGCTGTTCCTTCTGAGCAGGCTGAGTGTGGTGTAGATCACACACGTGGATATACTCTATCTCTGTATTCTACCTATGCTGTTCCTTCTGAGCAGGCTGAGTGAGACACGTGGATATACTCTATCTCTGTCTTCTACCTCTGCTGTTCCTTCTGAGCAGGCAGAGTGAGACACGTGGATATACTCTATATCTGTCTTCTAACTCTGCTGTTCCTTCTGAGCAGGCTGAGTGAGACACGTGGATATACTCTATATCTGTCTTCTACCTCTGCTGTTCCTTCTGAGCAGGCTGAGTGAGACACGTGGATATACTCTATATCTGTCTTCTACCTCTGATGTTCCTTCTGAACAGGCTGAGTGAGGTGTAGATCAGACACGTGGATATACTCTATCTCTGTCTTCTACCTCTGCTGTTCCTTCTGAGCAGGCTGAGTGAGGTATAGATCAGACACGTGGATATACTCTATCTCCGTCTTCTACCTCTGCTGTTCCTTCTGAGCAGGCTGAGTGAGACACGTAGATATACTCTATCTCTGTCTTCTACCTCTGCTGTTCCTTCTGAGCAGGCTGAGTGAGACACGTGGATATACTCTATCTCTGTCTTCTACCTCTGCTGTTCCTTCTGAGTAGGCTGAGTGAGGTTTATATCAGACACGTGGATATACTCTATCTCTGACTTCTAACTCTGCTGTTCCTTCTGAGCAGGCTGAGTGAGACACGTGGATATACTCTATCTCTGTCTTCTAACTCTGCTGTTCCTTCTGAGCAGGCTGAGTGAGACACGTGGATATACTCTATCTCTGTATTCTACCTCTGCTGTTTCTTCTGAGCAGGCTGAGTAAGACACGTGGATATACTATATCTCTGTATTCTACCTCTGATGTTCCTTCTGAACAGGTTGAGTGAGGTGTAGATCAGACACGTGGATATACTCTATTTCTGTCTTTTACCTCTACTGTTACTTCTGAGCAGGCTGAGTGAGACACGTGGATATACTCTATCTCTGTCTTCTACCTCTGCTGTTCCTTCTGAGCAGGCTGAGTGAGGTGTAGATCAGACACGTGGATATACTCTATCTCTGTCTTCTACCTCTGCTATTCCTTCTGAGCAGGATGAGTGAGTCACGTGGATATACTCTATCTCTGTCTTCTACCTCTGCTGTTCATTCTGAGCAGGCTGAGTGAGGTGTAGATCAGACACGTGGATATACTATATCTCTGTCTTCTACCTCTGCTGTTCCTTCTGATCTGGCTGAGTGAGGTGTAGATCAGACACGTGGATATACTCTATCTCTGTCTTCTACCTCTGCTGTTCCTTCTGAGCAGGCTGAGTGAGACACGTGGATATACTCTATCTCTGTATTTTACCTCTGCTGTTCCTTCTGAGCAGGCTGAGTGAGACACGTGAATATACTCTATATCTGTCTTCTAACTCTGATGTTCCTTCTGAGCAGGCTGAGTGAGACACGTGGATATACTCTATAACTGTCTTCTAGCTCTGCTGTTCCTTCTGAGCAGGCTGAGTGAGGTGTAGATCAGACACGTGGATATACTCTATCTCCGTCTTCTACCTCTGCTGTTCCTTCTGAGGAGGCTGAGTGAGACACGTGGATATACTCTATCTCTGTCTTCTACCTCTGCTGTTCCTTCTGAGCAGGCTGAGTGAGACACGTGGATATACTCTATCTCTGTCTTCTACCTCTGCTGTTCCTTCTGAGTAGGCTGAGTGATGTTTATATCAGACACGTGGATATACTCTATCTCTGATTTCTAACTCTGCTGTTCCTTCTGAGCAGGCTGAGTGAGACACGTGGATATACTCTATCTCTGTCTTCTACCTCTGCTGTTCCTTCTGAGCAGGCTGAGGGAGACACGTGGATATACTCTATCTCTGTCTTCTACCTCTGCTGTTCCTTCTGAGCAGGCTGAGTGAGACACGTGGATATACTCTATCTCTGTCTTCTAACTCTGCTGTTCCTTCTGAGCAGGCTGAGTGAGACACGTGGATATACTATATCTCTGTCTTCTACCTCTGCTGTTCCTTCTGAGCAGGCTGAGTGAGGTGTAGATCACACACGTGGATATACTCTATCTCTGTATTCTAGCTCTGCTGTTCCTTCTGAGCAGGCTGAGTGAGACACATGGATATATTCTATCTCTGTCTTCTACCTCTGATGTTCCTTCTGAACAGGCTGAGTGAGGTGTAGATCAGACACGTGGATATACTCTATTTCTGTCTTTTACCTCTGCTGTTACTTCTGAGCAAGCTGAGTGAGACACGTGGATATACTCTATATCTGTCTTCTACCTCTGCTGTTCCTTCTGCGCAGGCTGAGTGAGGTGTAGATTAGACACGTGGATATACTCTATCTCTGTCTTCTACCTCTGCTGTTCCTTCTGAGCAGGCTGAGTGAGACACGTGGATATACTCTATCTCTGTCTTCTACCTTTGCTGTTCCTTCTGAGCAGGCTGAGGGAGACACGTGGATATACTCTATCTCTGTCTTCTACCTCTGCTGTTCCTTCTGAGCAGGCTGAGTGAGACACGTGGATATACTCTATCTCTGTCTTCTAACTCTGCTGTTCCTTCTGAGCAGGCTGAGTGAGACACGTGGATATACTATATCTCTGTCTTCTACCTCTGCTGTTCCTTCTGAGCAGGCTGAGTGAGGTGTAGATCACACACGTGGATATACTCTATCTCTGTATTCTAGCTCTGCTGTTCCTTCTGAGCAGGCTGAGTGAGACACATGGATATATTCTATCTCTGTCTTCTACCTCTGATGTTCCTTCTGAACAGGCTGAGTGAGGTGTAGATCAGACACGTGGATATACTCTATTTCTGTCTTTTACCTCTGCTGTTACTTCTGAGCAAGCTGAGTGAGACACGTGGATATACTCTATATCTGTCTTCTACCTCTGCTGTTCCTTCTGCGCAGGCTGAGTGAGGTGTAGATTAGACACGTGGATATACTCTATCTCTGTCTTCTACCTCTGCTGTTCCTTCTGAGCAGGCTGAGTGAGACACGTGGATATACTCTATCTCTGTCTTCTACCTTTGCTGTTCCTTCTGAGTAGGCTGAGTGAGGTGTAGATCAGACACGTGGATATACTCTATCTCCGTCTTCTACCTCTGCTGTTCCTTCTGAGCAGGCTGAGTGAGATACGTAGATATACTCTATCTCTGTCTTCTACCTCTGCTGTTCCTTCTGAGCAGGCTGAGTGAGACACGTGGATATACTCTATCTCTGTCTTCTACCTCTGCTGTTCCTTCTGAGTAGGCTGAGTGAGGTTTATATCAGACACGTGGATATACTCTATCTCTGACTTCTAACTCTGCTGTTCCTTCTGAGCAGGCTGAGTGAGACACGTGGATATACTCTATCTCTGTCTTCTACCTCTGCTGTTCCTTCTGAGCAGGCTGAGTGAGATACGTGGATATACTCTATCTCTGTATTCTACCTCTGCTGTTCCTTCTGAGCAGGCTGAGTGAGACACGTGGATATACTCTATATCTGTCTTCTAACTCTGCTGTTCCTTCTGAGCAGGCTGAGTGAGACACGTGGATATACTCTATATCTGTCTTCTACCTCTGCTGTTCCTTCTGAGCAGGCTGAGTGAGGTGTAGATCAGACACGTGGATATACTCTATCTCTGTCTTCTACCTCTGCTATTCCTTCTGAGCAGGATGAGTGAGTCACGTGGATATACTCTATCTCTGTCTTCTACCTCTGCTGTTCATTCTGAGCAGGCTGAGTGAGGTGTAGATCAGACACGTGGATATACTATATCTCTGTCTTCTACCTCTGCTGTTCCTTCTGAGCAGGCTGAGTGAGGTGTACATCAGACACGTGGATATACTCTATCTCTGAATTCTACCTCTGCTGTTCCTTCTGAGCAGGATGAGTGAGACACGTGGATATATCTCTGTCTTCTACCTCTGCTGTTCATTCTGAGCAGGCTGAGTGAGGTGTAGATCAGACACGTGGATATACTCTATCTCTGTCTTCTACCTCTGCTGTTCCTTCTGAGCAGGCTGAGTGAGGTGTAGATCAGACACGTGGATATACTCTATCTCTGTCTTTTACCTCTGCTGTTCCTTATGAGCAGCCTGAGTGAGATACGTGGATATACTCTATCTCTGTCTTCTACCTCTGCTGTTCCTTCTGAGCAGGAAGAGTGAGACACGTGGATATACTCTATCTCTGTCTTCTACCTCTGCTGTTCCTTCTGAGCAGGCTGAGTGAGGTGTAGATCAGACACGTGGATATACTCTATCTCTGACTTCTAACTCTGCTATTCCTTCTGAGCAGGCTGAGTAAGACACGTGGATATACTCTATCTCTGTCTTCTACCTCTGCTGTTCCTTCTGAGCAGGCTGAGTGAGGTGTAGATCAGACACGTGGATATACTCTATATCCGTCTTCTACCTCTGCTGTTCCTTCTGAGCAGGCTGAGTGAGACACGTGGATATACTCTATCTCTGTCTTCTACCTCTGCTGTTCCTTCTGAGTAGGCTGAGTGAGGTTTAGATAAGACACGTGGATATACTCTATCTCTGTCTTCTACCTCTGCTGTTCCTTCTGAGCAGGCTGAGTGAGGTGTAGATCACACACGTGGATATACTATATCTCTGTCTTCTACCTCTGCTGTTCCTTCTGAGCAGGCTGAGTGTGGTGTAGATCACACACGTGGATATACTCTATCTCTGTATTCTACCTATGCTGTTCCTTCTGAGCAGGCTGAGTGAGACACGTGGATATACTCTATCTCTGTCTTCTACCTCTGCTGTTCCTTCTGAGCAGGCAGAGTGAGACACGTGGATATACTCTATATCTGTCTTCTAACTCTGCTGTTCCTTCTGAGCAGGCTGAGTGAGACACGTGGATATACTCTATATCTGTCTTCTACCTCTGCTGTTCCTTCTGAGCAGGCTGAGTGAGACACGTGGATATACTCTATATCTGTCTTCTACCTCTGCTGTTCCTTCTGCGCAGGCTGAGTGAGGTGTAGATTAGACACGTGGATATACTCTATCTCTGTCTTCTAACTCTGCTGTTCCTTCTGAGCAGGCTGAGTGAGACACGTGGATGTACTATATCTCTGTCTTCTACCTCTGCTGTTCCTTCTGAGCAGGCTGAGTGAGGTGTAGATCACACACGTGGATATACTCTATCTCTGTATTCTAGCTCTGCTGTTCCTTCTGAGCAGGCTGAGTGAGACACATGGATATATTCTATCTCTGTCTTCTACCTCTGATGTTCCTTCTGAACAGGCTGAGTGAGGTGTAGATCAGACACGTGGATATACTCTATTTCTGTCTTTTACCTCTGCTGTTACTTCTGAGCAGGCTGAGTGAGACACGTGGATATACTCTATATATGTCTTCTACCTCTGCTGTTCCTTCTGCGCAGGCTGAGTGAGGTGTAGATTAGACACGTGGATATACTCTCTCTCTGTCTTCTACCTCTGCTGTTCCTTCTGAGCAGGCTGAGTGAGACACGTGGATATACTCTATCTCTGTCTTCTACCTTTGCTGTTCCTTCTGAGCAGGCTGAGTGAGGTGTAGATCAGACACGTGGATATACTCTATCTCTGTCTTCTACCTGTGCTGTTCCTTCTGAGCAGGCTGAGTGAGACACGTGGATATACTCTATAACTGTCTTCTACCTCTGCTGTTCCTTCTGGGCAGGCTGAGTGAGGTGTAGATCAGACACGTGGATATACTCTATCTCCGTCTTCTACCTCTGCTGTTCCTTCTGAGCAGGCTGAGTGAGACACGTAGATATACTCTATCTCTGTCTTCTACCTCTGCTGTTCCTTCTGAGCAGGCTGAGTGAGACACGTGGATATACTCTATCTCTGTCTTCTACCTCTGCTGTTCCTTCTGAGTAGGCTGAGTGAGGTTTATATCAGACACGTGGATATACTCTATCTCTGACTTCTAACTCTGCTGTTCCTTCTGAGCAGGCTGAGTGAGACACGTGGATATACTCTATCTCTGTCTTCTACCTCTGCTGTTCCTTCTGAGCAGGCTGAGTGAGACACGTGGATATACTCTATCTCTGTATTCTACCTCTGCTGTTCATTCTGAGAAGGCTGAGTGAGACACGTGGATATACTCTATCTCTGTCTTCTACCTCTGATGTTCCGTCTGAACAGGCTGAGTGAGGTGTAGATCAGACACGTGGATATACTCTATTTCTGTCTTTTACCTCTGCTGTTACTTCTGAGCAGGCTGAGTGAGACACGTGGATATACTCTATCTCTGTCTTCTACCTCTGCTGTTCCTTCTGAGCAGGCTGAGTGAGGTGTAGATCAGACACGTGGATATACTATATCTCTGTCTTCTACCTCTGCTATTCCTTCTGAGCAGGATGAGTGAGTCACGTGGATATACTCTATCTCTGTCTTCTACCTCTGCTGTTCATTCTGAGCAGGCTGAGTGAGGTGTAGATCAGACACGTGGATATACTATATCTCTGTCTTCTACCTCTGCTGTTCCTTCTGAGCAGGCTGAGTGAGGTGTAGATCAGACACGTGGATATACTCTATCTCTGTCTTCTACCTCTGCTGTTCCTTCTGAGCAGGATGAGTGAGACACGTGGATATATCTCTGTCTTCTACCTCTGCTGTTCATTCTGAGCAGGCTGAGTGAGGTGTAGATCAGACACGTGGATATACTCTATCTCTGTCTTCTACCTCTGTTGTTCCTTCTGAGCAGGCTGAGTGAGGTGTAGATCAGACACGTGGATATACTCTATCTCTGTCTTTTACCTCTGCTGTTCCTTATGAGCAGCCTGAGTGAGATACGTGGATATACTATATCTCTGTCTTCTACCTCTGCTGTTCCTTCTGAGCAGGATGAGTGAGACACGTGGATATACTCTATCTCTGTCTTCTACCTCTGCTGTTCCTTCTGAGCAGGCTGAGTGAGGTGTAGATCAGACACGTGGATATACTCTATCTCCGTCTTCTACCTCTGCTGTTCCTTCTGAGCAGGATGAGTGAGACACGTGGATATACTCTATCTCTGTCTTCTACCTCTGCTGTTCCTTCTGAGCAGGCTGAGTGAGGTGTAGATCAGACACGTGGATATACTCTATCTCCGTCTTCTACCTCTGCTGTTCCTTCTGAGCAGGATGAGTGAGACACGTGGATATACTCTATCTCTGTCTTCTACCTCTGCTGTTCCTTCTGAGTAGGCTGAGTGAGGTGTAGATCAGACACGTGGATATACTCTATCTCTGTCTTCTACCTCTGCTGTACCTTCTGAGCAGGCTATGTGAGACACGTGGATATACTCTATCTCTGTCTTCGACGTCTGCTGCTCCTTCTGAGCAGGCTGAGTGAGGTGTAGATCAGACACGTGGATATACTCTATCTCTGTCTTCTACCTCTGCTGTTCCTTCTGAGCAGGATGAGTGAGACACGTGGATATATCTCTGTCTTCTACCTCTGCTGTTCATTCTGAGCAGGCTGAGTGAGGTGTAGATCAGACACGTGGATATACTCTATCTCTGTCTTCTACCTCTGCTGTTCCTTCTGAGCAGGCTGAGTGAGGTGTAGATCAGACACGTGGATATACTCTATCTCTGTCTTTTACCTCTGCTGTTCCTTATGAGCAGCCTGAGTGAGATACGTGGATATACTCTATCTCTGTCTTCTACCTCTGCTGTTCCTTCTGAGCAGGCTGAGTGAGGTGTAGATCAGACACGTGGATATACTCTATCTCCGTCTTCTACCTCTGCTGTTCCTTCTGAGCAGGCTGAGTGAGACACGTGGATATACTCTATCTCTGTCTTCTACCTCTGCTGTTCCTTCTGAGTAGGCTGAGTGAGGTTTAGATCAGACACGTGGATATACTCTATCTCTGTCTTCTACCTCTGCTGTTCCTTCTGAGCAGGCTGAGTGAGGTGTAGATCACACACGTGGATATACTCTATCTCTGTCTTCTACCTCTGCTGTTCCTTCTGAGCAGGCTGAGTGAGGTGTAGATCAGACACGTGGATATACTCTATCTCCGTCTTCTACCTCTGCTGTTCCTTCTGAGCATGCTGAGTGAGACACGTGGATATACTCTATCTCTGTCTTCTACCTCTGCTGTTCCTTCTGAGTAGGCTTAGTGAGGTTTAGATCAGACACGTGGATATACTCTATCTCTGTCTTCTACCTCTGCTGTTCCTTCTGAGCAGGCTGAGTGAGGTGTAGATCACACACGTGGATATACTCTATCTCTGTCTTCTACCTCTGCTGTTCCTTCTGAGCAGGCTGAGTGTGGTGTAGATCACACACGTGGATATACTCTATCTCTGTCTTCTACCTATGCTGTTCCTTCTGAGCAGGCTGAGTGAGGCACGTGGATATACTCTATCTCTGTCTTCTACCTCTGCTGTTCCTTCTGAGCAGGCTGAGTGAGACACGTGGATATACTCTATATCTGTCTTCTAACTCTGCTGTTCCTTCTGAGCAGGCTGAGTGAGACACGTGGATATACTTTATATCTGTCTTCTACCTCTGCTGTTCCTTCTGAGCAGGCTGAGTGAGACACGTGGATATACTCTATATCTGTCTTCTACCTCTGCTGTTCCTTCTGCGCAGGCTGAGTGAGGTGTAGATTAGACACGTGGATATACTCTATCTCTGTCTTCTACCTCTGCTGTTCCTTCTGAGCAGGCTGAGTGAGACACGTGGATATACTCTATCTCTGTCTTCTACCTTTGCTGTTCCTTCTGAGCAGGCTGAGTGAGGTGTAGATCAGACACGTGGATATACTCTATCTCTGTCTTCTACCTGTGCTGTTCCTTCTGAGCAGGCTGAGTGAGACACGTGGATATACTCTATAACTGTCTTCTAGCTCTGCTGTTCCTTCTGAGCAGGCTGAGTGAGGTGTAGATCAGACACGTGGATATACTCTATCTCCGTCTTCTACCTCTGCTGTTCCTTCTGAGGAGGCTGAGTGAGACACGTGAATATACTCTATCTCTGTCTTCTACCTCTGCTGTTCCTTCTGAGCAGGCTGAGTGAGGTGTAGATTAGACACGTGGATATACTCTATCTCTGTCTTCTACCTCTGCTGTTCCTTCTGAGCAGGCTGAGTGAGACACGTGGATATACTCTATCTCTGTCTTCTACCTTTGCTGTTCCTTCTGAGCAGGCTGAGTGAGGTGTAGATCAGACACGTGGATATACTCTATCTCTGTCTTCTACCTGTGCTGTTCCTTCTGAGCAGGCTGAGTGAGACACGTGGATATACACTATAACTGTCTTCTACCTCTGCTGTTCCTTCTGAGCAGGCTGAGTGAGGTGTAGATCAGACACGTGGATATACTCTATCTCCGTCTTCTACCTCTGCTATTCCTTCTGAGCAGGCTGAGTGAGACACGTAGATATACTCTATCTCTGTCTTCTACCTCTGCTGTTCCTTCTGAGCAGGCTGAGTGAGACACGTGGATATACTCTATTTCTGTCTTCTACCTCTGCTGTTCCTTCTGAGTAGGCTGAGTGAGGTTTATATCAGACACGTGGATATACTCTATCTCTGACTTCTAACTCTGCTGTTCCTTCTGAGCAGGCTGAGTGATACACGTGGATATACTCTATCTCTGTCTTCTACCTCTGCTGTTCCTTCTGAGCAGGCTGAGTGAGACACGTGGATATACTCTATCTCTGTCTTCTACCTCTGATGTTCCTTCTGAACAGGCTGAGTGAGGTGTAGATCAGATACGTGGATATTCTCTATTTCTGTCTTTTACCTCTGCTGTTACTTCTGAGCAGGCTGAGTGAGACACTGGATATACTCTATCTCTGTCTTCTACCTCTGCTGTTCCTTCTGAGCAGGCTGAGTGAGATGTAGATCAGACACGTGGATATACTCTATCTCTGTCTTCTACCTCTGCTATTCCTTCTGAGCAGGATGAGTGAGTAACGTGGATATACTCTATCTCTGTCTTCTACCTCTGCTGTTCCTTCTGAGCAGGCTGAGTGAGATGTAGATCAGACACGTGGATATACTCTATCTCTGTCTTCTACCTCTGCTATTCCTTCTGAGCAGGATGAGTGAGTCACGTGGATATACTCTATCTCTGTCTTCTACCTCTGCTGTTCATTCTGAGCAGGCTGAGTGAGGTGTAGATCAGACACGTGGATATACTATATCTCTGTCTTCTACCTCTGCTGTTCCTTCTGAGCAGGCTGAGTGAGGTGTAGATCAGACACGTGAATATACTCTATCTCTGTCTTTTACCTCTGCAGTTCCTTATGAGCAGCCTGAGTGAGATACGTGGATATACTCTATCTCTGTCTTCTACCTCTGCTGTTCCTTCTGAGCAGGATGAGTGAGACACGTGGATATACTCTATCTCTGTCTTCTACCTCTGCTGTTCCTTCTGAGTAGGCTGAGTGAGGTGTAGATCAGACACGTGGATATACTCTCTCTCTGTCTTCTACCTCTGCTGTACCTTCTGAGCAGGCTATGTGAGACACGTGGATATACTCTATCTCTGTCTTCTACCTCTGCTGTTCCTTCTGAGTAGGCTGAGTGAGGTTTAGATCAGACACGTGGATATACTCTATCTCTGTCTTCTACCTCTGCTGTTCCTTCTGAGCAGGCTGAATGAGGTGTAGATCACACACGTGGATATACTCTATCTCTGTCTTCTACCTCTGCTGTTCCTTCTGAGCAGGCTGAGTGTGGTGTAGATCACACACGTGGATATACTCTATCTCTGTCTTCTACCTATGCTGTTCCTTCTGAGCAGGCTGAGTGAGACACGTGGATATACTCTATCTCTGTCTTCTACCTCTGCTGTTCCTTCTGAGCAGGCTGAGTGAGACACGTGGATATACTCTATATCTGTCTTCTAACTCTGCTGTTCCTTCGGAGCAGGCTGAGTGAGACACGTGGATATACTTTATATCTGTCTTCTACCTCTGCTGTTCCTTCTGAGCAGGCTGAGTGAGACACGTGGATATACTCTATATCTGTCTTCTACCTCTGCTGTTCCTTCTGCGCAGGCTGAGTGAGGTGTAGATTAGACACGTGGATATACTCTATCTCTGTCTTCTACCTCTGCTGTTCCTTCTGAGCAGGCTGAGTGAGACACGTGGATATACTCTATATCTGTCTTCTACCTTTGCTGTTCCTTCTGAGCAGGCTGAGTGAGGTGTAGATCAGACACGTGGATATACTCTATCTCTGTCTTCTACCTGTGCTGTTCCTTCTGAGCAGGCTGAGTGAGACACGTGGATATACTCTATAACTGTCTTCTAGCTCTGCTGTTCCTTCTGAGCAGGCTGAGTGAGGTGTAGATCAGACACGTGGATATACTCTATCTCTGTCTTTTACCTCTGCTGTTCCTTATGAGCAGCCTGAGTGAGATACGTGGATATACCCTATCTCTGTCTTCTACCTCTGCTGTTCCTTCTGAGCAGGATGAGTGAGACACGTGGATATACTCTATCTCTGTCTTCTACCTCTGCTGTTCCTTCTGAGTAGGCTGAGTGAGGTGTAGATCAGACACGTGGATATACTCTCTCTCTGTCTTCTACCTCTGCTGTACCTTCTGAGCAGGCTATGTGAGACACGTGGATATACTCTATCTCTGTCTTCTACCTCTGCTGTTCCTTCTGAGCAGGCTGAGTGAGGTGTAGATCAGACACGTGGATATACTCTATATCTGTATTCTACCTCTGCTGTTCCTTCTGGGCAGGCTGAGTGAGTTGTAGATCAGACACGTAGATATACTATATCTCTGTCTTCTAACTCTGCTGTTCCTTCTGAGCAGGCTGAGTGAATACACGTGGATATACTCTATCTCTGTCTTCTACTTCTGCTGTTCCTTCTGAGCAGGCTGAGTGAGGTGTATATCAGACACGTGGATATACTCTATCTCTGTCTTCTACCTCTGCTATTCCTTCTTAGCAGGATGAGTGAGACACGTGGATATACTCTATCTCTGACTTCTAACTCTGCTGTTCCTTCTGAGCAGGCTGAGTGATACACGTGGATATACTCTATCTCTGTCTTCTACCTCTGCTGTTCCTTCTGAGCAGGCTGAGTGAGACACGTGGATATACTCTATCTCTGTCTTCTACCTCTGCTGTTCCTTCTGAGCAGGCTGAGTGAGACACGTGGATATACTATATATCTGTCTTCTAACTCTGCTGTTCCTTCGGAGCAGGCTGAGTGAGACACGTGGATATACTTTATATCTGTCTTCTACCTCTGCTGTTCCTTCTGAGCAGGCTGAGTGAGACACGTGGATATACTATATATCTGTCTTCTACCTCTGCTGTTCCTTCTGCGCAGGCTGAGTGAGGTGTAGATTAGACACGTGGATATACTCTATCTCTGTCTTCTACCTCTGCTGTTCCTTCTGAGCAGGCTGAGTGAGACACGTGGATATACTCTATCTCTGTCTTCTACCTTTGCTGTTCCTTCTGAGCAGGCTGAGTGAGGTGTAGATCAGACACGTGGATATACTCTATCTCTGTCTTCTACCTGTGCTGTTCCTTCTGAGCAGGCTGAGTGAGACACGTGGATATACTCTATAACTGTCTTCTAGCTCTGCTGTTCCTTCTGAGCAGGCTGAGTGAGGTGTAGATCAGACACGTGGATATACTCTATCTCCGTCTTCTACCTCTGCTGTTCCTTCTGAGGAGGCTGAGTGAGACACGTGAATATACTCTATCTCTGTCTTCTACCTCTGCTGTTCCTTCTGAGCAGGCTGAGTGAGGTGTAGATTAGACACGTGGATATACTCTATCTCTGTCTTCTACCTCTGCTGTTCCTTCTGAGCAGGCTGAGTGAGACACGTGGATATACTCCATCTCTGTCTTCTACCTTTGCTGTTCCTTCTGAGCAGGCTGGGTGAGGTGTAGATCAGACACGTGGATATACTATATCTCTGTCTTCTACCTGTGCTGTTCCTTCTGAGCAGGCTGAGTGAGACACGTGGATATACACTATAACTGTCTTCTACCTCTGCTGTTCCTTCTGAGCAGGCTGACTGAGGTGTAGATCAGACACGTGGATATACTTTATCTCCGTCTTCTACCTCTGCTATTCCTTCTGAGCAGGCTGAGTGAGACACGTAGATATACTCTATCTCTGTCTTCTACCTCTGCTGTTCCTTCTGAGCAGGCTGAGTGAGACACGTGGATATACTCTATTTCTGTCTTCTACCTCTGCTGTTCCTTCTGAGTAGGCTGAGTGAGGTTTATATCAGACACGTGGATATACTCTATCTCTGACTTCTAACTCTGCTGTTCCGTCTGAGCAGGCTGAGTGAGACACGTGGATATACTCTATCTCTGTCTTCTACCTTTGCTGTTCCTTCTGAGCAGGCTGAGTGAGGTGTAGATCAGACACGTGGATATACTCTATCTCTGTCTTCTACCTGTGCTGTTCCTTCTGAGCAGGCTGAGTGAGACACGTGGATATACTCTATAACTGTCTTCTAGCTCTGCTGTTCCTTCTGAGCAGGCTGAGTGAGGTGTAGATCAGACACGTGGATATACTCTATCTCTGTCTTTTACCTCTGCTGTTCCTTATGAGCAGCCTGAGTGAGATACGTGGATATACTCTATCTCTGTCTTCTACCTCTGCTGTTCCTTCTGAGCAGGATGAGTGAGACACGTGGATATACTCTATCTCTGTCTTCTACCTCTGCTGTTCCTTCTGAGTAGGCTGAGTGAGGTGTAGATCAGACACGTGGATATACTCTCTCTCTGTCTTCTACCTCTGCTGTACCTTCTGAGCAGGCTATGTGAGACACGTGGATATACTCTATCTCTGTCTTCTACCTCTGCTGTTCCTTCTGAGCAGGCTGAGTGAGGTGTAGATCAGACACGTGGATATACTCTATATCTGTATTCTACCTCTGCTGTTCCTTCTGGGCAGGCTGAGTGAGTTGTAGATCAGACACGTAGATATACTATATCTCTGTCTTCTAACTCTGCTGTTCCTTCTGAGCAGGCTGAGTGAATACACGTGGATATACTCTATCTCTGTCTTCTACTTCTGCTGTTCCTTCTGAGCAGGCTGAGTGAGGTGTATATCAGACACGTGGATATACTCTATTTCTGTCTTCTACCTCTGCTATTCCTTCTTAGCAGGATGAGTGAGACACGTGGATATACTCTATCTCTGACTTCTAACTCTGCTGTTCCTTCTGAGCAGGCTGAGTGATACACGTGGATATACTCTATCTCTGTCTTCTACCTCTGCTGTTCCTTCTGAGCAGGCTGAGTGAGACACGTGGATATACTCTATCTCTGTCTTCTACCTCTGCTGTTCCTTCTGAGCAGGCTGAGTGAGACACGTGGATATACTATATATCTGTCTTCTAACTCTGCTGTTCCTTCGGAGCAGGCTGAGTGAGACACGTGGATATACTTTATATCTGTCTTCTACCTCTGCTGTTCCTTCTGAGCAGGCTGAGTGAGACACGTGGATATACTCTATATCTGTCTTCTACCTCTGCTGTTCCTTCTGCGCAGGCTGAGTGAGGTGTAGATTAGACACGTGGATATACTCTATCTCTGTCTTCTACCTCTGCTGTTCCTTCTGAGCAGGCTGAGTGAGACACGTGGATATACTCTATCTCTGTCTTCTACCTTTGCTGTTCCTTCTGAGCAGGCTGAGTGAGGTGTAGATCAGACACGTGGATATACTCTATCTCTGTCTTCTACCTGTGCTGTTCCTTCTGAGCAGGCTGAGTGAGACACGTGGATATACTCTATAACTGTCTTCTAGCTCTGCTGTTCCTTCTGAGCAGGCTGAGTGAGGTGTAGATCAGACACGTGGATATACTCTATCTCCGTCTTCTACCTCTGCTGTTCCTTCTGAGGAGGCTGAGTGAGACACGTGAATATACTCTATCTCTGTCTTCTACCTCTGCTGTTCCTTCTGAGCAGGCTGAGTGAGGTGTAGATTAGACACGTGGATATACTCTATCTCTGTCTTCTACCTCTGCTGTTCCTTCTGAGCAGGCTGAGTGAGACACGTGGATATACTCCATCTCTGTCTTCTACCTTTGCTGTTCCTTCTGAGCAGGCTGGGTGAGGTGTAGATCAGACACGTGGATATACTATATCTCTGTCTTCTACCTGTGCTGTTCCTTCTGAGC
This sequence comes from Crossaster papposus, assembly GCA_037893245.1. Taxonomy (NCBI): domain Eukaryota; kingdom Metazoa; phylum Echinodermata; class Asteroidea; order Velatida; family Solasteridae; genus Crossaster; species Crossaster papposus. Next base: position 174,606 of record JBAIAA010000620.1, read on the forward strand.
AGGCTGAGTGAGACACGTGGATATACACTATAACTGTCTTCTACCTCTGCTGTTCCTTCTGAGCAGGCTGAGTGAGACACGTGGATATACTCTATCTCTGTCTTCTACCTCTGCTGTTCCTTCTGAGCAGGCTGAGTGATACACGTGGATATACTCTATCTCTGTCTTCTACCTCTGCTGTTCCTTCTGAGCAGGCTGAGTGAGACACGTGGATATACTCTATCTCTGTCTTCTACCTCTGCTGTTCCTTCTGAGCAGGCTGAGTGAGACACGTGGATATACTATATATCTGTCTTCTAACTCTGCTGTTCCTTCGGAGCAGGCTGAGTGAGACACGTGGATATACTTTATATCTGTCTTCTACCTCTGCTGTTCCTTCTGAGCAGGCTGAGTGAGACACGTGGATATACTCTATATCTGTCTTCTACCTCTGCTGTTCCTTCTGCGCAGGCTGAGTGAGGTGTAGATTAGACACGTGGATATACTCTATCTCTGTCTTCTACCTCTGCTGTTCCTTCTGAGCAGGCTGAGTGAGACACGTGGATATACTCTATCTCTGTCTTCTACCTTTGCTGTTCCTTCTGAGCAGGCTGAGTGAGGTGTAGATCAGACACGTGGATATACTCTATCTCTGTCTTCTACCTGTGCTGTTCCTTCTGAGCAGGCTGAGTGAGACACGTGGATATACTCTATAACTGTCTTCTAGCTCTGCTGTTCCTTCTGAGCAGGCTGAGTGAGGTGTAGATCAGACACGTGGATATACTCTATCTCCGTCTTCTACCTCTGCTGTTCCTTCTGAGGAGGCTGAGTGAGACACGTGAATATACTCTATCTCTGTCTTCTACCTCTGCTGTTCCTTCTGAGCAGGCTGAGTGAGGTGTAGATTAGACACGTGGATATACTCTATCTCTGTCTTCTACCTCTGCTGTTCCTTCTGAGCAGGCTGAGTGAGACACGTGGATATACTCCATCTCTGTCTTCTACCTTTGCTGTTCCTTCTGAGCAGGCTGGGTGAGGTGTAGATCAGACACGTGGATATACTATATCTCTGTCTTCTACCTGTGCTGTTCCTTCTGAGCAGGCTGAGTGAGACACGTGGATATACACTATAACTGTCTTCTACCTCTGCTGTTCCTTCTGAGCAGGCTGACTGAGGTGTAGATCAGACACGTGGATATACTTTATCTCCGTCTTCTACCTCTGCTATTCCTTCTGAGCAGGCTGAGTGAGACACGTAGATATACTCTATCTCTGTCTTCTACCTCTGCTGTTCCTTCTGAGCAGGCTGAGTGAGACACGTGGATATACTCTATTTCTGTCTTCTACCTCTGCTGTTCCTTCTGAGTAGGCTGAGTGAGGTTTATATCAGACACGTGGATATACTCTATCTCTGACTTCTAACTCTGCTGTTCCGTCTGAGCAGGCTGAGTGATACACGTGGATATACTCTATCTCTGTCTTCTACCTCTGCTGTTCCTTCTGAGCAGGCTGAGTGAGACACGTGGATATACTCTATCTCTGTATTATACCTCTGCTGTTCCTTCTGAGCAGGCTGAGTGAGACACGTGGATATACTCTATCTCTGTCTTCTACCTCTGATGTTCCTTCTGAACAGGCTGAGTGAGGTGTAGATCAGATACGTGGATATTCTCTATTTCTGTCTTTTACCTCTGCTGTTACTTCTGAGCAGGCTGAGTGAGACACGTGGATATACTCTATCTCTGTCTTCTACCTCTGCTGTTCCTTCTGAGCAGGCTGAGTGAGATGTAGATCAGACACGTGGATATACTCTATCTCTGTCTTCTACCTCTGCTATTCCTTCTGAGCAGGATGAGTGAGTCACGTGGATATACTCTATCTCTGTCTTCTACCTCTGCTGTTCCTTCTGAGCAGGCTGAGTGAGATGTAGATCAGACACGTGGATATACTCTATCTCTGTCTTCTACCTCTGCTATTCCTTCTGAGCAGGATGAGTGAGTCACGTGGATATACTCTATCTCTGTCTTCTACCTCTGCTGTTCATTCTGAGCAGGCTGAGTGAGGTGTAGATCAGACACGTGGATATACTATATCTCTGTCTTCTACCTCTGCTGTTCCTTCTGAGCAGGCTGAGTGAGGTGTAGATCAGACACGTGGATATACTCTATCTCTGTCTTTTACCTCTGCTGTTCCTTATGAGCAGCCTGAGTGAGATACGTGGATATACTCTATCTCTGTCTTCTACATCTGCTGTTCCTTCTGAGCAGGATGAGTGAGACACGTGGATATACTCTATCTCTGTCTTCTACCTCTGCTGTTCCTTCTGAGTAGGCTGAGTGAGGTGTAGATCAGACACGTGGATATACTCTCTCTCTGTCTTCTACCTCTGCTGTACCTTCTGAGCAGGCTATGTGAGACACGTGGATATACTCTATCTCTGTCTTCTACCTCTGCTGTTCCTTCTGAGCAGGCTGAGTGAGGTGTAGATCAGACACGTGGATATACTCTATATCTGTATTCTACCTCTGCTGTTCCTTCTGGGCAGGCTGAGTGAGTTGTAGATCAGACACGTGGATATACTATATCTCTGTCTTCTAACTCTGCTGTTCCTTCTGAGCAGGCTGAGTGAATACACGTGGATATACTCTATCTCTGTCTTCTACTTCTGCTGTTCCTTCTGAGCAGGCTGAGTGAGGTGTATATCAGACACGTGGATATACTCTATCTCTGTCTTCTACCTCTGCTATTCCTTCTTAGCAGGATGAGTGAGACACGTGGATATACTCTATCTCTGTCTTTTACCTCTGCTGTTCTTTCTGAGCAGGATGAGTGAGACACGTGGATATACTCTATCTCTGTATTATACCTCTGCTGTTCCTTCTGAGCAGGCTGAGTGAGACACGTGGATATACTCTATCTCTGTCTTCTACCTCTGATGTTCCTTCTGAACAGGCTGAGTGAGGTGTAGATCAGATACGTGGATATTCTCTATTTCTGTCTTTTACCTCTGCTGTTACATCTGAGCAGGCTGAGTGAGACACGTGGATATACTCTATCTCTGTCTTCTACCTCTGCTGTTCCTTCTGAGCAGGCTGAGTGAGATGTAGATCAGACACGTGGATATACTCTATCTCTGTCTTCTACCTCTGCTATTCCTTCTGAGCAGGATGAGTGAGTCACGTGGATATACTCTATCTCTGTCTTCTACCTCTGCTGTTCCTTCTGAGCAGGCTGAGTGAGATGTAGATCAGACACGTGGATATACTCTATCTCTGTCTTCTACCTCTGCTATTCCTTCTGAGCAGGATGAGTGAGTCACGTGGATATACTCTATCTCTGTCTTCTACCTCTGCTGTTCATTCTGAGCAGGCTGAGTGAGGTGTAGATCAAACACGTGGATATACTATATCTCTGTCTTCTACCTCTGCTGTTCCTTCTGAGCAGGCTGAGTGAGGTCTAGATCAGACACGTGGATATACTATATCTCTGTCTTCTACCTCTGCTGTTCCTTCTGAGCAGCCTGAGTGAGACACGTGGATATACTCTATCTCTGTCTCCTACCTCTGCTTTTGCTTCTGAGCAGGCTGAGTGAGGTGTAGATCAGACACGTGGATATACTCTATCTCTGTCTTCTACCTCTTCTGTTCCTTTTGAGCAGGCTGAGTGAGACACGTGGATATACTATATCTCTGTCTTCTACCTCTGCTGTTCCTTCTGAGCAGGCTGAGTGAGGTGTAGATCAGACACGTGGATATACTCTATCTCTGTCTTTTACCTCTGCTGTTCCTTATGAGCAGCCTGAGTGAGATACGTGGATATACTCTATCTCTGTCTTCTACCTCTGCTGTTCCTTCTGAGCAGGATGAGTGAGACACGTGGATATACTCTATCTCTGTCTTCTACCTCTGCTGTTCCTTCTGAGTAGGCTGAGTGAGGTGTAGATCAGACACGTGGATATACTCTCTCTCTGTCTTCTACCTCTGCTGTACCTTCTGAGCAGGCTATGTGAGACACGTGGATATACTCTATCTCTGTCTTCTACCTCTGCTGTTCCTTCTGAGTAGGCTGAGTGAGGTTTAGATCAGACACGTGGATATACTCTATCTCTGTCTTCTACCTCTGCTGTTCCTTCTGAGCAGGCTGAGTGAGGTGTAGATCACACACGTGGATATACTATATCTCTGTCTTCTACCTCTGCTGTTCCTTCTGAGCAGGCTGAGTGTGGTGTAGATCACACACGTGGATATACTCTATCTCTGTCTTCTACCTATGCTGTTCCTTCTGAGCAGGCTGAGTGAGACACGTGGATATACTCTATCTCTGTCTTCTACCTCTGCTGTTCCTTCTGAGCAGGCTGAGTGAGACACGTGGATATACTCTATATCTGTCTTCTAACTCTGCTGTTCCTTCTGAGCAGGCTGAGTGAGACACGTGGATATACTTTATATCTGTCTTCTACCTCTGCTGTTTCTTCTGAGCAGGCTGAGTGAGACACGTGGATATACTCTATCTCTGTCTTCTACCTCTGCTGTTCCTTCTGAGCAGGCTGAGTGAGATGTAGATCAGACACGTGGATATACTCTATCTCTGTCTTCTACCTCTGCTATTCCTTCTGAGCAGGATGAGTGAGTCACGTGGATATACTCTATCTCTGTCTTCTACCTCTGCTGTTCCTTCTGAGCAGGCTGAGTGAGATGTAGATCAGACACGTGGATATACTCTATCTCTGTCTTCTACCTCTGCTATTCCTTCTGAGCAGGATGAGTGAGTCACGTGGATATACTCTATCTCTGTCTTCTACCTCTGCTGTTCCTTCTGAGCAGGCTGAGTGAGGTGTAGATCAGACACGTGGATATACTATATCTCTGTCTTCTACCTCTGCTGTTCCTTCTGAGCAGCCTGAGTGAGACACGTGGATATACTCTATCTCTGTCTCCTACCTCTGCTTTTGCTTCTGAGCAGGCTGAGTGAGGTGTAGATCAGACACGTGGATATACTCTATCTCTGTCTTCTACCTCTTCTGTTCCTTCTGAGCAGGCTGAGTGAGACACGTGGATATACTATATCTCTGTCTTCTACCTCTGCTGTTCCTTCTGAGCAGGCTGAGTGAGGTGTAGATCAGACACGTGGATATACTCTATCTCTGTCTTCTACCTCTGCTATTCCTTCTGAGCAGGATGAGTGAGTCACGTGGATATACTCTATCTCTGTCTTCTACCTCTGCTGTTCATTCTGAGCAGGCTGAGTGAGGTGTAGATCAGACACGTGGATATACTATATCTCTGTCTTCTACCTCTGCTGTTCCTTCTGAGCAGGCTGAGTGAGGTGTAGATCAGACACGTGGATATACTCTATCTCTGTCTTTTACCTCTGCTGTTCCTTGAGAGCAGCCTGAGTGAGATACGTGGATATACTCTATCTCTGTCTTCTACATCTGCTGTTCCTTCTGAGCAGGATGAGTGAGACACGTGGATATACTCTATCTCTGTCTTCTACCTCTGCTGTTCCTTCTGAGTAGGCTGAGTGAGGTGTAGATCAGACACGTGGATATACTCTCTCTCTGTCTTCTACCTCTGCTGTACCTTCTGAGCAGGCTATGTGAGACACGTGGATATACTCTATCTCTGTCTTCTACCTCTGCTGTTCCTTCTGAGCAGGCTGAGTGAGGTGTAGATCAGACACGTGGATATACTCTATATCTGTATTCTACCTCTGCTGTTCCTTCTGGGCAGGCTGAGTGAGTTGTAGATCAGACACGTGGATATACTATATCTCTGTCTTCTAACTCTGCTGTTCCTTCTGAGCAGGCTGAGTGAATACACGTGGATATACTCTATCTCTGTCTTCTAATTCTGCTGTTCCTTCTGAGCAGGCTGAGTGAGGTGTATATCAGACACGTGGATATACTCTATCTCTGTCTTCTACCTCTGCTATTCCTTCTTAGCAGGATGAGTGAGACACGTGGATATACTCTATCTCTGTCTTTTACCTCTGCTGTTCTTTCTGAGCAGGATGAGTGAGACACGTGGATATACTCTATCTCTGTATTATACCTCTGCTGTTCCTTCTGAGCAGGCTGAGTGAGACACGTGGATATACTCTATCTCTGTCTTCTACCTCTGATGTTCCTTCTGAACAGGCTGAGTGAGGTGTAGATCAGATACGTGGATATTCTCTATTTCTGTCTTTTACCTCTGCTGTTACATCTGAGCAGGCTGAGTGAGACACGTGGATATACTCTATCTCTGTCTTCAACCTCTGCTGTTCCTTCTGAGCAGGCTGAGTGAGATGTAGATCAGACACGTGGATATACTCTATCTCTGTCTTCTACCTCTGCTATTCCTTCTGAGCAGGATGAGTGAGTCACGTGGATATACTCTATCTCTGTCTTCTACCTCTGCTGTTCCTTCTGAGCAGGCTGAGTGAGATGTAGATCATACACGTGGATATACTCTATCTCTGTCTTCTACCTCTGCTATTCCTTCTGAGCAGGATGAGTGAGTCACGTGGATATACTCTATCTCTGTCTTCTACCTCTGCTGTTCATTCTGAGCAGGCTGAGTGAGGTGTAGATCAAACACGTGGATATACTATATCTCTGTCTTCTACCTCTGCTGTTCCTTCTGAGCAGGCTGAGTGAGGTCTAGATCAGACACGTGGATATACTATATCTCTGTCTTCTACCTCTGCTGTTCCTTCTGAGCAGCCTGAGTGAGACACGTGGATATACTCTATCTCTGTCTCCTACCTCTGCTTTTGCTTCTGAGCAGGCTGAGTGAGGTGTAGATCAGACACGTGGATATACTCTATCTCTGTCTTCTACCTCTTCTGTTCCTTTTGAGCAGGCTGAGTGAGACACGTGGATATACTATATCTCTGTCTTCTACCTCTGCTGTTCCTTCTGAGCAGGCTGAGTGAGGTGTAGATCAGACACGTGGATATACTCTATCTCTGTCTTTTACCTCTGCTGTTCCTTATGAGCAGCCTGAGTGAGATACGTGGATATACTCTATCTCTGTCTTCTACCTCTGCTGTTCCTTCTGAGCAGGATGAGTGAGACACGTGGATATACTCTATCTCTGTCTTCTACCTCTGCTGTTCCTTCTGAGTAGGCTGAGTGAGGTGTAGATCAGACACGTGGATATACTCTCTCTCTGTCTTCTACCTCTGCTGTACCTTCTGAGCAGGCTATGTGAGACACGTGGATATACTCTATCTCTGTCTTCTACCTCTGCTGTTCCTTCTGAGTAGGCTGAGTGAGGTTTAGATCAGACACGTGGATATACTCTATCTCTGTCTTCTACCTCTGCTGTTCCTTCTGAGCAGGCTGAGTGAGGTGTAGATCACACACGTGGATATACTATATCTCTGTCTTCTACCTCTGCTGTTCCTTCTGAGCAGGCTGAGTGTGGTGTAGATCACACACGTGGATATACTCTATCTCTGTCTTCTACCTATGCTGTTCCTTCTGAGCAGGCTGAGTGAGACACGTGGATATACTCTATCTCTGTCTTCTACCTCTGCTGTTCCTTCTGAGCAGGCTGAGTGAGACACGTGGATATACTCTATATCTGTCTTCTAACTCTGCTGTTCCTTCTGAGCAGGCTGAGTGAGACACGTGGATATACTTTATATCTGTCTTCTACCTCTGCTGTTACTTCTGAGCAGGCTGAGTGAGACACGTGGATATACTCTATCTCTGTCTTCTACCTCTGCTGTTCCTTCTGAGCAGGCTTAGTGAGGTGTAGATCAGACACGTGGATATACTCTATCTCTGTCTTCTACCTCTGCTGTTCCTTCTGAGCAGCCTGAATGAGGTGTAGATCAGACACGTGGATATACTACATCTCTGTCTTCTACCTCTGCTGTTCCTTCTGAGCAGGCTTAGTGAGGTGTAGATCAGACACTTGGATATACTCTATCTCTGTCTTCTACCTCTGCTATTCCTTCTGAGCAGCATGAGTGAGACACGTGGATATACTCTATTTCTATCTTCTACCTCTGCTGTTCCTTCTGAGCAGGCTGAGTGAGGTGTAGATCAGACACGTGGATATACTCTATCTCTGTCTTCTACCTCTGCTGTTCCTTCTGAGCAGGCTGAGTGAGACACGTGGATATACTCTATCTCTGTCTTCTACCTATGCTGTTCCTTCTGAGCAGGATGAGTGAGTCACGTGGATATACTCTATCTCTGTCTTCTACCTCTGCTGTTCCTTCTGAGCAGGCTGAGTGAGATGTAGATCAGACACGTGGATATACTCTATCTCTGTCTTCTACCTCTGCTATTCCTTCTGAGCAGGATGAGTGAGTCACGTGGATATACTCTATCTCTGTCTTCTACCTCTGCTGTTCATTCTGAGCAGGCTGAGTGAGGTGTAGATCAAACACGTGGATATACTATATCTCTGTCTTCTACCTCTGCTGTTCCTTCTGAGCAGGCTGAGTGAGGTCTAGATCAGACACGTGGATATACTATATCTCTGTCTTCTACCTCTGCTGTTCCTTCTGAGCAGCCTGAGTGAGACACGTGGATATACTCTATCTCTGTCTCCTACCTCTGCTTTTGCTTCTGAGCAGGCTGAGTGAGGTGTAGATCAGACACGTGGATATACTCTATCTCTGTCTTCTACCTCTTCTGTTCCTTCTGAGCAGGCTGAGTGAGACACGTGGATATACTATATCTCTGTCTTCTACCTCTGCTGTTCCTTCTGAGCAGGCTGAGTGAGATGTAGATCATACACGTGGATATACTCTATCTCTGTCTTCTACCTCTGCTATTCCTTCTGAGCAGGATGAGTGAGTCACGTGGATATACTCTATCTCTGTCTTCTACCTCTGCTGTTCATTCTGAGCAGGCTGAGTGAGGTGTAGATCAAACACGTGGATATACTATATCTCTGTCTTCTACCTCTGCTGTTCCTTCTGAGCAGGCTGAGTGAGGTCTAGATCAGACACGTGGATATACTATATCTCTGTCTTCTACCTCTGCTGTTCCTTCTGAGCAGCCTGAGTGAGACACGTGGATATACTCTATCTCTGTCTCCTACCTCTGCTTTTGCTTCTGAGCAGGCTGAGTGAGGTGTAGATCAGACACGTGGATATACTCTATCTCTGTCTTCTACCTCTTCTGTTCCTTTTGAGCAGGCTGAGTGAGACACGTGGATATACTATATCTCTGTCTTCTACCTCTGCTGTTCCTTCTGAGCAGGCTGAGTGAGGTGTAGATCAGACACGTGGATATACTCTATCTCTGTCTTTTACCTCTGCTGTTCCTTATGAGCAGCCTGAGTGAGATACGTGGATATACTCTATCTCTGTCTTCTACCTCTGCTGTTCCTTCTGAGCAGGATGAGTGAGACACGTGGATATACTCTATCTCTGTCTTCTACCTCTGCTGTTCCTTCTGAGTAGGCTGAGTGAGGTGTAGATCAGACACGTGGATATACTCTCTCTCTGTCTTCTACCTCTGCTGTACCTTCTGAGCAGGCTATGTGAGACACGTGGATATACTCTATCTCTGTCTTCTACCTCTGCTGTTCCTTCTGAGTAGGCTGAGTGAGGTTTAGATCAGACACGTGGATATACTCTATCTCTGTCTTCTACCTCTGCTGTTCCTTCTGAGCAGGCTGAGTGAGGTGTAGATCACACACGTGGATATACTTTATCTCTGTCTTCTACCTCTGCTGTTCCTTCTGAGCAGGCTGAGTGTGGTGTAGATCACACACGTGGATATACTCTATCTCTGTCTTCTACCTATGCTGTTCCTTCTGAGCAGGCTGAGTGAGACACGTGGATATACTCTATCTCTGTCTTCTACCTCTGCTGTTCCTTCTGAGCAGGCTGAGTGAGACACGTGGATATACTCTATATCTGTCTTCTAACTCTGCTGTTCCTTCTGAGCAGGCTGAGTGAGACACGTGGATATACTTTATATCTGTCTTCTACCTCTGCTGTTACTTCTGAGCAGGCTGAGTGAGACACGTGGATATACTCTATCTCTGTCTTCTACCTCTGCTGTTCCTTCTGAGCAGGCTTAGTGAGGTGTAGATCAGACACGTGGATATACTCTATCTCTGTCTTCTACCTCTGCTGTTCCTTCTGAGCAGCCTGAATGAGGTGTAGATCAGACACGTGGATATACTACATCTCTGTCTTCTACCTCTGCTGTTCCTTCTGAGCAGGCTTAGTGAGGTGTAGATCAGACACTTGGATATACTCTATCTCTGTCTTCTACCTCTGCTATTCCTTCTGAGCAGCATGAGTGAGACACGTGGATATACTCTATTTCTATCTTCTACCTCTGCTGTTCCTTCTGAGCAGGCTGAGTGAGGTGTAGATCAGACACGTGGATATACTCTATCTCTGTCTTCTACCTCTGCTGTTCCTTCTGAGCAGGCTGAGTGAGACACGTGGATATACTCTATCTCTGTCTTCTACCTATGCTGTTCCTTCTGAGCAGGATGAGTGAGTCACGTGGATATACTCTATCTCTGTCTTCTACCTCTGCTGTTCCTTCTGAGCAGGCTGAGTGAGATGTAGATCAGACACGTGGATATACTCTATCTCTGTCTTCTACCTCTGCTATTCCTTCTGAGCAGGATGAGTGAGTCACGTGGATATACTCTATCTCTGTCTTCTACCTCTGCTGTTCATTCTGAGCAGGCTGAGTGAGGTGTAGATCAAACACGTGGATATACTATATCTCTGTCTTCTACCTCTGCTGTTCCTTCTGAGCAGGCTGAGTGAGGTCTAGATCAGACACGTGGATATACTATATATCTGTCTTCTACCTCTGCTGTTCCTTCTGAGCAGCCTGAGTGAGACACGTGGATATACTCTATCTCTGTCTCCTACCTCTGCTTTTGCTTCTGAGCAGGCTGAGTGAGGTGTAGATCAGACACGTGGATATACTCTATCTCTGTCTTCTACCTCTTCTGTTTCTTCTGAGCAGGCTGAGTGAGACACGTGGATATACTATATCTCTGTCTTCTACCTCTGCTGTTCCTTCTGAGCAGGCTGAGTGAGGTGTAGATCAGACACGTGGATATACTCTATCTCTGTCTTTTACCTCTGCTGTTCCTTATGAGCAGCCTGAGTGAGATACGTGGATATACTCTATCTCTGTCTTCTACCTCTGCTGTTCCTTCTGAGCAGGATGAGTGAGACACGTGGATATACTCTATCTCTGTCTTCTACCTCTGCTGTTCCTTCTGAGTAGGCTGAGTGAGGTGTAGATCAGACACGTGGATATACTCTCTCTCTGTCTTCTACCTCTGCTGTACCTTCTGAGCAGGCTATGTGAGACACGTGGATATACTCTATCTCTGTCTTCTACCTCTGCTGTTCCTTCTGAGTAGGCTGAGTGAGGTTTAGATCAGACACGTGGATATACTCTATCTCTGTCTTCTACCTCTGCTGTTCCTTCTGAGCAGGCTGAGTGAGGTGTAGATCACACACGTGGATATACTCTATCTCTGTCTTCTACCTCTGCTGTTCCTTCTGAGCAGGCTGAGTGTGGTGTAGATCACACACGTGGATATACTCTATCTCTGTCTTCTACCTATGCTGTTCCTTCTGAGCAGGCTGAGTGAGACACGTGGATATACTCTATCTCTGTCTTCTACCTCTGCTGTTCCTTCTGAGCAGGCTGAGTGAGACACGTGGATATACTCTATATCTGTCTTCTAACTCTGCTGTTCCTTCTGAGCAGGCTGAGTGAGACACGTGGATATACTTTATATCTGTCTTCTACCTCTGCTGTTCCTTCTGAGCAGGCTGAGTGAGACACGTGGATATACTCTATATCTGTCTTTTACCTCTGCTGTTCCTTCTGCGCAGGCTGAGTGAGGTGTAGATTAGACACGTGGATATACTCTATCTCTGTCTTCTACCTCTGCTGTTCCTTCTGAGCAGGCTGAGTGAGACACGTGGATATACTCTATCTCTGTCTTCTACCTTTGCTGTTCCTTTTGAGCAGGCTGAGTGAGGTGTAGATCAGACACGTGGATATACTCTATCTCTGTCTTCTACCTTTGCTGTTCCTTCTGAGCAGGCTGAGTGAGGTGTAGATCAGACACGTGGATATACTCTATCTCTGTCTTCTACCTGTACTGTTCCTTCTGAGCAGGCTGAGTGAGACACGTGGATATACACTATAACTGTCTTCTACCTCTGCTGTTCCTTCTGAGCAGGCTGAGTGAGGTGTAGATCAGACACGCGGATATACTCTATCTCCGTCTTTTACCTCTGCTATTCCTTCTGAGCAGGCTGAGTGAGACACGTAGATATACTCTATCTCTGTCTTCTACCTCTGCTGTTCCTTCTGAGCAGGCTGAGTGAGACACGTGGATATACTCTATTTCTGTCTTCTACCTCTGCTGTTCCTTCTGAGTAGGCTGAGTGAGGTTTATATCAGACACGTGGATATACTCTATCTCTGACTTCTAACTCTGCTGTTCCTTCTGAGCAGGCTGAGTGATACACGTGGATATACTCTATCTCTGTATTATACCTCTGCTGTTCCTTCTGAGCAGGCTGAGTGAGACACGTGGATATACTCTATCTCTGTCTTCTACCTCTGATGTTCCTTCTGAACAGGCTGAGTGAGGTGTAGATCAGATACGTGGATATTCTCTATTTCTGTCTTTTACCTCTGCTGTTACTTCTGAGCAGGCTGAGTGAGACACGTGGATATACTCTATCTCTGTCTTCTACCTCTGCTGTTCCTTCTGAGCAGGCTGAGTGAGATGTAGATCAGACACGTGGATATACTCTATCTCTGTCTTCTACCTCTGCTATTCCTTCTGAGCAGGATGAGTGAGTCACGTGGATATACTCTATCTCTGTCTTCTACCTCTGCTGTTCCTTCTGAGCAGGCTGAGTGAGATGTAGATCAGACACGTGGATATACTCTATCTCTGTCTTCTACCTCTGCTATTCCTTCTGAGCAGGATGAGTGAGTCACGTGGATATACTCTATCTCTGTCTTCTACCTCTGCTGTTCATTCTGAGCAGGCTGAGTGAGGTGTAGATCAAACACGTGGATATACTATATCTCTGTCTTCTACCTCTGCTGTTCCTTCTGAGCAGGCTGAGTGAGGTCTAGATCAGACACGTGGATATACTATATCTCTGTCTTCTACCTCTGCTGTTCCTTCTGAGCAGCCTGAGTGAGACACGTGGATATACTCTATCTCTGTCTCCTACCTCTGCTTTTGCTTCTGAGCAGGCTGAGTGAGGTGTAGATCAGACACGTGGATATACTCTATCTCTGTCTTCTACCTCTTCTGTTCCTTCTGAGCAGGCTGAGTGAGACACGTGGATATACTATATCTCTGTCTTCTACCTCTGCTGTTCCTTCTGAGCAGGCTGAGTGAGGTGTAGATCAGACACGTGGATATACTCTATCTCTGTCTTTTACCTCTGCTGTTCCTTATGAGCAGCCTGAGTGAGATACGTGGATATACTCTATCTCTGTCTTCTACCTCTGCTGTTCCTTCTGAGGAGGATGAGTGAGACACGTGGATATACTCTATCTCTGTCTTCTACCTCTGCTGTTCCTTCTGAGTAGGCTGAGTGAGGTGTAGATCAGACACGTGGATATACTCTCTCTCTGTCTTCTACCTCTGCTGTACCTTCTGAGCAGGCTATGTGAGACACGTGGATATACTCTATCTCTGTCTTCTACCTCTGCTGTTCCTTCTGAGTAGGCTGAGTGAGGTTTAGATCAGACACGTGGATATACTCTATCTCTGTCTTCTACCTCTGCTGTTCCTTCTGAGCAGGCTGAGTGAGGTGTAGATCACACACGTGGATATACTCTATCTCTGTCTTCTACCTCTGCTGTTCCTTCTGAGCAGGCTGAGTGTGGTGTAGATCACACACGTGGATATACTCTATCTCTGTCTTCTACCTATGCTGTTCCTTCTGAGCAGGCTGAGTGAGACACGTGGATATACTCTATCTCTGTCTTCTACCTCTGCTGTTCCTTCTGAGCAGGCTGAGTGAGACACGTGGATATACTCTATATCTGTCTTCTAACTCTGCTGTTCCTTCTGAGCAGGCTGAGTGAGACACGTGGATATACTTTATATCTGTCTTCTACCTCTGCTGTTCCTTCTGAGCAGGCTGAGTGAGACACGTGGATATACTCTATATCTGTCTTCTACCTCTGCTGTTCCTTCTGCGCAGGCTGAGTGAGGTGTAGATTAGACACGTGGATATACTCTATCTCTGTCTTCTACCTCTGCTGTTCCTTCTGAGCAGGCTGAGTGAGACACGTGGATATACTCTATCTCTGTCTTCTACCTTTGCTGTTCCTTCTGAGCAGGCTGAGTGAGGTGTAGATCAGACACGTGGATATACTCTATCTCTGTCTTCTACCTTTGCTGTTCCTTCTGAGCAGGCTGAGTGAGGTGTAGATCAGACACGTGGATATACTCTATCTCTGTCTTCTACCTGTACTGTTCCTTCTGAGCAGGCTGAGTGAGACACGTGGATATACACTATAACTGTCTTCTACCTCTGCTGTTCCTTCTGAGCAGGCTGAGTGAGACACGTGGATATACTCTATCTCTGTCTTCTACCTCTGCTGTTCCTTCTGAGCAGGCTGAGTGAGATGTAGATCAGACACGTGGATATACTCTATCTCTGTCTTCTACCTCTGCTATTCCTTCTGAGCAGGATGAGTGAGTCACGTGGATATACTCTATCTCTGTCTTCTACCTCTGCTGTTCCTTCTGAGCAGGCTGAGTGAGATGTAGATCAGACACGTGGATATACTCTATCTCTGTCTTCTACCTCTGCTATTCCTTCTGAGCAGGATGAGTGAGTCACGTGGATATACTCTATCTCTGTCTTCTACCTCTGCTGTTCATTCTGAGCAGGCTGAGTGAGGTGTAGATCAAACACGTGGATATACTATATCTCTGTCTTCTACCTCTGCTGTTCCTTCTGAGCAGGCTGAGTGAGGTCTAGATCAGACACGTGGATATACTATATCTCTGTCTTCTACCTCTGCTGTTCCTTCTGAGCAGGCTGAGTGAGATGTAGATCAGACACGTGGATATACTCTATCTCTGTCTTCTACCTCTGCTATTCCTTCTGAGCAGGATGAGTGAGTCACGTGGATATACTCTATCTCTGTCTTCTACCTCTGCTGTTCATTCTGAGCAGGCTGAGTGAGGTGTAGATCAAACACGTGGATATACTATATCTCTGTCTTCTACCTCTGCTGTTCCTTCTGAGCAGGCTGAGTGAGGTCTAGATCAGACACGTGGATATACTATATCTCTGTCTTCTACCTCTGCTGTTCCTTCTGAGCAGCCTGAGTGAGACACGTGGATATACTCTATCTCTGTCTCCTACCTCTGCTTTTGCTTCTGAGCAGGCTGAGTGAGGTGTAGATCAGACACGTGGATATACTCTATCTCTGTCTTCTACCTCTTCTGTTCCTTCTGAGCAGGCTGAGTGAGACACGTGGATATACTATATCTCTGTCTTCTACCTCTGCTGTTCCTTCTGAGCAGGCTGAGTGAGGTGTAGATCAGACACGTGGATATACTCTATCTCTGTCTTTTACCTCTGCTGTTCCTTATGAGCAGCCTGAGTGAGATACGTGGATATACTCTATCTCTGTCTTCTACCTCTGCTGTTCCTTCTGAGCAGGATGAGTGAGACACGTGGATATACTCTATCTCTGTCTTCTACCTCTGCTGTTCCTTCTGAGTAGGCTGAGTGAGGTGTAGATCAGACACGTGGATATACTCTCTCTCTGTCTTCTACCTCTGCTGTACCTTCTGAGCAGGCTATGTGAGACACGTGGATATACTCTATCTCTGTCTTCTACCTCTGCTGTTCCTTCTGAGTAGGCTGAGTGAGGTTTAGATCAGACACGTGGATATACTCTATCTCTGTCTTCTACCTCTGCTGTTCCTTCTGAGCAGGCTGAGTGAGGTGTAGATCACACACGTGGATATACTCTATCTCTGTCTTCTACCTCTGCTGTTCCTTCTGAGCAGGCTGAGTGTGGTGTAGATCACACACGTGGATATACTCTATCTCTGTCTTCTACCTATGCTGTTCCTTCTGAGCAGGCTGAGTGAGACACGTGGATATACTCTATCTCTGTCTTCTACCTCTGCTGTTCCTTCTGAGCAGGCTGAGTGAGACACGTGGATATACTCTATATCTGTCTTCTAACTCTGCTGTTCCTTCTGAGCAGGCTGAGTGAGACACGTGGATATACTTTATATCTGTCTTCTACCTCTGCTGTTCCTTCTGAGCAGGCTGAGTGAGACACGTGGATATACTCTATATCTGTCTTCTACCTCTGCTGTTCCTTCTGCGCAGGCTGAGTGAGGTGTAGATTAGACACGTGGATATACTCTATCTCTGTCTTCTACCTCTGCTGTTCCTTCTGAGCAGGCTGAGTGAGACACGTGGATATACTCTATCTCTGTCTTCTACCTTTGCTGTTCCTTCTGAGCAGGCTGAGTGAGGTGTAGATCAGACACGTGGATATACTCTATCTCTGTCTTCTACCTTTGCTGTTCCTTCTGAGCAGGCTGAGTGAGGTGTAGATCAGACACGTGGATATACTCTATCTCTGTCTTCTACCTGTACTGTTCCTTCTGAGCAGGCTGAGTGAGACACGTGGATATACACTATAACTGTCTTCTACCTCTGCTGTTCCTTCTGAGCAGGCTGAGTGAGGTGTAGATCAGACACGTGGATATACTCTATCTCCGTCTTCTACCTCTGCTATTCCTTCTGAGCAGGCTGAGTGAGACACGTAGATATACTCTATCTCTGTCTTCTACCTCTGCTGTTCCTTCTGAGCAGGCTGAGTGAGACACGTGGATATACTTTATTTCTGTCTTCTACCTCTGCTGTTCCTTCTGAGTAGGCTGAGTGAGGTTTATATCAGACACGTGGATATCCTCTATCTCTGACTTCTAACTCTGCTGTTCCTTCTGAGCAGGCTGAGTGATACACGTGGATATACTCTATCTCTGTATTATACCTCTGCTGTTCCTTCTGAGCAGGCTGAGTGAGACACGTGGATATACTCTATCTCTGTCTTCTACCTCTGATGTTCCTTCTGAACAGGCTGAGTGAGGTGTAGATCAGATACGTGGATATTCTCTATTTCTGTCTTTTACCTCTGCTGTTACTTCTGAGCAGGCTGAGTGAGACACGTGGATATACACTATCTCTGTCTTCTACCTCTGCTGTTCCTTCTGAGCAGGCTGAGTGAGATGTAGATCAGACACGTGGATATACTCTATCTCTGTCTTCTACCTCTGCTATTCCTCCTGAGCAGGATGAGTGAGTCACGTGGATATACTCTATCTCTGACTTCTAACTCTGCTGTTCCTTCTGAGCAGGCTGAGTGATACACGTGGATATACTCTATCTCTGTATTATACCTCTGCTGTTCCTTCTGAGCAGGCTGAGTGAGACACGTGGATATACTCTATCTCTGTCTTCTACCTCTGATGTTCCTTCTGAACAGGCTGAGTGAGGTGTAGATCAGATACGTGGATATTCTCTATTTCTGTCTTTTACCTCTGCTGTTACTTCTGAGCAGGCTGAGTGAGACACGTGGATATACACTATCTCTGTCTTCTACCTCTGCTGTTCCTTCTGAGCAGGCTGAGTGAGATGTAGATCAGACACGTGGATATACTCTATCTCTGTCTTCTACCTCTGCTATTCCTTCTGAGCAGGATGAGTGAGTCACGTGGATATACTCTATCTCTGTCTTCTACCTCTGCTGTTCCTTCTGAGCAGGCTGAGTGAGATGTAGATCAGACACGTGGATATACTCTATCTCTGTCTTCTACCTCTGCTATTCCTTCTGAGCAGGATGAGTGAGTCACGTGGATATACTCTATCTCTGTCTTCTACCTCTGCTGTTCATTCTGAGCAGGCTGAGTGAGGTGTAGATCAGACACGTGGATATACTATATCTCTGTCTTCTTCCTCTGCTGTTCCTTCTGAGCAGGCTGAGTGAGGTGTAGATCAGACACGTGGATATACTCTATCTCTGTCTTCTACCTCTGCTGTTCCTTCTGAGCAAGATGAGTGAGACACGTGGATATACTCTATCTCTGTCTTCTACCTCTGCTGTTCCTTCTGAGTAGGCTGAGTGAGGTGTAGATCAGACACGTGGATATACTCTCTCTCTGTCTTCTACCTCTGCTGTACCTTCTGAGCAGGCTATGTGAGACACGTGGATATACTCTATCTCTGTCTTCTACCTCTGCTGTTCCTTCTGAGCAGGCTGAGTGAGGTGTAGATCAGACACGTGGATATACTCTATATCTGTATTCTACCTCTGCTGTTCCTTCTGGGCAGGCTGAGTGAGTTGTAGATCAGACACGTGGATATACTATATCTCTGTCTTCTAACTCTGCTGTTCCTTCTGAGCAGGCTGAGTGAATACACGTGGATATACTCTATCTCTGTCTTCTACTTCTGCTGTTCCTTCTGAGCAGGCTGAGTGAGGTGTATATCAGACACGTGGATATACTCTATCTCTGTCTTCTACCTCTGCTATTCCTTCTTAGCAGGATGAGTGAGACACGTGGATATACTCTATCTCTGTCTTTTACCTCTGCTGTTCTTTCTGAGCAGGATGAGTGAGACACGTGGATATACTCTATCTCTGTCTTCGACCTCTGCTGTTCCTTCTGAGCAGGCTGAGTGAGGTGTAGATCAGACACGTGGATATACGCTATCTCTGTATTCTACCCCTGTTGTTCCTTCTGAGCAGCCTGATTGAGACACGTGGATATACTCTATATCTGTCTTCTACCTCTGCTGTTCCTTCTGAGCAGGCTGAGTGAGACACGTGGATATACTCTATCTCTGTCTTCTACCTCTGGTGTTCCTTCTGAGCAGCCTGAGTGAGGTGTAGATCAGACACGTGGATATACTCTATCTTTTTCTTCTACCTCAGCTGTTCCTTCTGAGCAGTCTGAGTGAGATACGTGGATATACTCTATCTCTGTCTTCTACCTCTGCTGTTCTTTCTGAGCAGGATGAGTGAGACACGTGGATATACTCTATCTCTGTCTTCGACCTCTGCTGTTCCTTCTGAGCAGGCTGAGTAAGGTGTAGATCAGACACGTGAATATACTATATCTCTGTCTTCTACCTCTGCTGTTCCTTCTGAGCAGGCTGAGTGAGGTCTAGATCAGACACGTGGATATACTCTATCTCTGTCTTCTACCTCTGCTGTTCCTTCTGAGCAGCCTGAGTGAGAAACGTGGATATACTCTATCTCTGTCTCCTACCTCTGCTTCTGCTTCTGAGCAGGCTGAGTGAGGTGTAGATCAGACACGTGGATATACTCTATCTCTGTCTTCTACCTCTTCTTTTCCTTCTGATCAGGCTGAGTGAGACACGTGGATATACTATATCTCTGTCTTCTACCTCTGCTGTTCCTTCTGAGCAGGCTGAGTGAGACACGTGGATATACTCTATCTCTGTCTTCTACCTCTGCTGTTCCTTCTGAGCAGGCTGCGTGAGGTGTAGATCAGACACGTGGATATACTCTATCTCTGTATTCTACCTCTGCTGTTCCTTCTGAGCAGGCTGAGTGAGACACATGGATATATTCTATCTCTGTCTTCTACCTCTGATGTTCCTTCTGAACAGGCTGAGTGAGGTGTAGATCAGACACGTGGATATACTCTATTTCTGTCTTTTACCTCTGCTGTTACTTCTTAGCAGGCTGAGTGAGACACGTGGATATACTCTATATCTGTCTTCTACCTCTGCTGTTCCTTCTGCGCAGGCTGAGTGAGGTGTAGATTAGACACGTGGATATACTCTATATCTGTCTTCTACCTCTGCTGTTCCTTCTGAGCAGGCTGAGTGAGACACGTGGATATACTCTATCTCTGTCTTCTACCTTTGCTGTTCCTTCTGAGCAGGCTGAGTGAGGTGTAGATCAGACACGTGGATATACTCTATCTCTGTCTTCTACCTGTGCTGTTCCTTCTGAGCAGGCTGAGTGAGACACGTGGATATACTCTATAACTGTCTTCTACCTCTGCTGTTCCTTCTGAGCAGGCTGAGTGAGGTGTAGATCACACACGTGGATATACTCTATCTCTGTCTTCTACCTCTGCTGTTCCTTCTGAGCAGGCTGAGTGTGGTGTAGATCACACACGTGGATATACTCTATCTCTGTCTTCTACCTATGCTGTTCCTTCTGAGCAGGCTGAGTGAGACACGTGGATATACTCTATCTCTGTCTTCTACCTCTGCTGTTCCTTCTGAGCAGGCTGAGTGAGACACGTGGATATACTCTATATCTGTCTTCTAACTCTGCTGTTCCTTCTGAGCAGGCTGAGTGAGACACGTGGATATACTTTATATCTGTCTTCTACCTCTGCTGTTCCTTCTGAGCAGGCTGAGTGAGACACGTGGATATACTCTATATCTGTCTTCTACCTCTGCTGTTCCTTCTGCGCAGGCTGAGTGAGGTGTAGATTAGACACGTGGATATACTCTATCTCTGTCTTCTACCTCTGCTGTTCCTTCTGAGCAGGCTGAGTGAGACACGTGGATATACTCTATCTCTGTCTTCTACCTTTGCTGTTCCTTCTGAGCAGGCTGAGTGAGGTGTAGATCAGACACGTGGATATACTCTATCTCTGTCTTCTACCTGTGCTGTTCCTTCTGAGCAGGCTGAGTGAGACACGTGGATATACTCTATAACTGTCTTCTAGCTCTGCTGTTCCTTCTGAGCAGGCTGAGTGAGGTGTAGATCAGACACGTGGATATACTCTATCTCCGTCTTCTACCTCTGCTGTTCCTTCTGAGGAGGCTGAGTGAGACACGTGAATATACTCTATCTCTGTCTTCTACCTCTGCTGTTCCTTCTGAGCAGGCTGAGTGAGGTGTAGATTAGACACGTGGATATACTCTATATCTGTCTTCTACCTCTGCTGTTCCTTCTGAGCAGGCTGAGTGAGACACGTGGATATACTCTATCTCTGTCTTCTACCTTTGTTGTTCCTTCTGAGCAGGCTGAGTGAGGTGTAGATCAGACACGTGGATATACTCTATCTCTGTCTTCTACCTGTGCTGTTCCTTCTGAGAAGGCTGAGTGAGACACGTGGATATACACTATAACTGTCTTCTACCTCTGCTGTTCCTTCTGAGCAGGCTGAGTGAGGTGTAGATCAGACACATGGATATACTCTATCTCCGTCTTCTACCTCTGCTGTTCCTTCTGAGCAGGCTGAGTGAGACACGTAGATATACTCTATCTCTGTCTTCTACCTCTGCTGTTCCTTCTGAGCAGGCTGAGTGTGACACGTGGATATACTCTATTTCTGTCTTCTACCTCTGCTGTTCCTTCTGAGTAGGCTGAGTGAGGTTTATATCAGACACGTGGATATACTCTATCTCTGACTTCTAACTCTGCTGTTCCTTCTGAGCAGGCTGAGTGATACACGTGGATATACTCTATCTCTGTCTTCTACCTCTGCTGTTCCTTCTGAGCAGGCTGAGTGAGACACGTGGATATACTCTATCTCTGTATTATACCTCTGCTGTTCCTTCTGAGCAGGCTGAGTGAGACACGTGAATATACTCTATCTCTGTCTTCTACCTCTGCTGTTCCTTCTGAGCAGGCTGAGTGAGGTGTAGATTAGACACGTGGATATACTCTATATCTGTCTTCTACCTCTGCTGTTCCTTCTGAGCAGGCTGAGTGAGACACGTGGATATACTCTATCTCTGTCTTCTACCTTTGCTGTTCCTTCTGAGCAGGCTGAGTGAGGTGTAGATCAGACACGTGGATATACTCTATCTCTGTCTTCTACCTGTGCTGTTCCTTCTGAGAAGGCTGAGTGAGACACGTGGATATACACTATAACTGTCTTCTACCTCTGCTGTTCCTTCTGAGCAGGCTGAGTGAGGTGTAGATCAGACACGTGGATATACTCTATCTCCGTCTTCTACCTCTGCTGTTCCTTCTGAACAGGCTGAGTGAGACACGTAGATATACTCTATCTCTGTCTTCTACCTCTGCTGTTCCTTCTGAGCAGGCTGAGTGTGACACGTGGATATACTCTATTTCTGTCTTCTACCTCTGCTGTTCCTTCTGAGTAGGCTGAGTGAGGTTTATATCAGACACGTGGATATACTCTATCTCTGACTTCTAACTCTGCTGTTCCTTCTGAGCAGGCTGAGTGATACACGTGGATATACTCTATCTCTGTCTTCTACCTCTGCTGTTCCTTCTGAGCAGGCTGAGTGAGACACGTGGATATACTCTATCTCTGTATTATACCCCTGCTGTTCCTTCTGAGCAGGCTGAGTGAGACACGTGGATATACTCTATCTCTGTCTTCTACCTCTGATGTTCCTTCTGAACAGGCTGAGTGAGGTGTAGATCAAACACGTGGATATTCTCTATTTCTGTCTTTTACCTCTGCTGTTACTTCTGAGCAGGCTGATTGAGACACGTGGATATACTCTATCTCTGTCTTCTACCTCTGCTGTTCCTTCTGAGCAGGCTGAGTGAGATGTAGATCAGACACGTGGATATACTCTATCTCTGTCTTCTACCTCTGCTATTCCTTCTGAGCAGGATGAGTGAGTCACGTGGATATACTCTATCTATGTCTTCTACCTCTGATATTCCTTCTGAGCAGGATGAGTGAGTCACGTGGATATACTCTATCTCTGTCTTCTACCTCTGCTGTTCATTCTGAGCAGGCTGAGTGAGGTGTAGATCAGACACGTGGATATACTATATCTCTGTCTTCTACCTCTGCTGTTCCTTCTGAGCAGGCTGAGTGAGGTGTAGATCAGACACGTGGATATACTCTATCTCTGTCTTTTACCTCTGCTGTTCCTTATGAGCAGCCTGAGTGAGATACGTGGATATACTATATCTCTGTCTTCTACCTCTGCTGTTCCTTCTGAGCAGGATGAGTGAGACACGTGGATATACTCTATCTCTGTCTTATACCTCTGCTGTTCCTTCTGAGTAGGCTGAGTGAGGTGTAGATCAGACACGTGGATATACTCTCTCTCTGTCTTCTACCTCTGCTGTACCTTCTGAGCAGGCTATGTGAGACACGTGGATATACTCTATTTCTGTCTTCTACCTCTGCTGTTCCTTCTGAGTAGGCTGAGTGAGGTTTATATCAGACACGTGGATATACTCTATCTCTGACTTCTAACTCTGCTGTTCCTTCTGAGCAGGCTGAGTGATACACGTGGATATACTCTATCTCTGTCTTCTACCTCTGCTGTTCCTTCTGAGCAGGCTGAGTGAGACACGTGGATATAATCTATCTCTGTATTATACCTCTGCTGTTCCTTCTGAGCAGGCTGAGTGAGACACGTGGATATACTCTATCTCTGTCTTCTACCTCTGATGTTCCTTCTGAACAGGCTGAGTGAGGTGTAGATCAGATACGTGGATATTCTCTATTTCTGTCTTTTACCTCTGCTGTTACTTCTGAGCAGGCTGAGTGAGACACGTGGATATACTCTATCTCTGTCTTCTACCTCTGCTGTTCCTTCTGAGCAGGCTGAGTGAGATGTAGATCAGACACGTGGATATACTCTATCTCTGTCTTCTACCTCTGCTATTCCTTCTGAGCAGGATGAGTGAGTCACGTGGATATACTCTATCTCTGTCTTCTACCTCTGCTGTTCCTTCTGGGCAGGCTGAGTGAGTTGTAGATCAGACACGTGGATATACTCTATATCTGTATTCTACCTCTGCTGTTCCTTCTGGGCAGGCTGAGTGAGTTGTAGATCAGACACGTGGATATACTATATCTCTGTCTTCTAACTCTGCTGTTCCTTCTGAGCAGGCTGAGTGAATACACGTGGATATACTCTATCTCTGTCTTCTACTTTTGCTGTTCCTTCTGAGCAGGCTGACTGAGGTGTAGATCAGACACGTGGATATACTCTATCTCTGTCTTCTACCTCTGCTATTCCTTCTTAGCAGGATGAGTGAGACACGTGGATATACTCTATCTCTGTCTTTTACCTCTGCTGTTCTTTCTGAGCAGGATGAGTGAGACACGTGGATATACTCTATCTCTGTATTATACCTCTGCTGTTCCTTCTGAGCAGGCTGAGTGAGACACGTGAATATACTCTATCTCTGTCTTCTACCTCTGCTGTTCCTTCTGAGCAGGCTGAGTGAGGTGTAGATTAGACACGTGGATATACTCTATATCTGTCTTCTACCTCTGCTGTTCCTTCTGAGCAGGCTGAGTGAGACACGTGGATATACTCTATCTCTGTCTTCTACCTTTGCTGTTCCTTCTGAGCAGGCTGAGTGAGGTGTAGATCAGACACGTGGATATACTCTATCTCTGTCTTCTACCTGTGCTGTTCCTTCTGAGAAGGCTGAGTGAGACACGTGGATATACACTATAACTGTCTTCTACCTCTGCTGTTCCTTCTGAGCAGGCTGAGTGAGGTGTAGATCAGACACGTGGATATACTCTATCTCCGTCTTCTACCTCTGCTGTTCCTTCTGAACAGGCTGAGTGAGACACGTAGATATACTCTATCTCTGTCTTCTACCTCTGCTGTTCCTTCTGAGCAGGCTGAGTGTGACACGTGGATATACTCTATTTCTGTCTTCTACCTCTGCTGTTCCTTCTGAGTAGGCTGAGTGAGGTTTATATCAGACACGTGGATATACTCTATCTCTGACTTCTAACTCTGCTGTTCCTTCTGAGCAGGCTGAGTGATACACGTGGATATACTCTATCTCTGTCTTCTACCTCTGCTGTTCCTTCTGAGCAGGCTGAGTGAGACACGTGGATATACTCTATCTCTGTATTATACCTCTGCTGTTCCTTCTGAGCAGGCTGAGTGAGACACGTGGATATACTCTATCTCTGTCTTCTACCTCTGATGTTCCTTCTGAACAGGCTGAGTGAGGTGTAGATCAAACACGTGGATATTCTCTATTTCTGTCTTTTACCTCTGCTGTTACTTCTGAGCAGGCTGATTGAGACACGTGGATATACTCTATCTCTGTCTTCTACCTCTGCTGTTCCTTCTGAGCAGGCTGAGTGAGATGTAGATCAGACACGTGGATATACTCTATCTCTGTCTTCTACCTCTGCTATTCCTTCTGAGCAGGATGAGTGAGTCACGTGGATATACTCTATCTATGTCTTCTACCTCTGCTATTCCTTCTGAGCAGGATGAGTGAGTCACGTGGATATACTCTATCTCTGTCTTCTACCTCTGCTGTTCATTCTGAGCAGGCTGAGTGAGGTGTAGATCAGACACGTGGATATACTATATCTCTGTCTTCTACCTCTGCTGTTCCTTCTGAGCAGGCTGAGTGAGGTGTAGATCAGACACGTGGATATACTCTATCTCTGTCTTTTACCTCTGCTGTTCCTTATGAGCAGCCTGAGTGAGATACGTGGATATACTATATCTCTGTCTTCTACCTCTGCTGTTCCTTCTGAGCAGGATGAGTGAGACACGTGGATATACTCTATCTCTGTCTTATACCTCTGCTGTTCCTTCTGAGTAGGCTGAGTGAGGTGTAGATCAGACACGTGGATATACTCTCTCTCTGTCTTCTACCTCTGCTGTACCTTCTGAGCAGGCTATGTGAGACACGTGGATATACTCTATTTCTGTCTTCTACCTCTGCTGTTCCTTCTGAGTAGGCTGAGTGAGGTTTATATCAGACACGTGGATATACTCTATCTCTGACTTCTAACTCTGCTGTTCCTTCTGAGCAGGCTGAGTGATACACGTGGATATACTCTATCTCTGTCTTCTACCTCTGCTGTTCCTTCTGAACAGGCTGAGTGAGGTGTAGATCAGATACGTGGATATTCTCTATTTCTGTCTTTTACCTCTGCTGTTACTTCTGAGCAGGCTGAGTGAGACACGTGGATATACTCTATCTCTGTCTTCTACCTCTGCTGTTCCTTCTGAGCAGGCTGAGTGAGATGTAGATCAGACACGTGGATATACTCTATCTCTGTCTTCTACCTCTGCTATTCCTTCTGAGCAGGATGAGTGAGTCACGTGGATATACTCTGTCTCTGTCTTCTACCTCTGCTGTTCCTTCTGGGCAGGCTGAGTGAGTTGTAGATCAGACACGTGGATATACTCTATATCTGTATTCTACCTCTGCTGTTCCTTCTGGGCAGGCTGAGTGAGTTGTAGATCAGACACGTGGATATACTATATCTCTGTCTTCTAACTCTGCTGTTCCTTCTGAGCAGGCTGAGTGAATACACGTGGATATACTCTATCTCTGTCTTCTACTTCTGCTGTTCCTTCTGAGCAGGCTGACTGAGGTGTAGATCAGACACGTGGATATACTCTATCTCTGTCTTCTACCTCTGCTATTCCTTCTTAGCAGGATGAGTGAGACACGTGGATATACTCTATCTCTGTCTTCTACCTCTGCTGTTCCTTCTGGGCAGGCTGAGTGAGTTGTAGATCAGACACGTGGATATACTCTATATCTGTATTCTACCTCTGCTGTTCCTTCTGGGCAGGCTGAGTGAGTTGTAGATCAGACACGTGGATATACTATATCTCTGTCTTCTAACTCTGCTGTTCCTTCTGAGCAGGCTGAGTGAATACACGTGGATATACTCTATCTCTGTCTTCTACTTCTGCTGTTCCTTCTGAGCAGGCTGACTGAGGTGTAGATCAGACACGTGGATATACTCTATCTCTGTCTTCTACCTCTGCTATTCCTTCTTAGCAGGATGAGTGAGACACGTAGATATACTCTATCTCTGTCTTCTACCTCT
Organism: Crossaster papposus; assembly: GCA_037893245.1. NCBI lineage: Eukaryota > Metazoa > Echinodermata > Asteroidea > Velatida > Solasteridae > Crossaster > Crossaster papposus. The sequence continues at coordinate 201,386 of JBAIAA010000620.1, forward strand.
GCTGTTCCTTCTGAGCAGGCTGAGTGTGACACGTGGATATACTCTATTTCTGTCTTCTACCTCTGCTGTTCCTTCTGAGTAGGCTGAGTGAGGTTTATATCAGACACGTGGATATACTCTATCTCTGACTTCTAACTCTGCTGTTCCTTCTGAGCAGGCTGAGTGATACACGTGGATATACTCTATCTCTGTCTTCTACCTCTGCTGTTCCTTCTGAGCAGGCTGAGTGAGACACGTGGATATACTCTATCTCTGTATTATACCCCTGCTGTTCCTTCTGAGCAGGCTGAGTGAGACACGTGGATATACTCTATCTCTGTCTTCTACCTCTGATGTTCCTTCTGAACAGGCTGAGTGAGGTGTAGATCAAACACGTGGATATTCTCTATTTCTGTCTTTTACCTCTGCTGTTACTTCTGAGCAGGCTGATTGAGACACGTGGATATACTCTATCTCTGTCTTCTACCTCTGCTGTTCCTTCTGAGCAGGCTGAGTGAGATGTAGATCAGACACGTGGATATACTCTATCTCTGTCTTCTACCTCTGCTATTCCTTCTGAGCAGGATGAGTGAGTCACGTGGATATACTCTATCTATGTCTTCTACCTCTGCTATTCCTTCTGAGCAGGATGAGTGAGTCACGTGGATATACTCTATCTCTGTCTTCTACCTCTGCTGTTCATTCTGAGCAGGCTGAGTGAGGTGTAGATCAGACACGTGGATATACTATATCTCTGTCTTCTACCTCTGCTGTTCCTTCTGAGCAGGCTGAGTGAGGTGTAGATCAGACACGTGGATATACTCTATCTCTGTCTTTTACCTCTGCTGTTCCTTATGAGCAGCCTGAGTGAGATACGTGGATATACTATATCTCTGTCTTCTACCTCTGCTGTTCCTTCTGAGCAGGATGAGTGAGACACGTGGATATACTCTATCTCTGTCTTATACCTCTGCTGTTCCTTCTGAGTAGGCTGAGTGAGGTGTAGATCAGACACGTGGATATACTCTCTCTCTGTCTTCTACCTCTGCTGTACCTTCTGAGCAGGCTATGTGAGACACGTGGATATACTCTATTTCTGTCTTCTACCTCTGCTGTTCCTTCTGAGTAGGCTGAGTGAGGTTTATATCAGACACGTGGATATACTCTATCTCTGACTTCTAACTCTGCTGTTCCTTCTGAGCAGGCTGAGTGATACACGTGGATATACTCTATCTCTGTCTTCTACCTCTGCTGTTCCTTCTGAGCAGGCTGAGTGAGACACGTGGATATAATCTATCTCTGTATTATACCTCTGCTGTTCCTTCTGAGCAGGCTGAGTGAGACACGTGGATATACTCTATCTCTGTCTTCTACCTCTGATGTTCCTTCTGAACAGGCTGAGTGAGGTGTAGATCAGATACGTGGATATTCTCTATTTCTGTCTTTTACCTCTGCTGTTACTTCTGAGCAGGCTGAGTGAGACACGTGGATATACTCTATCTCTGTCTTCTACCTCTGCTGTTCCTTCTGAGCAGGCTGAGTGAGATGTAGATCAGACACGTGGATATACTCTATCTCTGTCTTCTACCTCTGCTATTCCTTCTGAGCAGGATGAGTGAGTCACGTGGATATACTCTATCTCTGTCTTCTACCTCTGCTGTTCCTTCTGGGCAGGCTGAGTGAGTTGTAGATCAGACACGTGGATATACTCTATATCTGTATTCTACCTCTGCTGTTCCTTCTGGGCAGGCTGAGTGAGTTGTAGATCAGACACGTGGATATACTCTATATCTGTATTCTACCTCTGCTGTTCCTTCTGGGCAGGCTGAGTGAGTTGTAGATCAGACACGTGGATATACTATATCTCTGTCTTCTAACTCTGCTGTTCCTTCTGAGCAGGCTGAGTGAATACACGTGGATATACTCTATCTCTGTCTTCTACTTCTGCTGTTCCTTCTGAGCAGGCTGACTGAGGTGTAGATCAGACACGTGGATATACTCTATCTCTGTCTTCTACCTCTGCTATTCCTTCTTAGCAGGATGAGTGAGACACGTGGATATACTCTATCTCTGTCTTCTACCTCTGCTGTTCCTTCTGGGCAGGCTGAGTGAGTTGTAGATCAGACACGTGGATATACTCTATATCTGTATTCTACCTCTGCTGTTCCTTCTGGGCAGGCTGAGTGAGTTGTAGATCAGACACGTGGATATACTATATCTCTGTCTTCTAACTCTGCTGTTCCTTCTGAGCAGGCTGAGTGAATACACGTGGATATACTCTATCTCTGTCTTCTACTTCTGCTGTTCCTTCTGAGCAGGCTGACTGAGGTGTAGATCAGACACGTGGATATACTCTATCTCTGTCTTCTACCTCTGCTATTCCTTCTTAGCAGGATGAGTGAGACACGTAGATATACTCTATCTCTGTCTTCTACCTCTGCTGTTCCTTCTGAGCAGGCTGAGTGTGACACGTGGATATACTCTATTTCTGTCTTCTACCTCTGCTGTTCCTTCTGAGTAGGCTGAGTGAGGTTTATATCAGACACGTGGATATACTCTATCTCTGACTTCTAACTCTGCTGTTCCTTCTGAGCAGGCTGAGTGATACACGTGGATATACTCTATCTCTGTCTTCTACCTCTGCTGTTCCTTCTGAGCAGGCTGAGTGAGACACGTGGATATACTCTATCTCTGTATTATACCCCTGCTGTTCCTTCTGAGCAGGCTGAGTGAGACACGTGGATATACTCTATCTCTGTCTTCTACCTCTGATGTTCCTTCTGAACAGGCTGAGTGAGGTGTAGATCAAACACGTGGATATTCTCTATTTCTGTCTTTTACCTCTGCTGTTACTTCTGAGCAGGCTGATTGAGACACGTGGATATACTCTATCTCTGTCTTCTACCTCTGCTGTTCCTTCTGAGCAGGCTGAGTGAGATGTAGATCAGACACGTGGATATACTCTATCTCTGTCTTCTACCTCTGCTATTCCTTCTGAGCAGGATGAGTGAGTCACGTGGATATACTCTATCTATGTCTTCTACCTCTGCTATTCCTTCTGAGCAGGATGAGTGAGTCACGTGGATATACTCTATCTCTGTCTTCTACCTCTGCTGTTCATTCTGAGCAGGCTGAGTGAGGTGTAGATCAGACACGTGGATATACTATATCTCTGTCTTCTACCTCTGCTGTTCCTTCTGAGCAGGCTGAGTGAGGTGTAGATCAGACACGTGGATATACTCTATCTCTGTCTTTTACCTCTGCTGTTCCTTATGAGCAGCCTGAGTGAGATACGTGGATATACTATATCTCTGTCTTCTACCTCTGCTGTTCCTTCTGAGCAGGATGAGTGAGACACGTGGATATACTCTATCTCTGTCTTATACCTCTGCTGTTCCTTCTGAGTAGGCTGAGTGAGGTGTAGATCAGACACGTGGATATACTCTCTCTCTGTCTTCTACCTCTGCTGTACCTTCTGAGCAGGCTATGTGAGACACGTGGATATACTCTATTTCTGTCTTCTACCTCTGCTGTTCCTTCTGAGTAGGCTGAGTGAGGTTTATATCAGACACGTGGATATACTCTATCTCTGACTTCTAACTCTGCTGTTCCTTCTGAGCAGGCTGAGTGATACACGTGGATATACTCTATCTCTGTCTTCTACCTCTGCTGTTCCTTCTGAGCAGGCTGAGTGAGACACGTGGATATAATCTATCTCTGTATTATACCTCTGCTGTTCCTTCTGAGCAGGCTGAGTGAGACACGTGGATATACTCTATCTCTGTCTTCTACCTCTGATGTTCCTTCTGAACAGGCTGAGTGAGGTGTAGATCAGATACGTGGATATTCTCTATTTCTGTCTTTTACCTCTGCTGTTACTTCTGAGCAGGCTGAGTGAGACACGTGGATATACTCTATCTCTGTCTTCTACCTCTGCTGTTCCTTCTGAGCAGGCTGAGTGAGATGTAGATCAGACACGTGGATATACTCTATCTCTGTCTTCTACCTCTGCTATTCCTTCTGAGCAGGATGAGTGAGTCACGTGGATATACTCTATCTCTGTCTTCTACCTCTGCTGTTCCTTCTGGGCAGGCTGAGTGAGTTGTAGATCAGACACGTGGATATACTCTATATCTGTATTCTACCTCTGCTGTTCCTTCTGGGCAGGCTGAGTGAGTTGTAGATCAGACACGTGGATATACTATATCTCTGTCTTCTAACTCTGCTGTTCCTTCTGAGCAGGCTGAGTGAATACACGTGGATATACTCTATCTCTGTCTTCTACTTTTGCTGTTCCTTCTGAGCAGGCTGACTGAGGTGTAGATCAGACACGTGGATATACTCTATCTCTGTCTTCTACCTCTGCTATTCCTTCTTAGCAGGATGAGTGAGACACGTGGATATACTCTATCTCTGTCTTTTACCTCTGCTGTTCTTTCTGAGCAGGATGAGTGAGACACGTGGATATACTCTATCTCTGTATTATACCTCTGCTGTTCCTTCTGAGCAGGCTGAGTGAGACACGTGAATATACTCTATCTCTGTCTTCTACCTCTGCTGTTCCTTCTGAGCAGGCTGAGTGAGGTGTAGATTAGACACGTGGATATACTCTATATCTGTCTTCTACCTCTGCTGTTCCTTCTGAGCAGGCTGAGTGAGACACGTGGATATACTCTATCTCTGTCTTCTACCTTTGCTGTTCCTTCTGAGCAGGCTGAGTGAGGTGTAGATCAGACACGTGGATATACTCTATCTCTGTCTTCTACCTGTGCTGTTCCTTCTGAGAAGGCTGAGTGAGACACGTGGATATACACTATAACTGTCTTCTACCTCTGCTGTTCCTTCTGAGCAGGCTGAGTGAGGTGTAGATCAGACACGTGGATATACTCTATCTCCGTCTTCTACCTCTGCTGTTCCTTCTGAACAGGCTGAGTGAGACACGTAGATATACTCTATCTCTGTCTTCTACCTCTGCTGTTCCTTCTGAGCAGGCTGAGTGTGACACGTGGATATACTCTATTTCTGTCTTCTACCTCTGCTGTTCCTTCTGAGTAGGCTGAGTGAGGTTTATATCAGACACGTGGATATACTCTATCTCTGACTTCTAACTCTGCTGTTCCTTCTGAGCAGGCTGAGTGATACACGTGGATATACTCTATCTCTGTCTTCTACCTCTGCTGTTCCTTCTGAGCAGGCTGAGTGAGACACGTGGATATACTCTATCTCTGTATTATACCTCTGCTGTTCCTTCTGAGCAGGCTGAGTGAGACACGTGGATATACTCTATCTCTGTCTTCTACCTCTGATGTTCCTTCTGAACAGGCTGAGTGAGGTGTAGATCAAACACGTGGATATTCTCTATTTCTGTCTTTTACCTCTGCTGTTACTTCTGAGCAGGCTGATTGAGACACGTGGATATACTCTATCTCTGTCTTCTACCTCTGCTGTTCCTTCTGAGCAGGCTGAGTGAGATGTAGATCAGACACGTGGATATACTCTATCTCTGTCTTCTACCTCTGCTATTCCTTCTGAGCAGGATGAGTGAGTCACGTGGATATACTCTATCTATGTCTTCTACCTCTGCTATTCCTTCTGAGCAGGATGAGTGAGTCACGTGGATATACTCTATCTCTGTCTTCTACCTCTGCTGTTCATTCTGAGCAGGCTGAGTGAGGTGTAGATCAGACACGTGGATATACTATATCTCTGTCTTCTACCTCTGCTGTTCCTTCTGAGCAGGCTGAGTGAGGTGTAGATCAGACACGTGGATATACTCTATCTCTGTCTTTTACCTCTGCTGTTCCTTATGAGCAGCCTGAGTGAGATACGTGGATATACTATATCTCTGTCTTCTACCTCTGCTGTTCCTTCTGAGCAGGATGAGTGAGACACGTGGATATACTCTATCTCTGTCTTATACCTCTGCTGTTCCTTCTGAGTAGGCTGAGTGAGGTGTAGATCAGACACGTGGATATACTCTCTCTCTGTCTTCTACCTCTGCTGTACCTTCTGAGCAGGCTATGTGAGACACGTGGATATACTCTATTTCTGTCTTCTACCTCTGCTGTTCCTTCTGAGTAGGCTGAGTGAGGTTTATATCAGACACGTGGATATACTCTATCTCTGACTTCTAACTCTGCTGTTCCTTCTGAGCAGGCTGAGTGATACACGTGGATATACTCTATCTCTGTCTTCTACCTCTGCTGTTCCTTCTGAACAGGCTGAGTGAGGTGTAGATCAGATACGTGGATATTCTCTATTTCTGTCTTTTACCTCTGCTGTTACTTCTGAGCAGGCTGAGTGAGACACGTGGATATACTCTATCTCTGTCTTCTACCTCTGCTGTTCCTTCTGAGCAGGCTGAGTGAGATGTAGATCAGACACGTGGATATACTCTATCTCTGTCTTCTACCTCTGCTATTCCTTCTGAGCAGGATGAGTGAGTCACGTGGATATACTCTGTCTCTGTCTTCTACCTCTGCTGTTCCTTCTGGGCAGGCTGAGTGAGTTGTAGATCAGACACGTGGATATACTCTATATCTGTATTCTACCTCTGCTGTTCCTTCTGGGCAGGCTGAGTGAGTTGTAGATCAGACACGTGGATATACTATATCTCTGTCTTCTAACTCTGCTGTTCCTTCTGAGCAGGCTGAGTGAATACACGTGGATATACTCTATCTCTGTCTTCTACTTCTGCTGTTCCTTCTGAGCAGGCTGACTGAGGTGTAGATCAGACACGTGGATATACTCTATCTCTGTCTTCTACCTCTGCTATTCCTTCTTAGCAGGATGAGTGAGACACGTGGATATACTCTATCTCTGTCTTTTACCTCTGCTGTTCTTTCTGAGCAGGATGAGTGAGACACGTGGATATACTCTATCTCTGTATTATACCTCTGCTGTTCCTTCTGAGCAGGCTGAGTGAGACACGTGAATATACTCTATTTCTGTCTTCTACCTCTGCTGTTCCTTCTGAGCAGGCTGAGTGAGGTGTAGATTAGACACGTGGATATACTCTATATCTGTCTTCTACCTCTGCTGTTCCTTCTGAGCAGGCTGAGTGAGACACGTGGATATACTCTATCTCTGTCTTCTACCTTTGCTGTTCCTTCTGAGCAGGCTGAGTGAGGTGTAGATCAGACACGTGGATATACTCTATCTCTGTCTTCTACCTGTGCTGTTCCTTCTGAGAAGGCTGAGTGAGACACGTGGATATACACTATAACTGTCTTCTACCTCTGCTGTTCCTTCTGAGCAGGCTGAGTGAGGTGTAGATCAGACACGTGGATATACTCTATCTCCGTCTTCTACCTCTGCTGTTCCTTCTGAACAGGCTGAGTGAGACACGTAGATATACTCTATCTCTGTCTTCTACCTCTGCTGTTCCTTCTGAGCAGGCTGAGTGTGACACGTGGATATACTCTATTTCTGTCTTCTACCTCTGCTGTTCCTTCTTAGTAGGCTGAGTGAGGTTTATATCAGACACGTGGATATACTCTATCTCTGACTTCTAACTCTGCTGTTCCTTCTGAGCAGGCTGAGTGATACACGTGGATATACTCTATCTCTGTCTTCTACCTCTGCTGTTCCTTCTGAGCAGGCTGAGTGAGACACGTGGATATACTCTATCTCTGTATTATACCTCTGCTGTTCCTTCTGAGCAGGCTGAGTGAGACACGTGGATATACTCTATCTCTGTCTTCTACCTCTGATGTTCCTTCTGAACAGGCTGAGTGAGGTGTAGATCAAACACGTGGATATTCTCTATTTCTGTCTTTTACCTCTGCTGTTACTTCTGAGCAGGCTGATTGAGACACGTGGATATACTCTATCTCTGTCTTCTACCTCTGCTGTTCCTTCTGAGCAGGCTGAGTGAGATGTAGATCAGACACGTGGATATACTCTATCTCTGTCTTCTACCTCTGCTATTCCTTCTGAGCAGGATGAGTGAGTCACGTGGATATACTCTATCTATGTCTTCTACCTCTGCTATTCCTTCTGAGCAGGATGAGTGAGTCACGTGGATATACTCTATCTCTGTCTTCTACCTCTGCTGTTCATTCTGAGCAGGCTGAGTGAGGTGTAGATCAGACACGTGGATATACTATATCTCTGTCTTCTACCTCTGCTGTTCCTTCTGAGCAGGCTGAGTGAGGTGTAGATCAGACACGTGGATATACTCTATCTCTGTCTTTTACCTCTGCTGTTCCTTATGAGCAGCCTGAGTGAGATACGTGGATATACTATATCTCTGTCTTCTACCTCTGCTGTTCCTTCTGAGCAGGATGAGTGAGACACGTGGATATACTCTATCTCTGTCTTATACCTCTGCTGTTCCTTCTGAGTAGGCTGAGTGAGGTGTAGATCAGACACGTGGATATACTCTCTCTCTGTCTTCTACCTCTGCTGTACCTTCTGAGCAGGCTGAGTGAGGTTTATATCAGACACGTGGATATACTCTATCTCTGACTTCTAACTCTGCTGTTCCTTCTGAGCAGGCTGAGTGATACACGTGGATATACTCTATCTCTGTCTTCTACCTCTGCTGTTCCTTCTGAACAGGCTGAGTGAGGTGTAGATCAGATACGTGGATATTCTCTATTTCTGTCTTTTACCTCTGCTGTTACTTCTGAGCAGGCTGAGTGAGACACGTGGATATACTCTATCTCTGTCTTCTACCTCTGCTGTTCCTTCTGAGCAGGCTGAGTGAGATGTAGATCAGACACGTGGATATACTCTATCTCTGTCTTCTACCTCTGCTATTCCTTCTGAGCAGGATGAGTGAGTCACGTGGATATACTCTGTCTCTGTCTTCTACCTCTGCTGTTCCTTCTGGGCAGGCTGAGTGAGTTGTAGATCAGACACGTGGATATACTCTATATCTGTATTCTACCTCTGCTGTTCCTTCTGGGCAGGCTGAGTGAGTTGTAGATCAGACACGTGGATATACTATATCTCTGTCTTCTAACTCTGCTGTTCCTTCTGAGCAGGCTGAGTGAATACACGTGGATATACTCTATCTCTGTCTTCTACTTCTGCTGTTCCTTCTGAGCAGGCTGACTGAGGTGTAGATCAGACACGTGGATATACTCTATCTCTGTCTTCTACCTCTGCTATTCCTTCTTAGCAGGATGAGTGAGACACGTGGATATACTCTATCTCTGTCTTTTACCTCTGCTGTTCTTTCTGAGCAGGATGAGTGAGACACGTGGATATACTCTATCTCTGTCTTTGACCTCTGCTGTTCCTTCTGAGCAGCCTGAGTGAGGTGTAGATCAGACACGTGGATATACTCTATCTTTTTCTTCTACCTCTGCTGTTCCTTCTGAGCAGTCTGAGTGAGATACGTGGATATACTCTATCTCTGTCTTCTACCTCTGCTGTTCCTTCTGAGCAGGATGAGTGAGACACGTGGATATACTCTATCTCTGTCTTCTACCTCTGCTGTTCCCTCTGAGCAGGCTGAGTGAGGTCTAGATCAGACACGTGGATATACTCTATCTCTGTCTTCTACCTCTTCTGTTCCTTCTGAGCAGGCTGAGTGAGGTGTAGATCAGACACGTGGATATACTCTATCTCTGTCTTCTACCTCTGCTGTTCCTTCTGAGCAGCCTGAGTGAGACACGTGGATATACTATATCTCTGTCTCCTACCTCTGCTTGTGCTTCTGAGCAGGCTGAGTGAGGTGTAGATCAGACACGTGGATATACTCTATCTCTGTCTTATACCTCTTCTGTTCCTTCTGAGCAGGCTGAGTGAGACACGTGGATATACTATATCTCTGTCTTCTACCTCTGCTGTTCCTTCTGAGCAGGCTGAGTGAGACACGTGGATATACTCTATCTCTGTCTTCTACCTCTGCTGTTCCTTCTGAGCAGGCTGCGTGAGGTGTAGATCAGACACGTGGATATACTCTATCTCTGTATTCTACCTCTGCTGTTCCTTCTGAGCAGGATGAGTGAGACACATGGATATATTCTATCTCTGTCTTCTACCTCTGATGTTCCTTCTGAACAGGCTGAGTGAGGTGTAGATCAGACACGTGGATATACTCTATTTCTGTCTTTTACCTCTGCTGTTACTTCTGAGCAGGCTGAGTGAGACACGTGGATATACTCTATATCTGTCTTCTACCTCTGCTGTTCCTTCTGCGCAGGCTGAGTGAGGTGTAGATTAGACACGTGGATACACTCTATTTCTGTCTTTTACCTCTGCTGTTACTTCTGAGCAGGCTGAGTGAGACACGTGGATATACTATATCTCTGTCTTCTACCTCTGCTGTTCCTTCTGAGCAGGCTGAGTGAGACACGTGGATATACTCTATCTCTGTCTTCTACCTCTGCTGTTCCTTCTGAGCAGGCTGCGTGAGGTGTAGATCAGACACGTGGATATACTCTATCTCTGTATTCTACCTCTGCTGTTCCTTCTGAGCAGGATGAGTGAGACACATGGATATATTCTATCTCTGTCTTCTACCTCTGATGTTCCTTCTGAACAGGCTGAGTGAGGTGTAGATCAGACACGTGGATATACTCTATTTCTGTCTTTTACCTCTGCTGTTACTTCTGAGCAGGCTGAGTGAGAAACGTGGATATACTCTATATCTGTCTTCTACCTCTGCTGTTCCTTCTGCGCAGGCTGAGTGAGGTGTAGATTAGACACGTGGATACACTCTATCTCTGTCTTCTACCTCTGCTGTTCCTTCTGAGCAGGCTGAGTGAGACACGTGGATATACTCTATCTCTGTCTTCTACCTTTGCTGTTCCTTCTGAGCAGGCTGAGTGAGGTGTAGATCAGACACGTGGATATACTCTATCTCTGTCTTCTACCTGTGCTGTTCCTTCTGAGCAGGCTGAGTGAGACACGTGGATATACTCTATAACTGTCTTCTACCTCTGCTGTTCCTTCTGAGCAGGCTGAGTGAGGTATAGATCAGACACGTGGATATACTCTATCTCCGTCTTCTACCTCTGCTGTTCCTTCTGAGCAGGCTGAGTGAGACACGTAGATATACTCTATCTCTGTCTTCTACCTCTGCTGTTCCTTCTGAGCAGGCTGAGTGAGACACGTGGATATACTCTATCTCTGTCTTCTACCTCTGCTGTTCCTTCTGAGTAGGCTGAGTGAGGTTTATATCAGACACGTGGATATACTCTATCTCTGACTTCTAACTCTGCTGTTCCTTCTGAGCAGGCTGAGTGAGACACGTGGATATACTCTATTTCTGTCTTCTACCTCTGCTGTTCCTTCTGAGCAGGCTGAGTGAGACACGTGGATATACTCTATCTCTGTATTTTACCCCTGCTGTTCCTTCTGAGCAGGCTGAGTGAGACACGTGAATATACTCTATCTCTGTCTTCTACCTCTGCTGTTCCTTCTGAGTAGGCTGAGTGAGGTTTATATCAGACACGTGGATATACTCTATCTCTGACTTCTAACTCTGCTGTTCCTTCTGAGCAGGCTGAGTGAGACACGTGGATATACTCTATCTCTGTCTTCTACCTCTGCTGTTCCTTCTGAGCAGGCTGAGTGAGACACGTGGATATACTCTATATCTGTATTCTACCTCTGCTGTTCCTTCTGGGCAGGCTGAGTGAGTTGTAGATCAGACACGTGGATATACTATATCTCTGTCTTCTAACTCTGCTGTTCCTTCTGAGCAGGCTGAGTGAATTCACGTGGATATACTCTATCTCTGTCTTCTACTTCTGCTGTTCCTTCTGAGCAGGCTGAGTGAGGTGTAGATCAGACACGTGGATATACTCTATCTCTGTCTTCTACTTCTGCTATTCCTACTTAGCAGGATGAGTGAGACACGTGGATATACTCTATCTCTGTCTTTTACCTCTGCTGTTCTTTCTGAGCAGGATGAGTGAGACACGTGGATATACTCTATCTCTGTCTTCGACCTCTGCTGTTCCTTCTGAGCAGGCTGAGTGAGGTGTAGATCAGACACGTGGATATACGCTATCTCTGTATTCTACCCCTGTTGTTCCTTCTGAGCAGCCTGATTGAGACACGTGGATATACTCTATATCTGTCTTCTACTTCTGCTGTTCCTTCTGAGCAGGCTGAGTGAGACACGTGGATATACTCTATCTCTGTCTTCTACCTCTGCTGTTCCTTCTGCGCAGGCTGAGTGAGGTGTAGATTAGACACGTGGATACAATCTATCTCTGTCTTCTACCTCTGCTGTTCCTTCTGAGCAGGCTGAGTGAGACACGTGGATATACTCTATCTCTGTATTCTACCTTTGCTGTTCCTTCTGAGCAGGCTGAGTGAGGTGTAGATCAGACACGTGGATATACTCTATCTCTGTCTTCTACCTGTGCTGTTCCTTCTGAGCAGGCTGAGTGAGACACGTGGATATACTCTATAACTGTCTTCTACCTCTGCTGTTCCTTCTGAGCAGGCTGAGTGAGGTGTAGATCAGACACGTGGATATACTCTATCTCCGTCTTCTACCTCTGCTGTTCCTTCTGAGCAGGCTGAGTGAGACACGTAGATATACTCTATCTCTGTCTTCTACCTCTGCTGTTCCTTCTGAGCAGGCTGAGTGAGACACGTGGATATACTCTATCTCTGTCTTCTACCTCTGCTGTTCCTTCTGAGTAGGCTGAGTGAGGTTTATATCAGACACGTGGATATACTCTATCTCTGACTTCTAACTCTGCTGTTCCTTCTGAGCAGGCTGAGTGAGACACGTGGATATACTCTATTTCTGTCTTCTACCTCTGCTGTTCCTTCTGAGCAGGCTGAGTGAGACACGTGGATATACTCTATCTCTGTATTCTACCTCTGCTGTTCCTTCTGAGCAGGCTGAGTGAGACACGTGGATATACTCTATCTCTGTCTTCTACCTCTGCTGTTCCTTCTGAGTAGGCTGAGTGAGGTTTATATCAGACACGTGGATATACTCTATCTCTGACTTCTAACTCTGCTGTTCCTTCTGAGCAGGCTGAGTGAGACACGTGGATATACTCTATCTCTGTCTTCTACCTCTGCTGTTCCTTCTGAGCAGGCTGAGTGAGACACGTGGATATACTCTATATCTGTATTCTACCTCTGCTGTTCCTTCTGGGCAGGCTGAGTGAGTTGTAGATCAGACACGTGGATATACTATATATCTGTCTTCTAACTCTGCTGTTCCTTCTGAGCAGGCTGAGTGAGGTGTAGATCAGACACGTGGATATACTCTATCTCTGTCTTCTACCTCTGCTATTCCTTCTTAGCAGGATGAGTGAGACACGTGGATATACTCTATCTCTGTCTTTTACCTCTGCTGTTCTTTCTGAGCAGGATGAGTGAGACACGTGGATATACTCTATCTCTGTCTTCGACCTCTGCTGTTCCTTCTGAGCAGGCTGAGTGAGGTGTAGATCAGACACGTGGATATACGCTATCTCTGTATTCTACCCCTGTTGTTCCTTCTGAGCAGCCTGATTGAGACACGTGGATATACTCTATATCTGTCTTCTACCTCTGCTGTTCCTTCTGAGCAGGCTGAGTGAGACACGTGGATATACTCTATCTCTGTCTTCTACCTCTGGTGTTCCTTCTGAGCAGCCTGAGTGAGGTGTAGATCAGACACGTGGATATACTCGATCTTTTTCTTCTACCTCTGCTGTTCCTTCTGAGCAGCCTGAGTGAGATACGTGGATATACTCTATCTCTGTCTTCGACCTCTGCTGTTCCTTCTGAGCAGGCTGAGTAAGGTGTAGATCAGACACGTGAATATACTCTATATCTGTCTTCTACCTCTGCTATTCCTTCTGAGCAGGATGAGTGAGTCACGTGGATATACTCTATCTCTGTCTTCTACCTCTGATGTTCCTTCTGAACAGGCTGAGTGAGGTGTAGATCAGATACTTGGATATACTCTATCTCTGTCTTCTACCTCTTCTGTTCCTTCTGAGCAGGCTGAGTGAGACACGTGGATATACTCTATCTCTGTCTTCTACCTCTGCTGTTCCTTCTGAGCAGGCTGAGTGAGACACGTGGATATACTCTATATCTGTCTTCTAACTCTGCTGTTCCTTCTGAGCAGGCTGAGTGAGACACGTGGATATACTTTATATCTGTCTTCTACCTCTGCTGTTCCTTCTGAGCAGGCTGAGTGAGACACGTGGATATACTATATATCTGTCTTCTACCTCTGCTGTTCCTTCTGCGCAGGCTGAGTGAGGTGTAGATTAGACACGTGGATATACTCTATCTCTGTCTTCTACCTCTGCTGTTCCTTCTGAGCAGGCTGAGTGAGACACGTGGATATACTCTATATCTGTCTTCTACCTTTGCTGTTCCTTCTGAGCAGGCTGAGTGAGGTGTAGATCAGACACGTGGATATACTCTATCTCTGTCTTCTACCTTTGCTGTTCCTTCTGAGCAGGCTGAGTGAGGTGTAGATCAGACACGTGAATATACTCTATCTCTGTCTTCTACCTGTACTGTTCCTTCTGAGCAGGCTGAGTGAGACACGTGGATATACACTATAACTATCTTCTACCTCTGCTGTTCCTTCTGAGCAGGCTGAGTGAGGTGTAGATCAGACACGTGGATATACTCTATCTCCGTCTTCTACCTCTGCTATTCCTTCTGAGCAGGCTGAGTGAGACACGTAGATATACTCTATCTCTGTCTTCTACCTCTGTTGTTCCTTCTGAGCAGGCTGAGTGAGACACGTGGATATACTCTATTTCTGTCTTCTACCTCTGCTGTTCCTTCTGAGTAGGCTGAGTGAGGTTTATATCAGACACGTGGATATACTCTATCTCTGACTTCTAACTCTGCTGTTCCTTCTGAGCAGGCTGAGTGATACACGTGGATATACTCTATCTCTGTATTATACCTCTGCTGTTCCTTCTGAGCAGGCTGAGTGAGACACGTGGATATACTCTATCTCTGTCTTCTACCTCTGATGTTCCTTCTGAACAGGCTGAGTGAGGTGTAGATCAGATACGTGGATATTCTCTATTTCTGTCTTTTACCTCTGCTGTTACTTCTGAGCAGGCTGAGTGAGACACGTGGATATACACTATCTCTGTCTTCTACCTCTGCTGTTCCTTCTGAGCAGGCTGAGTGAGATGTAGATCAGACACGTGGATATACTCTATCTCTGTCTTCTACCTCTGCTATTCCTTCTGAGCAGGATGAGTGAGTCACGTGGATATACTCTATCTCTGTCTTCTACCTCTGCTGTTCCTTCTGAGCAGGCTGAGTGAGATGTAGATCAGACACGTGGATATACTCTATATCTGTCTTCTACCTCTGCTATTCCTTCTGAGCAGGATGAGAGAGTCACGTGGATATACTCTATCTCTGTCTTCTACCTCTGCTGTTCATTCTGAGCAGGCTGAGTGAGGTGTAGATCAGACACGTGGATATACTATATATCTGTCTTCTTCCTCTGCTGTTCCTTCTGAGCAGGCTGAGTGAGGTGTAGATCAGACACGTGGATATACTCTATCTCTGTCTTCTACCTCTGCTGTTCCTTCTGAGCAGGCTGAGTAAGGTGTAGATCAGACACGTGAATATACTCTATCTCTGTCTTCTACCTCTGCTGTTCCTTCTGAGCAGGCTGAGTGAGGTCTAGATCAGACACGTGGATATACTCTATCTCTGTCTTCTACCTCTGCTGTTCCTTCTGAGCAGCCTGAGTGAGACACGTGGATATACTATATCTCTGTCTCCTACCACTGCTTCTGCTTCTGAGCAGGCTGAGTGAGGTGTAGATCAGACACGTGGATATACTCTATCTCTGTCTTCTACCTCTGCTGTTCTTTCTGAGCAGGCTGAGTGAGACACGTGGATATACTCTATCTCTGTCTTCTACCTCTGCTGTTCATTCTGAGCAGGCTGAGTGAGGTGTAGATCAGACACGTGGATATACTATATCTCTGTCTTCTTCCTCTGCTGTTCCTTCTGAGCAGGCTGAGTGAGGTGTAGATCAGACACGTGGATATACTCTATCTCTGTCTTCTACCTCTGCTGTTCCTTCTGAGCAGGATGAGTGAGACACGTGGATATACTCTATCTCTGTCTTCTACCTCTGCTGTTCCTTCTGAGTAGGCTGAGTGAGGTGTAGATCAGACACGTGGATATACTCTCTCTCTGTCTTCTACCTCTGCTGTACCTTCTGAGCAGGCTATGTGAGACACGTGGATATACTCTATCTCTGTCTTCTACCTCTGCTGTTCCTTCTGAGCAGGCTGAGTGAGGTGTAGATCAGACACGTGGATATACTCTATATCTGTATTCTACCTCTGCTGTTCCTTCTGGGCAGGCTGAGTGAGTTGTAGATCAGACACGTGGATATACTATATCTCTGTCTTCTAACTCTGCTGTTCCTTCTGAGCAGGCTGAGTGAATACACGTGGATATACTCTATCTCTGTCTTCTACTTCTGCTGTTCCTTCTGAGCAGGCTGAGTGAGGTGTATATCAGACACGTGGATATACTCTATCTCTGTCTTCTACCTCTGCTATTCCTTCTTAGCAGGATGAGTGAGACACGTGGATATACTCTATCTCTGTCTTTTACCTCTGCTGTTCTTTCTGAGCAGGATGAGTGAGACACGTGGATATACTCTATCTCTGTCTTCGACCTCTGCTGTTCCTTCTGAGCAGGCTGAGTGAGGTGTAGATCAGACACGTGGATATACGCTATCTCTGTATTCTACCCCTGTTGTTCCTTCTGAGCAGCCTGATTGAGACACGTGGATATACTCTATATCTGTCTTCTACCTCTGCTGTTCCTTCTGAGCAGGCTGAGTGAGACACGTGGATATACTCTATCTCTGTCTTCTACCTCTGGTGTTCCTTCTGAGCAGCCTGAGTGAGGTGTAGATCAGACACGTGGATATACTCTATCTTTTTCTTCTACCTCAGCTGTTCCTTCTGAGCAGTCTGAGTGAGATACGTGGATATACTCTATCTCTGTCTTCTACCTCTGCTGTTCTTTCTGAGCAGGATGAGTGAGACACGTGGATATACTCTATCTCTGTCTTCGACCTCTGCTGTTCCTTCTGAGCAGGCTGAGTAAGGTGTAGATCAGACACGTGAATATACTCTATCTCTGTCTTCTACCTCTGCTGTTCCTTCTGAGCAGGCTGAGTGAGGTCTAGATCAGACACGTGGATATACTCTATCTCTGTCTTCTACCTCTGCTGTTCCTTCTGAGCAGCCTGAGTGAGACACGTGGATATACTCTATCTCTGTCTCCTACCTCTGCTTCTGCTTCTGAGCAGGCTGAGTGAGGTGTAGATCAGACACGTGGATATACTCTATCTCTGTCTTCTACCTCTTCTTTTCCTTCTGATCAGGCTGAGTGAGACACGTGGATATACTATATCTCTGTCTTCTACCTCTGCTGTTCCTTCTGAGCAGGCTGAGTGAGACACGTGGATATACTCTATCTCTGTCTTCTACCTCTGCTGTTCCTTCTGAGCAGGCTGCGTGAGGTGTAGATCAGACACGTGGATATACTCTATCTCTGTATTCTACCTCTGCTGTTCCTTCTGAGCAGGCTGAGTGAGACACATGGATATATTCTATCTCTGTCTTCTACCTCTGATGTTCCTTCTGAACAGGCTGAGTGAGGTGTAGATCAGACACGTGGATATACTCTATTTCTGTCTTTTACCTCTGCTGTTACTTCTGAGCAGGCTGAGTGAGACACGTGGATATACTCTATATCTGTCTTCTACCTCTGCTGTTCCTTCTGCGCAGGCTGAGTGAGGTGTAGATTAGACACGTGGATATACTCTATCTCTGTCTTCTACCTCTGCTGTTCCTTCTGAGCAGGCTGAGTGAGACACGTGGATATACTCTATCTCTGTCTTCTACCTTTGCTGTTCCTTCTGAGCAGGCTGAGTGAGGTGTAGATCAGACACGTGGATATACTCTATCTCTGTCTTCTACCTGTGCTGTTCCTTCTGAGCAGGCTGAGTGAGACACGTGGATATACTCTATAACTGTCTTCTACCTCTGCTGTTCCTTCTGAGCAGGCTGAGTGAGGTGTAGATCACACACGTGGATATACTCTATCTCTGTCTTCTACCTCTGCTGTTCCTTCTGAGCAGGCTGAGTGTGGTGTAGATCACACACGTGGATATACTCTATCTCTGTCTTCTACCTATGCTGTTCCTTCTGAGCAGGCTGAGTGAGACACGTGGATATACTCTATCTCTGTCTTCTACCTCTGCTGTTCCTTCTGAGCAGGCTGAGTGAGACACGTGGATATACTCTATATCTGTCTTCTAACTCTGCTGTTCCTTCTGAGCAGGCCGAGTGAGACACGTGGATATACTTTATATCTGTCTTCTACCTCTGCTGTTCCTTCTGAGCAGGCTGAGTGAGACACGTGGATATACTCTATATCTGTCTTCTACCTCTGCTGTTCCTTCTGCGCAGGCTGAGTGAGGTGTAGATTAGACACGTGGATATACTCTATCTCTGTCTTCTACCTCTGCTGTTCCTTCTGAGCAGGCTGAGTGAGACACGTGGATATACTCTATCTCTGTCTTCTACCTTTGCTGTTCCTTCTGAGCAGGCTGAGTGAGGTGTAGATCAGACACGTGGATATACTCTATCTCTGTCTTCTACCTGTGCTGTTCCTTCTGAGCAGGCTGAGTGAGACACGTGAATATACTCTATCTCTGTCTTCTACCTCTGCTGTTCCTTCTGAGCAGGCTGAGTGAGGTGTAAATTAGACACGTGGATATACTCTATATCTGTCTTCTACCTCTGCTGTTCCTTCTGAGCAGGCTGAGTGAGACACGTGGATATACTCTATCTCTGTCTTCTACCTTTGCTGTTCCTTCTGAGCAGGCTGAGTGAGGTGTAGATCAGACACGTGGATATACTCTATCTCTGTCTTCTACCTGTGCTGTTCCTTCTGAGAAGGCTGAGTGAGACACGTGGATATACACTATAACTGTCTTCTACCTCTGCTGTTCCTTCTGAGCAGGCTGAGTGAGGTGTAGATCAGACACGTGGATATACTCTATCTCCGTCTTCTACCTCTGCAGTTCCTTCTGAGCAGGCTGAGTGAGACACGTAGATATACACTATCTCTGTCTTCTACCTCTGCTGTTCCTTCTGAGCAGGCTGAGTGTGACACGTGGATATACTCTATTTCTGTCTTCTACCTCTGCTGTTCCTTCTGAGTAGGCTGAGTGAGGTTTATATCAGACACGTGGATATACTCTATCTCTGACTTCTAACTCTGCTGTTCCTTCTGAGCAGGCTGAGTGATACACGTGGATATACTCTATCTCTGTCTTCTACCTCTGCTGTTCCTTCTGAGCAGGCTGAGTGAGACACGTGGATATACTCTATCTCTGTATTATACCTCTGCTGTTCCTTCTGAGCAGGCTGAGTGAGACACGTGGATATACTCTATCTCTGTCTTCTACCTCTGATGTTCCTTCTGAACAGGCTGAGTGAGGTGTAGATCAAACACGTGGATATTCTCTATTTCTGTCTTTTACCTCTGCTGTTACTTCTGAGCAGGCTGATTGAGACACGTGGATATACTCTATCTCTGTCTTCTACCTCTGCTGTTCCTTCTGAGCAGGCTGAGTGAGATGTAGATCAGACACGTGGATATACTCTATCTCTGTCTTCTACCTCTGCTATTCCTTCTGAGCAGGATGAGTGAGTCACGTGGATATACTCTATCTCTGTCTTCTACCTCTGCTGTTCCTTCTGAGCAGGCTGAGTGAGATGTAGATCAGACACGTGGATATACTCTATCTATGTCTTCTACCTCTGCTATTCCTTCTGAGCAGGATGAGTGAGTCACGTGGATATACTCTATCTCTGTCTTCTACCTCTGCTGTTCATTCTGAGCAGGCTGAGTGAGGTGTAGATCAGACACGTGGATATACTATATCTCTGTCTTCTACCTCTGCTGTTCCTTCTGAGCAGGCTGAGTGAGGTGTAGATCAGACACGTGGATATACTCTATCTCTGTCTTTTACCTCTGCTGTTCCTTATGAGCAGCCTGAGTGAGATACGTGGATATACTCTATCTCTGTCTTCTACCTCTGCTGTTCCTTCTGAGCATGATGAGTGAGACACGTGGATATACTCTATCTCTGTCTTATACCTCTGCTGTTCCTTCTGAGTAGGCTGAGTGAGGTGTAGATCAGACACGTGGATATACTCTCTCTCTGTCTTCTACCTCTGCTGTACCTTCTGAGCAGGCTATGTGAGACACGTGGATATACTCTATCTCTGTCTTCTACCTCTGCTGTTCCTTCTGAGCAGGCTGAGTGAGGTGTAGATCAGACACGTGGATATACTCTATATCTGTATTCTACCTCTGCTGTTCCTTCTGGGCAGGCTGAGTGAGTTGTAGATCAGACACGTGGATATACTATATCTCTGTCTTCTAACTCTGCTGTTCCTTCTGAGCAGGCTGAGTGAATACACGTGGATATACTCTATCTCTGTCTTCTACTTCTGCTGTTCCTTCTGAGCAGGCTGACTGAGGTGTAGATCAGACACGTGGATATACTCTATCTCTGTCTTCTACCTCTGCTATTCCTTCTTAGCAGGATGAGTGAGACACGTGGATATACTCTATCTCTGTCTTTTACCTCTGCTGTTCTTTCTGAGCAGGATGAGTGAGACACGTGGATATACTCTATCTCTGTCTTTGACCTCTGCTGTTCCTTCTGAGCAGCCTGAGTGAGGTGTAGATCAGACACGTGGATATACTCTATCTTTTTCTTCTACCTCTGCTGTTCCTTCTGAGCAGTCTGAGTGAGATACGTGGATATACTCTATCTCTGTCTTCTACCTCTGCTGTTCTTTCTGAGCAGGATGAGTGAGACACGTGGATATACTCTATCTCTGTCTTCGACCTCTGCTGTTCCTTCTGAGCAGGCTGAGTAAGGTGTAGATCAGACACGTGAATATACTCTATCTCTGTCTTCTATCTCTGCTGTTCCCTCTGAGCAGGCTGAGTGAGGTCTAGATCAGACACGTGGATATACTCTATCTCTGTCTTCTACCTCTTCTGTTCCTTCTGAGCAGGCTGAGTGAGGTGTAGATCAGACACGTGGATATACTCTATCTCTGTCTTCTACCTCTGCAGTTCCTTCTGAGCAGCCTGAGTGAGACACGTGGATATACTCTATCTCTGTCTCCTACCTCTGCTTGTGCTTCTGAGCAGGCTGAGTGAGGTGTAGATCAGACACGTGGATATACTCTATCTCTGTCTTATACCTCTTCTGTTCCTTCTGAGCAGGCTGAGTGAGACACGTGGATATACTATATCTCTGTCTTCTACCTCTGCTGTTCCTTCTGAGCAGGCTGAGTGAGACACGTGGATATACTCTATCTCTGTCTTCTACCTCTGCTGTTCCTTCTGAGCAGGCTGCGTGAGGTGTAGATCAGACACGTGGATATACACTATCTCTGTATTCTACCTCTGCTGTTCCTTCTGAGCAGGATGAGTGAGACACATGGATATATTCTATCTCTGTCTTCTACCTCTGATGTTCCTTCTGAACAGGCTGAGTGAGGTGTAGATCAGACACGTGGATATACTCTATTTCTGTCTTTTACCTCTGCTGTTACTTCTGAGCAGGCTGAGTGAGACACGTGGATATACTCTATATCTGTCTTCTACCTCTGCTGTTCCTTCTGCGCAGGCTGAGTGAGGTGTAGATTAGACACGTGGATACACTCTATCTCTGTCTTCTACCTCTGCTGTTCCTTCTGAGCAGGCTGAGTGAGACACGTGGATATACTCTATCTCTGTCTTCTACCTTTGCTGTTCCTTCTGAGCAGGCTGAGTGAGGTGTAGATCAGACACGTGGATATACTCTATCTCTGTCTTCTACCTGTGCTGTTCCTTCTGAGCAGGCTGAGTGAGACACGTGGATATACTCTATAACTGTCTTCTACCTCTGCTGTTCCTTCTGAGCAGGCTGAGTGAGGTATAGATCAGACACGTGGATATACTCTATCTCCGTCTTCTACCTCTGCTGTTCCTTCTGAGCAGGCTGAGTGAGACACGTAGATATACTCTATCTCTGTCTTCTACCTCTGCTGTTCCTTCTGAGCAGGCTGAGTGAGGTATAGATCAGACACGTGGATATACTCTATCTCCGTCTTCTACCTCTGCTGTTCCTTCTGAGCAGGCTGAGTGAGACACGTAGATATACTCTATCTCTGTCTTCTACCTCTGCTGTTCCTTCTGAGCAGGCTGAGTGAGACACGTGGATATACTCTATCTCTGTCTTCTACCTCTGCTGTTCCTTCTGAGTAGGCTGAGTGAGGTTTATATCAGACACGTGGATATACTCTATCTCTGACTTCTAACTCTGCTGTTCCTTCTGAGCAGGCTGAGTGAGACACGTGGATATACTCTATTTCTGTCTTCTACCTCTGCTGTTCCTTCTGAGCAGGCTGAGTGAGACACGTGGATATACTCTATCTCTGTATTCTACCTCTGCTGTTCCTTCTGAGCAGGCTGAGTGAGACACGTGAATATACTCTATCTCTGTCTTCTACCTCTGCTGTTCCTTCTGAGTAGGCTGAGTGAGGTTTATATCAGACACGTGGATATACTCTATCTCTGACTTCTAACTCTGCTGTTCCTTCTGAGCAGGCTGAGTGAGACACGTGGATATACTCTATCTCTGTCTTCTACCTCTGCTGTTCCTTCTGAGCAGGCTGAGTGAGACACGTGGATATACTCTATATCTGTATTCTACCTCTGCTGTTCCTTCTGGGCAGGCTGAGTGAGTTGTAGATCAGACACGTGGATATACTATATCTCTGTCTTCTAACTCTGCTGTTCCTTCTGAGCAGGCTGAGTGAATTCACGTGGATATACTCTATCTCTGTCTTCTACTTCTGCTGTTCCTTCTGAGCAGGCTGAGTGAGGTGTAGATCAGACACGTGGATATACTCTATCTCTGTCTTCTACCTCTGCTATTCCTTCTTAGCAGGATGAGTGAGACACGTGGATATACTCTATCTCTGTCTTTTACCTCTGCTGTTCTTTCTAAGCAGGATGAGTGAGACAAGTGGATATACTCTATCTCTGTCTTCGACCTCTGCTGTTCCTTCTGAGCAGGCTGAGTGAGGTGTAGATCAGACACGTGGATATACGCTATCTCTGTATTCTACCCCTGTTGTTCCTTCTGAGCAGCCTGATTGAGACACGTGGATATACTCTATCTCTGTCTTCTACCTCTGCTGTTCCTTCTGCGCAGGCTGAGTGAGGTGTAGATTAGACACGTGGATACACTCTATCTCTGTCTTCTACCTCTGCTGTTCCTTTTGAGCAGGCTGAGTGAGACACGTGGATATACTCTATCTCTGTATTCTACCTTTGCTGTTCCTTCTGAGCAGGCTGAGTGAGGTGTAGATCAGACACGTGGATATACTCTATCTCTGTCTTCTACCTGTGCTGTTCCTTCTGAGAAGGCTGAGTGAGACACGTGGATATACACTATAACTGTCTTCTACCTCTGCTGTTCCTTCTGAGCAGGCTGAGTGAGGTGTAGATCAGACACGTGGATATACTCTATCTCCGTCTTCTACCTCTGCTGTTCCTTCTGAGCAGGCTGAGTGAGACACGTAGATATACTCTATCTCTGTCTTCTACCTCTGCTGTTCCTTCTGAGCAGGCTGAGTGTGACACGTGGATATACTCTATTTCTGTCTTCTACCTCTGCTGTTCCTTCTGAGTAGGCTGAGTGAGGTTTATATCAGACACGTGGATATACTCTATCTCTGACTTCTAACTCTGCTGTTCCTTCTGAGCAGGCTGAGTGATACACGTGGATATACTCTATCTCTGTCTTCTACCTCTGCTGTTCCTTCTGAGCAGGCTGAGTGAGACACGTGGATATACTCTATCTCTGTATTATACCTCTGCTGTTCCTTCTGAGCAGGCTGAGTGAGACACGTGGATATACTCTATCTCTGTCTTCTACCTCTGATGTTCCTTCTGAACAGGCTGAGTGAGGTGTAGATCAAACACGTGGATATTCTCTATTTCTGTCTTTTACCTCTGCTGTTACTTCTGAGCAGGCTGATTGAGACACGTGGATATACTCTATCTCTGTCTTCTACCTCTGCTGTTCCTTCTGAGCAGGCTGAGTGAGATGTAGATCAGACACGTGGATATACTCTATCTCTGTCTTCTACCTCTGCTATTCCTTCTGAGCAGGATGAGTGAGTCACGTGGATATACTCTATCTCTGTCTTCTACCTCTGCTGTTCCTTTTGAGCAGGCTGAGTGAGACACGTGGATATACTCTATCTCTGTATTCTACCTTTGCTGTTCCTTCTGAGCAGGCTGAGTGAGGTGTAGATTAGACACGTGGATACACTCTATCTCTGTCTTCTACCTCTGCTGTTCCTTTTGAGCAGGCTGAGTGAGACACGTGGATATACTCTATCTCTGTATTCTACCTTTGCTGTTCCTTCTGAGCAGGCTGAGTGAGGTGTAGATCAGACACGTGGATATACTCTATCTCTGTCTTCTACCTGTGCTGTTCCTTCTGAGAAGGCTGAGTGAGACACGTGGATATACACTATAACTGTCTTCTACCTCTGCTGTTCCTTCTGAGCAGGCTGAGTGAGGTGTAGATCAGACACGTGGATATACTCTATCTCCGTCTTCTACCTCTGCTGTTCCTTCTGAGCAGGCTGAGTGAGACACGTAGATATACTCTATCTCTGTCTTCTACCTCTGCTGTTCCTTCTGAGCAGGCTGAGTGTGACACGTGGATATACTCTATTTCTGTCTTCTACCTCTGCTGTTCCTTCTGAGTAGGCTGAGTGAGGTTTATATCAGACACGTGGATATACTCTATCTCTGACTTCTAACTCTGCTGTTCCTTCTGAGCAGGCTGAGTGATACACGTGGATATACTCTATCTCTGTCTTCTACCTCTGCTGTTCCTTCTGAGCAGGCTGAGTGAGACACGTGGATATACTCTATCTCTGTATTATACCTCTGCTGTTCCTTCTGAGCAGGCTGAGTGAGACACGTGGATATACTCTATCTCTGTCTTCTACCTCTGATGTTCCTTCTGAACAGGCTGAGTGAGGTGTAGATCAAACACGTGGATATTCTCTATTTCTGTCTTTTACCTCTGCTGTTACTTCTGAGCAGGCTGATTGAGACACGTGGATATACTCTATCTCTGTCTTCTACCTCTGCTGTTCCTTCTGAGCAGGCTGAGTGAGATGTAGATCAGACACGTGGATATACTCTATCTCTGTCTTCTACCTCTGCTATTCCTTCTGAGCAGGCTGAGTGAGATGTAGATCAGACACGTGGATATACTCTATCTATGTCTTCTACCTCTGCTCTTCCTTCTGAGCAGGATGAGTGAGTCACGTGGATATACTCTATCTCTGTCTTCTACCTCTGCTGTTCATTCTGAGCAGGCTGAGTGAGGTGTAGATCAGACACGTGGATATACTATATCTCTGTCTTCTACCTCTGCTGTTCCTTCTGAGCAGGCTGAGTGAGGTGTAGATCAGACACGTGGATATACTCTATCTCTGTCTTTTACCTCTGCTGTTCCTTATGAGCAGCCTGAGTGAGATACGTGGATATACTCTATCTCTGTCTTCTACCTCTGCTGTTCCTTCTGAGCATGATGAGTGAGACACGTGGATATACTCTATCTCTGTCTTATACCTCTGCTGTTCCTTCTGAGTAGGCTGAGTGAGGTGTAGATCAGACACGTGGATATACTCTCTCTCTGTCTTCTACCTCTGCTGTACCTTCTGAGCAGGCTATGTGAGACACGTGGATATACTCTATCTCTGTCTTCTACCTCTGCTGTTCCTTCTGAGCAGGCTGAGTGAGGTGTAGATCAGACACGTGGATATACTCTATATCTGTATTATACCTCTGCTGTTCCTTCTGGGCAGGCTGAGTGAGTTGTAGATCAGACACGTGGATATACTATATCTCTGTCTTCTAACTCTGCTGTTCCTTCTGAGCAGGCTGAGTGAATACACGTGGATATACTCTATCTCTGTCTTCTACTTCTGCTGTTCCTTCTGAGCAGGCTGACTGAGGTGTAGATCAGACACGTGGATATACTCTATCTCTGTCTTCTACCTCTGCTATTCCTTCTTAGCAGGATGAGTGAGACACGTGGATATACTCTATCTCTGTCTTTTACCTCTGCTGTTCTTTCTGAGCAGGATGAGTGAGACACGTGGATATACTCTATCTCTGTCTTTGACCTCTGCTGTTCCTTCTGAGCAGCCTGAGTGAGGTGTAGATCAGACACGTGGATATACTCTATCTTTTTCTTCTACCTCTGCTGTTCCTTCTGAGCAGTCTGAGTGAGATACGTGGATATACTCTATCTCTGTCTTCTACCTCTGCTGTTCTTTCTGAGCAGGATGAGTGAGACACGTGGATATACTCTATCTCTGTCTTCGACCTCTGCTGTTCCTTCTGAGCAGGCTGAGTAAGGTGTAGATCAGACACGTGAATATACTCTATCTCTGTCTTCTACCTCTGCTGTTCCCTCTGAGCAGGCTGAGTGAGGTCTAGATCAGACACGTGGATATACTCTATCTCTGTCTTCTACCTCTTCTGTTCCTTCTGAGCAGGCTGAGTGAGGTGTAGATCAGACACGTGGATATACTCTATCTCTGTCTTCTACCTCTGCTGTTCCTTCTGAGCAGCCTGAGTGAGACACGTGGATATACTCTATCTCTGTCTCCTACCTCTGCTTGTGCTTCTGAGCAGGCTGAGTGAGGTGTAGATCAGACACGTGGATATACTCTATCTCTGTCTTATACCTCTTCTGTTCCTTCTGAGCAGGCTGAGTGAGACACGTGGATATACTATATCTCTGTCTTCTACCTCTGCTGTTCCTTCTGAGCAGGCTGAGTGAGACACGTGGATATACTCTATCTCTGTCTTCTACCTCTGCTGTTCCTTCTGAGCAGGCTGCGTGAGGTGTAGATCAGACACGTGGATATACTCTATCTCTGTATTCTACCTCTGCTGTTCCTTCTGAGCAGGATGAGTGAGACACATGGATATATTCTATCTCTGTCTTCTACCTCTGATGTTCCTTCTGAACAGGCTGAGTGAGGTGTAGATCAGACACGTGGATATACTCTATTTCTGTCTTTTACCTCTGCTGTTACTTCTGAGCAGGCTGAGTGAGACACGTGGATATACTCTATATCTGTCTTCTACCTCTGCTGTTCCTTCTGCGCAGGCTGAGTGAGGTGTAGATTAGACACGTGGATACACTCTATCTCTGTCTTCTACCTCTGCTGTTCCTTCTGAGCAGGCTGAGTGAGACACGTGGATATACTCTATCTCTGTCTTCTACCTTTGCTGTTCCTTCTGAGCAGGCTGAGTGAGGTGTAGATCAGACACGTGGATATACTCTATCTCTGTCTTCTACCTGTGCTGTTCCTTCTGAGCAGGCTGAGTGAGACACGTGGATATACTCTATAATTGTCTTCTACCTCTGCTGTTCCTTCTGAGCAGGCTGAGTGAGGTATAGATCAGACACGTGGATATACTCTATCTCCGTCTTCTACCTCTGCTGTTCCTTCTGAGCAGGCTGAGTGAGACACGTAGATATACTCTATCTCTGTCTTCTACCTCTGCTGTTCCTTCTGAGCAGGCTGAGTGAGGTATAGATCAGACACGTGGATATACTCTATCTCCGTCTTCTACCTCTGCTGTTCCTTCTGAGCAGGCTGAGTGAGACACGTAGATATACTCTATCTCTGTCTTCTACCTCTGCTGTTCCTTCTGAGCAGGCTGAGTGAGACACGTGGATATACTCTATCTCTGTCTTCTACCTCTGCTGTTCCTTCTGAGTAGGCTGAGTGAGGTTTATATCAGACACGTGGATATACTCTATCTCTGACTTCTAACTCTGCTGTTCCTTCTGAGCAGGCTGAGTGAGACACGTGGATATACTCTATTTCTGTCTTCTACCTCTGCTGTTCCTCCTGAGCAGGCTGAGTGAGACACGTGGATATACTCTATCTCTGTATTCTACCTCTGCTGTTCCTTCTGAGCAGGCTGAGTGAGACACGTGAATATACTCTATCTCTGTCTTCTACCTCTGCTGTTCCTTCTGAGTAGGCTGAGTGAGGTTTATATCAGACACGTGGATATACTCTATCTCTGACTTCTAACTCAGCTGTTCCTTCTGAGCAGGCTGAGTGAGACACGTGGATATACTCTATCTCTGTCTTCTACCTCTGCTGTTCCTTCTGAGCAGGCTGAGTGAGACACGTGGATATACTCTATATCTGTATTCTACCTCTGCTGTTCCTTCTGGGCAGGCTGAGTGAGTTGTAGATCAGACACGTGGATATACTATATCTCTGTCTTCTAACTCTGCTGTTCCTTCTGAGCAGGCTGAGTGAATTCACGTGGATATACTCTATCTCTGTCTTCTACTTCTGCTGTTCCTTCTGAGCAGGCTGAGTGAGGTGTAGATCAGACACGTGGATATACTCTATCTCTGTCTTCTACCTCTGCTATTCCTTCTTAGCAGGATGAGTGAGACACGTGGATATACTCTATCTCTGTCTTTTACCTCTGCTGTTCTTTCTGAGCAGGATGAGTGAGACAAGTGGATATACTCTATCTCTGTCTTCGACCTCTGCTGTTCCTTCTGAGCAGGCTGAGTGAGGTGTAGATCAGACACGTGGATATACGCTATCTCTGTATTCTACCCCTGTTGTTCCTTCTGAGCAGCCTGATTGAGACACGTGGATATACTCTATCTCTGTCTTCTACCTCTGCTGTTCCTTCTGCGCAGGCTGAGTGAGGTGTAGATTAGACACGTGGATACACTCTATCTCTGTCTTCTACCTCTGCTGTTCCTTCTGAGCAGGCTGAGTGAGACACGTGGATATACTCTATCTCTGTATTCTACCTTTGCTGTTCCTTCTGAGCAGGCTGAGTGAGGTGTAGATCAGACACGTGGATATACTCTATCTCTGTCTTCTACCTGTGCTGTTCCTTCTGAGCAGGCTGAGTGAGACACGTGGATATACTCTATAACTGTCTTCTACCTCTGCTGTTCCTTCTGAGCAGGCTGAGTGAGGTGTAGATCAGACACGTGGATATACTCTATCTCCGTCTTCTACCTCTGCTGTTCCTTCTGAGCAGGCTGAGTGAGACACGTAGATATACTCTATCTCTGTCTTCTACCTCTGCTGTTCCTTCTGAGCAGGCTGAGTGAGACACGTGGATATACTCTATCTCTGTCTTCTACCTCTGCTGTTTCTTCTGAGTAGGCTGAGTGGGGTTTATATCAGACACGTGGATATACTATATCTCTGACTTCTAACTCTGCTGTTCCTTCTGAGCAGGCTGAGTGAGACACGTGGATATACTCTATTTCTGTCTTCTACCTCTGCTGTTCCTTCTGAGCAGGCTGAGTGAGACACGTGGATATACTCTATCTCTGTATTCTACCTCTGCTGTTCCTTCTGAGCAGGCTGAGTGAGACACGTGGATATACTCTATCTCTGTCTTCTACCTCTGCTGTTCCTTCTGAGTAGGCTGAGTGAGGTTTATATCAGACACGTGGATATACTCTATCTCTGACTTCTAACTCTGCTGTTCCTTCTGAGCAGGCTGAGTGAGACACGTGGATATACTCTATCTCTGTCTTCTACCTCTGCTGTTCCTTCTGAGCAGGCTGAGTGAGACACGTGGATATACTCTATATCTGTATTCTACCTCTGCTGTTCCTTCTGGGCAGGCTGAGTGAGTTGTAGATCAGACACGTGGATATACTATATCTCTGTCTTCTAACTCTGATGTTCCTTCTGAGCAGGCTGAGTGAATTCACGTGGATATACTCTATCTCTGTCTTCTACTTCTGCTGTTCCTTCTGAGCAGGCTGAGTGAGGTGTAGATCAGACACGTGGATATACTCTATCTCTGTCTTCTACCTCTGCTATTCGTTCTTAGCAGGATGAGTGAGACACGTGGATATACTCTATCTCTGTCTTTTACCTCTGCTGTTCTTTCTGAGCAGGATGAGTGAGACACGTGGATATACTCTATCTCTGTCTTCGACCTCTGCTGTTCCTTCTGAGCAGGCTGAGTGAGGTGTAGATCAGACACGTGGATATACGCTATCTCTGTATTCTACCCCTGTTGTTCCTTCTGAGCAGCCTGATTGAGACACGTGGATATACTCTATCTCTGTCTTCTACCTCTGGTGTTCCTTCTGAGCAGCCTGAGTGAGGTGTAGATAAGACACGTGGATATACTCTATCTTTTTCTTCTACCTCTGCTGTTCCTTCTGAGCAGCCTGAGTGAGATACGTGGATATACTCTATCTCTGTCTTCTACCTCTGCTGTTCTTTCTGAGCAGGATGAGTGAGACACGTGGATATACTCTATCTCTGTCTTCTACCCCTGCTGTTCCTTCTGAGCAGGCTGAGTAAGGTGTAGATCAGACACGTGAATATACTCTATCTCTGTCTTCTACCTCTGTTGTTCCTTCTGAGCAGGCTGAGTGAGATGTAGATCAGACACGTGGATATACTCTATCTCTGTCTTCTACCTCTGCTGTTCCTTCTGAGCAGGCTGCGTGAGGTGTAGATCAGACACGTGGATATACTCTATCTCTGTATTCTACCTCTGCTGTTCCTTCTGAGCAGGCTGAGTGAGACACATGGATATATTCTATCTCTGTCTTCTACCTCTGATGTTCCTTCTGAACAGGCTGAGTGAGGTGTAGATCAGACACGTGGATATACTATATCTCTGTCTTCTACCTCTGTTGTTCCTTCTGAGCAGGCTGAGTGAGGTGTAGATCACACACGTGGATACACTCTATCTCTGTCTTCTACCTCTGCTGTTCCTTCTGAGCAGGCTGAGTGAGACACGTGGATATACTCTATCTCTGTATTCTACCTTTGCTGTTCCTTCTGAGCAGGCTGAGTGAGGTGTAGATCAGACACGTGGATATACTCTATCTCTGTCTTCTACCTGTGCTGTTCCTTCTGAGCAGGCTGAGTGAGACACGTGGATATACTCTATAACTGTCTTCTACCTCTGCTGTTCCTTCTGAGCAGGCTGAGTGAGGTGTAGATCAGACACGTGGATATACTCTATCTCCGTCTTCTACCTCTGCTGTTCCTTCTGAGCAGGCTGAGTGAGACACGTAGATATACTCTATCTCTGTCTTCTACCTCTGCTGTTCCTTCTGAGCAGGCTGAGTGAGACACGTGGATATACTCTATCTCTGTCTTCTACCTCTGCTGTTTCTTCTGAGTAGGCTGAGTGAGGTTTATATCAGACACGTGGATATACTATATCTCTGACTTCTAACTCTGCTGTTCCTTCTGAGCAGGCTGAGTGAGACACGTGGATATACTCTATCTCTGTCTTCTACCTCTGCTGTTCCTTCTGAGTAGGCTGAGTGAGGTTTATATCAGACACGTGGATATACTCTATCTCTGACTTCTAACTCTGCTGTTCCTTCTGAGCAGGCTGAGTGAGACACGTGGATATACTCTATCTCTGTCTTCTACCTCTGCTGTTCCTTCTGAGCAGGCTGAGTGAGACACGTGGATATACTCTATATCTGTATTCTACCTCTGCTGTTCCTTCTGGGCAGGCTGAGTGAGTTGTAGATCAGAGACGTGGATATACTATATCTCTGTCTTCTAACTCTGCTGTTCCTTCTGAGCAGGCTGAGTGAATTCACGTGGATATACTCTATCTCTGTCTTCTACTTCTGCTGTTCCTTCTGAGCAGGCTGAGTGAGGTGTAGATCAGACACGTGGATATACTCTATCTCTGTCTTCTACCTCTGCTATTCCTTCTTAGCAGGATGAGTGAGACACGTGGATATACTCTATCTCTGTCTTTTACCTCTGCTGTTCTTTCTGAGCAGGATGAGTGAGACACGTGGATATACTCTATCTCTGTCTTCGACCTCTGCTGTTCCTTCTGAGCAGGCTGAGTGAGGTGTAGATCAGACACGTGGATATACGCTATCTCTTTCTTCTACCTCTGCTGTTCCTTCTGAGCAGCCTGAGTGAGATACGTGGATATACTCTATCTCTGTCTTCTACCTCTGCTGTTCTTTCTGAGCAGGATGAGTGAGACACGTGGATATACTCTATCTCTGTCTTCGACCTCTGCTGTTCCTTCTGAGCAGGCTGAGTAAGGTGTAGATCAGACACGTGAATATACTCTATCTCTGTCTTCTACCTCTGTTGTTCCTTCTGAGCAGGCTGAGTGAGATGTAGATCAGACACGTGGATATACTCTATCTCTGTCTTCTACCTCTGCTATTCCTTCTGAGCAGGATGAGTGAGTCACGTGGATATACTCTATCTCTGTCTTCTACCTCTGATGTTCCTTCTGAACAGGCTGAGTGAGGTGTAGATCAGACACTTGGATATACTCTATCTCTGTCTTCTACCTCTTCTGTTCATTCTGAGCAGGCTGAGTGAGACACGTGGATATACTATATCTCTGTCTTCTACCTCTGCTGTTCCTTCTGAGCAGGCTGAGTGAGACACGTGGATATACTCTATCTCTGTCTTCTACCTCTGCTGTTCCTTCTGAGCAGGCTGCGTGAGGTGTAGATCAGACACGTGGATATACTCTATCTCTGTATTCTACCTCTGCTGTTCCTTCTGAGCAGGCTGAGTGAGACACATGGATATATTATATCTCTGTCTTCTACCTCTGATGTTCCTTCTGAACAGGCTGAGTGAGGTGTAGATCAGACACGTGGATATACTCTATTTCTGTCTTCTACCTCTGCTGTTCCTTCTGCGCAGGCTGAGTGAGGTGTAGATTAGACACGTGGATATACTCTATCTCTGTCTTCTACCTCTGCTATTCCTTCTGAGCAGGATGAGTGAGTCACGTGGATATACTCTATCTCTGTCTTCTACCTCTGCTGTTCATTCTGAGCAGGCTGAGTGAGGTGTAGATCAGACACGTGGATATACTATATCTCTGTCTTCTACCTCTGCTGTTCCTTCTGAGCAGGCTGAGTGAGGTGTAGATCAGACACGTGGATATACTCTATCTCTGTCTTTTACCTCTGCTGTTCCTTATGAGCAGCCTGAGTGAGATACGTGGATATACTCTATCTCTGTCTTCTACCTCTGCTGTTCCTTCTGAGCAGGATGAGTGAGACACGTGGATATACTCTATCTCTGTCTTCTACCTCTGCTGTTCCTTCTGAGTAGGCTGAGTGAGGTGTAGATCAGACACGTGGATATACTCTCTCTCTGTCTTCTACCTCTGCTGTACCTTCTGAGCAGGCTATGTGAGACACGTGGATATACTCTATCTCTGTCTTCTACCTCTGCTGTTCCTTCTGAGTAGGCTGAGTGAGGTTTAGATCAGACACGTGGATATACTCTATCTCTGTCTTCTACCTCTGCTGTTCCTTCTGAGCAGGCTGAGTGAGGTGTAGATCACACACGTGGATATACTCTATCTCTGTCTTCTACCTCTGCTGTTCCTTCTGAGCAGGCTGAGTGTGGTGTAGATCACACACGTGGATATACTCTATCTCTGTCTTCTACCTATGCTGTTCCTTCTGAGCAGGCTGAGTGAGACACGTGGATATATTCTATCTCTGTCTTCTACCTCTGCTGTTCCTTCTGAGCAGGCTGAGTGAGACACGTGGATATACTCTATATCTGTCTTCTAACTCTGCTGTTCCTTCGGAGCAGGCTGAGTGAGACACGTGGATATACTTTATATCTGTCTTCTACCTCTGCTGTTCCTTCTGAGCAGGCTGAGTGAGACACGTGGATATACTCTATATCTGTCTTCTACCTCTGCTGTTCCTTCTGCGCAGGCTGAGTGAGGTGTAGATTAGACACGTGGATATACTCTATCTCTGTCTTCTACCTCTGCTGTTCCTTCTGAGCAGGCTGAGTGAGACACGTGGATATACTATATCTCTGTCTTCTACCTTTGCTGTTCCTTCTGAGCAGGCTGAGTGAGGTGTAGATCAGACACGTGGATATACTCTATCTCTGTCTTCTACCTGTGCTGTTCCTTCTGAGCAGGCTGAGTGAGACACGTGGATATACTCTATAACTGTCTTCTAGCTCTGCTGTTCCTTCTGAGCAGGCTGAGTGAGGTGTAGATCAGACACGTGGATATACTCTATCTCCGTCTTCTACCTCTGCTGTTCCTTCTGAAGAGGCTGAGTGAGACACGTGAATATACTCTATCTCTGTCTTCTACCTCTGCTGTTCCTTCTGAGCAGGCTGAGTGAGACACGTGGATATACTCTATCTCTGTCTTCTACCTTTGCTGTTCCTTCTGAGCAGGCTGAGTGAGGTGTAGATCAGACACGTGGATATACTCTATCTCTGTCTTCTACCTGTGCTGTTCCTTCTGAGCAGGCTGAGTGAGACACGTGGATATACACTATAACTGTCTTCTACCTCTGCTGTTCCTTCTGAGCAGGCTGAGTGAGGTGTAGATCAGACACGTGGATATACTCTATCTCCGTCTTCTACCTCTGCTATTCCTTCTGAGCAGGCTGAGTGAGACACGTAGATATACTCTATCTCTGTCTTCTACCTCTGCTGTTCCTTCTGAGCAGGCTGAGTGAGACACGTGGATATACTCTATTTCTGTCTTCTACCTCTGCTGTTCCTTCTGAGTAGGCTGAGTGAGGTTTATATCAGACACGTGGATATACTCTATCTCTGACTTCTAACTCTGCTGTTCCTTCTGAGCAGGCTGAGTGATACACGTGGATATACTCTATCTCTGTCTTCTACCTCTGCTGTTCCTTCTGAGCAGGCTGAGTGAGACACGTGGATATACTCTATCTCTGTATTATACCTCTGCTGTTCCTTCTGAGCAGGCTGAGTGAGACACGTGGATATACTCTATCTCTGTCTTCTACCTCTGATGTTCCTTCTGAACAGGCTGAGTGAGGTGTAGATCAGATACGTGGATATTCTCTATTTCTGTCGTTTACCTCTGCTGTTACTTCTGAGCAGGCTGAGTGAGACACGCGGATATACTCTATCTCTGTCTTCTACCTCTGCTGTTCCTTCTGAGCAGGCTGAGTGAGATGTAGATCAGACACGTGGATATACTCTATCTCTGTCTTCTACCTCTGCTATTCCTTCTGAGCAGGATGAGTGAGTCACGGCCTGTCGGTCACTTCGCCCCATTGCCACTTCGCCCCGTGCCACTTCGCCCCGTGTCACTTCGCCCCATTGCCACTTCGCCCCATTGCCACTTCGCCCCATTGCCACTTCGCCCCATTGCCACTTCGCCCCATTGTCACTTCGCCCCATTGCCACTTCGCCCCATCGCCACTTCGCCCCATCGGGCGCGCCCGGCCGGCTCGTCTGCATGCTGCGCGCGTCGGTCAGCATGAATTTTAAGAGGGTTTCTATTTTCTATAAATCACGGATTCATTGGTGGAGGGCGACAACAAGGACTCCCCAAACCATACCCAAACTGCTATTGGCCGTGCTCAAACTACCATCTCTAGGCTACATTAGTTGTATACTTAAAAAACAAAATTGTTGTGTTAATGACGTAGGTTACTTAATTAGATCCTCTGTAAAGAAGAGGTCCGATTCAGTCGTAACGTTTAGTCTTGATCGAACATCAACATTAGGAACATACCACAAGTTACAGAGTTTTTTCAAACAGCCGAAACAGCTAGTTTAACTGTTACCCTTACTGTTTCTTTTTGTTTCTCCTCCCCCTCCCCCCGTTTATGATAATTTATAATTTATATTATAAAATTTGATAATTGCAATAAAGTGATCAGGGCATGAATTCCATACACGACCGCGCCGCCTCTTCATGTTTCTTCATCAGATTTACAACTTGTGGCATTTAAGGAATTTACTTTTTATTCATTTATAACATCTTTAATGTTACAAATAATCTTGGATAGAGTAACAAAAGGTACCTGTAAAGAAATGTATGTTTAGTAAAAAATACAATATTTTGGTGGTGGACAATGTACATTGGAGTAACAATATTGGAGTACATGTATTACTTATTACTTCCTTATGAAGTTAAACAACGCATAGTGAAAGGACGTGTATAGTTAGTTATTTATTTTTTATTTACTTACATATTATTAGTTTATTTTTAAATTTCTTATTTACTTATTTATTTTTTATTTCCTTATTTATTTATACTTTATTTTTTTTAACATTTACTTTTTATTGTAAATTACTTGTTTATTCATATTTTTTACTTTTTATTCACTAGTTTATTGAGTTATTTACTTTTTATTCACTTACATATAACTTGCTTGATATTTACTTATTTATTTATTAATTCTTTTCTTTATTTAATTAATTGTTCATTTAATTATTTGTTTTACTTACTCTTGTATTTATATGAAGGAATCGTAAATGTAATTAAAACAATTGCATTGAAAATATTGTATGTACTTGTGCTCTTATTTAAATAACCAGACAATAACTGAAACACATTTAAACTATGAAATGGAAAAATTCCAGGACTATGAGATCACGCAAAAAAAAATTCACAACCATTCGTGAATAAATTCACGTCGCAAAATAAATATTCATCACCGATTATGTCCCGTCTGGGCCAGCGTATCCGTCGGATTTGCAGGTCAGAAATTGTTCGCCCAGAAATTTGATCTTGGACACATATGAAAGACGATTTAGGGGATTTTGAGCTATTTTGTTAGGCATTTTTGTGGATTTTGGCGACATTTTGAACTCACATTTAAGACATTTGCTAGCTGTTCATTTGTTTCAATCAACAGAGGGCGAAAACCACTGGCTACGTTTCGATGCGCCTGACCTTTGCGCGGGCGCTTTACGATCTATATCTAAGGCCGTGTCCGAAACGGGCTTCTAGAGCAACGGCTACGTCTATTGTCAGCCTGCTCACGTGTATTTGAATGGGCGAACACCAAGACAATAGCCATAGACAAGAGATTCGGATGCGGCCTTAGATAGGTCGATACATACAGTGTATCTATATGTGGCGATGGGGCGAAGTGGCGATGGGGCGAAGTGGCGATGGGGCGAAGTGGCGATGGGGCGAAGTGGCGATGGGGCGAAGTGGCGATGGGGCGAAGTGGCGATGGGGCGAAGTGGCAATGGGGCGAAGTGGCAATGGGGCGAAGTGGCAATGGGGCGAAGTGGCAATGGGGCGAAGTGACACGGGGCGAAGTGGCACGGGGCGAAGTGGAAATGGGGCGAAGTGACTGTAAAGCGAGTCACGTGGATATACTCTATCTCTGTCTTCTACCTCTGCTGTTCCTTCTGAGCAGGCTGAGTGAGATGTAGATCAGACACGTGGATATACTCTATCTCTGTCTTCTACCTCTGCTATTCCTTCTGAGCAGGATGAGTGAGTCACGTGGATATACTCTATCTCTGTCTTCTACCTCTGCTGTTCATTCTGAGCAGGCTGAGTGAGGTGTAGATCAAACACGTGGATATACTATATCTCTGTCTTCTACCTCTGCTGTTCCTTCTGAGCAGGCTGAGTGAGGTGTAGATCAGACACGTTGATATACTCTATCTCTGTCTTTTACCTCTGCTGTTCCTTATGAGCAGCCTGAGTGAGATACGTGGATATACTCTATCTCTGTCTTCTACCTCTGCTGTTCCTTCTGAGCAGGATGAGTGAGACACGTGGATATACTCTATCTCTGTCTTCTACCTCTGCTGTTCCTTCTGAGTAGGCTGAGTGAGGTGTAGATCAGACACGTGGATATACTCTCTCTCTGTCTTCTACCTCTGCTGTACCTTCTGAGCAGGCTATGTGAGACACGTGGATATACTCTATCTCTGTCTTCTACCTCTGCTGTTCCTTCTGAGCAGGCTGAGTGAGGTGTAGATCAGACACGTGGATATACTCTATATCTGTATTCTACCTCTGCTGTTCCTTCTGGGCAGGCTGAGTGAGTTGTAGATCAGACACGTGGATATACTATATCTCTGTCTTCTAACTCTGCTGTTCCTTCTGAGCAGGCTGAGTGAATACACGTGGATATACTCTATCTCTGTCTTCTACTTCTGCTGTTCCTTCTGAGCAGGCTGAGTGAGGTGTATATCAGACACGTGGATATACTCTATCTCTGTCTTCTACCTCTGCTATTCCTTCTTAGCAGGATGAGTGAGACACGTGGATATACTCTATCTCTGACTTCTAACTCTGCTGTTCTTTCTGAGCAGGCTGAGTGATACACGTGGATATACTCTATCTCTGTCTTCTACCTCTGCTGTTCCTTCTGAGCAGGCTGAGTGAGACACGTGGATATACTCTATCTCTGTATTATACCTCTGCTGTTCCTTCTGAGCAGGCTGAGTGAGACACGTGGATATACTCTATCTCTGTCTTCTACCTCTGATGTTCCTTCTGAACAGGCTGAGTGAGGTGTAGATCAGATACGTGGATATTCTCTATTTCTGTCTTTTACCTCTGCTGTTACTTCTGAGCAGGCTGAGTGAGACACGTGGATATACTCTATCTCTGTCTTCTACCTCTGCTGTTCCTTCTGAGCAGGCTGAGTGAGATGTAGATCAGACACGTGGATATACTCTATCTCTGTCTTCTACCTGTGCTGTTCCTTCTGAGCAGGCTGAGTGAGACACGTGGATATACTCTATAACTGTCTTCTAGCTCTGCTGTTCCTTCTGAGCAGGCTGAGTGAGGTGTAGATCAGACACGTGGATATACTCTATCTCCGTCTTCTACCTCTGCTGTTCCTTCTGAAGAGGCTGAGTGAGACACGTGAATATACTCTATCTCTGTCTTCTACCTCTGCTGTTCCTTCTGAGCAGGCTGAGTGAGACACGTGGATATACTCTATCTATGTCTTCTACCTTTGCTGTTCCTTCTGAGCAGGCTGAGTGAGGTGTAGATCAGACACGTGGATATACTCTATCTCTGTCTTCTACCTGTGCTGTTCCTTCTGAGCAGGCTGAGTGAGACACGTAGATATACACTATAACTGTCTTCTACCTCTGCTGTTCCTTCTGAGCAGGCTGAGTGAGGTGTAGATCAGACACGTGGATATACTCTATCTCTGTCTTCTACCTCTGCTGTTCCTTCTGAGCAGGCTGAGTGAGACACGTGGATATACTCTATTTCTGTCTTCTACCTCTGCTGTTCCTTCTGAGTAGGCTGAGTGAGGTTTATATCAGACACGTGGATATACTCTATCTCTGACTTCTAACTCTGCTGTTCCTTCTGAGCAGGCTGAGTGATACACGTGGATATACTCTATCTCTGTCTTCTACCTCTGCTGTTCCTTCTGAGCAGGCTGAGTGAGACTCGTGGATATACTCTATCTCTGTATTATACCTCTGCTGTTCCTTCTGAGCAGGCTGAGTGAGACACGTGGATATACTCTATCTCTGTCTTCTACCTCTGATGTTCCTTCTGAACAGGCTGAGTGAGGTGTAGATCAGATACGTGGATATTCTCTATTTCTGTCTTTTACCTCTGCTGTTACTTCTGAGCAGGCTGAGTGAGACACGCGAATATACTCTATCTCTGTCTTCTACCTCTGCTGTTCCTTCTGAGCAGGCTGAGTGAGATGTAGATCAGACACGTGGATATACTCTATCTCTGTCTTCTACCTCTGCTATTCCTTCTGAGCAGGATGAGTGAGTCACGTGGATATACTCTATCTCTGTCTTCTACCTCTGCTGTTCCTTCTGAGCAGGCTGAGTGAGATGTAGATCAGACACGTGGATATACTCTATCTCTGTCTTCTACCTCTGCTATTCCTTCTGAGCAGGATGAGTGAGTCACGTGGATATACTCTATCTCTGTCTTCTACCTCTGCTGTTCATTCTGAGCAGGCTGAGTGAGGTGTAGATCAAACACGTGGATATACTATATCTCTGTCTTCTACCTCTGCTGTTCCTTCTGAGCAGGCTGAGTGAGGTGTAGATCAGACACGTGGATATACTCTATCTCTGTCTTTTACCTCTGCTGTTCCTTATGAGCAGCCTGAGTGAGATACGTGGATATACTATATCTCTGTCTTCTACCTCTGCTGTTCCTTCTGAGCAGGATGAGTGAGACACGTGGATATACTCTATCTCTGTCTTCTACCTCTGCTGTTCCTTCTGAGTAGGCTGAGTGAGGTGTAGATCAGACACGTGGATATACTCTCTCTCTGTCTTCTACCTCTGCTGTACCTTCTGAGCAGGCTATGTGAGACACGTGGATATACTCTATCTCTGTCTTCTACCTCTGCTGTTCCTTCTGAGCAGGCTGAGTGAGGTGTAGATCAGACACGTGGATATACTCTATATCTGTATTCTACCTCTGCTGTTCCTTCTGGGCAGGCTGAGTGAGTTGTAGATCAGACACGTGGATATACTATATCTCTGTCTTCTAACTCTGCTGTTCCTTCTGAGCAGGCTGAGTGAATACACGTGGATATACTTTATCTCTGTCTTCTACTTCTGCTGTTCCTTCTGAGCAGGCTGAGTGAGGTGTATATCAGACACGTGGATATACTCTATCTCTGTCTTCTACCTCTGCTATTCCTTCTTAGCAGGATGAGTGAGACACGTGGATATACTCTATCTCTGACTTCTAACTCTGCTGTTCCTTCTGAGCAGGCTGAGTGATACACGTGGATATACTCTATCTCTGTCTTCTACCTCTGCTGTTCCTTCTGAGCAGGCTGAGTGAGACACGTGGATATACTCTATCTCTGTATTATACCTCTGCTGTTCCTTCTGAGCAGGCTGAGTGAGACACGTGGATATAATCTATCTCTGTCTTCTACCTCTGATGTTCCTTCTGAACAGGCTGAGTGAGGTGTAGATCAGATACGTGGATATTCTCTATTTCTGTCTTTTACCTCTGCTGTTACTTCTGAGCAGGCTGAGTGAGACACGTGGATATACTCTATCTCTGTCTTCTACCTCTGCTGTTCCTTCTGAGCAGGCTGAGTGAGATGTAGATCAGACACGTGGATATACTCTATCTCTGTCTTCTACCTCTGCTATTCCTTCTGAGCAGGATGAGTGAGTCACGTGGATATACTCTATCTCTGTCTTCTACATCTGCTGTTCCTTCTGAGCAGGCTGAGTGAGATGTAGATCAGACACGTGGATATACTCTATCTCTGTCTTCTACCTCTGCTATTCCTTCTGAGCAGGATGAGTGAGTCACGTGGATATACTCTATCTCTGTCTTCTACCTCTGCTGTTCATTCTGAGCAGGCTGAGTGAGGTGTAGATCAGACACGTGGATATACTATATCTCTGTCTTCTACCTCTGCTGTTCCTTCTGAGCAGGCTGAGTGAGGTGTAGATCAGACACGTGGATATACTCTATCTCTGTCTTTTACCTCTGCTGTTCCTTATGAGCAGCCTGAGTGAGATACGTGGATATACTCTATCTCTGTCTTCTACCTCTGCTGTTCCTTCTGAGCAGGATGAGTGAGACACGTGGATATACTCTATCTCTGTCTTCTACCTCTGCTGTTCCTTCTGAGTAGGCTGAGTGAGGTGTAGATCAGACACGTGGATATACTCTCTCTCTGTCTTCTACCTCTGCTGTACCTTCTGAGCAGGCTATGTGAGACACGTGGATATACTCTATCTCTGTCTTCTACTTCTGCTGTTCCTTCTGAGCAGGCTGAGTGAGGTGTAGATCAGACACGTGGATATACTCTATATCTGTATTCTACCTCTGCTGTTCCTTCTGGGCAGGCTGAGTGAGTTGTAGATCAGACACGTGGATATACTATATCTCTGTCTTCTAACTCTGCTGTTCCTTCTGAGCAGGCTGAGTGAATACACGTGGATATACTCTATCTCTGTCTTCTACTTCTGCTGTTCCTTCTGAGCAGGCTGAGTGAGGTGTATATCAGACACGTGGATATACTCTATCTCTGTCTTCTACCTCTGCTATTCCTTCTTAGCAGGATGAGTGAGACACGTGGATATACTCTATCTCTGACTTCTAACTCTGCTGTTCCTTCTGAGCAGGCTGAGTGATACACGTGGATATACTCTATCTCTGTCTTCTACCTCTGCTGTTCCTTCTGAGCAGGCTGAGTGAGACACGTGGATATACTCTATCTCTGTCTTCTACCTCTGATGTTCCTTCTGAACAGGCTGAGTGAGGTGTAGATCAGATACGTGGATATTCTCTATTTCTGTCTTTTACCTCTGCTTTTACTTCTGAGCAGGCTGAGTGAGACACGTGGATATACTCTATCTCTGTCTTCTACCTCTGCTGTTCCTTCTGAGCAGGCTGAGTGAGATGTAGATCAGACACGTGGATATACTCTATCTCTGTCTTCTACCTCTGCTATTCCTTCTGAGCAGGATGAGTGAGTCACGTGGATATACTCTATCTCTGTCTTCTACCTCTGCTGTTCCTTCTGAGCAGGCTGAGTGAGATGTAGATCAGACACGTGGATATACTCTATCTCTGTCTTCTACCTATGCTATTCCTTCTGAGCAGGATGAGTGAGTCACGTGGATATACTCTATCTCTGTCTTCTACCTCTGCTGTTCATTCTGAGCAGGCTGAGTGAGGTGTAGATCAGACACGTGGATATACTATATCTCTGTCTTCTACCTCTGCTGTTCCTTCTGAGCAGGCTGAGTGAGGTGTAGATCAGACACGTGGATATACTCTATCTCTGTCTTTTACCTCTGCTGTTCCTTATGAGCAGCCTGAGTGAGATACGTGGATATACTCTATCTCTGTCTTCTACCTCTGCTGTTCCTTCTGAGCAGGATGAGTGAGACACGTGGATATACTCTATCTCTGTCTTCTACCTCTGCTGTTCCTTCTGAGTAGGCTGAGTGAGGTGTAGATCAGACACGTGGATATACTCTCTCTCTGTCTTCTACCTCTGCTGTACCTTCTGAGCAGGCTATGTGAGACACGTGGATATACTCTATCTCTGTCTTCTACCTCTGCTGTTCCTTCTGAGCAGGCTGAGTGAGGTGTAGATCAGACACGTGGATATACTCTATATCTGTATTCTACCTCTGCTGTTCCTTCTGGGCAGGCTGAGTGAGTTGTAGATCAGACACGTGGATATACTATATCTCTGTCTTCTAACTCTGCTGTTCCTTCTGAGCAGGCTGAGTGAATACACGTGGATATACTCTATCTCTGTCTTCTACTTCTGCTGTTCCTTCTGAGCAGGCTGAGTGAGGTGTATATCAGACACGTGGATATACTATATCTCTGTCTTCTACCTCTGCTGTTCTTTCTGAGCAGGATGAGTGAGACACGTGGATATACTCTATCTCTGTCTTCGACCTCTGCTGTTCCTTCTGAGCAGGCTGAGTGAGGTGTAGATCAGACACGTGGATATACGCTATCTCTGTATTCTACCCCTGTTGTTCCTTCTGAGCAGCCTGATTGAGACACGTGGATATACTCTATATCTGTCTTCTACCTCTGCTGTTCCTTCTGAGCAGGCTGAGTGAGACACGTGGATATACTCTATCTCTGTCTTCTACCTCTGGTGTTCCTTCTGAGCAGCCTGAGTGAGGTGTAGATCAGACACGTGGATATACTCTATCTTTTTCTTCTACCTCTGCTGTTCCTTCTGAGCAGTCTGAGTGAGATACGTGGATATACTCTATCTCTGTCTTCTACCTCTGCTGTTCTTTCTGAGCAGGATGAGTGAGACACGTGGATATACTCTATCTCTGTCTTCGACCTCTGCTGTTCCTTCTGAGCAGGCTGAGTAAGGTGTAGATCAGACACGTGAATATACTCTATCTCTGTCTTCTACCTCTGCTGTTCCTTCTGAGCAGGCTGAGTGAGGTCTAGATCAGACACGTGGATATACTATATCTCTGTCTTCTACCTCTGCTGTTCCTTCTGAGCAGCCTGAGTGAGACACGTGGATATACTCTATCTCTGTCTCCTACCTCTGCTTTTGCTTCTGAGCAGGCTGAGTGAGGTGTAGATCAGACACGTGGATATACTCTATCTCTGTCTTCTACCTCTTCTGTTCCTTCTGAGCAGGCTGAGTGAGACACGTGGATATACTATATCTCTGTCTTCTACCTCTGCTGTTCCTTCTGAGCAGGCTGAGTGAGGTGTAGATCAGACACGTGGATATACTCTATCTCTGTCTTTTACCTCTGCTGTTCCTTATGAGCAGCCTGAGTGAGATACGTGGATATACTCTATCTCTGTCTTCTACCTCTGCTGTTCCTTCTGAGCAGGATGAGTGAGACACGTGGATATACTCTATCTCTG
Source organism: Crossaster papposus (assembly GCA_037893245.1). Taxonomy (NCBI): domain Eukaryota; kingdom Metazoa; phylum Echinodermata; class Asteroidea; order Velatida; family Solasteridae; genus Crossaster; species Crossaster papposus. Next base: position 245,597 of record JBAIAA010000620.1, read on the forward strand.
TCTTCTACCTCTGCTGTTCCTTCTGAGTAGGCTGAGTGAGGTGTAGATCAGACACGTGGATATACTCTCTCTCTGTCTTCTACCTCTGCTGTACCTTCTGAGCAGGCTATGTGAGACACGTGGATATACTCTATCTCTGTCTTCTACCTCTGCTGTTCCTTCTGAGTAGGCTGAGTGAGGTTTAGATCAGACACGTGGATATACTCTATCTCTGTCTTCTACCTCTGCTGTTCCTTCTGAGCAGGCTGAGTGAGGTGTAGATCACACACGTGGATATACTCTATCTCTGTCTTCTACCTCTGCTGTTCCTTCTGAGCAGGCTGAGTGTGGTGTAGATCACACACGTGGATATACTTTATCTCTGTCTTCTACCTATGCTGTTCCTTCTGAGCAGGCTGAGTGAGACACGTGGATATACTCTATCTCTGTCTTCTACCTCTGCTGTTCCTTCTGAGCAGGCTGAGTGAGACACGTGGATATACTCTATATCTGTCTTCTAACTCTGCTGTTCCTTCTGAGCAGACTGAGTGAGACACGTGGATATACTTTATATCTGTCTTCTACCTCTGCTGTTCCTTCTGAGCAGGCTGAGTGAGACACGTGGATATACTCTATATCTGTCTTCTACCTCTGCTGTTCCTTCTGCGCAGGCTGAGTGAGGTGTAGATTAGACACGTGGATATACTCTATCTCTGTCTTCTACCTCTGCTGTTCCTTCTGAGCAGGCTGAGTGAGACACGTGGATATACTCTATCTCTGTCTTCTACCTTTGCTGTTCCTTCTGAGCAGGCTGAGTGAGGTGTAGATCAGACACGTGGATATACTCTATCTCTGTCTTCTACCTGTGCTGTTCCTTCTGGGCAGGCTGAGTGAGACACGTGGATATACTCTATAACTGTCTTCTAGCTCTGCTGTTCCTTCTGAGCAGGCTGAGTGAGGTGTAGATCAGACACGTGGATATACTCTATCTCCGTCTTCTACCTCTGCTGTTCCTTCTGAGGAGGCTGAGTGAGACACGTGAATATACTCTATCTCTGTCTTCTACCTCTGCTGTTCCTTCTGAGCAGGCTGAGTGAGGTGTAGATTAGACACGTGGATATACTCTATCTCTGTCTTCTACCTCTGCTGTTCCTTCTGAGCAGGCTGAGTGAGACACGTGGATATACTCTATCTCTGTCTTCTAACTTTACTGTTCCTTCTGAGCAGGCTGAGTGAGGTGTAGATCAGACACGTGGATATACTCTATCTCTGTCTTCTACCTGTGCTGTTCCTTCTGAGCAGGCTGAGTGAGACACGTGGATATGCACTATAACTGTCTTCTACCTCTGCTGTTCCTTCTGAGCAGGCTGAGTGAGGTGTAGATCAGACACGTGGATATACTCTATCTCCGTCTTCTACCTCTGCTATTCCTTCTGAGCAGGCTGAGTGAGACACGTAGATATACTCTATCTCTGTCTTCTACCTCTGCTGTTCCTTCTGAGCAGGCTGAGTGAGACACGTGGATATACTCTATTTCTGTCTTCTACCTCTGCTGTTCCTTCTGAGTAGGCTGAGTGAGGTTTATATCAGACACGTGGATATACTCTATCTCTGACTTCTAACTCTGCTGTTCCTTCTGAGCGAGCAGGCTGAGTGATACACGTGGATATACTCTATCTCTGTCTTCTACCTCTGCTGTTCCTTCTGAGCAGGCTGAGTGAGACACGTGGATATACTCTATCTCTGTATTATACCTCTGCTGTTCCTTCTGAGCAGGCTGAGTGAGACACGTGGATATACTCTATCTCTGTCTTCTACCTCTGATGTTCCTTCTGAACAGGCTGAGTGAGGTGTAGATCAGATACGTGGATATTCTCTATTTCTGTCTTTTACCTCTGCTGTTACTTCTGAGCAGGCTGAGTGAGACACGTGGATATACTCTATCTCTGTCTTCTACCTCTGCTGTTCCTTCTGAGCAGGCTGAGTGAGATGTAGATCAGACACGTGGATATACTCTATCTCTGTCTTCTACCTCTGCTATTCCTTCTGAGCAGGATGAGTGAGTCACGTGGATATACTCTATCTCTGTCTTCTACCTCTGCTGTTCCTTCTGAGCAGGCTGAGTGAGATGTAGATCAGACACGTGGATATACTCTATCTCTGTCTTCTACCTGTGCTGTTCCTTCTGAGCAGGCTGAGTGAGACACGTGGATATACACTATAACTGTCTTCTACCTCTGCTGTTCCTTCTGAGCAGGCTGAGTAAGGTGTAGATCAGACACGTGGATATACTCTATCTCCGTCTTCTACCTCTGCTATTCCTTCTGAGCAGGCTGAGTGAGACACGTAGATATACTCTATCTCTGTGTTCTACCTCTGCTGTTCCTTCTGAGCAGGCTGAGTGAGACACGTGGATATACTCTATTTCTGTCTTCTACCTCTGCTGTTCCTTCTGAGTAGGCTGAGTGAGGTTTATATCAGACACGTGGATATACTCTATCTCTGACTTCTAACTCTGCTGTTCCTTCTGAGCAGGCTGAGTGATACACGTGGATATACTCTATCTCTGTCTTCTACCTCTGCTGTTCCTTCTGAGCAGGCTGAGTGAGACACGTGGATATACTCTATCTCTGTATTATACCTCTGCTGTTCCTTCTGAGCAGGCTGAGTGAGACACGTGGATATACTCTATCTCTGTCTTTTACCTCTGCTGTTCCTTATGAGCAGCCTGAGTGAGATACGTGGATATACTCTATCTCTGTCTTCTACCTCTGCTGTTCCTTCTGAGCAGGATGAGTGAGACACGTGGATATACTCTATCTCTGTCTTCTACCTCTGCTGTTCCTTCTGAGTAGGCTGAGTGAGGTGTAGATCAGACACGTGGATATACTCTCTCTCTGTCTTCTACCTCTGCTGTACCTTCTGAGCAGGCTATGTGAGACACGTGGATATACTCTATCTCTGTCTTCTACCTCTGCTGTTCCTTCTGAGCAGGCTGAGTGAGGTGTAGATCAGACACGTGGATATACTCTATATCTGTATTCTACCTCTGCTGTTCCTTCTGGGCAGGCTGAGTGAGTTGTAGATCAGACACGTGGATATACTATATCTCTGTCTTCTAACTCTGCTGTTCCTTCTGAGCAGGCTGAGTGAATACACGTGGATATACTCTATCTCTGTCTTCTACTTCTGCTGTTCCTTCTGAGCAGGCTGAGTGAGGTGTATATCAGACACGTGGATATACTCTATCTCTGTCTTCTACCTCTGCTATTCCTTCTTAGCAGGATGAGTGAGACACGTGGATATACTCTATCTCTGACTTCTAACTCTGCTGTTCCTTCTGAGCAGGCTGAGTGATACACGTGGATATACTCTATCTCTGTCTTCTACCTCTGCTGTTCCTTCTGAGCAGGCTGAGTGAGACACGTGGATATACTCTATCTCTGTATTATACCTCTGCTGTTCCTTCTGAGCAGGCTGAGTGAGACACGTGGATATACTCTATCTCTGTCTTCTACCTTTGATGTTCCTTCTGAACAGGCTGAGTGAGGTGTAGATCAGATACGTGGATATTCTCTATTTCTGTCTTTTACCTCTGCTTTTACTTCTGAGCAGGCTGAGTGAGACACGTGGATATACTCTATCTCTGTCTTCTACCTCTGCTGTTCCTTCTGAGCAGGCTGAGTGAGATGTAGATCAGACACGTGGATATACTCTATCTCTGTCTTCTACCTCTGCTATTCCTTCTGAGCAGGATGAGTGAGTCACGTGGATATACTCTATCTCTGTCTTCTACCTCTGCTGTTCCTTCTGAGCAGGCTGAGTGAGATGTAGATCAGACACGTGGATATACTCTATCTCTGTCTTCTACCTATGCTATTCCTTCTGAGCAGGATGAGTGAGTCACGTGGATATACTCTATCTCTGTCTTCTACCTCTGCTGTTCATTCTGAGCAGGCTGAGTGAGGTGTAGATCAGACACGTGGATATACTATATCTCTGTCTTCTACCTCTGCTGTTCCTTCTGAGCAGGCTGAGTGAGGTGTAGATCAGACACGTGGATATACTCTATCTCTGTCTTTTACCTCTGCTGTTCCTTATGAGCAGCCTGAGTGAGATACGTGGATATACTCTATCTCTGTCTTCTACCTCTGCTGTTCCTTCTGAGCAGGATGAGTGAGACACGTGGATATACTCTATCTCTGTCTTCTACCTCTGCTGTTCCTTCTGAGTAGGCTGAGTGAGGTGTAGATCAGACACGTGGATATACTCTCTCTCTGTCTTCTACCTCTGCTGTACCTTCTGAGCAGGCTATGTGAGACACGTGGATATACTCTATCTCTGTCTTCTACCTCTGCTGTTCCTTCTGAGCAGGCTGAGTGAGGTGTAGATCAGACACGTGGATATACTCTATATCTGTATTCTACCTCTGCTGTTCCTTCTGGGCAGGCTGAGTGAGTTGTAGATCAGACACGTGGATATACTATATCTCTGTCTTCTAACTCTGCTGTTCCTTCTGAGCAGGCTGAGTGAATACACGTGGATATACTCTATCTCTGTCTTCTACTTCTGCTGTTCCTTCTGAGCAGGCTGAGTGAGGTGTATATCAGACACGTGGATATACTCTATCTCTGTCTTCTACCTCTGCTGTTCTTTCTGAGCAGGATGAGTGAGACACGTGGATATACTCTATCTCTGTCTTCGACCTCTGCTGTTCCTTCTGAGCAGGCTGAGTGAGGTGTAGATCAGACACGTGGATATACGCTATCTCTGTATTCTACCCCTGTTGTTCCTTCTGAGCAGCCTGATTGAGACACGTGGATATACTCTATATCTGTCTTCTACCTCTGCTGTTCCTTCTGAGCAGGCTGAGTGAGACACGTGGATATACTCTATCTCTGTCTTCTACCTCTGGTGTTCCTTCTGAGCAGCCTGAGTGAGGTGTAGATCAGACACGTGGATATACTCTATCTTTTTCTTCTACCTCTGCTGTTCCTTCTGAGCAGTCTGAGTGAGATACGTGGATATACTCTATCTCTGTCTTCTACCTCTGCTGTTCTTTCTGAGCAGGATGAGTGAGACACGTGGATATACTCTATCTCTGTCTTCGACCTCTGCTGTTCCTTCTGAGCAGGCTGAGTAAGGTGTAGATCAGACACGTGAATATACTCTATCTCTGTCTTCTACCTCTGCTGTTCCTTCTGAGCAGGCTGAGTGAGGTCTAGATCAGACACGTGGATATACTATATCTCTGTCTTCTACCTCTGCTGTTCCTTCTGAGCAGCCTGAGTGAGACACGTGGATATACTCTATCTCTGTCTCCTACCTCTGCTTTTGCTTCTGAGCAGGCTGAGTGAGGTGTAGATCAGACACGTGGATATACTCTATCTCTGTCTTCTACCTCTTCTGTTCCTTCTGAGCAGGCTGAGTGAGACACGTGGATATACTATATCTCTGTCTTCTACCTCTGCTGTTCCTTCTGAGCAGGCTGAGTGAGGTGTAGATCAGACACGTGGATATACTCTATCTCTGTCTTTTACCTCTGCTGTTCCTTATGAGCAGCCTGAGTGAGATACGTGGATATACTCTATCTCTGTCTTCTACCTCTGCTGTTCCTTCTGAGCAGGATGAGTGAGACACGTGGATATACTCTATCTCTGTCTTCTACCTCTGCTGTTCCTTCTGAGTAGGCTGAGTGAGGTGTAGATCAGACACGTGGATATACTCTCTCTCTGTCTTCTACCTCTGCTGTACCTTCTGAGCAGGCTATGTGAGACACGTGGATATACTCTATCTCTGTCTTCTACCTCTGCTGTTCCTTCTGAGTAGGCTGAGTGAGGTTTAGATCAGACACGTGGATATACTCTATCTCTGTCTTCTACCTCTGCTGTTCCTTCTGAGCAGGCTGAGTGAGGTGTAGATCACACACGTGGATATACTCTATCTCTGTCTTCTACCTCTGCTGTTCCTTCTGAGCAGGCTGAGTGTGGTGTAGATCACACACGTGGATATACTTTATCTCTGTCTTCTACCTATGCTGTTCCTTCTGAGCAGGCTGAGTGAGACACGTGGATATACTCTATCTCTGTCTTCTACCTCTGCTGTTCCTTCTGAGCAGGCTGAGTGAGACACGTGGATATACTCTATATCTGTCTTCTAACTCTGCTGTTCCTTCTGAGCAGGCTGAGTGAGACACGTGGATATACTTTATATCTGTCTTCTACCTCTGCTGTTCCTTCTGAGCAGGCTGAGTGAGACACGTGGATATACTCTATATCTGTCTTCTACCTCTGCTGTTTCTTCTGCGCAGGCTGAGTGAGGTGTAGATTAGACACGTGGATATACTCTATCTCTGTCTTCTACCTCTGCTGTTCCTTCTGAGCAGGCTGAGTGAGACACGTGGATATACTCTATCTCTGTCTTCTACCTTTGCTGTTCCTTCTGAGCAGGCTGAGTGAGGTGTAGATCAGACACGTGGATATACTCTATCTCTGTCTTCTACCTGTGCTGTTCCTTCTGAGCAGGCTGAGTGAGACACGTGGATATACTCTATAACTGTCTTCTAGCTCTGCTGTTCCTTCTGAGCAGGCTGAGTGAGGTGTAGATCAGACACGTGGATATACTCTATCTCCGTCTTCTACCTCTGCTGTTCCTTCTGAGGAGGCTGAGTGAGACACGTGAATATACTCTATCTCTGTCTTCTACCTCTGCTGTTCCTTCTGAGCAGGCTGAGTGAGGTGTATATTAGACACGTGGATATACTCTATCTCTGTCTTCTACCTCTGCTGTTCCTTCTGAGCAGGCTGAGTGAGACACGTGGATATACTCTATCTCTGTCTTCTAACTTTACTGTTCCTTCTGAGCAGGCTGAGTGAGGTGTAGATCAGACACGTGGATATACTCTATCTCTGTCTTCTACCTGTGCTGTTCCTTCTGAGCAGGCTGAGTGAGACACGTGGATATGCACTATAACTGTCTTCTACCTCTGCTGTTCCTTCTGAGCAGGCTGAGTGAGGTGTAGATCAGACACGTGGATATACTCTATCTCCGTCTTCTACCTCTGCTATTCCTTCTGAGCAGGCTGAGTGAGACACGTAGATATACTCTATCTCTGTCTTCTACCTCTGCTGTTCCTTCTGAGCAGGCTGAGTGAGACACGTGGATATACTCTATTTCTGTCTTCTACCTCTGCTGTTCCTTCTGAGTAGGCTGAGTGAGGTTTATATCAGACACGTGGATATACTCTATCTCTGACTTCTAACTCTGCTGTTCCTTCTGAGCAGGCTGAGTGATACACGTGGATATACTCTATCTCTGTCTTCTACCTCTGCTGTTCCTTCTGAGCAGGCTGAGTGAGACACGTGGATATACTCTATCTCTGTATTATACCTCTGCTGTTCCTTCTGAGCAGGCTGAGTGAGACACGTGGATATACTCTATCTCTGTCTTCTACCTCTGATGTTCCTTCTGAACAGGCTGAGTGAGGTGTAGATCAGATACGTGGATATTCTCTATTTCTGTCTTTTACCTCTGCTGTTACTTCTGAGCAGGCTGAGTGAGACACGTGGATATACTCTATCTCTGTCTTCTACCTCTGCTGTTCCTTCTGAGCAGGCTGAGTGAGATGTAGATCAGACACGTGGATATACTCTATCTCTGTCTTCTACCTCTGCTATTCCTTCTGAGCAGGATGAGTGAGTCACGTGGATATACTCTATCTCTGTCTTCTACCTCTGCTGTTCCTTCTGAGCAGGCTGAGTGAGATGTAGATCAGACACGTGGATATACTCTATCTCTGTCTTCTACCTGTGCTGTTCCTTCTGAGCAGGCTGAGTGAGACACGTGGATATACACTATAACTGTCTTCTACCTCTGCTGTTCCTTCTGAGCAGGCTGAGTGAGGTGTAGATCAGACACGTGGATATACTCTATCTCCGTCTTCTACCTCTGCTATTCCTTCTGAGCAGGCTGAGTGAGACACGTAGATATACTCTATCTCTGTGTTCTACCTCTGCTGTTCCTTCTGAGCAGGCTGAGTGAGACACGTGGATATACTCTATTTCTGTCTTCTACCTCTGCTGTTCCTTCTGAGTAGGCTGAGTGAGGTTTATATCAGACACGTGGATATACTCTATCTCTGACTTCTAACTCTGCTGTTCCTTCTGAGCAGGCTGAGTGATACACGTGGATATACTCTATCTCTGTCTTCTACCTCTGCTGTTCCTTCTGAGCAGGCTGAGTGAGACACGTGGATATACTCTATCTCTGTATTATACCTCTGCTGTTCCTTCTGAGCAGGCTGAGTGAGACACGTGGATATACTCTATCTCTGTCTTCTACCTCTGATGTTCCTTCTGAACAGGCTGAGTGAGGTGTAGATCAGATACGTGGATATTCTCTATTTCTGTCTTTTACCTCTGCTGTTACTTCTGAGCAGGCTGAGTGAGACACGTGGATATACTCTATCTCTGTCTTCTACCTCTGCTGTTCCTTCTGAGCAGGCTGAGTGAGATGTAGATCAGACACGTGGATATACTCTATCTCTGTCTTCTACCTCTGCTATTCCTTCTGAGCAGGATGAGTGAGTCACGTGGATATACTCTATCTCTGTCTTCTACCTCTGCTGTTCCTTCTGAGCAGGCTGAGTGAGATGTAGATCAGACACGTGGATATACTCTATCTCTGTCTTCTACCTGTGCTGTTCCTTCTGAGCAGGCTGAGTGAGACACGTGGATATACACTATAACTGTCTTCTACCTCTGCTGTTCCTTCTGAGCAGGCTGAGTGAGGTGTAGATCAGACACGTGGATATACTCTATCTCCGTCTTCTACCTCTGCTATTCCTTCTGAGCAGGCTGAGTGAGACACGTAGATATACTCTATCTCTGTCTTCTACCTCTGCTGTTCCTTCTGAGCAGGCTGAGTGAGACACGTGGATATACTCTATTTCTGTCTTCTACCTCTGCTGTTCCTTCTGAGTAGGCTGAGTGAGGTTTATATCAGACACGTGGATATACTCTATCTCTGACTTCTAACTCTGCTGTTCCTTCTGAGCAGGCTGAGTGATACACGTGGATATACTCTATCTCTGTCTTCTACCTCTGCTGTTCCTTCTGAGCAGGCTGAGTGAGACACGTGGATATACTCTATCTCTGTATTATACCTCTGCTGTTCCTTCTGAGCAGGCTGAGTGAGACACGTGGATATACTCTATCTCTGTCTTCTACCTCTGATGTTCCTTCTGAACAGGCTGAGTGAGGTGTAGATCAGATACGTGGATATTCTCTATTTCTGTCTTTTACCTCTGCTGTTACTTCTGAGCAGGCTGAGTGAGACACGTGGATATACTCTATCTCTGTCTTCTACCTCTGCTGTTCCTTCTGAGCAGGCTGAGTGAGATGTAGATCAGACACGTGGATATACTCTATCTCTGTCTTCTACCTCTGCTATTCCTTCTGAGCAGGATGAGTGAGTCACGTGGATATACTCTATCTCTGTCTTCTACCTCTGCTGTTCCTTCTGAGCAGGCTGAGTGAGATGTAGATCAGACACGTGGATATACTCTATCTCTGTCTTCTACCTCTGCTATTCCTTCTGAGCAGGATGAGTGAGTCACGTGGATATACTCTATCTCTGTCTTCTACCTCTGCTGTTCATTCTGAGCAGGCTGAGTGAGGTGTAGATCAGACACGTGGATATACTATATCTCTGTCTTCTTCCTCTGCTGTTCCTTCTGAGCAGGCTGAGTGAGGTGTAGATCAGACACGTGGATATACTCTATCTCTGTCTTTTACCTCTGCTGTTCCTTATGAGCAGCCTGAGTGAGATACGTGGATATACTCTATCTCTGTCTTCTACCTCTGCTGTTCCTTCTGAGCAGGATGAGTGAGACACGTGGATATACTCTATCTCTGTCTTCTACCTCTGCTGTTCCTTCTGAGTAGGCTGAGTGAGGTGTAGATCAGACACGTGGATATACTCTCTCTCTGTCTTCTACCTCTGCTGTACCTTCTGAGCAGGCTATGTGAGACACGTGGATATACTCTATCTCTGTCTTCTACCTCTGCTGTTCCTTCTGAGCAGGCTGAGTGAGGTGTAGATCAGACACGTGGATATACTCTATATCTGTATTCTACCTCTGCTGTTCCTTCTGGGCAGGCTGAGTGAGTTGTAGATCAGACACGTGGATATACTATATCTCTGTCTTCTAACTCTGCTGTTCCTTCTGAGCAGGCTGAGTGAATACACGTGGATATACTCTATCTCTGTCTTCTACTTCTGCTGTTCCTTCTGAGCAGGCTGAGTGAGGTGTATATCAGACACGTGGATATACTCTATCTCTGTCTTCTACCTCGGCTATTCCTTCTTAGCAGGATGAGTGAGACACGTGGATATACTCTATCTCTGTCTTTTACCTCTGCTGTTCTTTCTGAGCAGGATGAGTGAGACACGTGGATATACTCTATCTCTGTCTTCGACCTCTGCTGTTCCTTCTGAGCAGGCTGAGTGAGACACGTGGATATACTCTATCTCTGTATTATACCTCTGCTGTTCCTTCTGAGCAGGCTGAGTGAGACACGTGGATATACTCTATTTCTGTCTTCTACCTCTGCTGTTCCTTCTGAGTAGGCTGAGTGAGGTTTATATCAGACACGTGGATATACTCTATCTCTGACTTCTAACTCTGCTGTTCCTTCTGAGCAGGCTGAGTGATACACGTGGATATACTCTATCTCTGTCTTCTACCTCTGCTGTTCCTTCTGAGCAGGCTGAGTGAGACACGTGGATATACTCTATCTCTGTATTATACCTCTGCTGTTCCTTCTGAGCAGGCTGAGTGAGACACGTGGATATACTCTATCTCTGTCTTCTACCTCTGATGTTCCTTCTGAACAGGCTGAGTGAGGTGTAGATCAGATACGTGGATATTCTCTATTTATGTCTTTTACCTCTGCTGTTACTTCTGAGCAGGCTGAGTGAGACACGTGGATATACACTATAACTGTCTTCTACCTCTGGTGTTCCTTCTGAGCAGCCTGAGTGAGGTGTAGATCAGACACGTGGATATACTCTATCTTTTTCTTCTACCTCTGCTGTTCCTTCTGAGCAGTCTGAGTGAGATACGTGGATATACTCTATCTCTGTCTTCTACCTCTGCTGTTCTTTCTGAGCAGGATGAGTGAGACACGTGGATATACTCTATCTCTGTCTTCGACCTCTGCTGTTCCTTCTGAGCAGGCTGAGTAAGGTGTAGATCAGACACGTGAATATACTCTATCTCTGTCTTCTACCTCTGCTGTTCCTTCTGAGCAGGCTGAGTGGGGTCTAGATCAGACACGTGGATATACTATATCTCTGTCTTCTACCTCTGCTGTTCCTTCTGAGCAGCCTGAGTGAGACACGTGGATATACTCTATCTCTGTCTCCTACCTCTGCTTTTGCTTCTGAACAGGCTGAGTGAGGTGTAGATCAGACACGTGGATATACTCTATCTCTGTCTTCTACCTCTTCTGTTCCTTCTGAGCAGGCTGAGTGAGACACGTGGATATACTATATCTCTGTCTTCTACCTCTGCTGTTCCTTCTGAGCAGGCTGAGTGAGGTGTAGATCAGACACGTGGATATACTCTATCTCTGTCTTTTACCTCTGCTGTTCCTTATGAGCAGCCTGAGTGAGATACGTGGATATACTCTATCTCTGTCTTCTACCTCTGCTGTTCCTTCTGAGCAGGATGAGTGAGACACGTGGATATACTCTATCTCTGTCTTATACCTCTGCTGTTCCTTCTGAGTAGGCTGAGTGAGGTGTAGATCAGACACGTGGATATACTCTCTCTCTGTCTTCTACCTCTGCTGTACCTTCTGAGCAGGCTATGTGAGACACGTGGATATACTCTATCTCTGTCTTCTACCTCTGCTGTTCCTTCTGAGTAGGCTGAGTGAGGTTTAGATCAGACACGTGGATATACTCTATCTCTGTCTTCTACCTCTGCTGTTCCTTCTGAGCAGGCTGAGTGAGGTGTAGATCACACACGTGGATATACTCTATCTCTGTCTTCTACCTCTGCTGTTCCTTCTGAGCAGGCTGAGTGTGGTGTAGATCACACACGTGGATATACTTTATCTCTGTCTTCTACCTATGCTGTTCCTTCTGAGCAGGCTGAGTGAGACACGTGGATATACTCTATCTCTGTCTTCTACCTCTGCTGTTCCTTCTGAGCAGGCTGAGTGAGACACGTGGATATACTCTATATCTGTCTTCTAACTCTGCTGTTCCTTCTGAGCAGGCTGAGTGAGACACGTGGATATACTTTATATCTGTCTTCTACCTCTGCTGTTCCTTCTGAGCAGGCTGAGTGAGACACGTGGATATACTCTATATCTGTCTTCTACCTCTGCTGTTCCTTCTGCGCAGGCTGAGTGAGGTGTAGATTAGACACGTGGATATACTCTATCTCTGTCTTCTACCTCTGCTGTTCCTTCTGAGCAGGCTGAGTGAGACACGTGGATATACTCTATCTCTGTCTTCTACCTTTGCTGTTCCTTCTGAGCAGGCTGAGTGAGGTGTAGATCAGACACGTGGATATACTCTATCTCTGTCTTCTACCTGTGCTGTTCCTTCTGAGCAGGCTGAGTGAGACACGTGGATATACTCTATAACTGTCTTCTAGCTCTGCTGTTCCTTCTGAGCAGGCTGAGTGAGGTGTAGATCAGACACGTGGATATACTCTATCTCCGTCTTCTACCTCTGCTGTTCCTTCTGAGGAGGCTGAGTGAGACACGTGAATATACTCTATCTCTGTCTTCTACCTCTGCTGTTCCTTCTGAGCAGGCTGAGTGAGGTGTAGATTAGACACGTGGATATACTCTATCTCTGTCTTCTACCTCTGCTGTTCCTTCTGAGCAGGCTGAGTGAGACACGTGGATATACTCTATCTCTGTCTTCTACCTTTACTGTTCCTTCTGAGCAGGCTGAGTGAGGTGTAGATCAGACACGTGGATATACTCTATCTCTGTCTTCTACCTGTGCTGTTCCTTCTGAGCAGGCTGAGTGAGACACGTGGATATACACTATAACTGTCTTCTACCTCTGCTGTTCCTTCTGAGCAGGCTGAGTGAGGTGTAGATCAGACACGTGGATATACTCTATCTCTGTCTTCTACCTCTGATGTTCCTTCTGAACAGGCTGAGTGAGGTGTAGATCAGATACGTGGATATTCTCTATTTCTGTCTTTTACCTCTGCTGTTACTTCTGAGCAGGCTGAGTGAGACACGTGGATATACTCTATCTCTGTCTTCTACCTCTGCTGTTCCTTCTGAGCAGGCTGAGTGAGATGTAGATCAGACACGTGGATATACTCTATCTCTGTCTTCTACCTCTGCTATTCCTTCTGAGCAGGATGAGTGAGTCACGTGGATATACTCTATCTCTGTCTTCTACCTCTGCTGTTCCTTCTGAGCAGGCTGAGTGAGATGTAGATCAGACACGTGGATATACTCTATCTCTGTCTTCTACCTGTGCTGTTCCTTATGAGCAGGCTGAGTGAGACACGTGGATATACACTATAACTGTCTTCTACCTCTGCTGTTCCTTCTGAGCAGGCTGAGTGAGGTGTAGATCAGACACGTGGATATACTCTATCTCCGTCTTCTACCTCTGCTATTCCTTCTGAGCAGGCTGAGTGAGACACGTAGATATACTCTATCTCTGTCTTCTACCTCTGCTGTTCCTTCTGAGCAGGCTGAGTGAGACACGTGGATATACTCTATTTCTGTCTTCTACCTCTGCTGTTCCTTCTGAGTAGGCTGAGTGAGGTTTATATCAGACACGTGGATATACTCTATCTCTGACTTCTAACTCTGCTGTTCCTTCTGAGCAGGCTGAGTGATACACGTGGATATACTCTATCTCTGTCTTCTACCTCTGCTGTTCCTTCTGAGCAGGCTGAGTGAGACACGTGGATATACTCTATCTCTGTATTATACCTCTGCTGTTCCTTCTGAGCAGGCTGAGTGAGACACGTCGATATACTCTATCTCTGTCTTCTACCTCTGATGTTCCTTCTGAACAGGCTGAGTGAGGTGTAGATCAGATACGTGGATATTCTCTATTTCTGTCTTTTACCTCTGCTGTTACTTCTGAGCAGGCTGAGTGAGACACGTGGATATACTCTATCTCTGTCTTCTACCTCTGCTGTTCCTTCTGAGCAGGCTGAGTGAGATGTAGATCAGACACGTGGATATACTCTATCTCTGTCTTCTACCTCTGCTATTCCTTCTGAGCAGGATGAGTGAGTCACGTGGATATACTCTATCTCTGTCTTCTACCTCTGCTGTTCCTTCTGAGCAGGCTGAGTGAGATGTAGATCAGACACGTGGATATACTCTATCTCTGTCTTCTACCTCTGCTATTCCTTCTGAGCAGGATGAGTGAGTCACGTGGATATACTCTATCTCTGTCTTCTACCTCTGCTGTTCATTCTGAGCAGGCTGAGTGAGGTGTAGATCAGACACGTGGATATACTATATCTCTGTCTTCTTCCTCTGCTGTTCCTTTTGAGCAGGCTGAGTGAGGTGTAGATCAGACACGTGGATATACTCTATCTCTGTCTTTTACCTCTGCTGTTCCTTATGAGCAGCCTGAGTGAGATACGTGGATATACTCTATCTCTGTCTTCTACCTCTGCTGTTCCTTCTGAGCAGGATGAGTGAGACACGTGGATATACTCTATCTCTGTCTTCTACCTCTGCTGTTCCTTCTGAGTAGGCTGAGTGAGGTGTAGATCAGACACGTGGATATACTCTCTCTCTGTCTTCTACCTCTGCTGTACCTTCTGAGCAGGCTATGTGAGACACGTGGATATACTCTATCTCTGTCTTCTACCTCTGCTGTTCCTTCTGAGCAGGCTGAGTGAGGTGTAGATCAGACACGTGGATATACTCTATATCTGTATTCTACCTCTGCTGTTCCTTCTGGGCAGGCTGAGTGAGTTGTAGATCAGACACGTGGATATACTATATCTCTGTCTTCTAACTCTGCTGTTCCTTCTGAGCAGGCTGAGTGAATACACGTGGATATACTCTATCTCTGTCTTCTACTTCTGCTGTTCCTTCTGAGCAGGCTGAGTGAGGTGTATATCAGACACGTGGATATACTCTATCTCTGTCTTCTACCTCGGCTATTCCTTCTTAGCAGGATGAGTGAGACACGTGGATATACTCTATCTCTGTCTTTTACCTCTGCTGTTCTTTCTGAGCAGGATGAGTGAGACACGTGGATATACTCTATCTCTGTCTTCGACCTCTGCTGTTCCTTCTGAGCAGGCTGAGTGAGGTGTAGATCAGACACGTGGATATACGCTATCTCTGTATTCTACCCCTGTTGTTCCTTCTGAGCAGCCTGATTGAGACACGTGGATATACTCTATATCTGTCTTCTACCTCTGCTGTTCCTTCTGAGCAGGCTGAGTGAGACACGTGGATATACTCTATCTCTGTCTTCTACCTCTGGTGTTCCTTCTGAGCAGCCTGAGTGAGGTGTAGATCAGACACGTGGATATACTCTATCTTTTTCTTCTACCTCTGCTGTTCCTTCTGAGCAGTCTGAGTGAGATACGTGGATATACTCTATCTCTGTCTTCTACCTCTGCTGTTCTTTCTGAGCAGGATGAGTGAGACACGTGGATATACTCTATCTCTGTCTTCGACCTCTGCTGTTCCTTCTGAGCAGGCTGAGTAAGGTGTAGATCAGACACGTGAATATACTTTATCTCTGTCTTCTACCTCTGCTGTTCCTTCTGAGCAGGCTGAGTGAGGTCTAGATCAGACACGTGGATATACTCTATCTCTGTCTTCTACCTCTGCTGTTCCTTCTGAGCAGCCTGAGTGAGACACGTGGATATACTCTATCTCTGTCTCCTACCTCTGCTTTTGCTTCTGAGCAGGCTGAGTGAGGTGTAGATCAGACACGTGGATATACTCTATCTCTGTCTTCTACCTCTTCTGTTCCTTCTGAGCAGGCTGAGTGAGACACGTGGATATACTATATCTCTGTCTTCTACCTCTGCTGTTCCTTCTGAGCAGGCTGAGTGAGACACGTGGATATACTCTATCTCTGTCTTCTACCTCTGCTGTTACTTCTGAGCAGGCTGCGTGAGGTGTAGATCAGACACGTGGATATACTCTATCTCTGTATTCTACCTCTGCTGTTCCTTCTGAGCAGGCTGAGTGAGACACATGGATATATTCTATCTCTGTCTTCTACCTCTGATGTTCCTTCTGAACAGGCTGAGTGAGGTGTAGATCAGACACGTGGATATACTCTATTTCTGTCTTTTACCTCTGCTGTTACTTCTGAGCAGGCTGAGTGAGACACGTGGATATACTCTATATCTGTCTTCTACCTCTGCTGTTCCTTCTGCGCAGGCTGAGTGAGGTGTAGATTAGACACGTGGATATACTCTATCTCTGTCTTCTACCTCTGCTGTTCCTTCTGAGCAGGCTGAGTGAGACACGTGGATATACTCTATCTCTGTCTTCTACCTCTGGTGTTCCTTCTGAGCAGCCTGAGTGAGGTGTAGATCAGACACGTGGATATACTCTATCTTTTTCTTCTACCTCTGCTGTTCCTTCTGAGCAGTCTGAGTGAGATACGTGGATATACTCTATCTCTGTCTTCTACCTCTGCTGTTCTTTCTGAGCAGGATGAGTGAGACACGTGGATATACTCTATCTCTGTCTTCGACCTCTGCTGTTCCTTCTGAGCAGGCTGAGTAAGGTGTAGATCAGACACGTGAATATACTTTATCTCTGTCTTCTACCTCTGCTGTTCCTTCTGAGCAGGCTGAGTGAGGTCTAGATCAGACACGTGGATATACTCTATCTCTGTCTTCTACCTCTGCTGTTCCTTCTGAGCAGCCTGAGTGAGACACGTGGATATACTCTATCTCTGTCTCCTACCTCTGCTTTTGCTTCTGAGCAGGCTGAGTGAGGTATAGATCAGACACGTGGATATACTCTATCTCTGTCTTCTACCTCTTCTGTTCCTTCTGAGCAGGCTGAGTGAGACACGTGGATATACTATATCTCTGTCTTCTACCTCTGCTGTTCCTTCTGAGCAGGCTGAGTGAGACACGTGGATATACTCTATCTCTGTCTTCTACCTCTGCTGTTACTTCTGAGCAGGCTGCGTGAGGTGTAGATCAGACACGTGGATATACTCTATCTCTGTATTCTACCTCTGCTGTTCCTTCTGAGCAGGCTGAGTGAGACACATGGATATATTCTATCTCTGTCTTCTACCTCTGATGTTCCTTCTGAACAGGCTGAGTGAGGTGTAGATCAGACACGTGGATATACTCTATTTCTGTCTTTTACCTCTGCTGTTACTTCTGAGCAGGCTGAGTGAGACACGTGGATATACTCTATATCTGTCTTCTACCTCTGCTGTTCCTTCTGCGCAGGCTGAGTGAGGTGTAGATTAGACACGTGGATATACTCTATCTCTGTCTTCTACCTCTGCTGTTCCTTCTGAGCAGGCTGAGTGAGACACGTGGATATACTCTATCTCTGTCTTCTACCTTTGCTGTTCCTTCTGAGCAGGCTGAGTGAGGTGTAGATCAGACACGTGGATATACTCTATCTCTGTCTTCTACCTGTGCTGTTCCTTCTGAGCAGGCTGAGTGAGACACGTGGATATACTCTATAACTGTCTTCTACCTCTGCTGTTCCTTCTGAGCAGGCTGAGTGAGGTGTAGATCACACACGTGGATATACTCTATCTCTGTCTTCTACCTCTGATGTTCCTTCTGAGCAGGCTGAGTGTGGTGTAGATCACACACGTGGATATACTCTATCTCTGTCTTCTACCTATGCTGTTCCTTCTGAGCAGGCTGAGTGAGACACGTGGATATACTCTATCTCTGTCTTCTACCTCTGCTGTTCCTTCTGAGCAGGCTGAGTGAGACACGTGGATATACTCTATATCTGTCTTCTAACTCTGCTGTTCCTTCTGAGCAGGCTGAGTGAGACACGTGGATATACTCTATATGTGTCTTCTACCTCTGCTGTTCCTTCTGCGCAGGCTGAGTGAGGTGTAGATTAGACACGTGGATATACTCTATCTCTGTCTTCTACCTCTGCTGTTCCTTCTGAGCAGGCTGAGTGAGACACGTGGATATACTCTATCTCTCTCTTCTACCTTTGCTGTTCCTTCTGAGCAGGCTGAGTGAGGTGTAGATCAGACACGTGGATATACTCTATCTCTGTCTTCTACCTGTGCTGTTCCTTCTGAGCAGGCTGAGTGAGACACGTGGATATACTCTATAACTGTCTTCTAGCTCTGCTGTTCCTTCTGAGCAGGCTGAGTGAGGTGTAGATCTGACACGTGGATATACTCTATCTCCGTCTTCTACCTCTGCTGTTCCTTCTGAGGAGGCTGAGTGAGACACGTGAATATACTCTATCTCTGTCTTCTACCTCTGCTGTTCCTTCTGAGCAGGCTGAGTGAGACACGTGGATATACTCTATCTCTGTCTTCTACCTTTGCTGTTCCTTCTGAGCAGGCTGAGTGAGGTGTAGATCAGACACGTGGATATACTCTATCTCTGTCTTCTACCTGTGCTGTTCCTTCTGAGCAGGCTGAGTGAGACACGTGGATATACACTATAACTGTCTTCTACCTCTGCTGTTCCTTCTGAGCAGGCTGAGTGAGGTGTAGATCAGACACGTGGATATACTCTATCTCCGTCTTCTACCTCTGCTGTTCCTTCTGAGCAGGCTGAGTGAGACACGTAGATATACTCTATCTCTGTCTTCTACCTCTGCTGTTCCTTCTGAGCAGGCTGAGTGAGACACGTGGATATACTCTATTTCTGTCTTCTACCTCTGCTGTTCCTTCTGAGTAGGCTGAGTGAGGTTTATATCAGACACGTGGATATACTCTTTCTCTGACTTCTAACTCTGCTGTTCCTTCTGAGCAGGCTGAGTGATACACGTGGATATACTCTATCTCTGTCTTCTACCTCTGCTGTTCCTTCTGAGCAGGCTGAGTGAGACACGTGGATATACTATATCTCTGTATTATACCTCTGCTGTTCCTTCTGAGCAGGCTGAGTGAGACACGTGGATATACTCTATCTCTGTCTTCTACCTCTGATGTTCATTCTGAACAGGCTGAGTGAGGTGTAGATCAGACACGTGGATATTCTCTATTTCTGTATTTTACCTCTGCTGTTACTTCTGAGCAGGCTGAGTGAGACACGTGGATATACTCTATCTCTGTCTTCTACCTCTGCTGTTCCTTCTGAGCAGGCTGAGTGAGATGTAGATCAGACACGTGGATATACTCTATCTCTGTCTTCTACCTCTGCTATTCCTTCTGAGCAGGATGAGTGAGTCACGTGGATATACTCTATCTCTGTCTTCTACCTCTGCTGTTCATTCTGAGCAGGCTGAGTGAGGTGTAGATCAAACACGTGGATATACTATATCTCTGTCTTCTACCTCTGCTGTTCCTTCTGAGCAGGCTGAGTGAGGTGTAGATCAGACACGTGGATATACTCTATCTCTGTCTTTTACCTCTGCTGTTCCTTCTGAGCAGGCTGAGTGAGGTGTAGATCAGACACGTGGATATACTCTATCTCTGTCTTCTACCTGTGCTGTTCCTTCTGAGCAGGCTGAGTGAGACACGTGGATATACTCTATAACTGTCTTCTAGCTCTGCTGTTCCTTCTGAGCAGGCTGAGTGAGGTTTAGATCTGACACGTGGATATACTCTATCTCCGTCTTCTACCTCTGCTGTTCCTTCTGAGGAGGCTGAGTGAGACACGTGAATATACTATATCTCTGTCTTCTACCTCTGCTGTTCCTTCTGAGCAGGCTGAGTGAGGTGTAGATTATACACGTGGATATACTCTATCTCTGTCTTCTACCTCTGCTGTTCCTTCTGAGCAGGCTGAGTGAGACACGTGGATATACTCTATCTCTGTCTTCTACCTTTGCTGTTCCTTCTGAGCAGGCTGAGTGAGGTGTAGATCAGACACGTGGATATACTCTATCTCTGTCTTCTACCTGTGCTGTTCCTTCTGAGCAGGCTGAGTGAGACACGTGGATATACACTATAACTGTCTTCTACCTCTGCTGTTCCTTCTGAGCAGGCTGAGTGAGGTGTAGATCAGACACGTGGATATACTCTATCTCCGTCTTCTACCTCTGCTGTTCCTTCTGAGCAGGCTGAGTGAGACACGTAGATATACTCTATCTCTGTCTTCTACCTCTGCTGTTCCTTCTGAGCAGGCTGAGTGAGACACGTGGATATACTCTATTTCTGTCTTCTACCTCTGCTGTTCCTTCTGAGTAGGCTGAGTGAGGTTTATATCAGACACGTGGATATACTCTTTCTCTGACTTCTAACTCTGCTGTTCCTTCTGAGCAGGCTGAGTGATACACGTGGATATACTCTATCTCTGTCTTCTACCTCTGCTGTTCCTTCTGAGCAGGCTGAGTGAGACACGTGGATATACTATATCTCTGTATTATACCTCTGCTGTTCCTTCTGAGCAGGCTGAGTGAGACACGTGGATATACTCTATCTCTGTCTTCTACCTCTGATGTTCATTCTGAACAGGCTGAGTGAGGTGTAGATCAGACACGTGGATATTCTCTATTTCTGTATTTTACCTCTGCTGTTACTTCTGAGCAGGCTGAGTGAGACACGTGGATATACTCTATCTCTGTCTTCTACCTCTGCTGTTCCTTCTGAGCAGGCTGAGTGAGATGTAGATCAGACACGTGGATATACTCTATCTCTGTCTTCTACCTCTGCTATTCCATCTGAGCAGGATGAGTGAGTCAAGTGGATATACTCTATCTCTGTCTTCTACCTCTGCTGTTCCTTCTGAGCAGGCTGAGTGAGATGTAGATCAGACACGTGGATATACTCTATCTATGTCTTCTACCTCTGCTATTCCTTCTGAGCAGGATGAGTGAGTCACGTGGATATACTCTATCTCTGTCTTCTACCTCTGCTGTTCATTCTGAGCAGGCTGAGTGAGGTGTAGATCAAACACGTGGATATACTATATCTCTGTCTTCTACCTCTGCTGTTCCTTCTGAGCAGGCTGAGTGAGGTGTAGATCAGACACGTGGATATACTCTATCTCTGTCTTTTACCTCTGCTGTTCCTTCTGAGCAGGCTGAGTGAGGTGTAGATCAGACACGTGGATATACTCTATCTCTGTCTTCTACCTGTGCTGTTCCTTCTGAGCAGGCTGAGTGAGACACGTGGATATACTCTATAACTGTCTTCTAGCTCTGCTGTTCCTTCTGAGCAGGCTGAGTGAGGTTTAGATCT
The DNA here is from genome assembly GCA_037893245.1 of Crossaster papposus. NCBI lineage: Eukaryota > Metazoa > Echinodermata > Asteroidea > Velatida > Solasteridae > Crossaster > Crossaster papposus. The sequence goes on from JBAIAA010000620.1 coordinate 266,927, forward strand.
GACACGTGGATATACTCTATCTCCGTCTTCTACCTCTGCTGTTCCTTCTGAGGAGGCTGAGTGAGACACGTGAATATACTCTATCTCTGTCTTCTACCTCTGCTGTTCCTTCTGAGCAGGCTGAGTGAGGTGTAGATTAGACACGTGGATATACTCTATCTCTGTCTTCTACCTCTGCTGTTCCTTCTGAGCAGGCTGAGTGAGACACGTGGATATACTCTATCTCTGTCTTCTACCTTTGCTGTTCCTTCTGAGCAGGCTGAGTGAGGTGTAGATCAGACACGTGGATATACTCTATCTCTGTCTTCTACCTGTGCTGTTCCTTCTGAGCAGGCTGAGTGAGACACGTGGATATACACTATAACTGTCTTCTACCTCTGCTGTTCCTTCTGAGCAGGCTGAGTGAGGTGTAGATCAGACACGTGGATATACTCTATCTCCGTCTTCTACCTCTGCTGTTCCTTCTGAGCAGGCTGAGTGAGACACGTAGATATACTCTATCTCTGTCTTCTACCTCTGCTGTTCCTTCTGAGCAGGCTGAGTGAGACACGTGGATATACTCTATTTCTGTCTTCTACCACTGCTGTTCCTTCTGAGTAGGCTGAGTGAGGTTTATATCAGACACGTGGATATACTCTTTCTCTGACTTCTAACTCTGCTGTTCCTTCTGATCAGGCTGAGTGATACACGTGGATATACTCTATCTCTGTCTTCTACCTCTGCTGTTCCTTCTGAGCAGGCTGAGTGAGACACGTGGATATACTATATCTCTGTATTATACCTCTGCTGTTCCTTCTGAGCAGGCTGAGTGAGACACGTGGATATACTCTATCTCTGTCTTCTACCTCTGATGTTCATTCTGAACAGGCTGAGTGAGGTGTAGATCAGACACGTGGATATTCTCTATTTCTGTATTTTACCTCTGCTGTTACTTCTGAGCAGGCTGAGTGAGACACGTGGATATACTCTATCTCTGTCTTCTACCTCTGCTGTTCCTTCTGAGCAGGCTGAGTGAGATGTAGATCAGACACGTGGATATACTCTATCTCTGTCTTCTACCTCTGCTATTCCTTCTGAGCAGGATGAGTGAGTCAAGTGGATATACTCTATCTCTGTCTTCTACCTCTGCTGTTCCTTCTGAGCAGGCTGAGTGAGATGTAGATCAGACACGTGGATATACTCTATCTATGTCTTCTACCTCTGCTATTCCTTCTGAGCAGGATGAGTGAGTCACGTGGATATACTCTATCTCTGTCTTCTACCTCTGCTGTTCATTCTGAGCAGGCTGAGTGAGGTGTAGATCAGACACGTGGATATACTATATCTCTGTCTTCTACCTCTGCTGTTCCTTCTGAGCAGGCTGAGTGAGGTGTAGATCAGACACGTGGATATACTCTATCTCTGTCTTCTACCTCTGCTGTTCCTTCTGAGCAGGCTGAGTGAGATGTAGATCAGACACGTGGATATACTCTATCTCTGTCTTCTACCTCTGCTATTCCATCTGAGCAGGATGAGTGAGTCAAGTGGATATACTCTATCTCTGTCTTCTACCTCTGCTGTTCCTTCTGAGCAGGCTGAGTGAGATGTAGATCAGACACGTGGATATACTCTATCTATGTCTTCTACCTCTGCTATTCCTTCTGAGCAGGATGAGTGAGTCACGTGGATATACTCTATCTCTGTCTTCTACCTCTGCTGTTCATTCTGAGCAGGCTGAGTGAGGTGTAGATCAAACACGTGGATATACTATATCTCTGTCTTCTACCTCTGCTGTTCCTTCTGAGCAGGCTGAGTGAGGTGTAGATCAGACACGTGGATATACTCTATCTCTGTCTTTTACCTCTGCTGTTCCTTCTGAGCAGGCTGAGTGAGGTGTAGATCAGACACGTGGATATACTCTATCTCTGTCTTCTACCTGTGCTGTTCCTTCTGAGCAGGCTGAGTGAGACACGTGGATATACTCTATAACTGTCTTCTAGCTCTGCTGTTCCTTCTGAGCAGGCTGAGTGAGGTTTAGATCTGACACGTGGATATACTCTATCTCCGTCTTCTACCTCTGCTGTTCCTTCTGAGGAGGCTGAGTGAGACACGTGAATATACTCTATCTCTGTCTTCTACCTCTGCTGTTCCTTCTGAGCAGGCTGAGTGAGGTGTAGATCAGACACGTGGATATACTCTATCTCTGTCTTCTACCTGTGCTGTTCCTTCTGAGCAGGCTGAGTGAGACACGTGGATATACACTATAACTGTCTTCTACCTCTGCTGTTCCTTCTGAGCAGGCTGAGTGAGGTGTAGATCAGACACGTGGATATACTCTATCTCCGTCTTCTACCTCTGCTGTTCCTTCTGAGCAGGCTGAGTGAGACACGTAGATATACTCTATCTCTGTCTTCTACCTCTGCTGTTCCTTCTGAGCAGGCTGAGTGAGACACGTGGATATACTCTATTTCTGTCTTCTACCACTGCTGTTCCTTCTGAGTAGGCTGAGTGAGGTTTATATCAGACACGTGGATATACTCTTTCTCTGACTTCTAACTCTGCTGTTCCTTCTGATCAGGCTGAGTGATACACGTGGATATACTCTATCTCTGTCTTCTACCTCTGCTGTTCCTTCTGAGCAGGCTGAGTGAGACACGTGGATATACTATATCTCTGTATTATACCTCTGCTGTTCCTTCTGAGCAGGCTGAGTGAGACACGTGGATATACTCTATCTCTGTCTTCTACCTCTGATGTTCATTCTGAACAGGCTGAGTGAGGTGTAGATCAGACACGTGGATATTCTCTATTTCTGTATTTTACCTCTGCTGTTACTTCTGAGCAGGCTGAGTGAGACACGTGGATATACTCTATCTCTGTCTTCTACCTCTGCTGTTCCTTCTGAGCAGGCTGAGTGAGATGTAGATCAGACACGTGGATATACTCTATCTCTGTCTTCTACCTCTGCTATTCCTTCTGAGCAGGATGAGTGAGTCAAGTGGATATACTCTATCTCTGTCTTCTACCTCTGCTGTTCCTTCTGAGCAGGCTGAGTGAGATGTAGATCAGACACGTGGATATACTCTATCTATGTCTTCTACCTCTGCTATTCCTTCTGAGCAGGATGAGTGAGTCACGTGGATATACTCTATCTCTGTCTTCTACCTCTGCTGTTCATTCTGAGCAGGCTGAGTGAGGTGTAGATCAGACACGTGGATATACTATATCTCTGTCTTCTACCTCTGCTGTTCCTTCTGAGCAGGCTGAGTGAGGTGTAGATCAGACACGTGGATATACTCTATCTCTGTCTTTTACCTCTGCTGTTCCTTATGAGCAGCCTGAGTGAGATACGTGGATATACTCTATCTCTGTCTTCTACCTCTGCTGTTCCTTCTGAGCAGGATGAGTGAGACACGTGGATATACTCTATCTCTGTCTTCTACCTCTGCTGTTCCTTCTGAGTAGGCTGAGTGAGGTGTAGATCAGACACGTGGATATACTCTCTCTCTGTCTTCTACCTCTGCTGTACCTTCTGAGCAGGCTATGTGAGACACGTGGATATACTCTATCTCTGTCTTCTACCTCTGCTGTTCCTTCTGAGCAGGCTGAGTGAGGTGTAGATCAGACACGTGGATATACTCTATCTCTGTCTTCTACCTGTGCTGTTCCTTCTGAGCAGGCTGAGTGAGACACGTGGATATGCACTATAACTGTCTTCTACCTCTGCTGTTCCTTCTGAGCAGGCTGAGTGAGGTGTAGATCAGACACGTGGATATACTCTATCTCCGTCTTCTACCTCTGCTATTCATTCTGAGCAGGCTGAGTGAGACACGTAGATATACTCTATCTCTGTCTTCTACCTCTGCTGTTCCTTCTGAGCAGGCTGAGTGAGACACGTGGATATACTCTATTTCTGTCTTCTACCTCTGCTGTTCCTTCTGAGTAGGCTGAGTGAGGTTTATATCAGACACGTGGATATACTCTATCTCTGACTTCTAACTCTGCTGTTCCTTCTGAGCAGGCTGAGTGATACACGTGGATATACTCTATCTCTGTCTTCTACCTCTGCTGTTCCTTCTGAGCAGGCTGAGTGAGACACGTGGATATACTCTATCTCTGTATTATACCTCTGCTGTTCCTTCTGAGCAGGCTGAGTGAGACACGTGGATATACTCTATCTCTGTCTTCTACCTCTGATGTTCCTTCTGAACAGGCTGAGTGAGGTGTAGATCAGATACGTGGATATTCTCTATTTCTGTCTTTTACCTCTGCTGTTACTTCTGAGCAGGCTGAGTGAGACACGTGGATATACTCTATCTCTGTCTTCTACCTCTGCTGTTCCTTCTGAGCAGGCTGAGTGAGATGTAGATCAGACACGTGGATATACTCTATCTCTGTCTTCTACCTCTGCTATTCCTTCTGAGCAGGATGAGTGAGTCACGTGGATATACTCTATCTCTGTCTTCTACCTCTGCTGTTCCTTCTGAGCAGGCTGAGTGAGATGTAGATCAGACACGTGGATATACTCTATCTCTGTCTTCTACCTGTGCTGTTCCTTCTGAGCAGGCTGAGTGAGACACGTGGATATACACTATAACTGTCTTCTACCTCTGCTGTTCCTTCTGAGCAGGCTGAGTGAGGTGTAGATCAGACACGTGGATATACTCTATCTCCGTCTTCTACCTCTGCTATTCCTTCTGAGCAGGCTGAGTGAGACACGTAGATATACTCTATCTCTGTCTTCTACCTCTGCTGTTCCTTCTGAGCAGGCTGAGTGAGACACGTGGATATACTCTATTTCTGTCTTCTACCTCTGCTGTTCCTTCTGAGTAGGCTGAGTGAGGTTTATATCAGACACGTGGATATACTCTATCTCTGACTTCTAACTCTGCTGTTCCTTCTGAGCAGGCTGAGTGATACACGTGGATATACTCTATCTCTGTCTTCTACCTCTGCTGTTCCTTCTGAGCAGGCTGAGTGAGACACGTGGATATACTCTATCTCTGTATTATACCTCTGCTGTTCCTTCTGAGCAGGCTGAGTGAGACACGTGGATATACTCTATCTCTGTCTTCTACCTCTGATGTTCCTTCTGAACAGGCTGAGTGAGGTGTAGATCAGATACGTGGATATTCTCTATTTCTGTCTTTTACCTCTGCTGTTACTTCTGAGCAGGCTGAGTGAGACACGTGGATATACACTATAACTGTCTTCTACCTCTGGTGTTCCTTCTGAGCAGCCTGAGTGAGGTGTAGATCAGACACGTGGATATACTCTATCTTTTTCTTCTACCTCTGCTGTTCCTTCTGAGCAGTCTGAGTGAGATACGTGGATATACTCTATCTCTGTCTTCTACCTCTGCTGTTCTTTCTGAGCAGGATGAGTGAGACACGTGGATATACTCTATCTCTGTCTTCGACCTCTGCTGTTCCTTCTGAGCAGGCTGAGTAAGGTGTAGATCAGACACGTGAATATACTCTATCTCTGTCTTCTACCTCTGCTGTTCCTTCTGAGCAGGCTGAGTGAGGTCTAGATCAGACACGTGGATATACTATATCTCTGTCTTCTACCTCTGCTGTTCCTTCTGAGCAGCCTGAGTGAGACACGTGGATATACTCTATCTCTGTCTCCTACCTCTGCTTTTGCTTCTGAGCAGGCTGAGTGAGGTGTAGATCAGACACGTGGATATACTCTATCTCTGTCTTCTACCTCTTCTGTTCCTTCTGAGCAGGCTGAGTGAGACACGTGGATATACTCTATCTCTGTCTTCTACCTTTGCTGTTCCTTCTGAGCTGGCTGAGTGAGGTGTAGATTAGACACGTGGATATACTCTATCTCTGTCTTCTACCTCTGCTGTTCCTTCTGAGCAGGCTGAGTGAGACACGTGGATATACTCTATCTCTGTCTTCTACCTTTGCTGTTCCTTCTGAGCAGGCTGAGTGAGGTGTAGATCAGACACGTGGATATACTCTATCTCTGTCTTCTACCTGTGCTGTTCCTTCTGAGCAGGCTGAGTGAGACACGTGGATATACACTATAACTGTCTTCTACCTCTGCTGTTCCTTCTGAGCAGGCTGAGTGAGGTGTAGATCAGACACGTGGATATACTCTATCTCCGTCTTCTACCTCTGCTGTTCCTTCTGAGCAGGCTGAGTGAGACACGTAGATATACTCTATCTCTGTCTTCTACCTCTGCTGTTCCTTCTGAGCAGGCTGAGTGAGACACGTGGATATACTCTATTTCTGTCTTCTACCTCTGCTGTTCCTTCTGAGTAGGCTGAGTGAGGTTTATATCAGACACGTGGATATACTCTTTCTCTGACTTCTAACTCTGCTGTTCCTTCTGAGCAGGCTGAGTGATACACGTGGATATACTCTATCTCTGTCTTCTACCTCTGCTGTTCCTTCTGAGCAGGCTGAGTGAGACACGTGGATATACTCTATCTCTGTATTATACCTCTGCTGTTCCTTCTGAGCAGGCTGAGTGAGACACATGGATATACTCTATCTCTGTCTTCTACCTCTGATGTTCATTCTGAACAGGCTGAGTGAGGTGTAGATCAGACACGTGGATATTCTCTATTTCTGTATTTTACCTCTGCTGTTACTTCTGAGCAGGCTGAGTGAGACACGTGGATATACTCTATCTCTGTCTTCTACCTCTGCTGTTCCTTCTGAGCAGGCTGAGTGAGATGTAGATCAGACAAGTGGATATACTCTATCTCTGTCTTCTACCTCTGCTATTCCTTCTGAGCAGGATGAGTGAGTCAAGTGGATATACTCTATCTCTGTCTTCTACCTCTGCTGTTCCTTCTGAGCAGGCTGAGTGAGATGTAGATCAGACACGTGGATATACTCTATCTATGTCTTCTACCTCTGCTATTCCTTCTGAGCAGGATGAGTGAGTCACGTGGATATACTCTATCTCTGTCTTCTACCTCTGCTGTTCATTCTGAGCAGGCTGAGTGAGGTGTAGATCAGACACGTGGATATACTATATCTCTGTCTTCTACCTCTGCTGTTCCTTCTGAGCAGGCTGAGTGAGGTGTAGATCAGACACGTGGATATACTCTATCTCTGTCTTTTACCTCTGCTATTCCTTATGAGCAGCCTGAGTGAGATACGTGGATATACTCTATCTCTGTCTTCTACCTCTGCTGTTCCTTCTGAGCAGGATGAGTGAGACACGTGGATATACTCTATCTCTGTCTTCTACCTCTGCTGTTCCTTCTGAGTAGGCTGAGTGAGGTGTAGATCAGACACGTGGATATACTCTCTCTCTGTCTTCTACCTCTGCTGTACCTTCTGAGCAGGCTATGTGAGACACGTGGATATACTCTATCTCTGTCTTCTACCTCTGCTGTTCCTTCTGAGCAGGCTGAGTGAGGTGTAGATCAGACACGTGGATATACTCTATCTCTGTCTTCTACCTGTGCTGTTCCTTCTGAGCAGGCTGAGTGAGACACGTGGATATGCACTATAACTGTCTTCTACCTCTGCTGTTCCTTCTGAGCAGGCTGAGTGAGGTGTAGATCAGACACGTGGATATACTCTATCTCCGTCTTCTACCTCTGCTATTCCTTCTGAGCAGGCTGAGTGAGACACGTAGATATACTCTATCTCTGTCTTCTACCTCTGCTGTTCCTTCTGAGCAGGCTGAGTGAGACACGTGGATATACTCTATTTCTGTCTTCTACCTCTGCTGTTCCTTCTGAGTAGGCTGAGTGAGGTTTATATCAGACACGTGGATATACTCTATCTCTGACTTCTAACTCTGCTGTTCCTTCTGAGCAGGCTGAGTGATACACGTGGATATACTCTATCTCTGTCTTCTACCTCTGCTGTTCCTTCTGAGCAGGCTGAGTGAGACACGTGGATATACTCTATCTCTGTATTATACCTCTGCTGTTCCTTCTGAGCAGGCTGAGTGAGACACGTGGATATACTCTATCTCTGTCTTCTACCTCTGATGTTCCTTCTGAACAGGCTGAGTGAGGTGTAGATCAGATACGTGGATATTCTCTATTTCTGTCTTTTACCTCTGCTGTTACTTCTGAGCAGGCTGAGTGAGACACGTGGATATACTCTATCTCTGTCTTCTACCTCTGCTGTTCCTTCTGAGCAGGCTGAGTGAGATGTAGATCAGACACGTGGATATACTCTATCTCTGTCTTCTACCTCTGCTATTCCTTCTGAGCAGGATGAGTGAGTCACGTGGATATACTCTATCTCTGTCTTCTACCTCTGCTGTTCCTTCTGAGCAGGCTGAGTGAGATGTAGATCAGACACGTGGATATACTCTATCTCTGTCTTCTACCTGTGCTGTTCCTTCTGAGCAGGCTGAGTGAGACACGTGGATATACACTATAACTGTCTTCTACCTCTGCTGTTCCTTCTGAGCAGGCTGAGTGAGGTGTAGATCAGACACGTGGATATACTCTATCTCCGTCTTCTACCTCTGCTATTCCTTCTGAGCAGGCTGAGTGAGACACGTAGATATACTCTATCTCTGTCTTCTACCTCTGCTGTTCCTTCTGAGCAGGCTGAGTGAGACACGTGGATATACTCTATTTCTGTCTTCTACCTCTGCTGTTCCTTCTGAGTAGGCTGAGTGAGGTTTATATCAGACACGTGGATATACTCTATCTCTGACTTCTAACTCTGCTGTTCCTTCTGAGCAGGCTGAGTGATACACGTGGATATACTCTATCTCTGTCTTCTACCTCTGCTGTTCCTTCTGAGCAGGCTGAGTGAGACACGTGGATATACTCTATCTCTGTATTATACCTCTGCTGTTCCTTCTGAGCAGGCTGAGTGAGACACGTGGATATACTCTATCTCTGTCTTCTACCTCTGATGTTCCTTCTGAACAGGCTGAGTGAGGTGTAGATCAGATACGTGGATATTCTCTATTTCTGTCTTTTACCTCTGCTGTTACTTCTGAGCAGGCTGAGTGAGACACGTGGATATACACTATAACTGTCTTCTACCTCTGGTGTTCCTTCTGAGCAGCCTGAGTGAGGTGTAGATCAGACACGTGGATATACTCTATCTTTTTCTTCTACCTCTGCTGTTCCTTCTGAGCAGTCTGAGTGAGATACGTGGATATACTCTATCTCTGTCTTCTACCTCTGCTGTTCTTTCTGAGCAGGATGAGTGAGACACGTGGATATACTCTATCTCTGTCTTCGACCTCTGCTGTTCCTTCTGAGCAGGCTGAGTAAGGTGTAGATCAGACACGTGAATATACTCTATCTCTGTCTTCTACCTCTGCTGTTCCTTCTGAGCAGGCTGAGTGAGGTCTAGATCAGACACGTGGATATACTATATCTCTGTCTTCTACCTCTGCTGTTCCTTCTGAGCAGCCTGAGTGAGACACGTGGATATACTCTATCTATGTCTCCTACCTCTGCTTTTGCTTCTGAGCAGGCTGAGTGAGGTGTAGATCAGACACGTGGATATACTCTATCTCTGTCTTCTACCTCTTCTGTTCCTTCTGAGCAGGCTGAGTGAGACACGTGGATATACTATATCTCTGTCTTCTACCTCTGCTGTTCCTTCTGAGCAGGCTGAGTGAGGTGTAGATTAGACACGTGGATATACTCTATCTCTGTCTTCTACCTCTGCTGTTCCTTCTGAGCAGGCTGAGTGAGACACGTGGATATACTCTATCTCTGTCTTCTACCTTTGCTGTTCCTTCTGAGCAGGCTGAGTGAGGTGTAGATCAGACACGTGGATATACTCTATCTCTGTCTTCTACCTGTGCTGTTCCTTCTGAGCAGGCTGAGTGAGACACGTGGATATACACTATAACTGTCTTCTACCTCTGCTGTTCCTTCTGAGCAGGCTGAGTGAGGTGTAGATCAGACACGTGGATATACTCTATCTCCGTCTTCTACCTCTGCTGTTCCTTCTGAGCAGGCTGAGTGAGACACGTAGATATACTCTATCTCTGTCTTCTACCTCTGCTGTTCCTTCTGAGCAGGCTGAGTGAGACACGTGGATATACTCTATTTCTGTCTTCTACCTCTGCTGTTCCTTCTGAGTAGGCTGAGTGAGGTTTATATCAGACACGTGGATATACTCTTTCTCTGACTTCTAACTCTGCTGTTCCTTCTGAGCAGGCTGAGTGATACACGTGGATATACTCTATCTCTGTCTTCTACCTCTGCTGTTCCTTCTGAGCAGGCTGAGTGAGACACGTGGATATACTCTATCTCTGTATTATACCTCTGCTGTTCCTTCTGAGCAGGCTGAGTGAGACACGTGGATATACTCTATCTCTGTCTTCTACCTCTGATGTTCATTCTGAACAGGCTGAGTGAGGTGTAGATCAGACACGTGGATATTCTCTATTTCTGTATTTTACCTCTGCTGTTACTTCTGAGCAGGCTGAGTGAGACACGTGGATATACTCTATCTCTGTCTTCTACCTCTGCTGTTCCTTCTGAGCAGGCTGAGTGAGATGTAGATCAGACAAGTGGATATACTCTATCTCTGTCTTCTACCTCTGCTATTCCTTCTGAGCAGGATGAGTGAGTCAAGTGGATATACTCTATCTCTGTCTTCTACCTCTGCTGTTCCTTCTGAGCAGGCTGAGTGAGATGTAGATCAGACACGTGGATATACTCTATCTATGTCTTCTACCTCTGCTATTCCTTCTGAGCAGGATGAGTGAGTCACGTGGATATACTCTATCTCTGTCTTCTACCTCTGCTGTTCATTCTGAGCAGGCTGAGTGAGGTGTAGATCAGACACGTGGATATACTATATCTCTGTCTTCTACCTCTGCTGTTCCTTCTGAGCAGGCTGAGTGAGGTGTAGATCAGACACGTGGATATACTCTATCTCTGTCTTTTACCTCTGCTATTCCTTATGAGCAGCCTGAGTGAGATACGTGGATATACTCTATCTCTGTCTTCTACCTCTGCTGTTCCTTCTGAGCAGGATGAGTGAGACACGTGGATATACTCTATCTCTGTCTTCTACCTCTGCTGTTCCTTCTGAGTAGGCTGAGTGAGGTGTAGATCAGACACGTGGATATACTCTCTCTCTGTCTTCTACCTCTGCTGTACCTTCTGAGCAGGCTATGTGAGACACGTGGATATACTCTATCTCTGTCTTCTACCTCTGCTGTTCCTTCTGAGCAGGCTGAGTGAGGTGTAGATCAGACACGTGGATATACTCTATCTCTGTCTTCTACCTGTGCTGTTCCTTCTGAGCAGGCTGAGTGAGACACGTGGATATGCACTATAACTGTCTTCTACCTCTGCTGTTCCTTCTGAGCAGGCTGAGTGAGGTGTAGATCAGACACGTGGATATACTCTATCTCCGTCTTCTACCTCTGCTATTCCTTCTGAGCAGGCTGAGTGAGACACGTAGATATACTCTATCTCTGTCTTCTACCTCTGCTGTTCCTTCTGAGCAGGCTGAGTGAGACACGTGGATATACTCTATTTCTGTCTTCTACCTCTGCTGTTCCTTCTGAGTAGGCTGAGTGAGGTTTATATCAGACACGTGGATATACTCTATCTCTGACTTCTAACTCTGCTGTTCCTTCTGAGCAGGCTGAGTGATACACGTGGATATACTCTATCTCTGTCTTCTACCTCTGCTGTTCCTTCTGAGCAGGCTGAGTGAGACACGTGGATATACTCTATCTCTGTATTATACCTCTGCTGTTCCTTCTGAGCAGGCTGAGTGAGACACGTGGATATACTCTATCTCTGTCTTCTACCTCTGATGTTCCTTCTGAACAGGCTGAGTGAGGTGTAGATCAGATACGTGGATATTCTCTATTTCTGTCTTTTACCTCTGCTGTTACTTCTGAGCAGGCTGAGTGAGACACGTGGATATACTCTATCTCTGTCTTCTACCTCTGCTGTTCCTTCTGAGCAGGCTGAGTGAGATGTAGATCAGACACGTGGATATACTCTATCTCTGTCTTCTACCTCTGCTATTCCTTCTGAGCAGGATGAGTGAGTCACGTGGATATACTCTATCTCTGTCTTCTACCTCTGCTGTTCCTTCTGAGCAGGCTGAGTGAGATGTAGATCAGACACGTGGATATACTCTATCTCTGTCTTCTACCTGTGCTGTTCCTTCTGAGCAGGCTGAGTGAGACACGTGGATATACACTATAACTGTCTTCTACCTCTGCTGTTCCTTCTGAGCAGGCTGAGTGAGGTGTAGATCAGACACGTGGATATACTCTATCTCCGTCTTCTACCTCTGCTATTCCTTCTGAGCAGGCTGAGTGAGACACGTAGATATACTCTATCTCTGTCTTCTACCTCTGCTGTTCCTTCTGAGCAGGCTGAGTGAGACACGTGGATATACTCTATTTCTGTCTTCTACCTCTGCTGTTCCTTCTGAGTAGGCTGAGTGAGGTTTATATCAGACACGTGGATATACTCTATCTCTGACTTCTAACTCTGCTGTTCCTTCTGAGCAGGCTGAGTGATACACGTGGATATACTCTATCTCTGTCTTCTACCTCTGCTGTTCCTTCTGAGCAGGCTGAGTGAGACACGTGGATATACTCTATCTCTGTATTATACCTCTGCTGTTCCTTCTGAGCAGGCTGAGTGAGACACGTGGATATACTCTATCTCTGTCTTCTACCTCTGATGTTCCTTCTGAACAGGCTGAGTGAGGTGTAGATCAGATACGTGGATATTCTCTATTTCTGTCTTTTACCTCTGCTGTTACTTCTGAGCAGGCTGAGTGAGACACGTGGATATACACTATAACTGTCTTCTACCTCTGGTGTTCCTTCTGAGCAGCCTGAGTGAGGTGTAGATCAGACACGTGGATATACTCTATCTTTTTCTTCTACCTCTGCTGTTCCTTCTGAGCAGTCTGAGTGAGATACGTGGATATACTCTATCTCTGTCTTCTACCTCTGCTGTTCTTTCTGAGCAGGATGAGTGAGACACGTGGATATACTCTATCTCTGTCTTCGACCTCTGCTGTTCCTTCTGAGCAGGCTGAGTAAGGTGTAGATCAGACACGTGAATATACTCTATCTCTGTCTTCTACCTCTGCTGTTCCTTCTGAGCAGGCTGAGTGAGGTCTAGATCAGACACGTGGATATACTATATCTCTGTCTTCTACCTCTGCTGTTCCTTCTGAGCAGCCTGAGTGAGACACGTAGATATACTCTATCTATGTCTCCTACCTCTGCTTTTGCTTCTGAGCAGGCTGAGTGAGGTGTAGATCAGACACGTGGATATACTCTATCTCTGTCTTCTACCTCTTCTGTTCCTTCTGAGCAGGCTGAGTGAGACACGTGGATATACTGTATCTCTGTCTTCTACCTCTGCTGTTCCTTCTGAGCAGGCTGAGTGAGGTGTAGATCAGACACGTGGATATACTCTATCTCTGTCTTTTACCTCTGCTGTTCCTTATGAGCAGCCTGAGTGAGATACGTGGATATACTCTATCTCTGTCTTCTACCTCTGCTGTTCCTTCTGAGCAGGATGAGTGAGACACGTGGATATACTCTATCTCTGTCTTCTACCTCTGCTGTTCCTTCTGAGTAGGCTGAGTGAGGTGTAGATCAGACACGTGGATATACTCTCTCTCTGTCTTCTACCTCTGCTGTACCTTCTGAGCAGGCTATGTGAGACACGTGGATATACTCTATCTCTGTCTTCTACCTCTGCTGTTCCTTCTGAGTAGGCTGAGTGAGGTTTAGATCAGACACGTGGATATACTCTATCTCTGTCTTCTACCTCTGCTGTTCCTTCTGAGCAGGCTGAGTGAGGTGTAGATCACACACGTGGATATACTCTATCTCTGTCTTCTACCTCTGCTGTTCCTTCTGAGCAGGCTGAGTGTGGTGTAGATCACACACGTGGATATACTTTATCTCTGTCTTCTACCTATGCTGTTCCTTCTGAGCAGGCTGAGTGAGACACGTGGATATACTCTATCTCTGTCTTCTACCTCTGCTGTTCCTTATGAGCAGGCTGAGTGAGACACGTGGATATACTCTATATCTGTCTTCTAACTCTGCTGTTCCTTCTGAGCAGGCTGAGTGAGACACGTGGATATACTTTATATCTGTCTTCTACCTCTGCTGTTCCTTCTGAGCAGGCTGAGTGAGACACGTGGATATACTCTATATCTGTCTTCTACCTCTGCTGTTCCTTCTGCGCAGGCTGAGTGAGGTGTAGATTAGACACGTGGATATACTCTATCTCTGTCTTCTACCTCTGCTGTTCCTTCTGAGCAGGCTGAGTGAGACACGTGGATATACTCTATCTCTGTCTTCTACCTTTGCTGTTCCTTCTGAGCAGGCTGAGTGAGGTGTAGATCAGACACGTGGATATACTCTATCTCTGTCTTCTACCTGTGCTGTTCCTTCTGAGCAGGCTGAGTGAGACACGTGGATATACTCTATAACTGTCTTCTAGCTCTGCTGTTCCTTCTGAGCAGGCTGAGTGAGGTGTAGATCAGACACGTGGATATACTCTATCTCCGTCTTCTACCTCTGCTGTTCCTTCTGAGGAGGCTGAGTGAGACACGTGAATATACTCTATCTCTGTCTTCTACCTCTGCTGTTCCTTCTGAGCAGGCTGAGTGAGACACGTGGATATACTCTATATCTGTCTTCTAACACTGCTGTTCCTTCTGAGCAGGCTGAGTGAGACACGTGGATATACTTTATATCTGTCTTCTACCTCTGCTGTTCCTTCTGAGCAGGCTGAGTGAGACACGTGGATATACTCTATATCTGTCTTCTACCTCTGCTGTTCCTTCTGCGCAGGCTGAGTGAGGTGTAGATTAGACACGTGGATATACTCTATCTCTGTCTTCTACCTCTGCTGTTCCTTCTGAGCAGGCTGAGTGAGACACGTGGATATACTCTATCTCTGTCTTCTACCTTTGCTGTTCCTTCTGAGCAGGCTGAGTGAGGTGTAGATCAGACACGTGGATATACTCTATCTCTGTCTTCTACCTGTGCTGTTCCTTCTGAGCAGGCTGAGTGAGACACGTGGATATACTCTATAACTGTCTTCTAGCTCTGCTGTTCCTTCTGAGCAGGCTGAGTGAGGTGTAGATCAGACACGTGGATATACTCTATCTCCGTCTTCTACCTCTGCTGTTCCTTCTGAGGAGGCTGAGTGAGACACGTGAATATACTCTATCTCTGTCTTCTACCTCTGCTGTTCCTTCTGAGCAGGCTGAGTGAGGTGTAGATTAGACACGTGGATATACTCTATCTCTGTCTTCTACCTCTGCTGTTCCTTCTGAGCAGGCTGAGTGAGACACGTGGATATACTCTATCTCTGTCTTCTACCTTTACTGTTCCTTCTGAGCAGGCTGAGTGAGGTGTAGATCAGACACGTGGATATACTCTATCTCTGTCTTCTACCTGTGCTGTTCCTTCTGAGCAGGCTGAGTGAGACACGTGGATATACACTATAACTGTCTTCTACCTCTGCTGTTCCTTCTGAGCAGGCTGAGTGAGGTGTAGATCAGACACGTGGATATACTCTATCTCCGTCTTCTACCTCTGCTATTCCTTCTGAGCAGGCTGAGTGAGACACGTAGATATACTCTATCTCTGTCTTCTACCTCTGCTGTTCCTTCTGAGCAGGCTGAGTGAGACACGTGGATATACTCTATTTCTGTCTTTTACCTCTGCTGTTACTTCTGAGCAGGCTGAGTGAGACACGTGGATATACTCTATCTCTGTCTTCTACCTCTGCTGTTCCTTCTGAGCAGGCTGAGTGAGATGTAGATCAGACACGTGGATATACTCTATCTCTGTCTTCTACCTCTGCTATTCCTTCTGAGCAGGATGAGTGAGTCACGTGGATATACTCTATCTCTGTCTTCTACCTCTGCTGTTCCTTCTGAGCAGGCTGAGTGAGATGTAGATCAGACACGTGGATATACTCTATCTCTGTCTTCTACCTGTGCTGTTCCTTCTGAGCAGGCTGAGTGAGACACGTAGATATACTCTATCTCTGTCTTCTACCTCTGCTGTTCCTTCTGAGTAGGCTGAGTGAGGTGTAGATCAGACACGTGGATATACTCTCTCTCTGTCTTCTACCTCTGCTGTACCTTCTGAGCAGGCTATGTGAGACACGTGGATATACTCTATCTCTGTCTTCTACCTCTGCTGTTCCTTCTGAGCAGGCTGAGTGAGGTGTAGATCAGACACGTGGATATACTCTATCTCTGTCTTCTACCTGTGCTGTTCCTTCTGAGCAGGCTGAGTGAGACACGTGGATATGCACTATAACTGTCTTCTACCTCTGCTGTTCCTTCTGAGCAGGCTGAGTGAGGTGTAGATCAGACACGTGGATATACTATATCTCCGTCTTCTACCTCTGCTATTCCTTCTGAGCAGGCTGAGTGAGACACGTAGATATACTCTATCTCTGTCTTCTACCTCTGCTGTTCCTTCTGAGCAGGCTGAGTGAGACACGTGGATATACTCTATTTCTGTCTTCTACCTCTGCTGTTCCTTCTGAGTAGGCTGAGTGAGGTTTATATCAGACACGTGGATATACTCTATCTCTGACTTCTAACTCTGCTGTTCCTTCTGAGCAGGCTGAGTGATACACGTGGATATACTCTATCTCTGTCTTCTACCTCTGCTGTTCCTTCTGAGCAGGCTGAGTGAGACACGTGGATATACTCTATCTCTGTATTATACCTCTGCTGTTCCTTCTGAGCAGGCTGAGTGAGACACGTGGATATACTCTATCTCTGTCTTCTACCTCTGATGTTCCTTCTGAACAGGCTGAGTGATGTGTAGATCAGATACGTGGATATTCTCTATTTCTGTCTTTTACCTCTGCTGTTACTTCTGAGCAGGCTGAGTGAGACACGTGGATATACTCTATCTCTGTCTTCTACCTCTGCTGTTCCTTCTGAGCAGGCTGAGTGAGATGTAGATCAGACACGTGGATATACTCTATCTCTGTCTTCTACCTCTGCTATTCCTTCTGAGCAGGATGAGTGAGTCACGTGGATATACTCTATCTCTGTCTTCTACCTCTGCTGTTCCTTCTGAGCAGGCTGAGTGAGATGTAGATCAGACACGTGGATATACTCTATCTCTGTCTTCTACCTGTGCTGTTCCTTCTGAGCAGGCTGAGTGAGACACGTGGATATACACTATAACTGTCTTCTACCTCTGCTGTTCCTTCTGAGCAGGCTGAGTGAGGTGTAGATCAGACACGTGGATATACTCTATCTCCGTCTTCTACCTCTGCTATTCCTTCTGAGCAGGCTGAGTGAGACACGTAGATATACTCTATCTCTGTCTTCTACCTCTGCTGTTCCTTCTGAGCAGGCTGAGTGAGACACGTGGATATACTCTATTTCTGTCTTCTACCTCTGCTGTTCCTTCTGAGTAGGCTGAGTGAGGTTTATATCAGACACGTGGATATACTCTATCTCTGACTTCTAACTCTGCTGTTCCTTCTGAGCAGGCTGAGTGATACACGTGGATATACTCTATCTCTGTCTTCTACCTCTGCTGTTCCTTCTGAGCAGGCTGAGTGAGACACGTGGATATACTCTATCTCTGTATTATACCTCTGCTGTTCCTTCTGAGCAGGCTGAGTGAGACACGTGGATATACTCTATCTCTGTCTTCTACCTCTGATGTTCCTTCTGAACAGGCTGAGTGAGGTGTAGATCAGATACGTGGATATTCTCTATTTCTGTCTTTTACCTCTGCTGTTACTTCTGAGCAGGCTGAGTGAGACACGTGGATATACACTATAACTGTCTTCTACCTCTGGTGTTCCTTCTGAGCAGCCTGAGTGAGGTGTAGATCAGACACGTGGATATACTCTATCTTTTTCTTCTACCTCTGCTGTTCCTTCTGAGCAGTCTGAGTGAGATACGTGGATATACTCTATCTCTGTCTTCTACCTCTGCTGTTCTTTCTGAGCAGGATGAGTGAGACACGTGGATATACTCTATCTCTGTCTTCGACCTCTGCTGTTCCTTCTGAGCAGGCTGAGTAAGGTGTAGATCAGACACGTGAATATACTCTATCTCTGTCTTCTACCTCTGCTGTTCCTTCTGAGCAGGCTGAGTGAGGTCTAGATCAGACACGTGGATATACTATATCTCTGTCTTCTACCTCTGCTGTTCCTTCTGAGCAGCCTGAGTGAGACACGTGGATATACTCTATCTCTGTCTCCTACCTCTGCTTTTGCTTCTGAGCAGGCTGAGTGAGGTGTAGATCAGACACGTGGATATACTCTATCTCTGTCTTCTACCTCTTCTGTTCCTTCTGAGCAGGCTGAGTGAGACACGTGGATATACTATATCTCTGTCTTCTACCTCTGCTGTTCCTTCTGAGCAGGCTGAGTGAGGTGTAGATCAGACACGTGGATATACTCTATCTCTGTCTTTTACCTCTGCTGTTCCTTATGAGCAGCCTGAGTGAGATACGTGGATATACTCTATCTCTGTCTTCTACCTCTGCTGTTCCTTCTGAGCAGGATGAGTGAGACACGTGGATATACTCTATCTCTGTCTTCTACCTCTGCTGTTCCTTCTGAGTAGGCTGAGTGAGGTGTAGATCAGACACGTGGATATACTCTCTCTCTGTCTTCTACCTCTGCTGTACCTTCTGAGCAGGCTATGTGAGACACGTGGATATACTCTATCTCTGTCTTCTACCTCTGCTGTTCCTTCTGAGCAGGCTGAGTGAGACACGTGGATATACTCTATATCTGTCTTCTAACTCTGCTGTTCCTTCTGAGCAGGCTGAGTGAGACACGTGGATATACTTTATATCTGTCTTCTACCTCTGCTGTTCCTTCTGAGCAGGCTGAGTGAGACACGTGGATATACTCTATATCTGTCTTCTACCTCTGCTGTTCCTTCTGCGCAGGCTGAGTGAGGTGTAGATCAGACACGTGGATATACTCTATCTCCGTCTTCTACCTCTGCTGTTCCTTCTGAGGAGGCTGAGTGAGACACGTGAATATACTCTATCTCTGTCTTCTACCTCTGCTGTTCCTTCTGAGCAGGCTGAGTGAGGTGTAGATTAGACACGTGGATATACTCTATCTCTGTCTTCTACCTCTGCTGTTCCTTCTGAGCAGGCTGAGTGAGACACGTGGATATACTCTATCTCTGTCTTCTACCTTTACTGTTCCTTCTGAGCAGGCTGAGTGAGGTGTAGATCAGACACGTGGATATACTCTATCTCTGTCTTCTACCTGTGCTGTTCCTTCTGAGCAGGCTGAGTGAGACACGTGGATATACACTATAACTGTCTTCTACCTCTGCTGTTCCTTCTGAGCAGGCTGAGTGAGGTGTAGATCAGACACGTGGATATACTCTATCTCCGTCTTCTACCTCTGCTATTCCTTCTGAGCAGGCTGAGTGAGACACGTAGATATACTCTATCTCTGTCTTCTACCTCTGCTGTTCCTTCTGAGCAGGCTGAGTGAGACACGTGGATATACTCTATTTCTGTCTTTTACCTCTGCTGTTACTTCTGAGCAGGCTGAGTGAGACACGTGGATATACTCTATCTCTGTCTTCTACCTCTGCTGTTCCTTCTGAGCAGGCTGAGTGAGATGTAGATCAGACACGTGGATATACTCTATCTCTGTCTTCTACCTCTGCTATTCCTTCTGAGCAGGATGAGTGAGTCACGTGGATATACTCTATCTCTGTCTTCTACCTCTGCTGTTCCTTCTGAGCAGGCTGCGTGAGATGTAGATCAGACACGTGGATATACTCTATCTCTGTCTTCTACCTGTGCTGTTCCTTCTGAGCAGGCTGAGTGAGACACGTAGATATACTCTATCTCTGTCTTCTACCTCTGCTGTTCCTTCTGAGCAGGCTGAGTGAGACACGTGGATATACTCTATTTCTGTCTTCTACCTCTGCTGTTCCTTCTGAGTAGGCTGAGTGAGGTTTATATCAGACACGTGGATATACTCTATCTCTGACTTCTAACTCTGCTGTTCCTTCTGAGCAGGCTGAGTGATACACGTGGATATACTCTATCTCTGTCTTCTACCTCTGCTGTTCCTTCTGAGCAGGCTGAGTGAGACACGTGGATATACTCTATATCTGTCTTCTACCTCTGCTGTTCCTTCTGCGCAGGCTGAGTGAGGTGTAGATCAGACACGTGGATATACTCTATCTCCGTCTTCTACCTCTGCTGTTCCTTCTGAGGAGGCTGAGTGAGACACGTGAATATACTCTATCTCTGTCTTCTACCTCTGCTGTTCCTTCTGAGCAGGCTGAGTGAGGTGTAGATTAGACACGTGGATATACTCTATCTCTGTCTTCTACCTCTGCTGTTCCTTCTGAGCAGGCTGAGTGAGACACGTGGATATACTCTATCTCTGTCTTCTACCTTTACTGTTCCTTCTGAGCAGGCTGAGTGAGGTGTAGATCAGACACGTGGATATACTCTATCTCTGTCTTCTACCTGTGCTGTTCCTTCTGAGCAGGCTGAGTGAGACACGTGGATATACACTATAACTGTCTTCTACCTCTGCTGTTCCTTCTGAGCAGGCTGAGTGAGGTGTAGATCAGACACGTGGATATACTCTATCTCCGTCTTCTACCTCTGCTATTCCTTCTGAGCAGGCTGAGTGAGACACGTAGATATACTCTATCTCTGTCTTCTACCTCTGCTGTTCCTTCTGAGCAGGCTGAGTGAGACACGTGGATATACTCTATTTCTGTCTTTTACCTCTGCTGTTACTTCTGAGCAGGCTGAGTGAGACACGTGGATATACTCTATCTCTGTCTTCTACCTCTGCTGTTCCTTCTGAGCAGGCTGAGTGAGATGTAGATCAGACACGTGGATATACTCTATCTCTGTCTTCTACCTCTGCTATTCCTTCTGAGCAGGATGAGTGAGTCACGTGGATATACTCTATCTCTGTCTTCTACCTCTGCTGTTCCTTCTGAGCAGGCTGAGTGAGATGTAGATCAGACACGTGGATATACTCTATCTCTGTCTTCTACCTGTGCTGTTCCTTCTGAGCAGGCTGAGTGAGACACGCAGATATACTCTATCTCTGTCTTCTACCTCTGCTGTTCCTTCTGAGCAGGCTGAGTGAGACACGTGGATATACTCTATTTCTGTCTTCTACCTCTGCTGTTCCTTCTGAGTAGGCTGAGTGAGGTTTATATCAGACACGTGGATATACTCTATCTCTGACTTCTAACTCTGCTGTTCCTTCTGAGCAGGCTGAGTGATACACGTGGATATACTCTATCTCTGTCTTCTACCTCTGCTGTTCCTTCTGAGCAGGCTGAGTGAGACACGTGGATATAATCTATCTCTGTATTATACCTCTGCTGTTCCTTCTGAGCAGGCTGAGTGAGACACGTGGATATACTCTATCTCTGTCTTCTACCTCTGATGTTCCTTCTGAACAGGCTGAGTGAGGTGTAGATCAGATACGTGGATATTCTCTATTTCTGTCTTTTACCTCTGCTGTTACTTCTGAGCAGGCTGAGTGAGACACGTGGATATACTCTATCTCTGTCTTCTACCTCTGCTGTTCCTTCTGAGCAGGCTGAGTGAGATGTAGATCAGACACGTGGATATACTCTATCTCTGTCTTCTACCTCTGCTATTCCTTCTGAGCAGGATGAGTGAGTCACGTGGATATACTCTATCTCTGTCTTCTACCTCTGCTGTTCCTTCTGAGCAGGCTGAGTGAGATGTAGATCAGACACGTGGATATACTCTATCTCTGTCTTCTACCTCTGCTGTTCATTCTGAGCAGGCTGAGTGAGGTGTAGATCAGACACGTGGATATACTATATCTCTGTCTTCTTCCTCTGCTGTTCCTTCTGAGCAGGCTGAGTGAGGTGTAGATCAGACACGTGGATATACTCTATCTCTGTCTTTTACCTCTGCTGTTCCTTATGAGCAGCCTGAGTGAGATACGTGGATATACTCTATCTCTGTCTTCTACCTCTGCTGTTCCTTCTGAGCAGGATGAGTGAGACACGTGGATATACTCTATCTCTGTCTTCTACCTCTGCTGTTCCTTCTGAGTAGGCTGAGTGAGGTGTAGATCAGACACGTGGATATACTCTCTCTCTGTCTTCTACCTCTGCTGTACCTTCTGAGCAGGCTATGTGAGACACGTGGATATACTATATCTCTGTCTTCTACCTCTGCTGTTCCTTCTGAGCAGGCTGAGTGAGGTGTAGATCAGACACGTGGATATACTCTATATCTGTATTCTACCTCTGCTGTTCCTTCTGGGCAGGCTGAGTGAGTTGTAGATCAGACACGTGGATATACTATATCTCTGTCTTCTAACTCTGCTGTTCCTTCTGAGCAGGCTGAGTGAATACACGTGGATATACTCTATCTCTGTCTTCTACTTCTGCTGTTCCTTCTGAGCAGGCTGAGTGAGGTGTATATCAGACACGTGGATATACTCTATCTCTGTCTTCTACCTCGGCTATTCCTTCTTAGCAGGATGAGTGAGACACGTGGATATACTCTATCTCTGTCTTTTACCTCTGCTGTTCCTTCTGAGCAGGCTGAGTGAATACACGTGGATATACTCTATCTCTGTCTTCTACTTCTGCTGTTCCTTCTGAGCAGGCTGAGTGAGGTGTAGATCAGACACGTGGATATACGCTATCTCTGTATTCTACCCCTGTTGTTCCTTCTGAGCAGCCTGATTGAGACACGTGGATATACTCTATATCTGTATTCTACCTCTGCTGTTCCTTCTGAGCAGGCTGAGTGAGACACGTGGATATACTCTATCTCTGTCTTCTACCTCTGGTGTTCCTTCTGAGCAGCCTGAGTGAGGTGTAGATCAGACACGTGGATATACTCTATCTTTTTCTTCTACCTCTGCTGTTCCTTCTGAGCAGTCTGAGTGAGATACGTGGATATACTCTATCTCTGTCTTCTACCTCTGCTGTTCTTTCTGAGCAGGATGAGTGAGACACGTGGATATGCTCTATCTCTGTCTTCGACCTCTGCTGTTCCTTCTGAGCAGGCTGAGTAAGGTGTAGATCAGACACGTGAATATACTTTATCTCTGTCTTCTACCTCTGCTGTTCCTTCTGAGCAGGCTGAGTGAGGTCTAGATCAGACACGTGGATATACTCTATCTCTGTCTTCTACCTCTGCTGTTCCTTCTGAGCAGCCTGAGTGAGACACGTGGATATACTCTATCTCTGTCTCCTACCTCTGCTTTTGCTTCTGAGCAGGCTGAGTGAGGTGTAGATCAGACACGTGGATATACTCTATCTCTGTCTTCTACCTCTTCTGTTCCTTCTGAGCAGGCTGAGTGAGACACGTGGATATACTATATCTCTGTCTTCTACCTCTGCTGTTCCTTCTGAGCAGGCTGAGTGAGACACGTGGATATACTCTATCTCTGTCTTCTACCTCTGCTGTTCCTTCTGAGCAGGCTGCGTGAGGTGTAGATCAGACACGTGGATATACTCTATCTCTGTATTCTACCTCTGCTGTTCCTTCTGAGCAGGCTGAGTGAGACACATGGATATATTCTATCTCTGTCTTCTACCTCTGATGTTCCTTCTGAACAGGCTGAGTGAGGTGTAGATCAGACACGTGGATATACTCTATTTCTGTCTTTTACCTCTGCTGTTACTTCTGAGCAGGCTGAGTGAGACACGTGGATATACTCTATATCTGTCTTCTACCTCTGCTGTTCCTTCTGCGCAGGCTGAGTGAGGTGTAGATTAGACACGTGGATATACTCTATCTCTGTCTTCTACCTCTGCTGTTCCTTCTGAGCAGGCTGAGTGAGACACGTGGATATACTCTATCTCTGTCTTCTACCTTTGCTGTTCCTTCTGAGCAGGCTGAGTGAGGTGTAGATCAGACACGTGGATATACTCTATCTCTGTCTTCTACCTGTGCTGTTCCTTCTGAGCAGGCTGAGTGAGACACGTGGATATACTCTATAACTGTCTTCTACCTCTGCTGTTCCTTCTGAGCAGGCTGAGTGAGGTGTAGATCACACACGTGGATATACTCTATCTCTGTCTTCTACCTCTGTTGTTCCTTCTGAGCAGGCTGAGTGTGGTGTAGATCACACACGTGGATATACTCTATCTCTGTCTTCTACCTATGCTGTTCCTTCTGAGCAGGCTGAGTGAGACACGTGGATATACTCTATCTCTGTCTTCTACCTCTGCTGTTCCTTCTGAGCAGGCTGAGTGAGACACGTGGATATACTCTATATCTGTCTTCTAACTCTGCTGTTCCTTCTGAGCAGGCTGAGTGAGACACGTGGATATACTTTATATCTGTCTTCTACCTCTGCTGTTCCTTCTGAGCAGGCTGAGTGAGACACGTGGATATACTCTATATGTGTCTTCTACCTCTGCTGTTCCTTCTGCGCAGGCTGAGTGAGGTGTAGATTAGACACGTGGATATACTCTATCTCTGTCTTCTACCTCTGCTGTTCCTTCTGAGCAGGCTGAGTGAGACACGTGGATATACTCTATCTCTGTCTTCTACCTTTGCTGTTCCTTCTGAGCAGGCTGAGTGAGGTGTAGATCAGACACGTGGATATACTCTATCTCTGTCTTCTACCTGTGCTGTTCCTTCTGAGCAGGCTGAGTGAGACACGTGGATATACTCTATAACTGTCTTCTAGCTCTGCTGTTCCTTCTGAGCAGGCTGAGTGAGGTGTAGATCAGACACGTGGATATACTCTATCTCCGTCTTCTACCTCTGCTGTTCCTTCTGAGGAGGCTGAGTGAGACACGTGAATATACTCTATCTCTGTCTTCTACCTCTGCTGTTCCTTCTGAGCAGGCTGAGTGAGGTGTAGATTAGACACGTGGATATACTCTATCTCTGTCTTCTACCTCTGCTGTTCCTTCTGAGCAGGCTGAGTGAGACACGTGGATATACTCTATCTCTGTCTTCTACCTTTGCTGTTCCTTCTGAGCAGGCTGAGTGAGGTGTAGATCAGACACGTGGATATACTCTATCTCTGTCTTCTACCTGTGCTGTTTCTTCTGAGCAGGCTGAGTGAGACACGTGGATATACACTATAACTGTCTTCTACCTCTGCTGTTCCTTCTGAGCAGGCTGAGTGAGGTGTAGATCAGACACGTGGATATACTCTATCTCCGTCTTCTACCTCTGCTGTTCCTTCTGAGCAGGCTGAGTGAGACACGTAGATATACTCTATCTCTGTCTTCTACCTCTGCTGTTCCTTCTGAGCAGGCTGAGTGAGACACGTGGATATACTCTATTTCTGTCTTCTACCTCTGCTGTTCCTTCTGAGTAGGCTGAGTGAGGTTTATATCAGACACGTGGATATACTCTTTCTCTGACTTCTAACTCTGCTGTTCCTTCTGAGCAGGCTGAGTGATACACGTGGATATACTCTATCTCTGTCTTCTACCTCTGCTGTTCCTTCTGAGCAGGCTGAGTGAGACACGTGGATATACTCTATCTCTGTATTATACCTCTGCTGTTCCTTCTGAGCAGGCTGAGTCAGACACGTGGATATACTCTATCTCTGTCTTCTACCTCTGATGTTCATTCTGAACAGGCTGAGTGAGGTGTAGATCAGACACGTGGATATTCTCTATTTCTGTATTTTACCTCTGCTGTTACTTCTGAGCAGGCTGAGTGAGACACGTGGATATACTCTATCTCTGTCTTCTACCTCTGCTGTTCCTTCTGAGCAGGCTGAGTGAGATGTAGATCAGACACGTGGATATACTCTATCTCTGTCTTCTACCTCTGCTATTCCTTCTGAGCAGGATGAGTGAGTCAAGTGGATATACTCTATCTCTGTCTTCTACCTCTGCTGTTCCTTCTGAGCAGGCTGAGTGAGATGTAGATCAGACACGTGGATATACTCTATCTATGTCTTCTACCTCTGCTATTCCTTCTGAGCAGGATGAGTGAGTCACGTGGATATACTCTATCTCTGTCTTCTACCTCTGCTGTTCATTCTGAGCAGGCTGAGTGAGGTGTAGATCAGACACGTGGATATACTATATCTCTGTCTTCTACCTCTGCTGTTCCTTCTGAGCAGGCTGAGTGAGGTGTAGATCAGACACGTGGATATACTCTATCTCTGTCTTTTACCTCTGCTGTTCCTTATGAGCAGCCTGAGTGAGATACGTGGATATACTCTATCTCTGTCTTCTACCTCTGCTGTTCTTTCTGAGCAGGATGAGTGAGACACGTGGATATACTCTATCTCTGTCTTCTACCTCTGCTGTTCCTTCTGAGTAGGCTGAGTGAGGTGTAGATCAGACACGTGGATATACTCTCTCTCTGTCTTCTACCTCTGCTGTACCTTCTGAGCAGGCTATGTGAGACACGTGGATATACTCTATCTCTGTCTTCTACCTCTGCTGTTCCTTCTGAGCAGGCTGAGTGAGGTGTAGATCAGACACGTGGATATACTCTATCTCTGTCTTCTACTTCTGCTGTTCCTTCTGAGCAGGCTGACTGAGGTGTAGATCAGACACGTGGATATACTCTATCTATGTCTTCTACCTCTGCTATTCCTTCTTAGCAGGATGAGTGAGACACGTGGATGTACTATATCTCTGTATTTTACCTCTGCTGTTCTTTCTGAGCAGGATGAGTGAGACACGTGGATATACTCTATCTCTGTCTTTGACCTCTGCTGTTCCTTCTGAGCAGGCTGAGTGAGGTGTAGATCAGACACGTGGATATACGCTATCTCTGTATTCTACCCCTGTTGTTCCTTCTGAGCAGCCTGATTGAGACACGTGGATATACTCTATATCTGTCTTCTACCTCTGCTGTTCCTTCTGAGCAGGCTGAGTGAGACACGTGGATATACTCTATCTCTGTCTTCTACCTCTGGTGTTCCTTCTGAGCAGCCTGAGTGAGGTGTAGATCAGACACGTGGATATACTCTATCTTTTTCTTCTACCTCTGCTGTCCCTTCTGAGCAGTCTGAGTGAGATACGTGGATATACTCTATCTCTGTCTTCTACCTCTGCTCTTCTTTCTGAGCAGGATGAGTGAGACACGTGGATATACTCTATCTCTGTCTTCGACCTCTGCTGTTCCTTCTGAGCAGGCTGAGTGAGGTGTAGATCAGACACGTGAATATACTCTATCTCTGTCTTCTACCTCTGCTGTTCCTTCTGAGCAGGCTGAGTGAGGTCTAGATCAGACACGTGGATATACTCTATCTCTGTCTTCTACCTCTTCTGTTCCTTCTGAGCAGGCTGAGTGAGGTGTAGATCAGACACGTGGATATACTCTATCTCTGTCTTCTACCTCTGCTGTTCCTTCTGAGCAGCCTGAGTGAGACACGTGGATATACTCTATCTCTGTCTCCTACCTCTGCTTTTGCTTCTGAGCAGGCTGAGTGAGGTGTAGATCAGACACGTGGATATACTCTATCTCTGTATTATACCTCTTCTGTTCCTTCTGAGCAGGCTGAGTGAGACACGTGGATATACTATATCTCTGTCTTCTACCTCTGCTGTTCCTTCTGAGCAGGCTGAGTGAGACACGTGGATATACTCTATCTCTGTCTTCTACCTCTGTTGTTCCTTCTGAGCAGGCTGCGTGAGGTGTAGATCAGACACGTGGATATACTCTATCTATGTATTCTACCTCTGCTGTTACTTCTGAGCAGGCTGAGTGAGACACGTGGATATACTCTATATCTGTCTTCTACCTCTGCTGTTCCTTCTGCGCAGGCTGAGTGAGGTGTAGATTAGACACGTGGATATACTCTATCTCTGTCTTCTACCTCTGCTGTTCCTTCTGAGCAGGCTGAGTGAGACACGTGGATATACTCTATCTCTGTCTTCTACCTTTGCTGTTCCTTCTGAGCAGGCTGAGTGAGGTGTAGATCAGACACGTGGATATACTCTATCTCTGTCTTCTACCTGTGCTGTTCCTTCTGAGCAGGCTGAGTGAGACACGTGGATATACTCTATAACTGTCTTCTACCTCTGCTGTTCCTTCTGAGCAGGCTGAGTGAGGTGTAGATCAGACACGTGGATATACTCTATCTCCGTCTTCTACCTCTGCTGTTCCTTCTGAGCAGGCTGAGTGAGACACGTAGATATACTCTATCTCTGTCTTCTACCTCTGCTGTTCCTTCTGAGCAGGCTGAGTGAGACACGTGGATATACTCTATCTCTGTCTTCTACCTCTGCTGTTCCTTCTGAGTAGGCTGAGTGAGGTTTATATCAGACACGTGGATATACTCTATCTCTGACTTCTAACTCTGCTGTTCCTTCTGAGCAGGCTGAGTGAGACACGTGGATATACTCTATTTCTGTCTTCTACCTCTGCTGTTCCTTCTGAGCAGGCTGAGTGAGACACGTGGATATACTCTATCTCTGTATTCTACCTCTGCTGTTCCTTCTGAGCAGGCTGAGTGAGACACGTGGATATACTCTATCTCTGTCTTCTACCTCTGCTGTTCCTTCTGAGTAGGCTGAGTGAGGTTTATATCAGACACGTGGATATACTCTATCTCTGACTTCTAACTCTGCTGTTCCTTCTGAGCAGGCTGAGTGAGACACGTGGATATACTCTATCTCTGTCTTCTACCTCTGCTGTTCCTTCTGAGCAGGCTGAGTGAGACACGTGGATATACTCTATATCTGTATTCTACCTCTGCTGTTCCTTCTGGGCAGGCTGAGTGAGTTGTAGATCAGACACGTGGATATACTATATCTCTGTCTTCTAACTCTGCTGTTCCTTCTGAGCAGGCTGAGTGAATTCACGTGGATATACTCTATCTCTGTCTTCTACTTCTGCTGTTCCTTCTGAGCAGGCTGAGTGAGGTGTAGATCAGACACGTGGATATACTCTATCTCTGTCTTCTACCTCTGCTATTCCTTCTTAGCAGGATGAGTGAGACACGTGGATATACTCTATCTCTGTCTTTTACCTCTGCTGTTCTTTCTGAGCAGGATGAGTGAGACACGTGGATATACTCTATCTCTGTCTTCGACCTCTGCTGTTCCTTCTGAGCAGGCTGAGTGAGGTGTAGATCAGACACGTGGATATACGCTATCTCTGTATTCTACCCCGGTTGTTCCTTCTGAGCAGCCTGATTGAGACACGTGGATATACTCTATATCTGTCTTCTACCTCTGCTGTTCCTTCTGAGCAGGCTGAGTGAGACACGTGGATATACTCTATCTCTGTCTTCTACCTCTGGTGTTCCTTCTGAGCAGCCTGAGTGAGGTGTAGATCAGACACGTGGATATACTCTATCTTTTTCTTCTACCTCTGCTGTTCCTTCTGAGCAGCCTGAGTGAGATACGTGGATATACTCTATCTCTGTCTTCTACCTCTGCTGTTCTTTCTGAGCAGGATGAGTGAGACACGTGGATATACTCTATCTCTGTCTTCGACCTCTGCTGTTCCTTCTGAGCAGGCTGAGTAAGGTGTAGATCAGACACGTGAATATACTCTATCTCTGTCTTCTACCTCTGTTGTTCCTTCTGAGCAGGCTGAGTGAGATGTAGATCAGACACGTGGATATACTCTATCTCTGTCTTCTACCTCTGCTATTCCTTCTGAGCAGGATGAGTGAGTCACGTGGATATACTCTATCTCTGTCTTCTACCTCTGATGTTCCTTCTGAGCAGGCTGAGTGAGGTGTAGATCAGACACGTGGATATACTCTATCTCTGTCTTCTACCTGTGCTGTTCCTTCTGAGCAGGCTGAGTGAGACACGTGGATATACTCTATAACTGTCTTCTACCTCTGCTGTTCCTTCTGAGCAGGCTGAGTGAGGTGTAGATCAGACACGTGGATATACTCTATCTCCGTCTTCTACCTCTGCTGTTCCTTCTGAGCAGGCTGAGTGAGACACGTGGATATACTCTATCTCTGTCTTCTACCTCTGCTGTTCCTTCTGAGTAGGCTGAGTGAGGTTTATATCAGACACGTGGATATACTCTATCTCTGACTTCTAACTCTGCTGTTCCTTCTGAGCAGGCTGAGTGAGACACGTGGATATACTCTATTTCTGTCTTCTACCTCTGCTGTTCCTTCTGAGCAGGCTGAGTGAGACACGTGGATATACTCTATCTCTGTATTCTACCTCTGCTGTTCCTTCTGAGTAGGCTGAGTGAGGTTTATATCAGACACGTGGATATACTCTATCTCTGACTTCTAACTCTGCTGTTCCTTCTGAGCAGGCTGAGTGAGACACGTGGATATACTCTATCTCTGTCTTCTACCTCTGCTGTTCCTTCTGAGCAGGCTGAGTGAGACACGTGGATATACTCTATATCTGTATTCTACCTCTGCTGTTCCTTCTGGGCAGGCTGAGTGAGTTGTAGATCAGACACGTGGATATACTATATCTCTGTCTTCTAACTCTGCTGTTCCTTCTGAGCAGGCTGAGTGAATTCACGTGGATATACTCTATCTCTGTCTTCTACTTCTGCTGTTCCTTCTGAGCAGGCTGAGTGAGGTGTAGATCAGACACGTGGATATACTCTATCTCTGTCTTCTACCTCTGCTATTCCTTCTTAGCAGGATGAGTGAGACACGTGGATATACTCTATCTCTGTCTTTTACCTCTGCTGTTCTTTCTGAGCAGGATGAGTGAGACACGTGGATATACTCTATCTCTGTCTTCGACCTCTGCTGTTCCTTCTGAGCAGGCTGAGTGAGGTGTAGATCAGACACGTGGATATACGCTATCTCTGTATTCTACCCCTGTTGTTCCTTCTGAGCAGCCTGATTGAGACACGTGGATATACTCTATATCTGTCTTCTACCTCTGCTGTTCCTTCTGAGCAGGCTGAGTGAGACACGTGGATATACTCTATCTCTGTCTTCTACCTCTGGTGTTCCTTCTGAGCAGCCTGAGTGAGGTGTAGATCAGACACGTGTATATACTCTATCTTTTTCTTCTACCTCTGCTGTTCCTTCTGAGCAGCCTGAGTGAGATACGTGGATATACTCTATCTCTGTCTTCTACTTCTGCTGTTCTTTCTGAGCAGGATGAGTGAGACACGTGGATATACTCTATCTCTGTCTTCGACCTCTGCTGTTCCTTCTGAGCAGGCTGAGTAAGGTGTAGATCAGACACGTGAATATACTCTATCTCTGTCTTCTACCTCTGTTGTTCCTTCTGAGCAGGCTGCGTGAGATGTAGATCAGACACGTGGATATACTCTATCTCTGTCTTCTACCTCTGCTATTCCTTCTGAGCAGGATGAGTGAGTCACGTGGATATACTCTATCTCTGTCTTCTACCACTGATGTTCCTTCTGAACAGGCTGAGTGAGGTGTAGATCAGACACTTGGATATACTCTATCTCTGTCTTCTACCTCTTCTGTTCCTTCTGAGCAGGCTGAGTGAGACACGTGGATATACTATATCTCTGTCTTCTACCTCTGCTGTTCCTTCTGAGCAGGCTGAGTGAGACACGTGGATATACTCTATCTCTGTCTTCTACCTCTGCTGTTCCTTCTGAGCAGGCTGCGTGAGGTGTAGATCAGACACGTGGATATACTATATCTCTGTATTCTACCTCTGCTGTTCCTTCTGAGCAGGCTGAGTGAGACACATGGATATATTCTATCTCTGTCTTCTACCTCTGATGTTCCTTCTGAACAGGCTGAGTGAGGTGTAGATCAGACACGTGGATATACTCTATTTCTGTCTTTTACCTCTGATGTTACTTCTGAGCAGGCTGAGTGAGACACGTGGATATACTCTATATCTGTCTTCTACCTCTGCTGTTCCTTCTGCGCAGGCTGAGTGAGGTGTAGATTAGACACGTGGATATACTCTATCTCTGTCTTCTACCTCTGCTGTTCCTTCTGAGCAGGCTGAGTGAGACACGTGGATATACTCTATCTCTGTCTTCTACCTTTGCTGTTCCTTCTGAGCAGGCTGAGTGAGGTGTAGATCAGACACGTGGATATACTCTATCTCTGTCTTCTACCTCTTCTGTTCCTTCTGAGCAGGCTGAGTGAGACACGTGGATATACTATATCTCTGTCTTCTACCTGTGCTGTTCCTTCTGAGCAGGCTGAGTGAGACACGTGGATATACTATATCTCTGTCTTCTACCTCTGCTGTTCCTTCTGAGCAGGCTGCGTGAGGTGTAGATCAGACACGTGGATATACACTATCTCTGTATTCTACCTCTGCTGTTCCTTCTGAGCAGGCTGAGTGAGACACATGGATATATTCTATCTCTGTCTTCTACCTCTGATGTTCCTTCTGAACAGGCTGAGTGAGGTGTAGATCAGACACGTGGATATACTCTATTTCTGTCTTTTACCTCTGCTGTTACTTCTGAGCAGGCTGAGTGAGACACGTGGATATACTCTATATCTGTCTTCTACCTCTGCTGTTCCTTCTGCGCAGGCTGAGTGAGGTGTAGATTAGACACGTGGATATACTCTATCTCTGTCTTCTACCTCTGCTGTTCCTTCTGAGCAGGCTGAGTGAGACACGTGGATATACTCTATCTCTGTCTTCTACCTTTGCTGTTCCTTCTGAGCAGGCTGAGTGAGGTGTAGATCAGACACGTGGATATACTCTATCTCTGTCTTCTACCTGTGCTGTTCCTTCTGAGCAGGCTGAGTGAGACACGTGGATATACTCTATAACTGTCTTCTACCTCTGCTGTTCCTTCTGAGCAGGCTGAGTGAGGTGTAGATCAGACACGTGGATATACTCTATCTCCGTCTTCTACCTCTGCTGTTCCTTCTGAGCAGGCTGAGTGAGACACGTAGATATACTCTATCTCTGTCTTCTACCTCTGCTGTTCCTTCTGAGCAGGCTGAGTGAGACACGTGGATATACTCTATCTCTGTCTTCTACCTCTGCTGTTCCTTCTGAGTAGGCTGATTGAGGTTTATATCAGACACGTGGATATACTCTATCTCTGACTTCTAACTCTGCTGTTCCTTCAGAGCAGGCTGAGTGATACACGTGGATATACTATATCTCTGTCTTCTACCTCTGCTGTTCCTTCTGAGCAGGCTGAGTGAGACACGTGGATATACTCTATCTCTGTATTATACCTCTGCTGTTCCTTCTGACCAGGCTGAGTGAGACACGTGGATATACTCTATCTCTGTCTTCTACCTCTGATGTTCCTTCTGAACAGGCTGAGTGAGGTGTAGATCAGACACGTGGATATTCTCTATTTCTGTCTTTTACCTCTGCTGTTACTTCTGAGCAGGCTGAGTGAGACACGTGGATATACTCTATCTCTGTCTTCTACCTCTGCTGTTCCTTCTGAGCAGGCTGAGTGAGACACGTGGATATACTCTATCTCTGTCTTCTACCTCTGATGTTCTTTCTGAACAGGCTGAGTGAGGTGTAGATCAGACACGTGGATATTCTCTATTTCTGTCTTTTACCTCTGCTGTTACTTCTGAGCAGGCTGAGTGAGACACGTGGATATACTATATCTCTGTCTTCTACCTCTGCTATTCCTTCTGAGCAGGATGAGTGAGTCACGTGGATATACTCTATCTCTGTCTTCTACCTCTGCTGTTCATTCTGAGCAGGCTGAGTGAGGTGTAGATCAGACACGTGGATATACTATATCTCTGTCTTCTACCTCTGCTGTTCCTTCTGAGCAGGCTGAGTGAGGTGTAGATCAGACACGTGGATATACTCTATCTCTGTCTTTTACCTCTGCTGTTCCTTATGAGCAGCCTGAGTGAGATACGTGGATACACTCTATCTCTGTCTTCTACCTCTGCTGTTCCTTCTGAGCAGGATGAGTGAGACACGTGGATATACTCTATCTCTGTCTTCTACCTCTGCTGTTCCTTCTGAGTAGGCTGAGTGAGGTGTAGATCAGACACGTGGATATACTCTCTCTGTCTTCTACCTCTGCTGTACCTTCTGAGCAGGCTATGTGAGACACGTGGATATACTCTATCTCTGTCTTCTACCTCTGCTGTTCCTTCTGAGCAGGCTGAGTGAGGTGTAGATCAGACACGTGGATATACTCTATATCTGTATTCTACCTCTGCTGTTCCTTCTGGGCAGGCTGAGTGAGTTGTAGATCAGACACGTGGATATACTATATCTCTGTCTTCTAACTCTGCTGTTCCTTCTGAGCAGGCTGAGTGAATACACGTGGATATACTCTATCTCTGTCTTCTACTTCTGCTGTTCCTTCTGAGCAGGCTGAGTGAGGTGTAGATCAGACACGTGGATATACTCTATCTCTGTCTTCTACCTCTGCTATTCCTTCTTAGCAGGATAAGTGAGACACGTGGATATACTCTATCTCTGTCTTTTACCTCTGCTGTTCTTTCTGAGCAGGATGAGTGAGACACGTGGATATACTCTATCTCTGTCTTCGACCTCTGCTGTTCCTTCTGAGCAGGCTGAGTGAGGTGTATATCAGACACGTGGATATACGCTATCTCTGTATTCTACCCCTGTTGTTCCTTCTGAGCAGCCTGATTGAGACACGTGGATATACTCTATATCTGTCTTCTACCTCTGCTGTTCCTTCTGAGCAGGCTGAGTGAGACACGTGGATATACTCTATCTCTGTCTTCTACCTCTGGTGTTCCTTCTGAGCAGCCTGAGTGAGGTGTAGATCAGACACGTGGATATACTCTATCTTTTTCTTCTACCTCTGCTGTTCTTTCTGAGCAGGATGAGTGAGACACGTGGATATACTCTATCTCTGTCTTCGACCTCTGCTGTTCCTTCTGAGCAGGCTGAGTAAGGTGTAGATCAGACACGTGAATATACTCTATCTCTGTCTTCTACCTCTGCTGTTCCTTCTGAGCAGGCTGAGTGAGGTGTAGATCAGACACGTGGATATACTCTATCTCTGTCTTCTACCTCTGCTGTTCCTTCTGAGCAGCCTGAGTGAGACACGTGGATATACTCTATCTCTGTCTCCTACCTCTGCTTTTGCTTCTGAGCAGGCTGAATGAGGTGTAGATCAGACACGTGGATATACTCTATCTCTGTCTTCTACCTCTTCTGTTCCTTCTGAGCAGGCTGAGTGAGACACGTGGATATACTATATCTCTGTCTTCTACCTCTGCTGTTCCTTCTGAGCAGGCTGAGTGAGACACGTGGATATACTCTATCTCTGTCTTCTACCTCTGCTGTTCCTTCTGAGCAGGCTGCGTGAGGTGTA
Organism: Crossaster papposus; assembly: GCA_037893245.1. Classification (NCBI taxonomy): domain Eukaryota; kingdom Metazoa; phylum Echinodermata; class Asteroidea; order Velatida; family Solasteridae; genus Crossaster; species Crossaster papposus. The sequence continues at coordinate 302,016 of JBAIAA010000620.1, forward strand.
GATCAGACACGTGGATATACTCTATCTCTGTATTCTACCTCTGCTGTTCCTTCTGAGCAGGCTGAGTGAGACACATGGATATATTCTATCTCTGTCTTCTACCTCTGATGTTCCTTCTGAACAGGCTGAGTGAGGTGTAGATCAGACACGTGGATATACTCTATCTCTGTCTTCTACCTGTGCTGTTCCTTCTGAGCAGGCTGAGTGAGACACGTGGATATACTCTATAACTGTCTTCTACCTCTGCTGTTCCTTCTGAGCAGGCTGAGTGAGGTGTAGATCAGACACGTGGATATACTCTATCTCCGTCTTCTACCTCTGCTGTTCCTTCTGAGCAGGCTGAGTGAGACACGTAGATATACTCTATCACTGTATTCTACCTCTGCTGTTCCTTCTGAGCAGGATGAGTGAGACACGTGGATATACTCTATCTCTGTCTTCTACCTCTGCTGTTCCTTCTGAGTAGGCTGAGTGAGGTTTATATCAGACACGTGGATATACTCTATCTCTGACTTCTAACTCTGCTGTTCCTTCTGAGCAGGCTGAGTGAGACACGTGGATATACTCTATCTCTGTCTTCTACCTCTGCTGTTCCTTCTGAGCAGGCTGAGTGAGACACGTGGATATACTCTATCTCTGTATTCTACCTCTGCTTTTTCTTCTGAGCAGGCTGAGTGAGAGACGTGGATATACTCTATCTCTGTCTTCTACCTCTGCTGTTCCTTCTGAGTAGGCTGAGTGAGGTTTATATCAGACACGTGGATATACTCTATCTCTGACTTCTAACTCTGCTGTTCCTTCTGAGCAGGCTGAGTGATACACGTGGATATACTATATCTCTGTCTTCTACCTCTGCTGTTCCTTCTGAGCAGGCTGAGTGAGACACGTGGATATACTCTATCTCTGTATTATACCTCTGCTGTTCCTTCTGAGCAGGCTGAGTGAGACACGTGGATATACTCTATCTCTGTCTTCTACCTCTGATGTTCCTTCTGAACAGGCTGAGTGAGGTGTAGATCAGACACGTGGATATTCTCTATTTCTGTCTTTTACCTCTGCTGTTACTTCTGAGCAGGCTGAGTGAGACACGTGGATATACTCTATCTCTGTCTTCTACCTCTGCTGTTCCTTCTGAGCAGGCTGAGTGAGATGTAGATCAGACACGTGGATATACTCTATCTCTGTCTTCTACCTCTGCTATTCCTTCTGAGCAGGATGAGTGAGTCACGTGGATATACTCTATCTCTGTCTTCTACCTCTGCTGTTCATTCTGAGCAGGCTGAGTGAGGTGTAGATCAGACACGTGGATATACTATATCTCTGTCTTCTACCTCTGCTGTTCCTTCTTAGCAGGCTGAGTGAGGTGTAGATCAGACACGTGGATATACTCTATCTCTGTCTTTTACCTCTGCTGTTCCTTATGAGCAGCCTGAGTGAGATTCGTGGATATACTCTATCTCTGTCTTCTACCTCTGCTGTTCCTTCTGAGCAGGATGAGTGAGACACGTGGATATACTCTATCTCTGTCTTCTACCTCTGCTGTTCCTTCTGAGTAGGCTGAGTGAGGTGTAGATCAGACACGTGGATATACTCTCTCTCTGTCTTCTACCTCTGCTGTACCTTCTGAGCAGGCTATGTGAGACACGTGGATATACTCTATCTCTGTCTTCTACCTCTGCTGTTCCTTCTGAGCAGGCTGAGTGAGGTGTAGATCAGACACGTGGATATACTCTATATCTGTATTCTACCTCTGCTGTTCCTTCTGGGCAGGCTGAGTGAGTTGTAGATCAGACACGTGGATATACTATATCTCTGTCTTCTAACTCTGCTGTTCCTTCTGAGCAGGCTGAGTGAATACACGTGGATATACTCTATCTCTGTCTTCTACTTCTGCTGTTCCTTCTGAGCAGGCTGAGTGAGGTGTAGATCAGACACGTGTATATACTCTATCTCTGTCTTCTACCTCTGCTATTCCTTCTTAGCAGGATGAGTGAGACACGTGGATATACTCTATCTCTGTCTTTTACCTCTGCTGTTCTTTCTGAGCAGGATGAGTGAGACACGTGGATATACTCTATCTCTGTCTTCGACCTCTGCTGTTCCTTCTGAGCAGGCTGAGTGAGGTGTAGATCAGACACGTGGATATACGCTATCTCTGTATTCTACCCCTGTTGTTCCTTCTGAGCAGCCTGATTGAGACACGTGGATATACTCTATATCTGTCTTCTACCTATGCTGTTCCTTCTGAGCAGGCTGAGTGAGACACGTGGATATACTCTATCTCTGTCTTCTACCTCTGGTGTTCCTTCTGAGCAGCCTGAGTGAGGTGTAGATCAGACACGTGGATATACTCTATCTTTTTCTTCTACCTCTGCTGTTCCTTCTGAGCAGTCTGAGTGAGATACGTGGATATACTCTATCTCTGTCTTCTACCTCTGCTGTTCTTTCTGAGCAGGCTGAGTGAGGTGTAGATCAGACACGTGGATATACTCTATCTCTGTCTTCTACCTCTGCTGTTCCTTCTGAGCAGCCTGAGTGAGACACGTGGATATACTCTATCTCTGTCTCCTACCTCTGCTTTTGCTTCTGAGCAGGCTGAGTGAGGTGTAGATCAGACACGTGGATATACTCTATCTCTGTCTTCTACCTCTTCTGTTCCTTCTGAGCAGGCTGAGTGAGACACGTGGATATACTATATCTCTGTCTTCTACCTCTGCTGTTCCTTCTGAGCAGGCTGAGTGAGACACGTGGATATACTCTATCTCTGTCTTTTACCTCTGCTGTTCTTTCTGAGCAGGATGAGTGAGACACGTGGATATACTCTATCTCTGTCTTCGACCTCTGCTGTTCCTTCTGAGCAGGCTGAGTAAGGTGTAGATCAGACACGTGAATATACTCTATCTCTGTCTTCTACCTCTGCTGTTCCTTCTGAGCAGGCTGAGTGAGGTCTAGATCAGACACGTGGATATACTCTATCTCTGTCTTCTACCTCTTCTGTTCCTTCTGAGCAGGCTGAGTGAGGTGTAGATCAGACACGTGGATATACTCTATCTCTGTCTTCTACCTCTGCTGTTCCTTCTGAGCAGCCTGAGTGAGACACGTGGATATACTCTATCTCTGTCTCCTACCTCTGCTTTTGCTTCTGAGCAGGCTGAGTGAGGTGTAGATCAGACACGTTGATATACTCTATCTCTGTCTTCTACCTCTTCTGTTCCTTCTGAGCAGGCTGAGTGAGACACGTGGATATACTATATCTCTGTCTTCTACCTCTGCTGTTCCTTCTGAGCAGGCTGAGTGAGACACGTGGATATACTCTATCTCTGTCTTCTACCTCTGCTGTTCCTTATGAGCAGGCTGCGTGAGGTGTAGATCAGACACGTGGATATACTCTATCTCTGTATTCTACCTCTGCTGTTCCTTCTGAGCAGGCTGAGTGAGACACATGGATATATTATATCTCTGTCTTCTACCTCTGATGTTCCTTCTGAACAGGCTGAGTGAGGTGTAGATCAGACACGTGGATATACTCTATTTCTGTCTTTTACCTCTGCTGTTACTTCTGAGCAGGCTGAGTGAGACACGTGGATATACTCTATATCTGTCTTCTACCTCTGCTGTTCCTTCTGCGCAGGCTGAGTGAGGTGTAGATTAGACACGTGGATATACTCTATCTCTGTCTTCTACCTCTGCTGTTCCTTCTGAGCAGGCTGAGTGAGACACGTGGATATACTCTATCTCTGTCTTCTACCTTTGCTGTTCCTTCTGAGCTGGCTGAGTGAGGTGTAGATCAGACACGTGGATATACTCTATCTCTGTCTTCTACCTGTGCTGTTCCTTCTGAGCAGGCTGAGTGAGACACGTGGATATACTCTATAACTGTCTTCTACCTCTGCTGTTCCTTCTGAGCAGGCTGAGTGAGGTGTAGATCAGACACGTGGATATACTCTATCTCCGTCTTCTACCTCTGCTGTTCCTTCTGAGCAGGCTGAGTGAGACACGTAGATATACTCTATCTCTGTCTTCTACCTCTGCTGTTCCTTCTGAGCAGGATGAGTGAGACACGTGGATATACTCTATCTCTGTCTTCTACCTCTGCTGTTCCTTCTGAGTAGGCTGAGTGAGGTTTATATCAGACACGTGGATATACTCTATCTCTGACTTCTAACTCTGCTGTTCCTTCTGAGCAGGCTGGGTGAGACACGTGGATATACTCTATCTCTGTCTTCTACCTCTGCTGTTCCTTCTGAGCAGGCTGAGTGAGACACGTGGATATACTCTATCTCTGTATTCTACCTCTGCTGTTCCTTCTGAGCAGGCTGAGTGAGACACGTGGATATACTCTATCTCTGTCTTCTACCTCTGCTGTTCCTTCTGAGTAGGCTGAGTGAGGTTTATATCAGACACGTGGATATACTCTATCTCTGACTTCTAACTCTGCTGTTCCTTCTGAGCAGGCTGAGTGAGACACGTGGATATACTCTATATCTGTCTTCTACCTCTGCTGTTCCTTCTGAGCAGGCTGAGTGAGACACGTGGATATACTCTATATCTGTATTCTACCTCTGCTGTTCCTTCTGGGCAGGCTGAGTGAGTTGTAGATCAGACACGTGGATATACTATATCGCTGTCTTCTAACTCTGCTGTTCCTTCTGAGCAGGCTGAGTGAATTCACGTGGATATACTCTATCTCTGTCTTCTACTTCTGCTGTTCCTTCTGAGCAGGCTGAGTGAGGTGTAGATCAGACACGTGGATATACTCTATCTCTGTCTTCTACCTCTGCTATTCCTTCTTAGCAGGATGAGTGAGACACGTGGATATACTCTATCTCTGTCTTTTACCTCTGCTGTTCTTTCTGAGCAGGATGAGTGATACACGTGGATATACTCTATCTCTGTCTTCGACCTCTGCTGTTCCTTCTGAGCAGGCTGAGTGAGGTGTAGATCAGACACGTGGATATACGCTATCTCTGTATTCTACCCCTGTTGTTCCTTCTGAGCAGCCTGATTGAGACACGTGGATATACTCTATATCTGTCTTCTACCTCTGCTGTTCCTTCTGAGCAGGCTGAGTGAGACACGTGGATATACTCTATCTCTGTCTTCTACCTCTGGTGTTCCTTCTGAGCAGCCTGAGTGAGGTGTAGATCAGACACGTGGATATACTCTATCTTTTTCTTCTACCTCTGCTGTTCCTTCTGAGCAGCCTGAGTGAGATACGTGGATATACTCTATCTCTGTCCTCTACCTCTGCTGTTCTTTCTGAGCAGGATGAGTGAGACACGTGGATATACTCTATCTCTGTCTTCGACCTCTGCTGTTCCTTCTGAGCAGGCTGAGTAAGGTGTAGATCAGACACGTGAATATACTCTATCTCTGTCTTCTACCTCTGCTGTTCCTTCTGAGCAGGCTGAGTGAGGTCTAGATCAGACACGTGGATATACTCTATCTCTGTCTTCTACCTCTGCTGTTCCTTCTGAGCAGCCTGAGTGAGACACGTGGATATACTCTATATCTGTCTCCTACCTCTGCTGTTCCTTCTGAGCAGGCTGAGTGAGGTGTAGATCAGACACGTGGATATACTCTATCTCTGTCTTCTACCTCTTCTGTTCCTTCTGAGCAGGCTGAGTGAGACACGTGGATATACTATATCTCTGTCTTCTACCTCTGCTGTTCCTTCTGAGCAGGCTGAGTGAGACACGTGGATATACTCTATCTCTGTCTTCTACCTCTGCTGTTCCTTCTGAGCAGGCTGCGTGAGGTGTAGATCAGACACGTGGATATACTCTATCTCTGTATTCTACCTCTGCTGTTCCTTCTGAGCAGGCTGAGTGAGACACGTGGATATACTCTATCTCTGTCTTCTACCTCTGATGTTCCTTCTGAACAGGCTGAGTGAGGTGTAGATCAGACACGTGGATATACTCTATCTCTGTCTTCTACCTCTGCTGTACCTTCTGAGCAGGCTATGTGAGACACGTGGATATACTCTATCTCTGTCTTCTACCTCTGCTGTTCCTTCTGAGCAGGCTGAGTGAGGTGTAGATCAGACACGTGGATATACTCTATATCTGTATTCTACCTCTGCTGTTCCTTCTGGGCAGGCTGAGTGAGTTGTAGATCAGACACGTGGATATACTATATCTCTGTCTTCTAACTCTGCTGTTCCTTCTGAGCAGGCTGAGTGAATACACGTGGATATACTCTATCTCTGTCTTCTACTTCTGCTGTTCCTTCTGAGCAGGCTGAGTGAGGTGTAGATCAGACACGTGGATATACTCTATCTCTGTCTTCTACCTCTGCTATTCCTTCTTAGCAGGATGAGTGAGACACGTGGATATACTCTATCTCTGTCTTTTACCTCTGCTGTTCTTTCTGAGCAGGATGAGTGAGACACGTGGATATACCCTATCTCTGTCTTCGACCTCTGCTGTTCCTTCTGAGCAGGCTGAGTGAGGTGTAGATCAGACACGTGGATATACTCTATCTCTGTCTTCTACCTCTGCTATTCCTTCTTAGCAGGATGAGTGAGACACGTGGATATACTCTATCTCTGTCTTTTACCTCTGCTGTTCTTTCTGAGCAGGATGAGTGATACACGTGGATATACTCTATCTCTGTCTTCTAACTCTGCTGTTCCTTCTGAGCAGGCTGAGTGAATTCACGTGGATATACTCTATCTCTGTCTTCTACTTCTGCTGTTCCTTCTGAGCAGGCTGAGTGAGGTGTAGATCAGACACGTGGATATACTCTATCTCTGTCTTCTACCTCTGCTATTCCTTCTTAGCAGGATGAGTGAGACACGTGGATATACTCTATCTCTGTCTTTTACCTCTGCTGTTCTTTCTGAGCAGGATGAGTGATACACGTGGATATACTCTATCTCTGTCTTCGACCTCTGCTGTTCCTTCTGAGCAGGCTGAGTGAGGTGTAGATCAGACACGTGGATATACGCTATCTCTGTATTCTACCCCTGTTGTTCCTTCTGAGCAGCCTGATTGAGACACGTGGATATACTCTATATCTGTCTTCTACCTCTGCTGTTCCTTCTGAGCAGGCTGAGTGAGACACGTGGATATACTCTATCTCTGTCTTCTACCTCTGGTGTTCCTTCTGAGCAGCCTGAGTGAGGTGTAGATCAGACACGTGGATATACTCTATCTTTTTCTTCTACCTCTGCTGTTCCTTCTGAGCAGCCTGAGTGAGATACGTGGATATACTCTATCTCTGTCCTCTACCTCTACTGTTCTTTCTGAGCAGGATGAGTGAGACACGTGGATATACTCTATCTCTGTCTTCGACCTCTGCTGTTCCTTCTGAGCAGGCTGAGTGAGGTCTAGATCAGACACGTGGATATACTCTATCTCTGTCTTCTACCTCTTCTGTTCCTTCTGAGCAGCCTGAGTGAGACACGTGGATATACTCTATCTCTGTCTCCTACCTCTGCTTTTTCTTCTGAGCAGGCTGAGTGAGGTGTAGATCAGACACGTGGATATACTCTATCTCTGTCTTCTACCTCTGCTGTTCCTTCTGAGCAGGCTGAGTGAGGTGTAGATCACACACGTGGATATACTCTACCTCTGTCTTCTACCTCTGCTGTTCCTTCTGAGCAGCCTGAGTGAGACACGTGGATATACTCTACAACTGTCTTCTACCTCTGCTGTTCCTTCTGAGCAGGCTGAGTGAGGTGTAGATCAGACACGTGGATATACTCTATCTCCGTCTTCTACCTCTGCTGTTCCTTCTGAGCAGGCTGAGTGAGACACGTAGATATACTCTATCTCTGTCTTCTACCTCTGCTGTTCCTTCTGAGCAGGCTGCGTGAGGTGTAGATCAGACACGTGGATATACTCTATCTCTGTATTCTACCTCTGCTGTTCCTTCTGAGCAGGCTGAGTGAGACACGTGGATATACTCTATCTCTGTCTTCTACCTCTGATGTTCCTTCTGAACAGGCTGAGTGAGGTGTAGATCAGACACGTGGATATACACTATCTCTGTCTTCTACCTCTTCTGTTCCTTCTGAGCAGGCTGAGTGAGACACGTGGATATACTATATCTCTGTCTTCTACCTCTACTGTTCCTTCTGAGCAGGCTGAGTGAGACACGTGGATATACTCTATCTCTGTCTTCTACCTCTGCTGTTCCTTCTGAGCAGGCTGCGTGAGGTGTAGATCAGACACGTGGATATACTCTATCTCTGTCTTCTACCTCTGATGTTCCTTCTGAGCAGGCTGAGTGAGGTCTAGATCAGACACGTGGATATACTCTATCTCTGTCTTCTACCTCTTCTGTTCCTTCTGAGCAGGCTGAGTGAGGTGTAGATCAGACACGTGGATATACTCTATCTCTGTCTTCTACCTCTGCTGTTCCTTCTGAGCAGCCTGAGTGAGACACGTGGATATACTCTATCTCTGTCTTCTACCTCTGCTGTTCTTTCTGAGCAGGCTGAGTGATGTGTAGATCAGACACGTGGATATACTCTATCTCTGTCTTCTACCTCTGCTGTTCTTTCTGAGCAGGCTAAGTGATGTGTAGATCAGACACGTGGATATACTCTATCTCTGTCTTCTACCTCTGCTGTTCCTTCTGAGCAGTCTGAGTGAGATACGTGGATATACTCTATCTCTGTCTTCTACCTCTGCTGTTCCTTCTGAGCAGGCTGCGTGAGGTGTAGATCAGACACGTGGATATACTCTATCTCTGTATTCTACCTCTGCTGTTCCTTCTGAGCAGGCTGAGTGAGACACGTGGATATACTCTATCTCTGTCTTCTACCTCTGATGTTCCTTCTGAACAGGCTGAGTGAGGTGTAGATCAGACACGTGGATATACTCTATCTCTGTATTCTACCTCTTCTGTTCCTTCTGAGCAGGCTGAGTGAGACACGTGGATATACTATATCTCTGTCTTCTACCTCTGCTGTTCCTTCTGAGCAGGCTGAGTGAGACACGTGGATATACTCTATCTCTGTCTTCTACCTCTGCTGTTCCTTCTGAGCAGGCTACGTGAGGTGTAGATCAGACACGTGGATATACTCTATCTCTGTCTTCTACCTCTGATGTTCCTTCTGAGCAGGCTGAGTGAGGTCTAGATCAGACACGTGGATATACTCTATCTCTGTCTTCTACCTCTTTTGTTCCTTCTGAGCAGGCTGAGTGAGGTGTAGATCAGACACGTGGATATACTCTATCTCTGTCTTCTACCTCTGCTGTTCCTTCTGAGCAGCCTGAGTGAGACACGTGGATATACTCTATCTCTGTCTTCTACCTCTGCTGTTCTTTCTGAGCAGGCTGAGTGATGTGTAGATCAGACACGTGGATATACTCTATCTCTGTCTTCTACCTCTGCTGTTCCTTCTGAGCAGTCTGAGTGAGATACGTGGATATACTCTATCTCTGTCTTCTACCTCTGCTGTTCTTTCTGAGCAGGATGAGTGAGACACGTGGATATACTATATCTCTGTCTTCGACCTCTGCTGTTCCTTCTGAGCAGGCTGAGTAAGGTGTAGATCAGACACGTGAATATACTCTATCTCTGTTTTCTACCTCTGCTGTTCCTTCTGAGCAGGCTGAGTGAGGTCTAGATCAGACACGTGGATATACTCTATCTCTGTCTTCTACCTCTTCTGTTCCTTCTGAGCAGGCTGAGTGAGGTGTAGATCAGACACGTGGATATACTCTACCTCTGTCTTCTACCTCTGCTGTTCCTTCTGAGCAGCCTGAGTGAGACACGTGGATATACTCTATCTCTGTCTCCTACCTCTGCTTTTTCTTCTGAGCAGGCTGAGTGAGGTGTAGATCAGACACGTGGATATACTCTATCTCTGTCTTCTACCTCTGCTGTTCCTTCTGAGCAGGCTGAGTGAGGTGTAGATCACACACGTGGATATACTCTACCTCTGTCTTCTACCTCTGCTGTTCCTTCTGAGCAGCCTGAGTGAGACACGTGGATATACTCTACAACTGTCTTCTACCTCTGCTGTTCCTTCTGAGCAGGCTGAGTGAGGTGTAGATCAGACACGTGGATATACTCTATCTCCGTCTTCTACCTCTGCTGTTCCTTCTGAGCAGGCTGAGTGAGACACGTAGATATACTCTATCTCTGTCTTCTACCTCTGCTGTTCCTTCTGAGCAGGCTGCGTGAGGTGTAGATCAGACACGTGGATATACTCTATCTCTGTATTCTACCTCTGCTGTTCCTTCTGAGCAGGCTGAGTGAGACACGTGGATATACTCTATCTCTGTCTTCTACCTCTGATGTTCCTTCTGAACAGGCTGAGTGAGGTGTAGATCAGACACGTGGATATACTCTATCTCTGTCTTCTACCTCTTCTGTTCCTTCTGAGCAGGCTGAGTGAGACACGTGGATATACTATATCTCTGTCTTCTACCTCTACTGTTCCTTCTGAGCAGGCTGAGTGAGACACGTGGATATACTCTATCTCTGTCTTCTACCTCTGCTGTTCCTTCTGAGCAGGCTGCGTGAGGTGTAGATCAGACACGTGGATATACTCTATCTCTGTCTTCTACCTCTGATGTTCCTTCTGAGCAGGCTGAGTGAGGTCTAGATCAGACACGTGGATATACTCTATCTCTGTCTTCTACCTCTTCTGTTCCTTCTGAGCAGGCTGAGTGAGGTGTAGATCAGACACGTGGATATACTCTATCTCTGTCTTCTACCTCTGCTGTTCCTTCTGAGCAGCCTGAGTGAGACACGTGGATATACTCTATCTCTGTCTTCTACCTCTGCTGTTCTTTCTGAGCAGGCTGAGTGATGTGTAGATCAGACACGTGGATATACTCTATCTCTGTCTTCTACCTCTGCTGTTCCTTCTGAGCAGTCTGAGTGAGATACGTGGATATACTCTATCTCTGTCTTCTACCTCTGCTGTTCTTTCTGAGCAGGATGAGTGAGACACGTGGATATACTCTATCTCTGTCTTCGACCTCTGCTGTTCCTTCTGAGCAGGCTGAGTAAGGTGTAGATCAGACACGTGAATATACTCTATCTCTGTTTTCTACCTCTGCTGTTCCTTCTGAGCAGGCTGAGTGAGGTCTAGATCAGACACGTGGATATACTCTATCTCTGTCTTCTACCTCTTCTGTTCCTTCTGAGCAGGCTGAGTGAGGTGTAGATCAGACACGTGGATATACTCTACCTCTGTCTTCTACCTCTGCTGTTCCTTCTGAGCAGCCTGAGTGAGACACGTGGATATACTCTATCTCTGTCTCCTACCTCTGCTTTTGCTTCTTAGCAGGCTGAGTGAGGTGTAGATCAGACACGTTGATATACTCTATCTCTGTCTTCTACCTCTTCTGTTCCTTCTGAGCAGGCTGAGTGAGACACGTGGATATACTATATCTCTGTCTTCTACCTCTGCTGTTCCTTCTGAGCAGGCTGAGTGAGACACGTGGATATACTCTATCTCTGTCTTCTACCTCTGCTGTTCCTTCTGAGCAGGCTGCGTGAGGTGTAGATCAGACACGTGGATATACTCTATCTCTGTATTCTACCTCTGCTGTTCCTTCTGAGCAGGCTGAGTGAGACACATGGATATATTCTATCTCTGTCTTCTACCTCTGATGTTCCTTCTGAACAGGCTGAGTGAGGTGTAGATCAGACACGTGGATATACTCTATTTCTGTCTTTTACCTCTGCTGTTACTTCTGAGCAGGCTGAGTGAGACACGTGGATATACTCCATATCTGTCTTCTACCTCTGCTGTTCCTTCTGCGCAGGCTGAGTGAGGTGTAGATTAGACACGTGGATATACTCTATCTCTGTCTTCTACCTCTGCTGTTCCTTCTGAGCAGGCTGAGTGAGACACGTGGATATACTCTATCTCTGTCTTCTACCTTTGCTGTTCCTTCTGAGCTGGCTGAGTGAGGTGTAGATCAGACACGTGGATATACTCTATCTCTGTCTTCTACCTGTGCTGTTCCTTCTGAGCAGGCTGAGTGAGACACGTGGATATACTCTATAACTGTCTTCTACCTCTGCTGTTCCTTCTGAGCAGGCTGAGTGAGGTGTAGATCAGACACGTGGATATACTCTATCTCCGTCTTCTACCTCTGCTGTTCCTTCTGAGCAGGCTGAGTGAGACACGTAGATATACTCTATCTCTGTCTTCTACCTCTGCTGTTCCTTCTGAGCAGGATGAGTGAGACACGTGGATATACTCTATCTCTGTCTTCTACCTCTGCTGTTCCTTCTGAGTAGGCTGAGTGAGGTTTATATCAGACACGTGGATATACTCTATCTCTGACTTCTAACTCTGCTGTTCCTTCTGAGCAGGCTGAGTGAGACACGTGGATATACTCTATCTCTGTCTTCTACCTCTGCTGTTCCTTCTGAGCAGGCTGAGTGAGACACGTGGATATACTCTATCTCTGTATTCTACCTCTGCTGTTCCTTCTGAGCAGGCTGAGTGAGACACGTGGATATACTCTATCTCTGTCTTCTACCTCTGCTGTTCCTTCTGAGTAGGCTGAGTGAGGTTTATATCAGACACGTGGATATACTCTATCTCTGACTTCTAACTCTGCTGTTCCTTCTGAGCAGGCTGAGTGAGACACGTGGATATACTCTATCTCTGTCTTCTACCTCTGCTGTTCCTTCTGAGCAGGCTGAGTGAGACACGTGGATATACTCTATATCTGTATTCTACCTCTGCTGTTCCTTCTGGGCAGGCTGAGTGAGTTGTAGATCAGACACGTGGATATACTATATCTCTGTCTTCTAACTCTGCTGTTCCTTCTGAGCAGGCTGAGTGAATTCACGTGGATATACTCTATCTCTGTCTTCTACTTCTGCTGTTCCTTCTGAGCAGGCTGAGTGAGGTGTAGATCAGACACGTGGATATACTCTATCTCTGTCTTCTACCTCTGCTATTCCTTCTTAGCAGGATGAGTGAGACACGTGGATATACTCTATCTCTGTCTTTTACCTCTGCTGTTCTTTCTGAGCAGGATGAGTGATACACGTGGATATACTCTATCTCTGTCTTCGACCTCTGCTGTTCCTTCTGAGCAGGCTGAGTGAGGTGTAGATCAGACACGTGGATATACGCTATCTCTGTATTCTACCCCTGTTGTTCCTTCTGAGCAGCCTGATTGAGACACGTGGATATACTCTATATCTGTCTTCTACCTCTGCTGTTCCTTCTGAGCAGGCTGAGTGAGACACGTGGATATACTCTATCTCTGTCTTCTACCTCTGGTGTTCCTTCTGAGCAGCCTGAGTGAGGTGTAGATCAGACACGTGGATATACTCTATCTTTTTCTTCTACCTCTGCTGTTCCTTCTGAGCAGCCTGAGTGAGATACGTGGATATACTCTATCTCTGTCTTCTACCTCTGCTGTTCTTTCTGAGCAGGATGAGTGAGACACGTGGATATACTCTATCTCTGTCTTCGACCTCTGCTGTTCCTTCTGAGCAGGCTGAGTAAGGTGTAGATCAGACACGTGAATATACTCTATCTCTGTCTTCTACCTCTGCTGTTCCTTCTGAGCAGGCTGAGTGAGGTCTAGATCAGACACGTGGATATACTCTATATCTGTATTCTACCTCTGCTGTTCCTTCTGGGCAGGCTGAGTGAGTTGTAGATCAGACACGTGGATATACTATATCTCTGTCTTCTAACTCTGCTGTTCCTTCTGAGCAGGCTGAGTGAATTCACGTGGATATACTCTATCTCTGTCTTCTACTTCTGCTGTTCCTTCTGAGCAGGCTGAGTGAGGTGTAGATCAGACACGTGGATATACTCTATCTCTGTCTTCTACCTCTGCTATTCCTTCTTAGCAGGATGAGTGAGACACGTGGATATACTCTATCTCTGTCTTTTACCTCTGCTGTTCTTTCTGAGCAGGATGAGTGATACACGTGGATATACTCTATCTCTGTCTTCGACCTCTGCTGTTCCTTCTGAGCAGGCTGAGTGAGGTGTAGATCAGACACGTGGATATACGCTATCTCTGTATTCTACCCCTGTTGTTCCTTCTGAGCAGCCTGATTGAGACACGTGGATATACTCTATATCTGTCTTCTACCTCTGCTGTTCCTTCTGAGCAGGCTGAGTGAGACACGTGGATATACTCTATCTCTGTCTTCTACCTCTGGTGTTCCTTCTGAGCAGCCTGAGTGAGGTGTAGATCAGACACGTGGATATACTCTATCTTTTTCTTCTACCTCTGCTGTTCCTTCTGAGCAGCCTGAGTGAGATACGTGGATATACTCTATCTCTGTCTTCTACCTCTGCTGTTCTTTCTGAGCAGGATGAGTGAGACACGTGGATATACTCTATCTCTGTCTTCGACCTCTGCTGTTCCTTCTGAGCAGGCTGAGTAAGGTGTAGATCAGACACGTGAATATACTCTATCTCTGTCTTCTACCTCTGCTGTTCCTTCTGAGCAGGCTGAGTGAGGTCTAGATCAGACACGTGGATATACTCTATCTCTGTCTTCTACCTCTTCTGTTCCTTCTGAGCAGGCTGAGTGAGGTGTAGATCAGACACGTGGATATACTCTATCTCTGTCTTCTACCTCTGCTGTTCCTTCTGAGCAGCCTGAGTGAGACACGTGGATATACTCTATATCTGTCTCCTACCTCTGCTGTTCCTTCTGAGCAGGCTGAGTGAGGTGTAGATCAGACACGTGGATATACTCTATCTCTGTCTTCTACCTCTTCTGTTCCTTCTGAGCAGGCTGAGTGAGACACGTGGATATACAATATCTCTGTCTTCTACCTCTGCTGTTCCTTCTGAGCAGGCTGAGTGAGACACGTGGATATACTCTATCTCTGTCTTCTACCTCTGCTGTTCCTTCTGAGCAGGCTGCGTGAGGTGTAGATCAGACACGTGGATATACTCTATCTCTGTATTCTACCTCTGCTGTTCCTTCTGAGCAGGCTGAGTGAGACACGTGGATATACTCTATCTCTGTCTTCTACCTCTGATGTTCCTTCTGAACAGGCTGAGTGAGGTGTAGATCAGACACGTGGATATACTCTATCTCTGTCTTCTACCTCTTCTGTTCCTTCTGAGCAGGCTGAGTGAGACACGTGGATATACTCTATCTCTGTCTTCTACCTCTGCTGTTCCTTCTGAGCAGGCTGAGTGAGACACGTGGATATACTCTATCTCTGTCTTCTACCTCTGCTGTTCCTTCTGAGCAGGTTGCGTGAGGTGTAGATCAGACACGTGGATATACTCTATCTCTGTCTTCTACCTCTGATGTTCCTTCTGAACAGGCTGAGTGAGGTGTAGATCAGACACGTGGACATACTCTATTTCTGTCTTTAACCTCTGCTGTTACTTCTGAGCAGGCTGAGTGAGACACGTGGATATACTCTATCTCTGTCTTCTACCTCTGCTGTTCCTTCTGAGCAGGCTGAGTGAGGTGTAGATCAGACACGTGGATATACTCTGTCTCTGTCTTCTACCTCTGCTATTCCTTCTGAGCAGGATGAGTGAGTCACCTGGATATACTCTATCTCTGTCTTCTACCTCTGCTGTTCATTCTGAGCAGGCTGAGTGAGGTGTAGATCAGACACGTGGATATACTATATCTCTGTCTTCTACCTCTGCTGTTCCTTCTGAGCAGGCTGAGTGAGGTGTAGATCAGACACGTGGATATACTCTATCTCTGTCTTCTACCTCTGCTGTTCCTTCTGAGCAGGATGAGTGAGACACGTGGACATATCTCTGTCTTCTACCTCTGCTGTTCCTTCTGAGCAGGCTGAGTGAGGTGTAGATCAGACACGTGGATATACTCTATCTCTGTCTTTTACCTCTGCTGTTCCTTATGAGCAGCCTGAGTGAGATACGTGGATATACTCTATCTCTGTCTTCTACCTATGCTGTTCCTTCTGAACAGGATGAGTGAGACACGTGGATATACTCTATCTCTGTCTTCTACCTCTGCTGTTCCTTCTGAGTAGGCTGAGTGAGGTGTAGATCAGACACGTGGATATACTCTATCTCTGTCTTCTACCTCTGCTGTACCTTCTGAGCAGGCTATGTGAGACACGTGGATATACTCTATCTCTGTCTTCTACCTCTGCTGTTCCTTCTGAGCAGGCTGAGTGAGGTGTAGATCAGACACGTGGATATACTCTATATCTGTATTCTACCTCTGCTGTTCATTCTGGGCAGGCTGAGTGAGTTGTAGATCAGACACGTGGATATACTATATCTCTGTCTTCTAACTCTGCTGTTCCTTCTGAGCAGGCTGAGTGAATTCACGGGGATATACTCTATCTCTGTCTTCTACTTCTGCTGTTCCTTCTGAGCAGGCTGAGTGAGGTGTAGATCAGACACGTGGATATACTCTATCTCTGTCTTCTACCTCTGCTATTCCTTCTTAGCAGGATGAGTGAGACACGTGGATATACTCTATCTCTGTCTTTTACCTCTGCTGTTCTTTCTGAGCAGGATGAGTGATACACGTGGATATACTCTATCTCTGTCTTCGACCTCTGCTGTTCCTTCTGAGCAGGCTGAGTGAGGTGTAGATCAGACACGTGGATATACGCTATCTCTGTATTCTACCCCTGTTGTTCCTTCTGAGCAGCCTGATTGAGACACGTGGATATACTCTATATCTGTCTTCTACCTCTGCTGTTCCTTCTGAGCAGGCTGAGTGAGACACGTGGATATACTCTATCTCTGTCTTCTACCTCTGGTGTTCCTTCTGAGCAGCCTGAGTGAGGTGTAGATCAGACACGTGGATATACACTATCTTTTTCTTCTACCTCTGCTGTTCCTTCTGAGCAGCCTGAGTGAGATACGTGGATATACTCTATCTCTGTCTTCTACCTCTGCTGTTCTTTCTGAGCAGGATGAGTGAGACACGTGGATATACTCTATCTCTGTCTTCGACCTCTGCTGTTCCTTCTGAGCAGGCTGAGTAAGGTGTAGATCAGACACGTGAATATACTCTATCTCTGTCTTCTACCTCTGCTGTTCCTTCTGAGCAGGCTGAGTGAGGTCTAGATCAGACACGTGGATATACTCTATCTCTGTCTTCTACCTCTTCTGTTCCTTCTGAGCAGGCTGAGTGAGGTGTAGATCAGACACGTGGATATACTCTATCTCTGTCTTATACCTCTGCTGTTCCTTCTGAGCAGCCTGAGTGAGACACGTGGATATACTCTATCTCTGTCTCCTACCTCTGCTGTTCCTTCTGAGCAGGCTGAGTGAGGTGTAGATCAGACACGTGGATATACTCTATCTCTGTCTTCTACCTCTTCTGTTCCTTCTGAGCAGGCTGAGTGAGACACGTGGATATACTATATCTCTGTCTTCTACCTCTGCTGTTCCTTCTGAGCAGGCTGAGTGAGACACGTGGATATACTCTATCTCTGTCTTCTACCTCTGCTGTTCCTTCTGAGCAGGCTGCGTGAGGTGTAGATCAGACACGTGGATATACTCTATCTCTGTATTCTACCTCTGCTGTTCCTTCTGAGCAGGCTGAGTGAGACACGTGGATATACTCTATCTCTGTATTCTACCTCTGATGTTCCTTCTGAACAGGCTGAGTGAGGTGTAGATCAGACACGTGGATATACTCTATCTCTGTCTTCTACCTCTGCTGTACCTTCTGAGCAGGCTATGTGAGACACGTGGATATACTCTATCTCTGTCTTCTACCTCTGCTGTTCCTTCTGAGCAGGCTGAGTGAGGTGTAGATCAGACACGTGGATATACTCTATATCTGTATTCTACCTCTGCTGTTCCTTCTGGGCAGGCTGAGTGAGTTGTAGATCAGACACGTGGATATACTATATCTCTGTCTTCTAACTCTGCTGTTCCTTCTGAGCAGGCTGAGTGAATTCACGTGGATATACTCTATCTCTGTCTTCTACTTCTGCTGTTCCTTCTGAGCAGGCTGAGTGAGGTGTAGATCAGACACGTGGATATACTCTATCTCTGTCTTCTACCTCTGCTATTCCTTCTTAGCAGGATGAGTGAGACACGTGGATATACTCTATCTCTGTCTTTTACCTCTGCTGTTCTTTCTGAGCAGGATGAGTGATACACGTGGATATACTCTATCTCTGTCTTCGACCTCTGCTGTTCCTTCTGAGCAGGCTGAGTGAGGTGTAGATCAGACACGTGGATATACGCTATCTCTGTATTCTACCCCTGTTGTTCCTTCTGAGCAGCCTGATTGAGACACGTGGATATACTCTATATCTGTCTTCTACCTCTGCTGTTCCTTCTGAGCAGGCTGAGTGAGACACGTGGATATACTCTATCTCTGTCTTCTACCTCTGGTGTTCCTTCTGAGCAGCCTGAGTGAGGTGTAGATCAGACACGTGGATATACTCTATCTTTTTCTTCTACCTCTGCTGTTCCTTCTGAGCAGCCTGAGTGAGATACGTGGATATACTCTATCTCTGTCTTCTACCTCTGCTGTTCTTTCTGAGCAGGATGAGTGAGACACGTGGATATACTCTATCTCTGTCTTCGACCTCTGCTGTTCCTTCTGAGCAGGCTGAGTAAGGTGTAGATCAGACACGTGAATATACTCTATCTCTGTCTTCTACCTCTGCTGTTCCTTCTGAGCAGGCTGAGTGAGGTCTAGATCAGACACGTGGATATACTCTATCTCTGTCTTCTACCTCTTCTGTTCCTTCTGAGCAGGCTGAGTGAGGTGTAGATCAGACACGTGGATATACTCTATCTCTGTCTTCTACCTCTGCTATTCCTTCTTAGCAGGATGAGTGAGACACGTGGATATACTCTATCTCTGTCTTTTACCTCTGCTGTTCTTTCTGAGCAGGATGAGTGATACACGTGGATATACTCTATCTCTGTCTTCGACCTCTGCTGTTCCTTCTGAGCAGGCTGAGTGAGGTGTAGATCAGACACGTGGATATACGCTATCTCTGTATTCTACCCCTGTTGTTCCTTCTGAGCAGCCTGATTGAGACACGTGGATATACTCTATATCTGTCTTCTACCTCTGCTGTTCCTTCTGAGCAGGCTGAGTGAGACACGTGGATATACTCTATCTCTGTCTTCTACCTCTGGTGTTCCTTCTGAGCAGCCTGAGTGAGGTGTAGATCAGACACGTGGATATACTCTATCTTTTTCTTCTACCTCTGCTGTTCCTTCTGAGCAGCCTGAGTGAGATACGTGGATATACTCTATCTCTGTCTTCTACCTCTGCTGTTCTTTCTGAGCAGGATGAGTGAGACACGTGGATATACTCTATCTCTGTCTTCGACCTCTGCTGTTCCTTCTGAGCAGGCTGAGTAAGGTGTAGATCAGACACGTGAATATACTCTATCTCTGTCTTCTACCTCTGCTGTTCCTTCTGAGCAGGCTGAGTGAGGTCTAGATCAGACACGTGGATATACTCTATCTCTGTCTTCTACCTCTTCTGTTCCTTCTGAGCAGGCTGAGTGAGGTGTAGATCAGACACGTGGATATACTCTATCTCTGTCTTCTACCTCTGCTGTTCCTTCTGAGCAGCCTGAGTGAGACACGTGGATATACTCTATCTCTGTCTCCTACCTCTGCTGTTCCTTCTGAGCAGGCTGAGTGAGGTGTAGATCAGACACGTGGATATACTCTATCTCTGTCTTCTACCTCTTCTGTTCCTTCTGAGCAGGCTGAGTGAGACACGTGGATATACTATATCTCTGTCTTCTACCTCTGCTGTTCCTTCTGAGCAGGCTGAGTGAGACACGTGGATATACTCTATCTCTGTCTTCTACCTCTGCTGTTCCTTCTGAGCAGGCTGCGTGAGGTGTAGATCAGACACGTGGATATACTCTATCTCTGTATTCTACCTCTGCTGTTCCTTCTGAGCAGGCTGAGTGAGACACGTGGATATACTCTATCTCTGTCTTCTACCTCTGATGTTCCTTCTGAACAGGCTGAGTGAGGTGTAGATCAGACACGTGGATATACTCTATCTCTGTCTTCTACCTCTTCTGTTCCTTCTGAGCAGGCTGAGTGAGACACGTGGATATACTATATCTCTGTCTTCTACATCTGCTGTTCCTTCTGAGCAGGCTGAGTGAGACACGTGGATATACTCTATCTCTGTCTTCTACCTCTGCTGTTCCTTCTGAGCAGGCTGCGTGAGGTGTAGATCAGACACGTGGATATACTCTATCTCTGTCTTCTACCTCTGATGTTCCTTCTGAACAGGCTGAGTGAGGTGTAGATCAGACACGTGGATATACTCTATTTCTGTCTTTAACCTCTGCTGTTACTTCTGAGCAGGCTGAGTGAGACACGTGGATATACTCTATCTCTGTCTTCTACATCTGCTGTTCCTTCTGAGCAGGCTGAGTGAGACACGTGGATATACTCTATCTCTGTCTTCTACCTCTTCTGTTCCTTCTGAGCAGGCTGAGTGAGGTGTAGATCAGACACGTGGATATACTCTATCTCTGTCTTCTACCTCTGCTGTTCCTTCTGAGCAGCCTGAGTGAGACACGTGGATATACTCTATCTCTGTCTCCTACCTCTGCTGTTCCTTCTGAGCAGGCTGAGTGAGGTGTAGATCAGACACGTGGATATACTCTATCTCTGTCTTCTACCTCTTCTGTTCCTTCTGAGCAGGCTGAGTGAGACACGTGGATATACTATATCTCTGTCTTCTACCTCTGCTGTTCCTTCTGAGCAGGCTGAGTGAGACACGTGGATATACTCTATCTCTGTCTTCTACCTCTGCTGTTCCTTCTGAGCAGGCTGCGTGAGGTGTAGATCAGACACGTGGATATACTCTATCTCTGTATTCTACCTCTGCTGTTCCTTCTGAGCAGGCTGAGTGAGACACGTGGATATACTCTATCTCTGTATTCTACCTCTGATGTTCCTTCTGAACAGGCTGAGTGAGGTGTAGATCAGACACGTGGATATACTCTATCTCTGTCTTCTACCTCTGCTGTACCTTCTGAGCAGGCTATGTGAGACACGTGGATATACTCTATCTCTGTCTTCTACCTCTGCTGTTCCTTCTGAGCAGGCTGAGTGAGGTGTAGATCAGACACGTGGATATACTCTATATCTGTATTCTACCTCTGCTGTTCCTTCTGGGCAGGCTGAGTGAGTTGTAGATCAGACACGTGGATATACTATATCTCTGTCTTCTAACTCTGCTGTTCCTTCTGAGCAGGCTGAGTGAATTCACGTGGATATACTCTATCTCTGTCTTCTACTTCTGCTGTTCCTTCTGAGCAGGCTGAGTGAGGTGTAGATCAGACACGTGGATATACTCTATCTCTGTCTTCTACCTCTGCTATTCCTTCTTAGCAGGATGAGTGAGACACGTGGATATACTCTATCTCTGTCTTTTACCTCTGCTGTTCTTTCTGAGCAGGATGAGTGATACACGTGGATATACTCTATCTCTGTCTTCGACCTCTGCTGTTCCTTCTGAGCAGGCTGAGTGAGGTGTAGATCAGACACGTGGATATACGCTATCTCTGTATTCTACCCCTGTTGTTCCTTCTGAGCAGCCTGATTGAGACACGTGGATATACTCTATATCTGTCTTCTACCTCTGCTGTTCCTTCTGAGCAGGCTGAGTGAGACACGTGGATATACTCTATCTCTGTCTTCTACCTCTGGTGTTCCTTCTGAGCAGCCTGAGTGAGGTGTAGATCAGACACGTGGATATACTCTATCTTTTTCTTCTACCTCTGCTGTTCCTTCTGAGCAGCCTGAGTGAGATACGTGGATATACTCTATCTCTGTCTTCTACCTCTGCTGTTCTTTCTGAGCAGGATGAGTGAGACACGTGGATATACTCTATCTCTGTCTTCGACCTCTGCTGTTCCTTCTGAGCAGGCTGAGTAAGGTGTAGATCAGACACGTGAATATACTCTATCTCTGTCTTCTACCTCTGCTGTTCCTTCTGAGCAGGCTGAGTGAGGTCTAGATCAGACACGTGGATATACTCTATCTCTGTCTTCTACCTCTTCTGTTCCTTCTGAGCAGGCTGAGTGAGGTGTAGATCAGACACGTGGATATACTCTATCTCTGTCTTCTACCTCTGCTGTTCCTTCTGAGCAGCCTGAGTGAGACACGTGGATATACTCTATCTCTGTCTCCTACCTCTGCTGTTCCTTCTGAGCAGGCTGAGTGAGGTGTAGATCAGACACGTGGATATACTCTATCTCTGTCTTCTACCTCTTCTGTTCCTTCTGAGCAGGCTGAGTGAGACACGTGGATATACTATATCTCTGTCTTCTACCTCTGCTGTTCCTTCTGAGCAGGCTGAGTGAGACACGTGGATATACTCTATCTCTGTCTTCTACCTCTGCTGTTCCTTCTGAGCAGGCTGCGTGAGGTGTAGATCAGACACGTGGATATACTCTATCTCTGTATTCTACCTCTGCTGTTCCTTCTGAGCAGGCTGAGTGAGACACGTGGATATACTCTATCTCTGTCTTCTACCTCTGATGTTCCTTCTGAACAGGCTGAGTGAGGTGTAGATCAGACACGTGGATATACTCTATCTCTGTCTTCTACCTCTTCTGTTCCTTCTGAGCAGGCTGAGTGAGACACGTGGATATACTATATCTCTGTCTTCTACATCTGCTGTTCCTTCTGAGCAGGCTGAGTGAGACACGTGGATATACTCTATCTCTGTCTTCTACCTCTGCTGTTCCTTCTGAGCAGGCTGCGTGAGGTGTAGATCAGACACGTGGATATACTCTATCTCTGTCTTCTACCTCTGATGTTCCTTCTGAACAGGCTGAGTGAGGTGTAGATCAGACACGTGGATATACTCTATTTCTGTCTTTAACCTCTGCTGTTACTTCTGAGCAGGCTGAGTGAGACACGTGGATATACTCTATCTCTGTCTTCTACATCTGCTGTTCCTTCTGAGCAGGCTGAGTGAGACACGTGGATATACTCTATCTCTGTCTTCTACCTCTGCTGTTCCTTCTGAGCAGGCTGCGTGAGGTGTAGATCAGACACGTGGATATACTCTATCTCTGTCTTCTACCTCTGATGTTCCTTCTGAACAGGCTGAGTGAGGTGTAGATCAGACACGTGGATATACTCTATTTCTGTCTTTAACCTCTGCTGTTACTTCTGAGCAGGCTGAGTGAGACACGTGGATATACTCTATCTCTGTCTTCTACCTTTGCTGTTCCTTCTGAGCAGGCTGAGTGAGGTGTAGATCAGACACGTGGATATACTCTGTCTCTGTCTTCTACCTTTGCTATTCCTTCTGAGCAGGATGAGTGAGTCACGTGGATATACTCTATCTCTGTCTTCTACCTCTGCTGTTCATTCTGAGCAGGCTGAGTGAGGTGTAGATCAGACACGTGGATATACTATATTTCTGTCTTCTACCTCTGCTGTTTTTTCTGAGCAGGCTGAGTGAGGTGTAGATCAGACACGTGGATATACTCTATCTCTGTCTTCTACCTCTGCTGTTCCTTCTGAGCAGGATGAGTGAGACACGTGGATATATCTCTGTCTTCTACCTCTGCTGTTCCTTCTGAGCAGGCTGAGTGAGGTGTAGATCAGACACGTGGATATACTCTATCTCTGTCTTTTACCTCTGCTGTTCCTTATGAGCAGCCTGAGTGAGATACGTGGATATACTCTATCTCTGTCTTCTACCTATGCTGTTCCTTCTGAGCAGGATGAGTGAGACACGTGGATATACTCTATCTCTGTCTTCTACCTCTGCTGTTCCTTCTGAGTAGGCTGAGTGAGGTGTAGATCAGACACGTGGATATACTCTATCTCTGTCTTCTACCTCTGCTGTACCTTCTGAGCAGGCTATGTGAGACACGTGGATATACTCTATCTCTGTCTTCTACCTCTGCTGTTCCTTCTGAGCAGGCTGAGTGAGGTGTAGATCAGACACGTGGATATACTCTATATCTGTATTCTACCTCTGCTGTTCCTTCTGGGCAGGCTGAGTGAGTTGTAGATCAGACACGTGGATATACTATATCTCTGTCTTCTAACTCTGCTGTTCCTTCTGAGCAGGCTGAGTGAATACACGTGGATATACTCTATCTCTGTCTTCTACTTCTGCTGTTCCTTCTGAGCAGGCTGAGTGAGGTGTAGATCAGACACGTGGATATACTCTATCTCTGTCTTCTACCTCTGCTATTCCTTCTTAGCAGGATGAGTGAGACACGTGGATATACTCTATCTCTGTCTTTTACCTCTGCTGTTCTTTCTGAGCAGGATGAGTGAGACACGTGGATATACCCTATCTCTGTCTTCGACCTCTGCTGTTCCTTCTGAGCAGGCTGAGTGAGGTGTAGATCAGACAGGTGGATATACGCTATCTCTGTATTCCACCCCTGTTGTTCCTTCTGAGCAGCCTGATTGAGACACTTGGATATACTCTATATCTGTCTTCTACCTCTGCTGTTCCTTCTGAGCAGGCTGAGTGAGACACGTGAATATACTCTATCTCTGTCTTCTACCTCTGCTGTTCCTTCTGAGCAGGCTGAGTGAGGTCTAGATCAGACACGTGGATATACTCTATCTCTGTCTTCTACCTCTTCTGTTCCTTCTGAGCAGGCTGAGTGAGGTGTAGATCAGACACGTGGATATACTCTATCTCTGTCTTCTACCTCTGCTGTTCCTTCTGAGCAGCCTGAGTGAGACACGTGGATATACTCTATCTCTGTCTCCTACCTCTGCTGTTCCTTCTGAGCAGGCTGAGTGAGGTGTAGATCAGACACGTGGATATACTCTATCTCTGTCTTCTACCTCTTCTGTTCCTTCTGAGCAGGCTGAGTGAGACACGTGGATATACTATATCTCTGTCTTCTACCTCTGCTGTTCCTTCTGAGCAGGCTGAGTGAGACACGTGGATATACTCTATCTCTGTCTTCTACCTCTGCTGTTCCTTCTGAGCAGGCTGAGTGAGGTGTAGATCAGACACTTGGATATACTCTATATCTGTCTTCTACCTCTGCTGTTCCTTCTGATCAGGCTGAGTGAGACACGTGGATATACTCTATCTCTGTATTCTACCTCTGTTGTTCCTTCTGAGCAGGTTGAGTGAGTTGTAGATCAGACACGTGGATATACTCTATCTCTGTCTTCTACCTCTGCTGTTCCTTCTGAGCAGGCTGAGTGAGACACGTGGATATACTCTATCTCTGTCTTCTACCTCTGCTGTTCCTTCTGAGCAGGTTGAGTGAGACACGTGTATATACTATATCTCTGTCTTCTACCTCTACTGTTCCTTCTGATTAGGCTGCGTGAGGTGTAGATCAGACACGTGGATATACTATATCTCTGTCTTCTACCTCTGCTGTTCCTTTTGAGCAGGCTGAGTGAGACACGTGTATATACTCTATCTCTGTCTTCTACCTCTGCTATTCCTTCTTAGCAGGATGAGTGAGACACGTGGATATACTCTATCTCTGTCTTTTACCTCTGCTGTTCTTTCTGAGCAGGATGAGTGAGACACGTGGATATACTCTATCTCTGTCTTCGACCTCTGCTGTTCCTTCTGAGCAGGCTGAGTGAGGTGTAGATCAGACACGTGGATATACGCTATCTCTGTATTCTACCTCTGCTGTTCCTTCTGAGCAGGCTGAGTGAGACACGTGGATATACTCTATCTCTGTCTTCTACCTCTGCTGTTCCTTCTGAGCAGGTTGAGTGAGACACGTGTATATACTATATCTCTGTCTTCTACCTGTACTGTTCCTTCTGATTAGGCTGCGTGAGGTGTAGATCAGACACGTGGATATACTATATCTCTGTCTTCTACCTCTGCTGTTCCTTCTGAGCAGGCTGAGTGAGGTCTAGATCAGACACGTGGATATACTCTATCTCTGTCTTCTACCTCTTCTGTTCCTTCTGAGCAGGCTGAGTGAGGTGTAGATCAGACACGTGGATATACTCTATCTCTGTCTTCTACCTCTGCTGTTCCTTCTGAGCAGCCTGAGTGAGACACGTGGATATACTCTATCTCTGTCTCCTACCTCTGCTGTTCCTTCTGAGCAGGCTGAGTGAGGTGTAGATCAGACACGTGGATATACTCTATCTCTGTCTTCTACCTCTTCTGTTCCTTCTGAGCAGGCTGAGTGAGACACGTGGATATACTCTATCTCTGTCTTCTACCTCTGCTGTTCCTTCTGAGCAGGCTGCGTGAGGTGTAGATCAGACACGTGGATATACTCTATCTCTGTATTCTACCTCTGCTGTTCCTTCTGAGCAGGCTGAGTGAGACACGTGGATATACTCTATCTCTGTCTTCTACCTCTGATGTTCCTTCTGAACAGGCTGAGTGAGGTGTAGATCAGACACGTGGATATACTCTATCTCTGTCTTCTACCTCTTCTGTTCCTTCTGAGCAGCCTGAGTGAGACACGTGGATATACTATATCTCTGTCTTCTACATCTGCTGTTCCTTCTGAGCAGGCTGAGTGAGACACGTGGATATACTCTATCTCTGTCTTCTACCTCTGCTGTTCCTTCTGAGCAGGCTGCGTGAGGTGTAGATCAGACACGTGGATATACTCTATCTCTGTCTTATACCTCTGATGTTCCTTCTGAACAGGCTGAGTGAGGTGTAGATCAGACACGTGGATATACTCTATTTCTGTCTTTAACCTCTGCTGTTACTTCTGAGCAGGCTGAGTGAGACACGTGGATATACTCTATCTCTGTCTTCTACCTCTGCTGTTCCTTCTGAGCAGGCTGAGTGAGGTGTAGATCAGACACGTGGATATACTCTGTCTCTGTCTTCTACCTCTGCTATTCCTTCTGAGCAGGATGAGTGAGTCACGTGGATATACTCTATCTCTGTCTTCTACCTCTGCTGTTCATTCTGAGCAGGCTGAGTGAGGTGTAGATCAGACACGTGGATATACTATATCTCTGTCTTCTACCTCTGCTGTTCCTTCTGAGCAGGCTGAGTGAGGTGTAGATCAGACACGTGGATATACTCTATCTCTGTCTTCTACCTCTGCTGTTCCTTCTGAGCAGGATGAGTGAGACACGTGGATATATCTCTGTCTTCTACCTCTGCTGTTCCTTCTGAGCAGGCTGAGTGAGGTGTAGATCAGACACGTGGATATACTCTATCTCTGTCTTTTACCTCTGCTGTTCCTTATGAGCAGCCTGAGTGAGATACGTGGATATACTCTATCTCTGTCTTCTACCTATGCTGTTCCTTCTGAGCAGGATGAGTGAGACACGTGGATATACTCTATCTCTGTCTTCTACCTCTGCTGTTCCTTCTGAGTAGGCTGAGTGAGGTATAGATCAGACACGTGGATATACTCTATCCCTGTCTTCTACCTCTGCTGTACCTTCTGAGCAGGCTATGTGAGACACGTGGATATACTCTATCTCTGTCTTCTACCTCTGCTGTTCCTTCTGAGCAGGCTGAGTGAGGTGTAGATCAGACACGTGGATATACTCTATATCTGTATTCTACCTCTGCTGTTCCTTCTGGGCAGGCTGAGTGAGTTGTAGATCAGACACGTGGATATACTATATCTCTGTCTTCTAACTCTGCTGTTCCTTCTGAGCAGGCTGAGTGAATACACGTGGATATACTCTATCTCTGTCTTCTACTTCTGCTGTTCCTTCTGAGCAGGCTGAGTGAGGTGTAGATCAGACACGTGGATATACTCTATCTCTGTCTTCTACCTCTGCTATTCCTTCTTAGCAGGATGAGTGAGACACGTGGATATACTCTATCTCTGTCTTTTACCTCTGCTGTTCTTTCTGAGCAGGATGAGTGAGACACGTGGATATACCCTATCTCTGTCTTCGACCTCTGCTGTTCCTTCTGAGCAGGCTGAGTGAGGTGTAGATCAGACAGGTGGATATACGCTATCTCTGTATTCCACCCCTGTTGTTCCTTCTGAGCAGCCTGATTGAGACACTTGGATATACTCTATATCTGTCTTCTACCTCTGCTGTTCCTTCTGAGCAGGCTGAGTGAGACACGTGAATATACTCTATCTCTGTCTTCTACCTCTGCTGTTCCTTCTGAGCAGGCTGAGTGAGGTCTAGATCAGACACGTGGATATACTCTATCTCTGTCTTCTACCTCTTCTGTTCCTTCTGAGCAGGCTGAGTGAGGTGTAGATCAGACACGTGGATATACTCTATCTCTGTCTTCTACCTCTGCTGTTCCTTCTGAGCAGCCTGAGTGAGACACGTGGATATACTCTATCTCTGTCTCCTACCTCTGCTGTTCCTTCTGAGCAGGCTGAGTGAGGTGTAGATCAGACACGTGGATATACTCTATCTCTGTCTTCTACCTCTTCTGTTCCTTCTGAGCAGGCTGAGTGAGACACGTGGATATACTATATCTCTGTCTTCTACCTCTGCTGTTCCTTCTGAGCAGGCTGAGTGAGGTGTAGATCAGACACGTGGATATACTCTGTCTCTGTCTTCTACCTCTGCTATTCCTTCTGAGCAGGATGAGTGAGTCACGTGGATATACTCTATCTCTGTCTTCTACCTCTGCTGTTCATTCTGAGCAGGCTGAGTGAGGTGTAGATCAGACACGTGGATATACTATATCTCTGTCTTCTACCTCTGCTGTTCCTTCTGAGCAGGCTGAGTGAGGTGTAGATCAGACACGTGGATATACTCTATCTCTGTCTTCTACCTCTGCTGTTCCTTCTGAGCAGGCTGAGTGAGGTGTAGATCAGACACGTGGATATACTCTATCTCTGTCTTTTACCTCTGCTGTTCCTTATGAGCAGCCTGAGTGAGATACGTGGATATACTCTATCTCTGTCTTCTACCTATGCTGTTCCTTCTGAGCAGGATGAGTGAGACACGTGGATATACTCTATCTCTGTCTTCTACCTCTGCTGTTCCTTCTGAGTAGGCTGAGTGAGGTGTAGATCAGACACGTGGATATACTCTATCCCTGTCTTCTACCTCTGCTGTACCTTCTGAGCAGGCTATGTGAGACACGTGGATATACTCTATCTCTGTCTTCTACCTCTGCTGTTCCTTCTGAGCAGGCTGAGTGAGGTGTAGATCAGACACGTGGATATACTCTATATCTGTATTCTACCTCTGCTGTTCCTTCTGGGCAGGCTGAGTGAGTTGTAGATCAGACACGTGGATATACTATATCTCTGTCTTCTAACTCTGCTGTTCCTTCTGAGCAGGCTGAGTGAATACACGTGGATATACTCTATCTCTGTCTTCTACTTCTGCTGTTCCTTCTGAGCAGGCTGAGTGAGGTGTAGATCAGACACGTGGATATACTCTATCTCTGTCTTCTACCTCTGCTATTCCTTCTTAGCAGGATGAGTGAGACACGTGGATATACTCTATCTCTGTCTTTTACCTCTGCTGTTCTTTCTGAGCAGGATGAGTGAGACACGTGGATATACCCTATCTCTGTCTTCGACCTCTGCTGTTCCTTCTGAGCAGGCTGAGTGAGGTGTAGATCAGACAGGTGGATATACGCTATCTCTGTATTCCACCCCTGTTGTTCCTTCTGAGCAGCCTGATTGAGACACTTGGATATACTCTATATCTGTCTTCTACCTCTGCTGTTCCTTCTGAGCAGGCTGAGTGAGACACGTGAATATACTCTATCTCTGTCTTCTACCTCTGCTGTTCCTTCTGAGCAGGCTGAGTGAGGTCTAGATCAGACACGTGGATATACTCTATCTCTGTCTTCTACCTCTTCTGTTCCTTCTGAGCAGGCTGAGTGAGGTGTAGATCAGACACGTGGATATACTCTATCTCTGTCTTCTACCTCTGCTGTTCCTTCTGAGCAGCCTGAGTGAGACACGTGGATATACTCTATCTCTGTCTCCTACCTCTGCTGTTCCTTCTGAGCAGGCTGAGTGAGGTGTAGATCAGACACGTGGATATACTCTATCTCTGTCTTCTACCTCTTCTGTTCCTTCTGAGCAGGCTGAGTGAGACACGTGGATATACTATATCTCTGTCTTCTACCTCTGCTGTTCCTTCTGAGCAGGCTGAGTGAGACACGTGGATATACTCTATCTCTGTCTTCTACCTCTGCTGTTCCTTCTGAGCAGGCTGAGTGAGGTGTAGATCAGACACTTGGATATACTCTATATCTGTCTTCTACCTCTGCTGTTCCTTCTGATCAGGCTGAGTGAGACACGTGGATATACTCTATCTCTGTATTCTACCTCTGTTGTTCCTTCTGAGCAGGTTGAGTGAGTTGTAGATCAGACACGTGGATATACTCTATCTCTGTCTTCTACCTCTGCTGTTCCTTCTGAGCAGGCTGAGTGAGACACGTGGATATACTCTATCTCTGTCTTCTACCTCTGCTGTTCCTTCTGAGCAGGTTGAGTGAGACACGTGTATATACTATATCTCTGTCTTCTACCTGTACTGTTCCTTCTGATTAGGCTGCGTGAGGTGTAGATCAGACACGTGGATATACTATATCTCTGTCTTCTACCTCTGCTGTTCCTTCTGAGCAGGCTGAGTGAGACACGTGGATATACTCTATCTCTGTCTTCGACCTCTGCTGTTCCTTCTGAGCAGGCTGAGTGAGGTGTAGATCAGACACGTGGATATACGCTATCTCTGTATTCTACCTCTGCTGTTCCTTCTGAGCAGGCTGAGCGAGACACGTGGATATACTCTATCTCTGTCTTCTACCTCTGCTGTTCCTTCTGAGCAGGTTGAGTGAGACACGTGTATATACTATATCTCTGTCTTCTACCTGTACTGTTCCTTCTGATTAGGCTGCGTGAGGTGTAGATCAGACACGTGGATATACTCTATCTCTGTCTTCTACCTCTGCTATTCCTTCTTAGCAGGATGAGTGAGACACGTGGATATACTCTATCTCTGTCTTTTACCTCTGCTGTTCTTTCTGAGCAGGATGAGTGAGACACGTGGATATACCCTATCTCTGTCTTCGACCTCTGCTGTTCCTTCTGAGCAGGCTGAGTGAGGTGTAGATCAGACAGGTGGATATACGCTATCTCTGTATTCCACCCCTGTTGTTCCTTTTGAGCAGCCTGATTGAGACACTTGGATATACTCTATATCTGTCTTCTACCTCTGCTGTTCCTTCTGAGCAGGCTGAGTGAGACACGTGAATATACTCTATCTCTGTCTTCTACCTCTGCTGTTCCTTCTGAGCAGGCTGAGTGAGGTCTAGATCAGACACGTGGATATACTCTATCTCTGTCTTCTACCTCTTCTGTTCCTTCTGAGCAGGCTGAGTGAGGTGTAGATCAGACACGTGGATATACTCTATCTCTGTCTTCTACCTCTGCTGTTCCTTCTGAGCAGCCTGAGTGAGACACGTGGATATACTCTATCTCTGTCTCCTACCTCTGCTGTTCCTTCTGAGCAGGCTGAGTGAGGTGTAGATCAGACACGTGGATATACTCTATCTCTGTCTTCTACCTCTTCTGTTCCTTCTGAGCAGGCTGAGTGAGACACGTGGATATACTATATCTCTGTCTTCTACCTCTGCTGTTCCTTCTGAGCAGGCTGAGTGAGACACGTGGATATACTCTATCTCTGTCTTCTACCTCTGCTGTTCCTTCTGAGCAGGCTGAGTGAGACACGTGGATATACTCTATCTCTGTCTTCTACCTCTGCTGTTCCTTCTGAGCAGGATGAGTGAGACACGTGTATATACTCTATCTCTGTCTTCTACCTCTGCTATTCCTTCTTAGCAGGATGAGTGAGACACATGGATATACTCTATCTCTGTCTTTTACCTCTGCTGTTCTTTCTGAGCAGGATGAGTGAGACACGTGGATATACTCTATCTCTGTCTTCGACCTCTGCTGTTCCTTCTGAGCAGGCTGAGTGAGGTGTAGATCAGACACGTGGATATACGCTATCTCTGTATTCTACCTCTGCTGTTCCTTCTGAGCAGGCTGAGTGAGACACGTGGATATACTCTATCTCTGTCTTCTACCTCTGCTGTTCCTTCTGAGCAGGTTGAGTGAGACACGTGTATATACTATATCTCTGTCTTCTACCTGTACTGTTCCTTCTGATTAGGCTGCGTGAGGTGTAGATCAGACACGTGGATATACTATATCTCTGTCTTCTACCTCTGCTGTTCCTTCTGAGCAGGCTGAGTGAGACACGTGTATATACTCTATCTCTGACTTCTACCTATGCTGTTCCTTCTGAGCAGGCTGAGTGAGGTGTAGATCAGACACGTGGATATACTCTATCTCTGTCTTCTACCTCTTCTGTTCCTTCTGAGCAGGCTTATTGAGACACGTGGATATACTCTATCTCTGTCTTCTACCTTTGCTGTTCCTTCTGAGCAGGCTGAGTGAGGTGTAGATCAGACACGTGGATATACTCTATCTCCGTCTTCTACCTCTGCTGTTCCTTCTGAGCAGGCTGAGTGAGATACGTGGATATACTCTATCTCTGTCTTCTACCTCTGCTGTTCCTTCTGAGTAGGCTGAGTGAGGTTTAGATCAGACACGTGGATATACTCTATCTCTGTCTTCTACCTCTGCTGTTCCTTCTGAGCAGGCTGAGTGAGGTGTAGATCACACACGGGGATATACTCTATCTCTGTCTTCTACCTCTTCTGTTCCTTCTGAGCAGGCTGAGTGTGGTGTAGATCACACACGTGGATATACTCTATCTCTGTCTTTTACCTATGCTGTTCCTTCTGAGCAGGCTGAGTGAGACACGTGGATATACTCTATCTCTGTATTCTACCTCTGCTGTTCCTTCTGAGCAGGCTGAGTGAGACACGTGAATATACTCTATATCTGTCTTCTAACTCTGCTGTTCCTTCTGAGCAGGCTGAGTGAGACACGTGGATATACTCTATATCTGTCTTCTACCTCTGCTGTTCCTTCTGAGCAGGCTGAGTGAGACACGTGGATATACTCTATATCTGTCTTCTACCTATGATGTTCCTTCTGCGCAGGCTGAGTGAGGTGTAGATTAGACACGTGGATATACTCTATCTCTGTCTTCTATCTCTGCTGTTCCTTCTGAGCAGGCTGAGTGAGACACGTGGATATACTCTATCTCTGTCTTCTACCTTTGCTGTTCCTTCTGAACAGGCTGAGTGAGGTGTAGATCAGACACGTGGATATACTCTATCTCTGTCTTCTACCTCTGCTGTTCCTTCTGAGCAGGCTGAGTGAGACACGTGGATATACTCTATAACTGTCTTCTACCTCTGCTGTTCCTTCTGAGCAGGCTGAGTGAGGTGTAGATCAGACACGTGGATATACTCTATCTCTGTCTTCTACCTCTTCTGTTCCTTCTGAGCAGGCTTATTGAGACACGTGGATATACTCTATCTCTGTCTTCTACCTTTGCTGTTCCTTCTGAGCAGGCTGAGTGAGGTGTAGATCAGACACGTGGATATACTCTATCTCCGTCTTCTACCTCTGCTGTTCCTTCTGAGCAGGCTGAGTGAGATACGTGGATATACTCTATCTCTGTCTTCTACCTCTGCTGTTCCTTCTGAGTAGGCTGAGTGAGGTTTAGATCAGACACGTGGATATACTCTATCTCTGTCTTCTACCTCTGCTGTTCCTTCTGAGCAGGCTGAGTGAGGTGTAGATCACACACGGGGATATACTCTATCTCTGTCTTCTACCTCTTCTGTTCCTTCTGAGCAGGCTGAGTGTGGTGTAGATCACACACGTGGATATACTCTATCTCTGTCTTTTACCTATGCTGTTCCTTCTGAGCAGGCTGAGTGAGACACGTGGATATACTCTATCTCTGTATTCTACCTCTGCTGTTCCTTCTGAGCAGGCTGAGTGAGACACGTGAATATACTCTATATCTGTCTTCTAACTCT
The DNA here is from genome assembly GCA_037893245.1 of Crossaster papposus. NCBI lineage: Eukaryota > Metazoa > Echinodermata > Asteroidea > Velatida > Solasteridae > Crossaster > Crossaster papposus. The sequence continues at coordinate 335,762 of JBAIAA010000620.1, forward strand.
GCTGTTCCTTCTGAGCAGGCTGAGTGAGACACGTGGATATACTCTATATCTGTCTTCTACCTCTGCTGTTCCTTCTGAGCAGGCTGAGTGAGACACGTGGATATACTCTATATCTGTCTTCTACCTATGATGTTCCTTCTGCGCAGGCTGAGTGAGGTGTAGATTAGACACGTGGATATACTCTATCTCTGTCTTCTATCTCTGCTGTTCCTTCTGAGCAGGCTGAGTGAGACACGTGGATATACTCTATCTCTGTCTTCTACCTTTGCTGTTCCTTCTGAACAGGCTGAGTGAGGTGTAGATCAGACACGTGGATATACTCTATCTCTGTCTTCTACCTCTGCTGTTCCTTCTGAGCAGGCTGAGTGAGACACGTGGATATACTCTATAACTGTCTTCTACCTCTGCTGTTCCTTCTGAGCAGGCTGAGTGAGGTGTAGATCAGACACGTGGATATACTCTATCTCCGTCTTCTACCTCTGCTGTTCCTTCTGAGCAGGCTGAGTGAGACACGTGGATATACTATATCTCTGTCTTCTACCTCTGCTGTTCCTTCTGAGCAGGCTGAGTGAGACACGTGGATATACTCTATCTCTGTCTTCTACCTCTGCTGTTCCTTCTGAGCAGGCTGAGTGAGACACGTGGATATACTCTATATCTGTCTTCTACCTATGATGTTCCTTCTGCGCAGGCTGAGTGAGGTGTAGATTAGACACGTGGATATACTCTATCTCTGTCTTCTACCTCTGCTGTTCCTTCTGAGCAGGCTGAGTGAGACACGTGGATATACTCTATCTCTGTCTTCTACCTTTGCTGTTCCTTCTGAACAGGCTGAGTGAGGTGTAGATCAGACACGTGGATATACTCTATCTCTGTCTTCTACCTCTGCTGTTCCTTCTGAGCAGGCTGAGTGAGACACGTGGATATACTCTATAACTGTCTTCTACCTCTGCTGTTCCTTCTGAGCAGGCTGAGTGAGGTGTAGATCAGACACGTGGATATACTCTATCTCCGTCTTCTACCTCTGCTGTTCCTTCTGAGCAGGCTGAGTGAGACACGTGGATATACTATATCTCTGTCTTCTACCTCTGCTGTTCCTTCTGAGCAGGCTGAGTGAGACACGTGGATATACTCTATCTCTGTCTTCTACCTCTGCTGTTCCTTCTGAGTAGGCTGAGTGAGGTGTAGATCAGACACGTGGATATACTCTATCTCCGTCTTCTACCTCTGCTGTTCCTTTTGAGCAGGCTGATTAAGACACGTGGATATACTCTATATCTGTCTTCTACCTCTGCTGTTCCTTCTGAGCAGGCTGAGTGAGACACGTGGATATACTCTATCTCTGTCTTCTACCTCTGGTGTTCCTTCTGAGCAGCCTGAGTGAGGTGTAGATCAGACACGTGGATATACTCTATCTTTTTCTTCTACCTCTGCTGTTCCTTCTGAGCAGCCTGAGTGAGATACGTGGATATACTCTATCTCTGTCTTCTACCTCTGCTGTTCTTTCTGAGCAGGATGAGTGAGACACGTGGATATACTCTATCTCTGTCTTCGACCTCTGCTGTTCCTTCTGAGCAGGCTGAGTAAGGTGTAGATCAGACACGTGAATATACTCTATCTCTGTCTTCTACCTCTGCTGTTCCTTCTGAGCAGGCTGAGTGAGGTCTAGATTAGACACGTGGATATACTCTATATCTGTCTTCTACCTCTTCTGTTCCTTCTGAGCAGGCTGAGTGAGGTGTAGATCAGACACGTGGATATACTCTATCTCTGTCTTCTACCTCTGCTGTTCCTTCTGAGCAGCCTGAGTGAGACACGTGGATATACTCTATCTCTGTCTCCTACCTCTGCTGTTCCTTCTGAGCAGGCTGAGTGAGGTGTAGATCAGACACGTGGATATACTCTATCTCTGTCTTCTACCTCTGCTGTTCCTTCTGAGCAGGCTGAGTGAGACACGTGGATATACTATATCTCTGTCTTCTACCTCTGCTGTTCCTTCTGAGCAGGCTGAGTGAGACACGTGGATATACTATATCTCTGTCTTCTACTTCTGCTGTTCCTTCTGAGCAGGCTGAGTGAGGTGTAGATCAGACACGTGGATATACTCTATCTCTGTCTTCTACCTCTGCTATTCCTTCTTAGCAGGATGAGTGAGACACGTGGATATACTCTATCTCTGTCTTTTACCTCTGCTGTTCTTTCTGAGCAGGATGAGTGATACACGTGGATATACTCTATCTCTGTCTTCGACCTCTGCTGTTCCTTCTGAGCAGGCTGAGTGAGGTGTAGATCAGACACGTGGATATACGCTATCTCTGTATTCTACCCCTGTTGTTCCTTCTGAGCAGCCTGATTGAGACACGTGGATATACTCTATATCTGTCTTCTACCTCTGCTGTTCCTTCTGAGCAGGCTGAGTGAGACACGTGGATATACTCTATCTCTGTCTTCTACCTCTGGTGTTCCTTCTGAGCAGCCTGAGTGAGGTGTAGATCAGACACGTGGATATACTCTATCTTTTTCTTCTACCTCTGCTGTTCCTTCTGAGCAGCCTGAGTGAGATACGTGGATATACTCTATCTCTGTCTTCTACCTCTGCTGTTCTTTCTGAGCAGGATGAGTGAGACACGTGGATATACTCTATCTCTGTCTTCGACCTCTGCTGTTCCTTCTGAGCAGGCTGAGTAAGGTGTAGATCAGACACGTGAATATACTCTATCTCTGTCTTCTACCTCTGCTGTTCCTTCTGAGCAGGCTGAGTGAGGTCTAGATCAGACACGTGGATATACTCTATCTCTGTCTTCTACCTCTTCTGTTCCTTCTGAGCAGGCTGAGTGAGGTGTAGATCAGACACGTGGATATACTCTATCTCTGTCTTCTACCTCTGCTGTTCCTTCTGAGCAGCCTGAGTGAGACACGTGGATATACTCTATCTCTGTCTCCTACCTCTGCTGTTCCTTCTGAGCAGGCTGAGTGAGGTGTAGATCAGACACGTGGATATACTCTATCTCTGTCTTCTACCTCTTCTGTTCCTTCTGAGCAGGCTGAGTGAGACACGTGGATATACTATATCTCTGTCTTCTACCTCTGCTGTTCCTTCTGAGCAGGCTGAGTGAGACACGTGGATATACTCTATCTCTGTCTTCTACCTCTGCTGTTCCTTCTGAGCAGGCTGCGTGAGGTGTAGATCAGACACGTGGATATACTCTATCTCTGTATTCTACCTCTGCTGTTCCTTCTGAGCAGGCTGAGTGAGACACGTGGATATACTCTATCTCTGTCTTCTACCTCTGATGTTCCTTCTGAACAGGCTGAGTGAGGTGTAGATCAGACACGTGGATATACTCTATCTCTGTCTTCTACCTCTTCTGTTCCTTCTGAGCAGGCTGAGTGAGACACGTGGATATACTATATCTCTGTCTTCTACATCTGCTGTTCCTTCTGAGCAGGCTGAGTGAGACACGTGGATATACTCTATCTCTGTCTTCTACCTCTGCTGTTCCTTCTGAGCAGGCTGCGTGAGGTGTAGATCAGACACGTGGATATACTCTATCTCTGTCTTCTACCTCTGATGTTCCTTCTGAACAGGCTGAGTGAGGTGTAGATCAGACACGTGGATATACTCTATTTCTGTCTTTAACCTCTGCTGTTACTTCTGAGCAGGCTGAGTGAGACACGTGGATATACTCTATCTCTGTCTTCTACCTTTGCTGTTCCTTCTGAGCAGGCTGAGTGAGGTGTAGATCAGACACGTGGATATACTCTGTCTCTGTCTTCTACCTCTGCTATTCCTTCTGAGCAGGATGAGTGAGTCACGTGGATATACTCTATCTCTGTCTTCTACCTCTGCTGTTCATTCTGAGCAGGCTGAGTGAGGTGTAGATCAGACACGTGGATATACTATATCTCTGTCTTCTACCTCTGCTGTTCCTTCTGAGCAGGCTGAGTGAGGTGTAGATCAGACACGTGGATATACTCTATCTCTGTCTTCTACCTCTGCTGTTCCTTCTGAGCAGGATGAGTGAGACACGTGGATATATCTCTGTCTTCTACCTCTGCTGTTCCTTCTGAGCAGGCTGAGTGAGGTGTAGATCAGACACGTGGATATACTCTATCTCTGTCTTTTACCTCTGCTGTTCCTTATGAGCAGCCTGAGTGAGATACGTGGATATACTCTATCTCTGTCTTCTACCTATGCTGTTCCTTCTGAGCAGGATGAGTGAGACACGTGGATATACTCTATCTCTGTCTTCTACCTCTGCTGTTCCTTCTGAGTAGGCTGAGTGAGGTGTAGATCAGACACGTGGATATACTCTATCTCTGTCTTCTACCTCTGCTGTACCTTCTGAGCAGGCTATGTGAGACACGTGGATATACTCTATCTCTGTCTTCTACCTCTGCTGTTCCTTCTGAGCAGGCTGAGTGAGGTGTAGATCAGACACGTGGATATACTCTATATCTGTATTCTACCTCTGCTGTTCCTTCTGGGCAGGCTGAGTGAGTTGTAGATCAGACACGTGGATATACTATATCTCTGTCTTCTAACTCTGCTGTTCCTTCTGAGCAGGCTGAGTGAATACACGTGGATATACTCTATCTCTGTCTTCTACTTCTGCTGTTCCTTCTGAGCAGGCTGAGTGAGGTGTAGATCAGACACGTGGATATACTCTATCTCTGTCTTCTACCTCTGCTATTCCTTCTTAGCAGGATGAGTGAGACACGTGGATATACTCTATCTCTGTCTTTTACCTCTGCTGTTCTTTCTGAGCAGGATGAGTGAGACACGTGGATATACCCTATCTCTGTCTTCGACCTCTGCTGTTCCTTCTGAGCAGGCTGAGTGAGGTGTAGATCAGACAGGTGGATATACGCTATCTCTGTATTCCACCCCTGTTGTTCCTTCTGAGCAGCCTGATTGAGACACTTGGATATACTCTATATCTGTCTTCTACCTCTGCTGTTCCTTCTGAGCAGGCTGAGTGAGACACGTGAATATACTCTATCTCTGTCTTCTACCTCTGCTGTTCCTTCTGAGCAGGCTGAGTGAGGTCTAGATCAGACACGTGGATATACTCTATCTCTGTCTTCTACCTCTTCTGTTCCTTCTGAGCAGGCTGAGTGAGGTGTAGATCAGACACGTGGATATACTCTATCTCTGTCTTCTACCTCTGCTGTTCCTTCTGAGCAGCCTGAGTGAGACACGTGGATATACTCTATCTCTGTCTCCTACCTCTGCTGTTCCTTCTGAGCAGGCTGAGTGAGGTGTAGATCAGACACGTGGATATACTCTATCTCTGTCTTCTACCTCTGCTGTTCCTTCTGAGCAGGCTGAGTGAGACACGTGGATATACTCTATCTCTGTCTTCTACCTCTGCTGTTCCTTCTGAGTAGGCTGAGTGAGGTGTAGATCAGACACGTGGATATACTCTATCTCTGTCTTCTACCTCTGCTGTACCTTCTGAGCAGGCTATGTGAGACACGTGGATATACTCTATCTCTGTCTTCTACCTCTGCTGTTCCTTCTGAGCAGGCTGAGTGAGGTGTAGATCAGACACGTGGATATACTCTATATCTGTATTCTACCTCTGCTGTTCCTTCTGGGCAGGCTGAGTGAGTTGTAGATCAGACACGTGGATATACTATATCTCTGTCTTCTAACTCTGCTGTTCCTTCTGAGCAGGCTGAGTGAATACACGTGGATATACTCTATCTCTGTCTTCTACTTCTGCTGTTCCTTCTGAGCAGGCTGAGTGAGGTGTAGATCAGACACGTGGATATACTCTATCTCTGTCTTCTACCTCTGCTATTCCTTCTTAGCAGGATGAGTGAGACACGTGGATATACTCTATCTCTGTCTTTTACCTCTGCTGTTCTTTCTGAGCAGGATGAGTGAGACAGGTGGATATACCCTATCTCTGTCTTCGACCTCTGCTGTTCCTTCTGAGCAGGCTGAGTGAGGTGTAGATCAGACAGGTGGATATACGCTATCTCTGTATTCCACCCCTGTTGTTCCTTCTGAGCAGCCTGATTGAGACACTTGGATATACTCTATATCTGTCTTCTACCTCTGCTGTTCCTTCTGAGCAGGCTGAGTGAGACACGTGAATATACTCTATCTCTGTCTTCTACCTCTGCTGTTCCTTCTGAGCAGGCTGAGTGAGGTCTAGATCAGACACGTGGATATACTCTATCTCTGTCTTCTACCTCTTCTGTTCCTTCTGAGCAGGCTGAGTGAGGTGTAGATCAGACACGTGGATATACTCTATCTCTGTCTTCTACCTCTGCTGTTCCTTCTGAGCAGCCTGAGTGAGACACGTGGATATACTCTATCTCTGTCTCCTACCTCTGCTGTTCCTTCTGAGCAGGCTGAGTGAGGTGTAGATCAGACACGTGGATATACTCTATCTCTGTCTTCTACCTCTTCTGTTCCTTCTGAGCAGGCTGAGTGAGACACGTGGATATACTATATCTCTGTCTTCTACCTCTGCTGTTCCTTCTGAGCAGGCTGAGTGAGACACGTGGATATACTCTATCTCTGTCTTCTACCTCTGCTGTTCCTTCTGAGCAGGCTGAGTGAGGTGTAGATCAGACACTTGGATATACTCTATATCTGTCTTCTACCTCTGCTGTTCCTTCTGATCAGGCTGAGTGAGACACGTGGATATACTCTATCTCTGTATTCTACCTCTGTTGTTCCTTCTGAGCAGGTTGAGTGAGTTGTAGATCAGACACGTGGATATACTCTATCTCTGTCTTCTACCTCTGCTGTTCCTTCTGAGCAGGCTGAGTGAGACACGTGGATATACTCTATCTCTGTCTTCTACCTCTGCTGTTCCTTCTGAGCAGGTTGAGTGAGACACGTGTATATACTATATCTCTGTCTTCTACCTCTACTGTTCCTTCTGATTAGGCTGCGTGAGGTGTAGATCAGACACGTGGATATACTATATCTCTGTCTTCTACCTCTGCTGTTCCTTTTGAGCAGGCTGAGTGAGACACGTGTATATACTCTATCTCTGTCTTCTACCTCTGCTATTCCTTCTTAGCAGGATGAGTGAGACACGTGGATATACTCTATCTCTGTCTTTTACCTCTGCTGTTCTTTCTGAGCAGGATGAGTGAGACACGTGGATATACTCTATCTCTGTCTTCGACCTCTGCTGTTCCTTCTGAGCAGGCTGAGTGAGGTGTAGATCAGACACGTGGATATACGCTATCTCTGTATTCTACCTCTGCTGTTCCTTCTGAGCAGGCTGAGTGAGACACGTGGATATACTCTATCTCTGTCTTCTACCTCTGCTGTTCCTTCTGAGCAGGTTGAGTGAGACACGTGTATATACTATATCTCTGTCTTCTACCTGTACTGTTCCTTCTGATTAGGCTGCGTGAGGTGTAGATCAGACACGTGGATATACTATATCTCTGTCTTCTACCTCTGCTGTTCCTTCTGAGCAGGCTGAGTGAGGTCTAGATCAGACACGTGGATATACTCTATCTCTGTCTTCTACCTCTTCTGTTCCTTCTGAGCAGGCTGAGTGAGGTGTAGATCAGACACGTGGATATACTCTATCTCTGTCTTCTACCTCTGCTGTTCCTTCTGAGCAGCCTGAGTGAGACACGTGGATATACTCTATCTCTGTCTCCTACCTCTGCTGTTCCTTCTGAGCAGGCTGAGTGAGGTGTAGATCAGACACGTGGATATACTCTATCTCTGTCTTCTACCTCTTCTGTTCCTTCTGAGCAGGCTGAGTGAGACACGTGGATATACTATATCTCTGTCTTCTACCTCTGCTGTTCCTTCTGAGCAGGCTGAGTGAGACACGTGGATATACTCTATCTCTGTCTTCTACCTCTGCTGTTCCTTCTGAGCAGGCTGCGTGAGGTGTAGATCAGACACGTGGATATACTCTATCTCTGTATTCTACCTCTGCTGTTCCTTCTGAGCAGGCTGAGTGAGACACGTGGATATACTCTATCTCTGTCTTCTACCTCTGATGTTCCTTCTGAACAGGCTGAGTGAGGTGTAGATCAGACACGTGGATATACTCTATCTCTGTCTTCTACCTCTTCTGTTCCTTCTGAGCAGGCTGAGTGAGACACGTGGATATACTATATCTCTGTCTTCTACATCTGCTGTTCCTTCTGAGCAGGCTGAGTGAGACACGTGGATATACTCTATCTCTGTCTTCTACCTCTGCTGTTCCTTCTGAGCAGGCTGCGTGAGGTGTAGATCAGACACGTGGATATACTCTATCTCTGTCTTCTACCTCTGATGTTCCTTCTGAACAGGCTGAGTGAGGTGTAGATCAGACACGTGGATATACTCTATTTCTGTCTTTAACCTCTGCTGTTACTTCTGAGCAGGCTGAGTGAGACACGTGGATATACTCTATCTCTGTCTTCTACCTCTGCTGTTCCTTCTGAGCAGGCTGAGTGAGGTGTAGATCAGACACGTGGATATACTCTGTCTCTGTCTTCTACCTCTGCTATTCCTTCTGAGCAGGATGAGTGAGTCACGTGGATATACTCTATCTCTGTCTTCTACCTCTGCTGTTCATTCTGAGCAGGCTGAGTGAGGTGTAGATCAGACACGTGGATATACTATATCTCTGTCTTCTACCTCTGCTGTTCCTTCTGAGCAGGCTGAGTGAGGTGTAGATCAGACACGTGGATATACTCTATCTCTGTCTTCTACCTCTGCTGTTCCTTCTGAGCAGGATGAGTGAGACACGTGGATATATCTCTGTCTTCTACCTCTGCTGTTCCTTCTGAGCAGGCTGAGTGAGGTGTAGATCAGACACGTGGATATACTCTATCTCTGTCTTTTACCTCTGCTGTTCCTTATGAGCAGCCTGAGTGAGATACGTGGATATACTCTATCTCTGTCTTCTACCTATGCTGTTCCTTCTGAGCAGGATGAGTGAGACACGTGGATATACTCTATCTCTGTCTTCTACCTCTGCTGTTCCTTCTGAGTAGGCTGAGTGAGGTGTAGATCAGACACGTGGATATACTCTATCCCTGTCTTCTACCTCTGCTGTACCTTCTGAGCAGGCTATGTGAGACACGTGGATATACTCTATCTCTGTCTTCTACCTCTGCTGTTCCTTCTGAGCAGGCTGAGTGAGGTGTAGATCAGACACGTGGATATACTCTATATCTGTATTCTACCTCTGCTGTTCCTTCTGGGCAGGCTGAGTGAGTTGTAGATCAGACACGTGGATATACTATATCTCTGTCTTCTAACTCTGCTGTTCCTTCTGAGCAGGCTGAGTGAATACACGTGGATATACTCTATCTCTGTCTTCTACTTCTGCTGTTCCTTCTGCGCAGGCTGAGTGAGGTGTAGATCAGACACGTGGATATACTCTATCTCTGTCTTCTACCTCTGCTATTCCTTCTTAGCAGGATGAGTGAGACACGTGGATATACTCTATCTCTGTCTTTTACCTCTGCTGTTCTTTCTGAGCAGGATGAGTGAGACACGTGGATATACCCTATCTCTGTCTTCGACCTCTGCTGTTCCTTCTGAGCAGGCTGAGTGAGGTGTAGATCAGACAGGTGGATATACGCTATCTCTGTATTCCACCCCTGTTGTTCCTTCTGAGCAGCCTGATTGAGACACTTGGATATACTCTATATCTGTCTTCTACCTCTGCTGTTCCTTCTGAGCAGGCTGAGTGAGACACGTGAATATACTCTATCTCTGTCTTCTACCTCTGCTGTTCCTTCTGAGCAGGCTGAGTGAGGTCTAGATCAGACACGTGGATATACTCTATCTCTGTCTTCTACCTCTTCTGTTCCTTCTGAGCAGGCTGAGTGAGGTGTAGATCAGACACGTGGATATACTCTATCTCTGTCTTCTACCTCTTCTGTTCCTTCTGAGCAGGCTGAGTGAGACACGTGGATATACTATATCTCTGTCTTCTACCTCTGCTGTTCCTTCTGAGCAGGCTGAGTGAGGTGTAGATCAGACACGTGGATATACTCTGTCTCTGTCTTCTACCTCTGCTATTCCTTCTGAGCAGGATGAGTGAGTCACGTGGATATACTCTATCTATGTATTCTACCTCTGCTGTTCATTCTGAGCAGGCTGAGTGAGGTGTAGATCAGACACGTGGATATACTATATCTCTGTCTTCTACCTCTGCTGTTCCTTCTGAGCAGGCTGAGTGAGGTGTAGATCAGACACGTGGATATACTCTATCTCTGTCTTCTACCTCTGCTGTTCCTTCTGAGCAGGATGAGTGAGACACGTGGATATATCTCTGTCTTCTACCTCTGCTGTTCCTTCTGAGCAGGCTGAGTGAGGTGTAGATCAGACACGTGGATATACTCTATCTCTGTCTTTTACCTCTGCTGTTCCTTATGAGCAGCCTGAGTGAGATACGTGGATATACTCTATCTCTGTCTTCTACCTATGCTGTTCCTTCTGAGCAGGATGAGTGAGACACGTGGATATACTCTATCTCTGTCTTCTACCTCTGCTGTTCCTTCTGAGTAGGCTGAGTGAGGTGTAGATCAGACACGTGGATATACTCTATCCCTGTCTTCTACCTCTGCTGTACCTTCTGAGCAGGCTATGTGAGACACGTGGATATACTCTATCTCTGTCTTCTACCTCTGCTGTTCCTTCTGAGCAGGCTGAGTGAGGTGTAGATCAGACACGTGGATATACTCTATATCTGTATTCTACCTCTGCTGTTCCTTCTGGGCAGGCTGAGTGAGTTGTAGATCAGACACGTGGATATACTATATCTCTGTCTTCTAACTCTGCTGTTCCTTCTGAGCAGGCTGAGTGAATACACGTGGATATACTCTATCTCTGTCTTCTACTTCTGCTGTTCCTTCTGAGCAGGCTGAGTGAGGTGTAGATCAGACACGTGGATATACTCTATCTCTGTCTTCTACCTCTGCTATTCCTTCTTAGCAGGATGAGTGAGACACGTGGATATACTCTATCTCTGTCTTTTACCTCTGCTGTTCTTTCTGAGCAGGATGAGTGAGACACGTGGATATACCCTATCTCTGTCTTCGACCTCTGCTGTTCCTTCTGAGCAGGCTGAGTGAGGTGTAGATCAGACAGGTGGATATACGCTATCTCTGTATTCCACCCCTGTTGTTCCTTCTGAGCAGCCTGATTGAGACACTTGGATATACTCTATATCTGTCTTCTACCTCTGCTGTTCCTTCTGAGCAGGCTGAGTGAGACACGTGAATATACTCTATCTCTGTCTTCTACCTCTGCTGTTCCTTCTGAGCAGGCTGAGTGAGGTCTAGATCAGACACGTGGATATACTCTATCTCTGTCTTCTACCTCTTCTGTTCCTTCTGAGCAGGCTGAGTGAGGTGTAGATCAGACACGTGGATATACTCTATCTCTGTCTTCTACCTCTGCTGTTCCTTCTGAGCAGCCTGAGTGAGACACGTGGATATACTCTATCTCTGTCTCCTACCTCTGCTGTTCCTTCTGAGCAGGCTGAGTGAGGTGTAGATCAGACACGTGGATATACTCTATCTCTGTCTTCTACCTCTTCTGTTCCTTCTGAGCAGGCTGAGTGAGACACGTGGATATACTATATCTCTGTCTTCTACCTCTGCTGTTCCTTCTGAGCAGGCTGAGTGAGGTGTAGATCAGACACGTGGATATACTCTATCTCTGTCTTCTACCTCTGCTATTCCTTCTGAGCAGGATGAGTGAGTCACGTGGATATACTCTATCTATGTATTCTACCTCTGCTGTTCATTCTGAGCAGGCTGAGTGAGGTGTAGATCAGACACGTGGATATACTATATCTCTGTCTTCTACCTCTGCTGTTCCTTCTGAGCAGGCTGAGTGAGGTGTAGATCAGACACGTGGATATACTCTATCTCTGTCTTCTACCTCTGCTGTTCCTTCTGAGCAGGATGAGTGAGACACGTGGATATATCTCTGTCTTCTACCTCTGCTGTTCCTTCTGAGCAGGCTGAGTGAGGTGTAGATCAGACACGTGGATATACTCTATCTCTGTCTTTTACCTCTGCTGTTCCTTATGAGCAGCCTGAGTGAGATACGTGGATATACTCTATCTCTGTCTTCTACCTATGCTGTTCCTTCTGAGCAGGATGAGTGAGACACGTGGATATACTCTATCTCTGTCTTCTACCTCTGCTGTTCCTTCTGAGTAGGCTGAGTGAGGTGTAGATCAGACACGTGGATATACTCTATCCCTGTCTTCTACCTCTGCTGTACCTTCTGAGCAGGCTATGTGAGACACGTGGATATACTCTATCTCTGTCTTCTACCTCTGCTGTTCCTTCTGAGCAGGCTGAGTGAGGTGTAGATCAGACACGTGGATATACTCTATATCTGTATTCTACCTCTGCTGTTCCTTCTGGGCAGGCTGAGTGAGTTGTAGATCAGACACGTGGATATACTATATCTCTGTCTTCTAACTCTGCTGTTCCTTCTGAGCAGGCTGAGTGAATACACGTGGATATACTCTATCTCTGTCTTCTACTTCTGCTGTTCCTTCTGAGCAGGCTGAGTGAGGTGTAGATCAGACACGTGGATATACTCTATCTCTGTCTTCTACCTCTGCTATTCCTTCTTAGCAGGATGAGTGAGACACGTGGATATACTCTATCTCTGTCTTTTACCTCTGCTGTTCTTTCTGAGCAGGATGAGTGAGACACGTGGATATACCCTATCTCTGTCTTCGACCTCTGCTGTTCCTTCTGAGCAGGCTGAGTGAGGTGTAGATCAGACAGGTGGATATACGCTATCTCTGTATTCCACCCCTGTTGTTCCTTCTGAGCAGCCTGATTGAGACACTTGGATATACTCTATATCTGTCTTCTACCTCTGCTGTTCCTTCTGAGCAGGCTGAGTGAGACACGTGAATATACTCTATCTCTGTCTTCTACCTCTGCTGTTCCTTCTGAGCAGGCTGAGTGAGGTCTAGATCAGACACGTGGATATACTCTATCTCTGTCTTCTACCTCTTCTGTTCCTTCTGAGCAGGCTGAGTGAGGTGTAGATCAGACACGTGGATATACTCTATCTCTGTCTTCTACCTCTGCTGTTCCTTCTGAGCAGCCTGAGTGAGACACGTGGATATACTCTATCTCTGTCTCCTACCTCTGCTGTTCCTTCTGAGCAGGCTGAGTGAGGTGTAGATCAGACACGTGGATATACTCTATCTCTGTCTTCTACCTCTTCTGTTCCTTCTGAGCAGGCTGAGTGAGACACGTGGATATACTATATCTCTGTCTTCTACCTCTGCTGTTCCTTCTGAGCAGGCTGAGTGAGGTGTAGATCAGACACGTGGATATACTCTATCTCTGTCTTCTACCTCTGCTGTTCCTTCTGAGCAGGATGAGTGAGACACGTGGATATATCTCTGTCTTCTACCTCTGCTGTTCCTTCTGAGCAGGCTGAGTGAGGTGTAGATCAGACACGTGGATATACTCTATCTCTGTCTTTTACCTCTGCTGTTCCTTATGAGCAGCCTGAGTGAGATACGTGGATATACTCTATCTCTGTCTTCTACCTATGCTGTTCCTTCTGAGCAGGATGAGTGAGACACGTGGATATACTCTATCTCTGTCTTCTACCTCTGCTGTTCCTTCTGAGTAGGCTGAGTGAGGTGTAGATCAGACACGTGGATATACTCTATCCCTGTCTTCTACCTCTGCTGTACCTTCTGAGCAGGCTATGTGAGACACGTGGATATACTCTATCTCTGTCTTCTACCTCTGCTGTTCCTTCTGAGCAGGCTGAGTGAGGTGTAGATCAGACACGTGGATATACTCTATATCTGTATTCTACCTCTGCTGTTCCTTCTGGGCAGGCTGAGTGAGTTGTAGATCAGACACGTGGATATACTATATCTCTGTCTTCTAACTCTGCTGTTCCTTCTGAGCAGGCTGAGTGAATACACGTGGATATACTCTATCTCTGTCTTCTACTTCTGCTGTTCCTTCTGAGCAGGCTGAGTGAGGTGTAGATCAGACACGTGGATATACTCTATCTCTGTCTTCTACCTCTGCTATTCCTTCTTAGCAGGATGAGTGAGACACGTGGATATACTCTATCTCTGTCTTTTACCTCTGCTGTTCTTTCTGAGCAGGATGAGTGAGACACGTGGATATACCCTATCTCTGTCTTCGACCTCTGCTGTTCCTTCTGAGCAGGCTGAGTGAGGTGTAGATCAGACAGGTGGATATACGCTATCTCTGTATTCCACCCCTGTTGTTCCTTCTGAGCAGCCTGATTGAGACACTTGGATATACTCTATATCTGTCTTCTACCTCTGCTGTTCCTTCTGAGCAGGCTGAGTGAGACACGTGAATATACTCTATCTCTGTCTTCTACCTCTGCTGTTCCTTCTGAGCAGGCTGAGTGAGGTCTAGATCAGACACGTGGATATACTCTATCTCTGTCTTCTACCTCTGCTGTTCCTTCTGAGCAGGCTGAGTGAGACACGTGAATATACTCTATCTCTGTCTTCTACCTCTGCTGTTCCTTCTGAGCAGGCTGAGTGAGGTGTAGATCAGACACGTGGATATACTCTATCTCTGTCTTCTACCTCTGCTGTTCCTTCTGAGCAGCCTGAGTGAGACACGTGGATATACTCTATCTCTGTCTCCTACCTCTGCTGTTCCTTCTGAGCAGGCTGAGTGAGGTGTAGATCAGACACGTGGATATACTCTATCTCTGTCTTCTACCTCTTCTGTTCCTTCTGAGCAGGCTGAGTGAGACACGTGGATATACTATATCTCTGTCTTCTACCTCTGCTGTTCCTTCTGAGCAGGCTGAGTGAGACACGTGGATATACTCTATCTCTGTCTTCTACCTCTGCTGTTCCTTCTGAGCAGGCTGAGTGAGGTGTAGATCAGACACTTGGATATACTCTATATCTGTCTTCTACCTCTGCTGTTCCTTCTGATCAGGCTGAGTGAGACACGTGGATATACTCTATCTCTGTATTCTACCTCTGTTGTTCCTTCTGAGCAGGTTGAGTGAGTTGTAGATCAGACACGTGGATATACTCTATCTCTGTCTTCTACCTCTGCTGTTCCTTCTGAGCAGGCTGAGTGAGACACGTGGATATACTCTATCTCTGTCTTCTACCTCTGCTGTTCCTTCTGAGCAGGTTGAGTGAGACACGTGTATATACTCTATCTCTGTCTTCTACCTCTGCTATTCCTTCTTAGCAGGATGAGTGAGACACGTGGATATACTCTATCTCTGTCTTTTACCTCTGCTGTTCTTTCTGAGCAGGATGAGTGAGACACGTGGATATACTCTATCTCTGTCTTCGACCTCTGCTGTTCCTTCTGAGCAGGCTGAGTGAGGTGTAGATCAGACACGTGGATATACGCTATCTCTGTATTCTACCTCTGCTGTTCCTTCTGAGCAGGCTGAGTGAGACACGTGGATATACTCTATCTCTGTCTTCTACCTCTGCTGTTCCTTCTGAGCAGGTTGAGTGAGACACGTGTATATACTATATCTCTGTCTTCTACCTGTACTGTTCCTTCTGATTAGGCTGCGTGAGGTGTAGATCAGACACGTGGATATACTATATCTCTGTCTTCTACCTCTGCTGTTCCTTCTGAGCAGGCTGAGTGAGACACGTGTATATACTCTATCTCTGACTTCTACCTATGCTGTTCCTTCTGAGCAGGCTGAGTGAGGTGTAGATCAGACACGTGGATATACTCTATCTCTGTCTTCTACCTCTTCTGTTCCTTCTGAGCAGGCTTATTGAGACACGTGGATATACTCTATCTCTGTCTTCTACCTTTGCTGTTCCTTCTGAGCAGGCTGAGTGAGGTGTAGATCAGACACGTGGATATACTCTATCTCCGTCTTCTACCTCTGCTGTTCCTTCTGAGCAGGCTGAGTGAGATACGTGGATATACTCTATCTCTGTCTTCTACCTCTGCTGTTCCTTCTGAGTAGGCTGAGTGAGGTTTAGATCAGACACGTGGATATACTCTATCTCTGTCTTCTACCTCTGCTGTTCCTTCTGAGCAGGCTGAGTGAGGTGTAGATCACACACGGGGATATACTCTATCTCTGTCTTTTACCTATGCTGTTCCTTCTGAGCAGGCTGAGTGAGACACGTGGATATACTCTATCTCTGTATTCTACCTCTGCTGTTCCTTCTGAGCAGGCTGAGTGAGACACGTGAATATACTCTATATCTGTCTTCTAACTCTGCTGTTCCTTCTGAGCAGGCTGAGTGAGACACGTGGATATACTCTATATCTGTCTTCTACCTCTGCTGTTCCTTCTGAGCAGGCTGAGTGAGACACGTGGATATACTCTATATCTGTCTTCTACCTATGATGTTCCTTCTGCGCAGGCTGAGTGAGGTGTAGATTAGACACGTGGATATACTCTATCTCTGTCTTCTATCTCTGCTGTTCCTTCTGAGCAGGCTGAGTGAGACACGTGGATATACTCTATCTCTGTCTTCTACCTTTGCTGTTCCTTCTGAACAGGCTGAGTGAGGTGTAGATCAGACACGTGGATATACTCTATCTCTGTCTTCTACCTCTGCTGTTCCTTCTGAGCAGGCTGAGTGAGACACGTGGATATACTCTATAACTGTCTTCTACCTCTGCTGTTCCTTCTGAGCAGGCTGAGTGAGGTGTAGATCAGACACGTGGATATACTCTATCTCCGTCTTCTACCTCTGCTGTTCCTTCTGAGCAGGCTGAGTGAGACACGTGGATATACTATATCTCTGTCTTCTACCTCTGCTGTTCCTTCTGAGCAGGCTGAGTGAGACACGTGGATATACTCTATCTCTGTCTTCTACCTCTGCTGTTCCTTCTGAGCAGGCTGAGTGAGACACGTGGATATACTCTATATCTGTCTTCTACCTATGATGTTCCTTCTGCGCAGGCTGAGTGAGGTGTAGATTAGACACGTGGATATACTCTATCTCTGTCTTCTACCTCTGCTGTTCCTTCTGAGCAGGCTGAGTGAGACACGTGGATATACTCTATCTCTGTCTTCTACCTTTGCTGTTCCTTCTGAACAGGCTGAGTGAGGTGTAGATCAGACACGTGGATATACTCTATCTCTGTCTTCTACCTCTGCTGTTCCTTCTGAGCAGGCTGAGTGAGACACGTGGATATACTCTATAACTGTCTTCTACCTCTGCTGTTCCTTCTGAGCAGGCTGAGTGAGGTGTAGATCAGACACGTGGATATACTCTATCTCTGTCTTCTACCTCTTCTGTTCCTTCTGAGCAGGCTTATTGAGACACGTGGATATACTCTATCTCTGTCTTCTACCTTTGCTGTTCCTTCTGAGCAGGCTGAGTGAGGTGTAGATCAGACACGTGGATATACTCTATCTCCGTCTTCTACCTCTGCTGTTCCTTCTGAGCAGGCTGAGTGAGATACGTGGATATACTCTATCCCTGTCTTCTACCTCTGCTGTTCCTTCTGAGTAGGCTGAGTGAGGTTTAGATCAGACACGTGGATATACTCTATCTCTGTCTTCTACCTCTGCTGTTCCTTCTGAGCAGGCTGAGTGAGGTGTAGATCACACACGGGGATATACTCTATCTCTGTCTTTTACCTATGCTGTTCCTTCTGAGCAGGCTGAGTGAGACACGTGGATATACTCTATCTCTGTATTCTACCTCTGCTGTTCCTTCTGAGCAGGCTGAGTGAGACACGTGAATATACTCTATATCTGTCTTCTAACTCTGCTGTTCCTTCTGAGCAGGCTGAGTGAGACACGTGGATATACTCTATATCTGTCTTCTACCTCTGCTGTTCCTTCTGAGCAGGCTGAGTGAGACACGTGGATATACTCTATATCTGTCTTCTACCTATGATGTTCCTTCTGCGCAGGCTGAGTGAGGTGTAGATTAGACACGTGGATATACTCTATCTCTGTCTTCTATCTCTGCTGTTCCTTCTGAGCAGGCTGAGTGAGACACGTGGATATACTCTATCTCTGTCTTCTACCTTTGCTGTTCCTTCTGAACAGGCTGAGTGAGGTGTAGATCAGACACGTGGATATACTCTATCTCTGTCTTCTACCTCTGCTGTTCCTTCTGAGCAGGCTGAGTGAGACACGTGGATATACTCTATAACTGTCTTCTACCTCTGCTGTTCCTTCTGAGCAGGCTGAGTGAGGTGTAGATCAGACACGTGGATATACTCTATCTCCGTCTTCTACCTCTGCTGTTCCTTCTGAGCAGGCTGAGTGAGACACGTGGATATACTATATCTCTGTCTTCTACCTCTGCTGTTCCTTCTGAGCAGGCTGAGTGAGACACGTGGATATACTCTATCTCTGTCTTCTACCTCTGCTGTTCCTTCTGAGCAGGCTGAGTGAGACACGTGGATATACTCTATATCTGTCTTCTACCTATGATGTTCCTTCTGCGCAGGCTGAGTGAGGTGTAGATTAGACACGTGGATATACTCTATCTCTGTCTTCTACCTCTGCTGTTCCTTCTGAGCAGGCTGAGTGAGACACGTGGATATACTCTATCTCTGTCTTCTACCTTTGCTGTTCCTTCTGAACAGGCTGAGTGAGGTGTAGATCAGACACGTGGATATACTCTATCTCTGTCTTCTACCTCTGCTGTTCCTTCTGAGCAGGCTGAGTGAGACACGTGGATATACTCTATAACTGTCTTCTACCTCTGCTGTTCCTTCTGAGCAGGCTGAGTGAGGTGTAGATCAGACACGTGGATATACTCTATCTCCGTCTTCTACCTCTGCTGTTCCTTCTGAGCAGGCTGAGTGAGACACGTGGATATACTATATCTCTGTCTTCTACCTCTGCTGTTCCTTCTGAGCAGGCTGAGTGAGACACGTGGATATACTCTATCTCTGTCTTCTACCTCTGCTGTTCCTTCTGAGCAGGCTGAGTGAGGTGTAGATCAGACACGTGGATATACTCTATCTCCGTCTTCTACCTCTGCTGTTCCTTTTGAGCAGGCTGATTAAGACAAGTGGATATACTCTATATCTGTCTTCTACCTCTGCTGTTCCTTCTGAGCAGGCTGAGTGAGACACGTGGATATACTCTATCTCTGTCTTCTACCTCTGGTGTTCCTTCTGAGCAGCCTGAGTGAGGTGTAGATCAGACACGTGGATATACTCTATCTTTTTCTTCTACCTCTGCTGTTCCTTCTGAGCAGCCTGAGTGAGATACGTGGATATACTCTATCTCTGTCTTCTACCTCTGCTGTTCTTTCTGAGCAGGATGAGTGAGACACGTGGATATACACTATCTCTGTCTTCGACCTCTGCTGTTCCTTCTGAGCAGGCTGAGTAAGGTGTAGATCAGACACGTGAATATACTCTATCTCTGTCTTCTACCTCTGCTGTTCCTGCTGAGCAGGCTGAGTGAGGTCTAGATTAGACACGTGGATATACTCTATATCTGTCTTCTACCTCTTCTGTTCCTTCTGAGCAGGCTGAGTGAGGTGTAGATCAGACACGTGGATATACTCTATCTCTGTCTTCTACCTCTGCTGTTCCTTCTGAGCAGCCTGAGTGAGACACGTGGATATACTCTATCTCTGTCTCCTACCTCTGCTGTTCCTTCTGAGCAGGCTGAGTGAGGTGTAGATCAGACACGTGGATATACTCTATCTCTGTCTTCTACCTCTGCTGTTCCTTCTGAGCAGGCTGAGTGAGACACGTGGATATACTATATCTCTGTCTTCTACCTCTGCTGTTCCTTCTGAGCAGGCTGAGTGAGACACGTGGATATACTCTATCTCTGTCTTCTACCTCTGCTGTTCCTTCTGAGCAGGCTGAGTGAGGTGTAGATCAGACACTTGGATATACTCTATATCTGTCTTCTACCTCTGCTGTTCCTTCTGAGCAGCCTGAGTGAGACACGTGGATATACTCTATCTCTGTCTCCTACCTCTGCTGTTCCTTCTGAGCAGGTTGAGTGAGACACGTGTATATTCTCTATCTCTGTATTCTACCTCTGCTGTTCCTTCTGAGCAGGTTGAGTGAGACACGTGTATATACTATATCTCTGTCTTCTACCTCTACGGTTCCTTCTGATTAGGCTGCGTGAGGTGTAGATCAGACACGTGGATATACTATATCTCTGTCTTCTACCTCTGCTGTTTCTTCTGAGCAGGCTGAGTGAGACACGTGTATATACTCTATCTCTGTCTTCTACCTATGCTGTTCCTTCTGAGCAGGCTGAGTGAGGTGTAGATCAGACACGTGGATATACTCTATCTCTGTCTTCTACCTCTGCTGTTCCTTCTGAGCAGGCTTATTGATACACGTGGATATACTCTATCTCTGTCTTCTACCTTTGCTGTTCCTTCTGAGCAGGCTGAGTGAGGTGTAGATCAGACACGTGGATATACTCTATCTCTGTCTTCTACCTCTGCAGTTCCTTCTGAGCAGGCTGAGTGAGACACGTGGATATACTTTATAACTGTCTTCTACCTCTGCTGTTCCTTCTGAGCAGGCTGAGTGAGGTGTAGATCAGACACGTGGATATACTCTATCTCCGTCTTCTACCTCTGCTGTTCCTTCTGAGCAGGCTGAGTGAGACACGTGGATATACTCTATCTCTGTCTTCTACCTCTGCTGTTCCTTCTGAGCAGGCTGAGTGAGACACGTGGATATACTCTATCTCTGTCTTCTACATCTGCTGTTCCTTCTAAGTAGGGTGAGTGAGGTTTAGATCAGACACGTGGATATACTCTATCTCTGACTTCTAACTCTGCTGTTCCTTCTGAGCAGGCTGAGTGAGACACGTGGATATACTCTATCTCTGTCTTCTACCTCTGCTGTTCCTTCTGAGCAGGCTGAGTGAGGTGTAGATCAGACACGTGGATATACTCTATCTCCGTCTTCTACCTCTGCTGTTCCTTCTGAGCAGGCTGAGTGAGACACGTGGATATACTCTATCTCTGTCTTCTACCTCTGCTGTTCCTTCTGAGTAGGCTGAGTGAGGTTTAGATCAGACACGTGGATATACTCTATCTCTGTCTTCTACCTCTGCTGTTCCTTCTGAGCAGGCTGAGTGAGGTGTAGATCACACACGGGGATATACTCTATCTCTGTCTTCTACCTCTGCTGTTCCTTCTGAGCAGGCTGAGTGTGGTGTAGATCACACACGTGGATATACTCTATCTCTGTCTTTTACCTCTGCTGTTCCTTCTGAGCAGGCTGAGTGAGAAACGTGGATATACTCTATCTCTGTTTTTCTACCTCTGCTGTTCCTTCTGAGCAGGCTGAGTGAGACACGTGGATACACTCTATCTCTGTATTCTACCTCTGCTGTTCCTTCTGAGCAGGCTGAGTGAGACACGTGGAGATACTCTATATCTGTCTTCTAACTCTGCTGTTCCTTCTGAGCAGGCTGTGTGAGACACGTGGATATACTCTATATCTGTCTTCTACCTCTGCTGTTCCTTCTGAGCAGGCTGAGTGAGACACGTGGATATACTCTATATCTGTCTTCTACCTATGATGTTCCTTCTGCGCAGGCTGAGTGAGGTGTAGATTAGACACGTGGATATACTCTATCTCTGTCTTCTACCTCTGCTGTTCCTTCTGAGCAGGCTGAGTGAGTCACGTGGATATACTCTATCTCTGTCTTCTACCTTTGCTGTTCCTTCTGAGCAGGCTGAGTGAGGTGTAGATCAGACACGTGGATATACTCTATCTCTGTCTTCTACCTCTGCTGTTCCTTCTGAGCAGGCTGAGTGAGACACGTGGATATACTCTATAACTGTCTTCTACCTCTGCTGTTCCTTCTGAGCAGGCTGAGTGAGGTGTAGATCAGACACGTGGATATACTCTATCTCCGTCTTCTACCTCTGCTGTTCCTTCTGAGCAGGCTGAGTGAGACACGTGGATATACTCTATCTCTGTCTTCTACATCTGCTGTTCCTTCTGAGTAGGCTGAGTGAGGTTTAGATCAGACACGTGGATATACTCTATCTCTGACTTCTAACTCTGCTGTTCATTCTGAGCAGGCTGAGTGAGACACGTGGATATACTCTATCTCTGTCTTCTACCTCTGCTGTTCCTTCTGAGCAGGCTGAGTGAGGTGTAGATCAGACACGTGGATATACTCTATCTCCGTCTTCTACCTCTGCTGTTCCTTCTGAGCAGGCTGAGTGAGACACGTGGATATACTCTATCTCTGTCTTCTACCTCTGCTGTTCCTTCTGAGTAGGCTGAGTGAGGTTTAGATCAGACACGTGGATATACTCTATCTCTGTCTTCTATCTCTGCTGTTCCTTCTGAGCAGGCTGAGTGAGGTGTAGATCACACACGGGGATATACTCTATCTCTGTCTTCTAACTCTGCTGTTCCTTCTGAGCAGGCTGTGTGAGACACGTGGATATACTCTATATCTGTCTTCTACCTCTGCTGTTCCTTCTGAGCAGGCTGAGTGAGACACGTGGATATACTCTATATCTGTCTTCTACCTATGATGTTCCTTCTGGGCAGGCTGAGTGAGGTGTAGATTAGACACGTGGATATACTCTATCTCTGTCTTCTACCTCTGCTGTTCCTTCTGAGCAGGCTGAGTGAGACACGTGGATATACTCTATCTCTGTCTTCTACCTTTGCTGTTCCTTCTGAGCAGGCTGAGTGAGGTGTAGATCAGACACGTGGATATACTCTATCTCTGTCTTCTACCTCTGCTGTTCCTTCTGAGCAGGCTGAGTGAGACACGTGGATATACTCTATAACTGTCTTCTACCTCTGCTGTTCCTTCTGAGCAGGCTGAGTGAGGTGTAGATCAGACACGTGGATATACTCTATCTCTGTCTTCTACCTCTGCTGTTCCTTCTGAGCAGGCTGAGTGAGACACGTGGATATACTCTATAACTGTCTTCTACCTCTGCTGTTCCTTCTGAGCAGGCTGAGTGTGGTGTAGATCACACACGTGGATATACTCTATCTCTGTCTTTTACCTCTGCTGTTCCTTCTGAGCAGGCTGAGTGAGAAACGTGGATATACTCTATCTCTGTTTTTCTACCTCTGCTGTTCCTTCTGAGCAGGCTGAGTGAGACACGTGGATACACTCTATCTCTGTATTCTACCTCTGCTGTTCCTTCTGAGCAGGCTGAGTGAGACACGTGGAGATACTCTATATCTGTCTTCTAACTCTGCTGTTCCTTCTGAGCAGGCTGTGTGAGACACGTGGATATACTCTATATCTGTCTTCTACCTCTGCTGTTCCTTCTGAGCAGGCTGAGTGAGACACGTGGATATACTCTATATCTGTCTTCTACCTATGATGTTCCTTCTGCGCAGGCTGAGTGAGGTGTAGATTAGACACGTGGATATACTCTATCTCTGTCTTCTACCTCTGCTGTTCCTTCTGAGCAGGCTGAGTGAGTCACGTGGATATACTCTATCTCTGTCTTCTACCTTTGCTGTTCCTTCTGAGCAGGCTGAGTGAGGTGTAGATCAGACACGTGGATATACTCTATCTCTGTCTTCTACCTCTGCTGTTCCTTCTGAGCAGGCTGAGTGAGACACGTGGATATACTCTATAACTGTCTTCTACCTCTGCTGTTCCTTCTGAGCAGGCTGAGTGAGGTGTAGATCAGACACGTGGATATACTCTATCTCCGTCTTCTACCTCTGCTGTTCCTTCTGAGCAGGCTGAGTGAGACACGTGGATATACTCTATCTCTGTCTTCTACATCTGCTGTTCCTTCTGAGTAGGCTGAGTGAGGTTTAGATCAGACACGTGGATATACTCTATCTCTGACTTCTAACTCTGCTGTTCATTCTGAGCAGGCTGAGTGAGACACGTGGATATACTCTATCTCTGTCTTCTACCTCTGCTGTTCCTTCTGAGCAGGCTGAGTGAGGTGTAGATCAGACACGTGGATATACTCTATCTCCGTCTTCTACCTCTGCTGTTCCTTCTGAGCAGGCTGAGTGAGACACGTGGATATACTCTATCTCTGTCTTCTACCTCTGCTGTTCCTTCTGAGTAGGCTGAGTGAGGTTTAGATCAGACACGTGGATATACTCTATCTCTGTCTTCTATCTCTGCTGTTCCTTCTGAGCAGGCTGAGTGAGGTGTAGATCACACACGGGGATATACTCTATCTCTGTCTTCTAACTCTGCTGTTCCTTCTGAGCAGGCTGTGTGAGACACGTGGATATACTCTATATCTGTCTTCTACCTCTGCTGTTCCTTCTGAGCAGGCTGAGTGAGACACGTGGATATACTCTATATCTGTCTTCTACCTATGATGTTCCTTCTGGGCAGGCTGAGTGAGGTGTAGATTAGACACGTGGATATACTCTATCTCTGTCTTCTACCTCTGCTGTTCCTTCTGAGCAGGCTGAGTGAGACACGTGGATATACTCTATCTCTGTCTTCTACCTTTGCTGTTCCTTCTGAGCAGGCTGAGTGAGGTGTAGATCAGACACGTGGATATACTCTATCTCTGTCTTCTACCTCTGCTGTTCCTTCTGAGCAGGCTGAGTGAGACACGTGGATATACTCTATAACTGTCTTCTACCTCTGCTGTTCCTTCTGAGCAGGCTGAGTGAGGTGTAGATCAGACACGTGGATATACTCTATCTCCGTCTTCTACCTCTGCTGTTCCTTCTGAGCAGGCTGAGTGAGACACGTGGATATACTCTATCTCTGTCTTCTACCTCTGCTGTTCCTTCTGAGCAGGCTGAGTGAGACACGTGGATATACTCTATCTCTGTCTTCTACCTCTGCTGTTCCTTCTGAGTAGGCTGAGTGAGGTTTAGATCAGACACGTGGATATACTCTATCTCTGACTTCTAACTCTGCTGTTCCGTCTGAGCAGGCTGAGTGAGACACGTGGATATACTCTATCTCTGTCTTCTACCTCTGCTGTTCCTTCTGAGCAGGCTGAGTGAGGTGTAGATCAGACACGTGGATATACTCTATCTCCGTCTTCTACCTCTGCTGTTCCTTCTGAGCAGGCTGAGTGAGACACGTGGATATACTCTATCTCTGTCTTCTACCTCTGCTGTTCCTTCTGAGTAGGCTGAGTGAGGTTTAGATCAGACACGTGGATATACTCTATCTCTGTCTTCTATCTCTGCTGTTCCTTCTGAGCAGGCTGAGTGAGGTGTAGATCACACACGGGGATATACTCTATCTCTGTCTTCTACCTCTGCTGTTCCTTCTGAGCAGGCTGAGTGTGGTGTAGATCACACACGTGGATATACTCTATCTCTGTCTTTTACCTCTGCTGTTCCTTCTGAGCAGGCTGAGTGAGAAACGTGGATATACTCTATCTCTGTCTTCTACCTCTGCTGTTCCTTCTGAGCAGGCTGAGTGAGACACGTGGATACACTCTATCTCTGTATTCTACCTGTGCTGTTCCTTCTGAGCAGGCTGAGTGAGACACGTGAAGATACTCTATATCTGACTTCTAACTCTGCTGTTCCTTCTGAGCAGGCTGTGTGAGACACGTGGATATACTCTATATCTGTCTTCTACCTCTGCTGTTCCTTCTGAGCAGGCTGAGTGAGACACGTGGATATACTCTATATCTGTCTTCTACCTATGATGTTCCTTCTGGGCAGGCTGAGTGAGGTGTAGATTAGACACGTGGATATACTCTATCTCTGTCTTCTACCTCTGCTGTTCCTTCTGAGCAGGCTGAGTGAGACACGTGGATATACTCTATCTCTGTCTTCTACCTTTGCTGTTCCTTCTGAGCAGGCTGAGTGAGGTGTAGATCAGACACGTGGATATACTCTATCTCTGTCTTCTACCTCTGCTGTTCCTTCTGAGCAGGCTGAGTGAGACACGTGGATATACTCTATAACTGTCTTCTACCTCTGCTGTTCCTTCTGAGCAGGCTGAGTGAGGTGTAGATCAGACACGTGGATATACTCTATCTCCGTCTTCTACCTCTGCTGTTCCTTCTGAGCAGGCTGAGTGAGACACGTGGATATACTCTATCTCTGTCTTCTACCTCTGCTGTTCCTTCTCAGCAGGCTGAGTGAGACACGTGGATATACTCTATCTCTGTCTTCTACCTCTGCTGTTCCTTCTGAGTAGGCTGAGTGAGGTTTAGATCAGACACGTGGATATACTCTATCTCTGACTTCTAACTCTGCTGTTCCGTCTGAGCAGGCTGAGTGAGACACGTGGATATACTCTATCTCTGTATTCTACCTCTGCTGTTCCTTCTGAGCAGGCTGAGTGAGACACGTGAATATACTCTATATCTGTCTTCTAACTCTGCTGTTCCTTCTGAGCAGGCTGAGTGAGACACGTGGATATACTCTATATCTGTCTTCTACCTATGATGTTCCTTCTGGGCAGGCTGAGTGAGGTGTAGATTAGACACGTGGATATACTCTATCTCTGTCTTCTACCTCTGCTGTTCCTTCTGAGCAGGCTGAGTGAGACACGTGGATATACTCTATCTCTGTCTTCTACCTTTGCTGTTCCTTCTGAGCAGGCTGAGTGAGGTGTAGATCAGACACGTGGATATACTCTATCTCTGTCTTCTACCTCTGCTGTTCCTTCTGAGCAGGCTGAGTGAGACACGTGGATATACTCTATAACTGTCTTCTACCTCTGCTGTTCCTTCTGAGCAGGCTGAGTGAGGTGTAGATCAGACACGTGGATATACTCTATCTCCGTCTTCTACCTCTGCTGTTCCTTCTGAGCAGGCTGAGTGAGACACGTGGATATACTCTATCTCTGTCTTCTACCTCTGCTGTTCCTTCTGAGCAGGCTGAGTGAGACACGTGGATATACTCTATCTCTGTCTTCTACCTCTGCTGTTCCTTCTGAGTAGGCTGAGTGAGGTTTAGATCAGACACGTGGATATACTCTATCTCTGACTTATAACTCTGCTGTTCCGTCTGAGCAGGCTGAGTGAGACACGTGGATATACTCTATCTCTGTCTTCTACCTCTGCTGTTCCTTCTGAGCAGGCTGAGTGAGGTGTAGATCAGACACGTGGATATACTCTATCTCCGTCTTCTACCTCTGCTGTTCCTTCTGAGCAGGCTGAGTGAGACACGTGGATATACTCTATCTCTGTCTTCTACCTCTGCTGTTCCTTCTGAGTAGGCTGAGTGAGGTTTAGATCAGACACGTGGATATACTCTATCTCTGTCTTCTATCTCTGCTGTTCCTTCTGAGCAGGCTGAGTGAGGTGTAGATCACACACGGGGATATACTCTATCTCTGTCTTCTACCTCTGCTGTTCCTTCTGAGCAGGCTGAGTGTGGTGTAGATCACACACGTGGATATACTCTATCTCTGTCTTTTACCTCTGCTGTTCCTTCTGAGCAGGCTGAGTGAGAAACGTGGATATACTCTATCTCTGTCTTCTACCTCTGCTGTTCCTTCTGAGCAGGCTGAGTGAGACACGTGGATACACTCTATCTCTGTATTCTACCTGTGCTGTTCCTTCTGAGCAGGCTGAGTGAGACACGTGAAGATACTCTATATCTGACTTCTAACTCTGCTGTTCCTTCTGAGCAGGCTGTGTGAGACACGTGGATATACTCTATATCTGTCTTCTACCTCTGCTGTTCCTTCTGAGCAGGCTGAGTGAGACACGTGGATATACTCTATATCTGTCTTCTACCTATGATGTTCCTTCTGGGCAGGCTGAGTGAGGTGTAGATTAGACACGTGGATATACTCTATCTCTGTCTTCTACCTCTGCTGTTCCTTCTGAGCAGGCTGAGTGAGACACGTGGATATACTCTATCTCTGTCTTCTACCTTTGCTGTTCCTTCTGAGCAGGCTGAGTGAGGTGTAGATCAGACACGTGGATATACTCTATCTCTGTCTTCTACCTCTGCTGTTCCTTCTGAGCAGGCTGAGTGAGACACGTGGATATACTCTATAACTGTCTTCTACCTCTGCTGTTCCTTCTGAGCAGGCTGAGTGAGGTGTAGATCAGACACGTGGATATACTCTATCTCCGTCTTCTACCTCTGCTGTTCCTTCTGAGCAGGCTGAGTGAGACACGTGGATATACTCTATCTCTGTCTTCTACCTCTGCTGTTCCTTCTCAGCAGGCTGAGTGAGACACGTGGATATACTCTATCTCTGTCTTCTACCTCTGCTGTTCCTTCTGAGTAGGCTGAGTGAGGTTTAGATCAGACACGTGGATATACTCTATCTCTGACTTCTAACTCTGCTGTTCCGTCTGAGCAGGCTGAGTGAGACACGTGGATATACTCTATCTCTGTATTCTACCTCTGCTGTTCCTTCTGAGCAGGCTGAGTGAGACACGTGAATATACTCTATATCTGTCTTCTAACTCTGCTGTTCCTTCTGAGCAGGCTGAGTGAGACACGTGGATATACTCTATATCTGTCTTCTACCTCTGCTGTTCCTTCTGAGCAGGCTGAGTGAGATGTAGATCAGACACGTGGATATTCTCTATTTCTGTCTTTTACCTCTGCTGTTACTTCTGAGCAGGCTGAGTGAGACACGTGGATATACTCTATCTCTGTCTTCTACCTCTGCTGTTCCTTCTGAGCAGGCTGAGTGAGATGTAGATCAGACACGTGGATATACTCTATCTCTGTCTTCTACCTCTGCTATTCCTTCTGAGCAGGATGAGTGAGTCACGTGGATATACTCTATCTCTGTCTTCTACCTCTGCTGTTCATTTTGAGCAGGCTGAGTGAGGTGTAGATCAGACACGTGGATATACTATATCTCTGTCTTCTACCTCTGCTGTTCCTTCTGAGCAGGCTGAGTGAGGTGTAGATCAGACACGTGAATATACTCTATCTCCGTCTTCTACCTCTGCTGTTCCTTTTGAGCAGGCTGATTGAGACACGTGGATATACTCTATATATGTCTTCTACCTCTGCTGTTCCTTCTGAGCAGGCTGAGTGCGACACGTGGATATACTCTATATCTGTCTTCTACCTATGATGTTCCTTCTGCGCAGGCTGAGTGAGGTGTAGATTAGACACGTGGATATACTCTATCTCTGTCTTCTACCTCCGCTGTTCCTTCTGAGCAGGCTGAGTGAGACACGTGGATATACTCTATCTCTGTCTTCTACCTTTGCTGTTCCTTCTGAACAGGCTGAGTGAGGTGTAGATCAGACACGTGGATATACTCTATCTCTGTCTTCTACCTCTGCTGTTCCTTCTGAGCAGGCTGAGTGAGACACGTGGATATACTCTATAACTGTCTTCTACCTCTGCTGTTCCTTCTGAGCAGGCTGAGTGAGGTGTAGATCAGACACGTGGATATACTCTATCTCCGTCTTCTACCTCTGCTGTTCCTTCTGAGCAGGCTGAGTGAGACACGTGGATATACTCTATCTCTGTCTTCTACCTCTGCTGTTCCTTCTGAGCAGGCTGAGTGAGACACGTGGATATACTCTATATCTGTCTTCTACCTCTGCTGTTCCGTCTGAGCAGGCTGAGTGAGACACGTGGATATACTCTATCTCTGTATTCTACCTCTGCTGTTCCTTCTGAGCAGGCTGAGTGAGACACGTGAATATACTCTATATCTGTCTTCTAACTCTGCTGTTCCTTCTGAGCAGGCTGAGTGAGACACGTGGATATACTCTATATCTGTCTTCTACCTCTGCTGTTCCTTCTGAGCAGGCTGAGTGAGACACGTGGATATACTCTATATCTGTCTTCTACCTATGATGTTCCTTCTGCGCAGGCTGAGTGAGGTGTAGATTAGACACGTGGATATACTCTATCTCTGTCTTCTACCTCCGCTGTTCCTTCTGAGCAGGCTGAGTGAGACACGTGGATATACTCTATCTCTGTCTTCTACCTTTGCTGTTCCTTCTGAACAGGCTGAGTGAGGTGTAGATCAGACACGTGGATATACACTATCTCTGTCTTCTACCTCTGCTGTTCCTTCTGAGCAGGCTGAGTGAGACACGTGGATATACTCTATAACTGTCTTCTACCTCTGCTGTTCCTTCTGAGCAGGCTGAGTGAGGTGTAGATCAGACACGTGGATATACTCTATCTCCGTCTTCTACCTCTGCTGTTCCTTCTGAGCAGGCTGAGTGAGACACGTGGATATACTCTATCTCTGTCTTCTACCTCTGCTGTTCCTTCTGAGCAGGCTGAGTGAGACACGTGGATATACTCTATCTCTGTCTTCTACCTCTGCTGTTCCTTCTGAGCAGGCTGAGTGAGGTGTAGATCAGACACGTGAATATACTCTATCTCCGTCTTCTACCTCTGCTGTTCCTTTTGAGCAGGCTGATTGAGACACGTGGATATACTCTATATATGTCTTCTACCTCTGCTGTTCCTTCTGAGCAGGCTGAGTGCGACACGTGGATATACTCTATATCTGTCTTCTACCTATGATGTTCCTTCTGCGCAGGCTGAGTGAGGTGTAGATTAGACACGTGGATATACTCTATCTCTGTCTTCTACCTCCGCTGTTCCTTCTGAGCAGGCTGAGTGAGACACGTGGATATACTCTATCTCTGTCTTCTACCTTTGCTGTTCCTTCTGAACAGGCTGAGTGAGGTGTAGATCAGACACGTGGATATACTCTATCTCTGTCTTCTACCTCTGCTGTTCCTTCTGAGCAGGCTGAGTGAGACACGTGGATATACTCTATAACTGTCTTCTACCTCTGCTGTTCCTTCTGAGCAGGCTGAGTGAGGTGTAGATCAGACACGTGGATATACTCTATCTCCGTCTTCTACCTCTGCTGTTCCTTCTGAGCAGGCTGAGTGAGACACGTGGATATACTCTATCTCTGTCTTCTACCTCTGCTGTTCCTTCTGAGCAGGCTGAGTGAGACACGTGGATATACTCTATCTCTGTCTTCTACCTCTGCTGTTCCTTCTGAGCAGGCTGAGTGAGGTGTAGATCAGACACGTGAATATACTCTATCTCCGTCTTCTACCTCTGCTGTTCCTTTTGAGCAGGCTGATTGAGACACGTGGATATACTCTATATATGTCTTCTACCTCTGCTGTTCCTTCTGAGCAGGCTGAGTGAGACACGTGGATATAATCTATATCTGTCTTCTACCTCTGCTGTTCCTTCTGCGCAGGCTGAGTGAGGTGTAGATTAGACACGTGGATATACTCTATCTCTGTCTTCTACCTCTGCTGTTCCTTCTGAGCAGGCTGAGTGAGACACGTGGATATACTCTATCTCTGTCTTCTACCTTTGCTGTTCCTTCTGAGCAGGCTGAGTGAGGTGTAGATCAGACACGTGGATATACTCTATCTCTGACTTCTAACTCTGCTGTTCCTTCTGAGCAGGCTGAGTGATACACGTGGATATACTATATCTCTGTCTTCTACCTCTGCTGTTCCTTCTGAGCAGGCTGAGTGAGACACGTGGATATACTCTATCTCTGTATTATACCTCTGCTGTTCCTTCTGAGCAGGCTGAGTGAGACACGTGGATATACTCTATCTCTGTCTTCTACCTCTGATGTTCCTTCTGAACAGGCTGAGTGAGGTGTAGATCAGACACGTGGATATTCTCTATTTCTGTCTTTTACCTCTGCTGTTACTTCTGAGCAGGCTGAGTGAGACACGTGGATATACTCTATCTCTGTCTTCTACCTCTGCTGTTCCTTCTGAGCAGGCTGAGTGAGATGTAGATCAGACACGTGGATATACTCTATCTCTGTCTTCTACCTCTGCTATTCCTTCTGAGCAGGATGAGTGAGTCACGTGGATATACTCTATCTCTGTCTTCTACCTCTGCTGTTCATTTTGAGCAGGCTGAGTGAGGTGTAGATCAGACACGTGGATATACTATATCTCTGTCTTCTACCTCTGCTGTTCCTTCTGAGCAGGCTGAGTGAGGTTTAGATCAGACACGTGGATATACTCTATCTCTGACTTATAACTCTGCTGTTCCGTCTGAGCAGGCTGAGTGAGACACGTGGATATACTCTATCTCTGTATTCTACCTCTGCTGTTCCTTCTGAGCAGGCTGAGTGAGACACGTGAATATACTCTATATCTGTCTTCTAACTCTGCTGTTCCTTCTGAGCAGGCTGAGTGAGACACGTGGATATACTCTATATCTGTCTTCTACCTCTGCTGTTCCTTCTGAGCAGGCTGAGTGAGACACGTGGATATACTCTATATCTGTCTTCTACCTATGATGTTCCTTCTGCGCAGGCTGAGTGAGGTGTAGATTAGACACGTGGATATACTCTATCTCTGTCTTCTACCTCCGCTGTTCCTTCTGAGCAGGCTGAGTGAGACACGTGGATATACTCTATCTCTGTCTTCTACCTTTGCTGTTCCTTCTGAACAGGCTGAGTGAGGTGTAGATCAGACACGTGGATATACTCTATCTCTGTCTTCTACCTCTGCTGTTCCTTCTGAGCAGGCTGAGTGAGACACGTGGATATACTCTATAACTGTCTTCTACCTCTGCTGTTCCTTCTGAGCATGCTGAGTGAGGTGTAGATCAGACACGTGGATATACTCTATCTCCGTCTTCTACCTCTGCTGTTCCTTCTGAGCAGGCTGAGTGAGACACGTGGATATACTCTATCTCTGTCTTCTACCTCTGCTGTTCCTTCTGAGCAGGCTGAGTGAGACACGTGGATATACTCTATCTCTGTCTTCTACCTCTGCTGTTCCTTCTGAGCAGGCTGAGTGAGGTGTAGATCAGACACGTGAATATACTCTATCTCCGTCTTCTACCTCTGCTGTTCCTTTTGAGCAGGCTGATTGAGACACGTGGATATACTCTATATATGTCTTCTACCTCTGCTGTTCCTTCTGAGCAGGCTGAGTGAGACACGTGGATATACTCTATATCTGTCTTCTACCTATGATGTTCCTTCTGCGCAGGCTGAGTGAGGTGTAGATTAGACACGTGGATATACTCTATCTCTGTCTTCTACCTCCGCTGTTCCTTCTGAGCAGGCTGAGTGAGACACGTGGATATACTCTATCTCTGTCTTCTACCTCTGCTGTTCCTTCTGAGCAGGCTGAGTGAGACACGTGGATATACTCTATCTCTGTCTTCTACCTCTGCTGTTCCTTCTGAGCAGGCTGAGTGAGACACGTGGATATACTCTATCTCTGTCTTCTACCTTTGCTGTTCCTTCTGAGCAGGCTGAGTGAGGTGTAGATCAGACACGTGGATATACTCTATCTCTGACTTCTAACTCTGCTGTTCCTTCTGAGCAGGCTGAGTGATACACGTGGATATACTATATCTCTGTCTTCTACCTCTGCTGTTCCTTCTGAGCAGGCTGAGTGAGACACGTGGATATACTCTATCTCTGTATTATACCTCTGCTGTTCCTTCTGAGCAGGCTGAGTGAGACACGTGGATATACTCTATCTCTGTCTTCTACCTCTGATGTTCCTTCTGAACAGGCTGAGTGAGGTGTAGATCAGACACGTGGATATTCTCTATTTCTGTCTTTTACCTCTGCTGTTACTTCTGAGCAGGCTGAGTGAGACACGTGGATATACTCTATCTCTGTCGTCTACCTCTGCTGTTCCTTCTGAGCAGGCTGAGTGAGATGTAGATCAGACACGTGGATATACTCTATCTCTGTCTTCTACCTCTGCTATTCCTTCTGAGCAGGATGAGTGAGTCACGTGGATATACTCTATCTCTGTCTTCTACCTCTGCTGTTCATTTTGAGCAGGCTGAGTGAGGTGTAGATCAGACACGTGGATATACTATATCTCTGTCTTCTACCTCTGCTGTTCCTTCTGAGCAGGCTGAGTGAGGTGTAGATCAGACACGTGGATATACTCTATCTCTGTCTTTTACCTCTGCTGTTCCTTATGAGCAGCCTGAGTGAGATACGTGGATATACTCTATCTCTGTCTTCTACCTCTGCTGTTCCTTCTGAGCAGGATGAGTGAGGTGTAGATCAGACACGTGAATATACTCTATCTCCGTCTTCTACCTCTGCTTTTCCTTTTGAGCAGGCTGATTGAGACACGTGGATATACTCTATATATGTCTTCTACCTCTGCTGTTCCTTCTGAGCAGGCTGAGTGAGACACGTGGATATACTCTATATCTGTCTTCTACCTATGATGTTCCTTCTGCGCAGGCTGAGTGATGTGTAGATTAGACACGTGGATATACTCTATCTCTGTCTTCTACCTCCGCTGTTCCTTCTGAGCAGGCTGAGTGAGACACGTGTATATACTCTATCTCTGTCTTCTACCTTTGCTGTTCCTTCTGAACAGGCTGAGTGAGGTGTAGATCAGACACGTGGATATACTCTATCTCTGTCTTCTACCTCTGCTGTTCCTTCTGAGCAGGCTGAGTGAGACACGTGGATATACTCTATAACTGTCTTCTACCTCTGCTGTTCCTTCTGAGCAGGCTGAGTGAGGTGTAGATCAGACACGTGGATATACTCTATCTCCGTCTTCTACCTCTGCTGTTCCTTCTGAGCAGGCTGAGTGAGACACGTGGATATACTCTATCTCTGTCTTCTACCTCTGCTGTTCCTTCTGAGCAGGCTGAGTGAGACACGTGGATATACTCTATCTCTGTCTTCTACCTCTGCTGTTCCTTCTGAGCAGGCTGAGTGAGGTGTAGATCAGACACGTGAATATACTCTATCTCCGTCTTCTACCTCTGCTGTTCCTTTTGAGCAGGCTGATTGAGACACGTGGATATACTCTATATATGTCTTCTACCTCTGCTGTTCCTTCTGAGCAGGCTGAGTGAGACACGTGGATATACTCTATATCTGTCTTCTACCTCTGCTGTTCCTTCTGCGCAGGCTGAGTGAGGTGTAGATTAGACACGTGGATATACTCTATCTCTGTCTTCTACCTCTGCTGTTCCTTCTGAGCAGGCTGAGTGAGACACGTGGATATACTCTATCTCTGTCTTCTACCTTTGCTGTTCCTTCTGAGCAGGCTGAGTGAGGTGTAGATCAGACACGTGGATATACTCTATCTCTGACTTCTAACTCTGCTGTTCCTTCTGAGCAGGCTGAGTGATACACGTGGATATACCATATCTCTGTCTTCTACCTCTGCTGTTCCTTCTGAGCAGGCTGAGTGAGACACGTGGATATACTCTATCTCTGTATTATACCTCTGCTGTTCCTTCTGAGCAGGCTGAGTGAGACACGTGGATATACTCTATCTCTGTCTTCTACCTCTGAAGTTCCTTCTGAACAGGCTGAGTGAGGTGTAGATCAGACACGTGGATATTCTCTATTTCTGTCTTTTACCTCTGCTGTTACTTCTGAGCAGGCTGAGTGAGACACGTGGATATACTCTATCTCTGTCTTCTACCTCTGCTGTTCCTTCTGAGCAGGCTGAGTGAGATGTAGATCAGACACGTGGATATACTCTATCTCTGTCTTCTACCTCTGCTATTCCTTCTGAGCAGGATGAGTGAGTCACGTGGATATACTCTATCTCTGTCTTCTACCTCTGCTGTTCATTTTGAGCAGGCTGAGTGAGGTGTAGATCAGACACGTGGATATACTATATCTCTGTCTTCTACCTCTGCTGTTCCTTCTGAGCAGGCTGAGTGAGGTGTAGATCAGACACGTGGATATACTCTATCTCTGTCTTTTACCTCTGCTGTTCCTTATGAGCAGCCTGAGTGAGATACGTGGATATACTCTATCTCTGTCTTCTACCTCTGCTGTTCCTTCTGAGCAGGATGAGTGAGACACGTGGATATACTCTATCTCTTTCTTCTACCTCTGCTGTTTCTTCTGAGTAGGCTGAGTGAGGTGTAGATCAGACACGTGGATATACTCTATATCTGTATTCTACCTCTGCTGTTCCTTCTGGGCAGGCTGAGTGAGTTGTAGATCAGACACGTGGATATACTATATCTCTGTCTTCTAACTCTGCTGTTCCTTCTGAGCAGGATGAGTGAGACACGTGGATATACTCTATCTCTGTCTTTTACCTCTGCTGTTCTTTCTGAGCAGGATGAGTGAGACACGTGGATATACTCTATCTCTGTCTTCGACCTCTGCTGTTCCTTCTGAGCAGGCTGAGTGAGGTGTAGATCAGACACGTGGATATACGCTATCTCTGTATTCTACCCCTGTTGTTCCTTCTGAGCAGCCTAATTGAGACACGTGGATATACTCTATATCTGTCTTCTACCTCTGCTGTTCCTTCTGAGCAGGCTGAGTGAGACACGTGGATATACTCTATCTCTGTCTTCTACCTCTGGTGTTCCTTCTGAGCAGCCTGAGTGAGGTGTAGATCAGACACGTGGATATACTCTATCTTTTTCTTCTACCTCTGCTGTTCCTTCTGAGCAGTCTGAGTGAGATACGTGGATATACTCTATCTCTGTCTTCTACCTCTGCTGTTCTTTCTGAGCAGGATGAGTGAGACACGTGGATATACTCTATCTCTGTCTTCGACCTCTGCTGTTCCTTCTGAGCAGGCTGAGTAAGGTGTAGATCAGACACGTGAATATACTCTATCTCTGTCTTCTACCTCTGCTGTTCCTTCTGAGCAGTCTGAGTGAGATACGTGGATATACTCTATCTCTGTCTTCTACCTCTGCTGTTCTTTCTGAGCAGGATGAGTGAGACACGTGGATATACTCTATCTCTGTCTTCGACCTCTGCTGTTCCTTCTGAGCAGGCTGAGTAAGGTGTAGATCAGACACGTGAATATACTCTATCTCTGTCTTCTACCTCTGCTGTTCCTTCTGAGCAGGCTGAGTGAGGTCTAGATCAGACACGTGGATATACTCTATCTCTGTCTTCTACCTCTGCTGTTCCTTCTGAGCAGCCTGAGTGAGACACGTGGATATACTCTATCTCTGTCTCCTACCTCTGCTTTTGCTTCTGAGCAGGCTGAGTGAGGTGTAGATCAGACGCGTGGATATACTCTATCTCTGTCTTCTACCTCTTCTGTTCCTTCTGAGCAGGCTGAGTGAGACACGTGGATATACTATATCTCTGTCTTCTACCTCTGCTGTTCCTTCTGAGCAGGCTGAGTGAGACACGTGGATATACTCTATCTCTGTCTTCTACCTCTGCTGTTCCTTCTGAGCAGGCTGCGTGAGGTGTAGATCAGACACGTGGATATACTCTATCTCTGTATTCTACCTCTGCTGTTCCTTCTGAGCAGGCTGAGTGAGACACATGGATATATTCTATCTCTGTCTTCTACCTCTGATGTTCCTTCTGAACAGGCTGAGTGAGGTGTAGATCAGACACGTGGATATACTCTATTTCTGTCTTTTACCTCTGCTGTTACTTCTGAGCAGGCTGAGTGAGACACGTGGATATACTCTATATCTGTCTTCTACCTCTGCTGTTCCTTCTGCGCAGGCTGAGTGAGGTGTAGATTAGACACGTGGATATACTCTATCTCTGTCTTCTACCTCTGCTGTTCCTTCTGAGCAGGCTGAGTGAGACACGTTGATATACTCTATCTCTGTCTTCTACCTTTGCTGTTCCTTTTGAGCTGGCTGAGTGAGGTGTAGATCAGACACGTGGATATACTCTATCTCTGTCTTCTACCTGTGCTGTTCCTTCTGAGCAGGCTGAGTGAGACACGTGGATATACTCTATAACTGTCTTCTACCTCTGCTGTTCCTTCTGAGCAGGCTGAGTGAGGTGTAGATCAGACACGTGGATATACGCTATCTCTGTATTCTACCCCTGTTGTTCCTTCTGAGCAGCCTAATTGAGACACGTGGATATACTCTATATCTGTCTTCTACCTCTGCTGTTCCTTCTGAGCAGGCTGAGTGAGACACGTGGATATACTCTATCTCTGTCTTCTACCTCTGGTGTTCCTTCTGAGCAGCCTGAGTGAGGTGTAGATCAGACACGTGGATATACTCTATCTTTTTCTTCTACCTCTGCTGTTCCTTCTGAGCAGTCTGAGTGAGATACGTGGATATACTCTAACTCTGTCTTCTAGCTCTGCTGTTCTTTCTGAGCAGGATGAGTGAGACACGTGGATATACTCTATCTCTGTCTTCGACCTCTGCTGTTCCTTCTGAGCAGGCTGAGTAAGGTGTAGATCAGACACGTGAATATACTCTTTCTCTGTCTTCTACCTCTGCTGTTCCTTCTGAGCAGTCTGAGTGAGATACGTGGATATACTCTATCTCTGTCTTCTACCTCTGCTGTTCTTTCTGAGCAGGATGAGTGAGACACGTGGATATACTCTATCTCTGTCTTCGACCTCTGCTGTTCCTTCTGAGCAGGCTGAGTAAGGTGTAGATCAGACACGTGAATATACTCTATCTTTGTCTTCTACCTCTGCTGTTCCTTCTGAGCAGGCTGAGTGAGGTCTAGATCAGACACGTGGATATACTCTATCTCTGTCTTCTACCTCTTCTGTTCTTTCTGAGCAGGCTGAGTGAGGTGTAGATCAGACACGTGGATATACTCTATCTCTGTCTTCTACCTATGCTGTTCCTTCTGAGCAGCCTGAGTGAGACACGTGGATATACTCTATCTCTGTCTCCTACCTCTGCTTTTGCTTCTGAGCAGGCTGAGTGAGGTGTAGATCAGACGCGTGGATATACTCTATCTCTGTCTTCTACCTCTTCTGTTCCTTCTGAGCAGGCTGAGTGAGACACGTGGATATACTATATCTCTGTCTTCTACCTCTGCTGTTCCTTCTGAGCAGGCTGAGTGAGACACGTGGATATACTCTATCTCTGTCTTCTACCTCTGCTGTTCCTTCTGAGCAGGCTGCGTGAGGTGTAGATCAGACACGTGGATATACTCTATCTCTGTATTCTACCTCTGCTGTTCCTTCTGAGCAGGCTGAGTGAGACACATGGATATATTCTATCTCTGTCTTCTACCTCTGATGTTCCTTCTGAACAGGCTGAGTGAGGTGTAGATCAGACACGTGGATATACTCTATTTCTGTCTTTTACCTCTGCTGTTACTTCTGAGCAGGCTGAGTGAGACACGTGGATATACTCTATATCTGTCTTCTACCTCTGCTGTTCCTTCTGCGCAGGCTGAGTGAGGTGTAGATTAGACACGTGGATATACTCTATCTTTTTCTTCTACCTCTGCTGTTCCTTCTGAGCAGTCTGAGTGAGATACGTGGATATACTCTATCTCTGTCTTCTACCTCTGCTGTTCTTTCTGAGCAGGATGAGTGAGACACGTGGATATACTCTATCTCTGTCTTCGACCTCTGCTGTTCCTTCTGAGCAGGCTGAGTAAGGTGTAGATCAGACACGTGAATATACTCTATCTCTGTCTTCTACCTCTGCTGTTCCTTCTGAGCAGTCTGAGTGAGATACGTGGATATACTCTATCTCTGTCTTCTACCTCTGCTGTTCTTTCTGAGCAGGATGAGTGAGACACGTGGATATACTCTATCTCTGTCTTCGACCTCTGCTGTTCCTTCTGAGCAGGCTGAGTAAGGTGTAGATCAGACACGTGAATATACTCTATCTTTGTCTTCTACCTCTGGTGTTCCTTCTGAGCAGGCTGAGTGAGGTATAGATCAGACACGTGGATATACTCTATCTCTGTCTTCTACCTCTTCTGTTCTTTCTGAGCAGGCTGAGTGAGGTGTAGATCAGACACGTGGATATACTCTATCTCTGTCTTCTACCTCTGCTGTTCCTTCTGAGCAGCCTGAGTGAGACACGTGGATATACTCTATCTCTGTCTCCTACCTCTGCTTTTGCTTCTGAGCAGGCTGAGTGAGGTGTAGATCAGACGAGTGGATATACTCTATATCTGTCTTCTACCTCTTCTGTTCCTTCTGAGCAGGCTGAGTGAGACACGTGGATATACTATATCTCTGTCTTCTACCTCTGCTGTTCCTTCTGAGCAGGCTGAGTGAGACACGTGGATATACTCTATCTCTGTCTTCTACCTCTGCTGTTCCTTCTGAGCAGGCTGCGTGAGGTGTAGATCAGACACGTGGATATACTCTATCTCTGTATTCTACCTCTGCTGTTCCTTCTGAGCAGGCTGAGTGAGACACATGGATATATTCTATCTCTGTCTTCTACCTCTGATGTTCCTTCTGAACAGGCTGAGTGAGGTGTAGATCAGACACGTGGATATACTCTATTTCTGTCTTTTACCTCTGCTGTTACTTCTGAGCAGGCTGAGTGAGACACGTGGATATACTCTATATCTGTCTTCTACCTCTGCTGTTCCTTCTGCGCAGGCTGAGTGAGGTGTAGATTAGACACGTGGATATACTCTATCTCTGTCTTCTACCTCTGCTGTTCCTTCTGAGCAGGCTGAGTGAGACACGTGGATATACTCTATCTCTGTCTTCTACCTTTGCTGTTCCTTTTGAGCTGGCTGAGTGAGGTGTAGATCAGACACGTGGATATACTCTATCTCTGTCTTCTACCTGTGCTGTTCCTTCTGAGCAGGCTGAGTGAGACACGTGGATATACTCTATAACTGTCTTCTACCTCTGCTGTTCCTTCTGAGCAGGCTGAGTGAGGTGTAGATCAGACACGTGGATATACTCTATTTCTGTCTTTTACCTCTGCTGTTACTTCTGAGCAGGCTGAGTGAGACACGTGGATATACTCTATATCTGTCTTCTACCTCTGCTGTTCCTTCTGCGCAGGCTGAGTGAGGTGTAGATTAGACACGTGGATATACTCTATCTCTGTCTTCTACCTCTGCTGTTCCTTCTGAGCAGGCTGAGTGAGACACGTGGATATACTCTATCTCTGTCTTCTACCTTTGCTGTTCCTTTTGAGCTGGCTGAGTGAGGTGTAGATCAGACACGTGGATATACTCTATCTCTGTCTTCTACCTGTGCTGTTCCTTCTGAGCAGGCTGAGTGAGACACGTGGATATACTCTATAACTGTCTTCTACCTCTGCTGTTCCTTCTGAGCAGGCTGAGTGAGGTGTAGATCAGACACGTGGATATACTCTATCTCTGTCTTCTACCTCTGCTGTTCCTTCTGAGCAGGATGAGTGAGACACGTGGATATACTCTATCTCTGTCTTCTACCTCTGCTGTTCCTTCTGAGTAGGCTGAGTGAGGTTTATATCAGACACGTGGATATACTCTATCTCTGACTTCTAACTCTGCTGTTCCTTCTGAGCAGGCTGAGTGAGACACGTGGATATACTCTATCTCTGTCTTCTACCTCTGCTGTTCCTTCTGAGCAGGCTGAGTGAGACACGTGGATATACTCTATCTCTGTATTATACCTCTGCTGTTCCTTCTGAGCAGGCTGAGTGAGGTTTATATCAGACACGTGGATATACTCTATCTCTGACTTCTAACTCTGCTGTTCCTTCTGAGCAGGCTGAGTGAGACACGTGGATATACTCTATCTCTGTCTTCTACCTCTGATGTTCCTTCTGAACAGGCTGAGTGAGGTGTAGATCAGACACGTGTATATTCTCTATTTCTGTCTTTTACCTCTGCTGTTACTTCTGAGCAGGCTGAGTGAGACACGTGGATATACTCTATCTCTGTCTTCTACCTCTGCTGTTCCTTCTGAGCAGGCTGAGTGAGATGTAGATCAGACACGTGGATATACTCTATCTCTGTCTTCTACCTCTGCTATTCCTTTTGAGCAGGATGAGTGAGTCACGTGGATATACTCTATCTCTGTCTTCTACCTCTGCTGTTCATTCTGAGCAGGCTGAGTGAGGTGTAGATCAGACACGTGGATATACTATATCTCTGTCTTCTACCTCTGCTGTTCCTTCCGAGCAGGCTGAGTGAGGTGTAGATCAGACACGTGGATATACTCTATCTCTGTCTTTTACCTCTGCTGTTCCTTATGAGCAGCCTGAGTGAGATACGTGGATATACTCTATCTCTGTCTTCTACCTCTGTTGTTCCTTCTGAGCAGGATGAGTGAGACACGTGGATATACTCTATCTCTGTCTTCTACCTCTGCTGTTCCTTCTGAGTAGGCTGAGTGAGGTGTAGATCAGACACGTGGATATACTCTCTCTGTGTCTTCTACCTCTGCTGTACCTTCTGAGCAGGCTATGTGAGACACGTGGATATACTATATCTTTGTCTTCTACCTCTGCTGTTCCTTCTGAGCAGGCTGAGTGAGGTGTAGATCAGACACGTGGATATACTCTATATCTGTATTCTACCTCTGCTGTTCCTTCTGGGCAGACTGAGTGAGTTGTAGATCAGACACGTGGATATACTATATCTCTGTCTTCTAACTCTGCTGTTCCTTCTGAGCAGGCTGAGTGAATACACGTGGATATACTCTATCTGTGTCTTCTACTTCTGCTGTTCCTTCTGAGCAGGCTGAGTGAGGTGTAGATCAGACACGTGGATATACTCTATATCTGTCTTCTACCTCTGCTATTCCTTATTAGCAGGATGAGTGAGACACGTGGATATACTCTATCTCTGTCTTTTACCTCTGCTGTTCTTTCTGAGCAGGATGAGTGAGACACGTGGATATACTCTATCTCTGTCTTCGACCTCTGCTGTTCCTTCTGAGCAGGCTGAGTGAGGTGTAGATCAGACACGTGGATATACGCTATCTCTGTATTCTACCCCTGTTGTTCCTTTTGAGCAGCCTGATTGAGACACGTGGATATACTCTATATCTGTCTTCTACCTCTGCTGTTCCTTCTGAGCAGGCTGAGTGAGACACGTGGATATACTCTATCTCTGTCTTCTACCTCTGGTGTTCCTTCTGAGCAGCCTGAGTGAGGTGTAGATCAGACACGTGGATATACTATATCTTTTTCTTCTACCTCTGCTGTTCCTTCTGAGCAGTCTGAGTGAGATACGTGGATATACTCTATCTCTGTCTTCTACCTCTGCTGTTCTTTCTGAGCAGGATGAGTGAGACACGTGGATATACTCTATCTCTGTCTTCGACCTTTGCTGTTCCTTCTGAGCAGGCTGAGTAAGGTGTAGATCAGACACGTGAATATACTCTATCTCTGTCTTTTACCTCTGCTGTTCCTTCTGAGCAGGCTGAGTGAGGTCTAGATCAGACACGTGGATATACTCTATCTCTGTCTTCTACCTCTTCTGTTCCTTCTGAGCAGGCTGAGTGAGGTGTAGATCAGACACGTGGATATACTCTATCTCTGTCTTCTACCTCTGCTGTTCCTTCTGAGCAGCCTGAGTGAGACACGTGGATATACTCTATCTCTGTCTCCTACCTCTGCTTTTGCTTCTGAGCAGGCTGAGTGAGGTGTAGATCAGACACGTGGATATACTCTATCTCTGTCTTCTACCTCTTCTGTTCCTTCTGAGCAGGCTGAGTGAGACACGTGGATATACTATATCTCTGTCTTCTACCTCTGCTGTTCCTTCTGAGCAGGCTGAGTGAGACACGTGGATATACTCTATCTCTGTCTTCTACCTCTGCTGTTCCTTCTGAGCAGGCTGCGTGAGGTGTAGATCAGACACGTGGATATACTCTATCTCTGTATTCTACCTCTGCTGTTCCTTCTGAGCAGGCTGAGTGAGACACATGGATATATTCTATCTCTGTCTTCTACCTCTGATGTTCCTTCTGAACAGGCTGAGTGAGGTGTAGATCAGACACGTGGATATACTCTATTTCTGTCTTTTACCTCTGCTGTTACTTCTGAGCAGGCTGAGTGAGACACGTGGATATACTCTATATCTGTCTTCTACCTCTGCTGTTCCTTCTGCGCAGGCTGAGTGAGGTGTAGATTAGACACGTGGATATACTCTATCTCTGTCTTCTACCTCTGCTGTTCCTTCTGAGCAGGCTGAGTGAGACACGTGGATA
The DNA here is from genome assembly GCA_037893245.1 of Crossaster papposus. Taxonomy (NCBI): domain Eukaryota; kingdom Metazoa; phylum Echinodermata; class Asteroidea; order Velatida; family Solasteridae; genus Crossaster; species Crossaster papposus. The sequence goes on from JBAIAA010000620.1 coordinate 379,408, forward strand.
TACTCTATCTCTGTCTTCTACCTTTGCTGTTCCTTTTGAGCTGGCTGAGTGAGGTGTAGATCAGACACGTGGATATACTCTATCTCTGTCTTCTACCTGTGCTGTTCCTTCTGAGCAGGCTGAGTGAGACACGTGGATATACTCTATAACTGTCTTCTACCTCTGCTGTTCCTTCTGAGCAGGCTGAGTGAGGTGTAGATCAGACACGTGGATATACTCTATCTCCGTCTTCTACCTCTGCTGTTCCTTCTGAGCAGGCTGAGTGAGACACGTAGATATACTCTATCTCTGTCTTCTACCTCTGCTGTTCCTTCTGAGCAGGATGAGTGAGACACGTGGATATACTCTATCTCTGTCTTCTACCTCTGCTGTTCCTTCTGAGTAGGCTGAGTGAGGTGTAGATCAGACACGTGGATATACTCTATCTCTGTCTTCTACCTGTGCTGTTCCTTCTGAGCAGGCTGAGTGAGACACGTGGATATACTCTATAACTGTCTTCTACCTCTGCTGTTCCTTCTGAGCAGGCTGAGTGAGACACGTGGATATACTCTATCTCTGTATTATACCTCTGCTGTTCCTTCTGAGCAGGCTGAGTGAGACACGTGGATATACTCTATCTCTGTCTTCTACCTCTGATGTTCCTTCTGAACAGGCTGAGTGAGGTGTAGATCAGACACGTGGATATTCTCTATTTCTGTCTTTTACCTCTGCTGTTACTTCTGAGCAGGCTGAGTGAGACACGTGGATATACTCTATCTCTGTCTTCTACCTCTGCTGTTCCTTCTGAGCAGGCTGAGTGAGATGTAGATCAGACACGTGGATATACTCTATCTCTGTCTTCTACCTCTGCTATTCCTTCTGAGCAGGATGAGTGAGTCACGTGGATATACTCTATCTCTGTCTTCTACCTCTGCTGTTCATTTTGAGCAGGCTGAGTGAGGTGTAGATCAGACACGTGGATATACTATATCTCTGTCTTCTACCTCTGCTGTTCCTTCTGAGCAGGCTGAGTGAGGTGTAGATCAGACACGTGGATATACTCTATCTCTGTCTTTTACCTCTGCTGTTCCTTATGAGCAGCCTGAGTGAGATACGTGGATATACTCTATCTCCGTCTTCTACCTCTGCTGTTCCTTCTGAGCAGGATGAGTGAGACACGTGGATATACTCTATCTCTTTCTTCTACCTCTGCTGTTCCTTCTGAGTAGGCTGAGTGAGGTGTAGATCAGACACGTGGATATACTCTCTCTCTGTCTTCTACCTCTGCTGTACCTTCTGAGCAGGCTATGTGAGACACGTGGATATACTCTATCTCTGTCTTCTACCTCTGCTGTTCCTTCTGAGCAGGCTGAGTGAGGTGTAGATCAGACACGTGGATATACTCTATATCTGTATTCTACCTCTGCTGTTCCTTCTGGGCAGGCTGAGTGAGTTGTAGATCAGACACGTGGATATACTATATCTCTGTCTTCTAACTCTGCTGTTCCTTCTGAGCAGGCTGAGTGAATACACGTGGATATACTCTATCTCTGTCTTCTACTTCTGCTGTTCCTTCTGAGCAGGCTGAGTGAGGTGTAGATCAGACACGTGGATATACTCTATCTCTGTCTTCTACCTCTGCTATTCCTTCTTAGCAGGATGAGTGAGACACGTGGATATACTCTATCTCTGTCTTTTACCTCTGCTGTTCTTTCAGAGCAGGATGAGTGAGACACGTGGATATACTCTATCTCTGTCTTCGACCTCTGCTGTTCCTTCTGAGCAGGCTGAGTGAGGTGTAGATCAGACACGTGGATATACGCTATCTCTGTATTCTACCCCTGTTGTTCCTTCTGAGCAGCCTAATTGAGACACGTGGATATACTCTATATCTGTCTTCTACCTCTGCTGTTCCTTCTGAGCAGGCTGAGTGAGACACGTGGATATACTCTATCTCTGTCTTCTACCTCTGGTGTTCCTTCTGAGCAGCCTGAGTGAGGTGTAGATCAGACACGTGGATATACTCTATCTTTTTCTTCTACCTCTGCTGTTCCTTCTGAGCAGTCTGAGTGAGATACGTGGATATACTCTATCTCTGTCTTCTACCTCTGCTGTTCTTTCTGAGCAGGATGAGTGAGACACGTGGATATACTCTATCTCTGTCTTCGACCTCTGCTGTTCCTTCTGAGCAGGCTGAGTAAGGTGTAGATCAGACACGTGAATATACTCTATCTCTGTCTTCTACCTCTGCTGTTCCTTCTGAGCAGTCTGAGTGAGATACGTGGATATACTCTATCTCTGTCTTCTACCTCTGCTGTTCTTTCTGAGCAGGATGAGTGAGACACGTGGATATACTCTATCTCTGTCTTCGACCTCTGCTGTTCCTTCTGAGCAGGCTGAGTAAGGTGTAGATCAGACACGTGAATATACTCTATCTCTGTCTTCTACCTCTGCTGTTCCTTCTGAGCAGGCTGAGTGAGGTCTAGATCAGACACGTGGATATACTCTATCTCTGTCTTCTACCTCTTCTGTTCCTTCTGAGCAGGCTGAGTGAGGTGTAGATCAGACACGTGGATATACTCTATCTCTGTCTTCTACCTCTGCTGTTCCTTCTGAGCAGCCTGAGTGAGACACGTGGATATACTCTATCTCTGTCTCCTACCTCTGCTTTTGCTTCTGAGCAGGCTGAGTGAGGTGTAGATCAGACGCGTGGATATACTCTATCTCTGTCTTCTACCTCTTCTGTTCCTTCTGAGCAGGCTGAGTGAGACACGTGGATATACTATATCTCTGTCTTCTACCTCTGCTGTTCCTTCTGAGCAGGCTGAGTGAGACACGTGGATATACTATATCTCTGTCTTCTACCTCTGCTGTTCCTTCTGAGCAGGCTGCGTGAGGTGTAGATCAGACACGTGGATATACTCTATCTCTGTATTCTACCTCTGCTGTTCCTTCTGAGCAGGCTGAGTGAGACACATGGATATATTCTATCTCTGTCTTCTACCTCTGATGTTCCTTCTGAACAGGCTGAGTGAGGTGTAGATCAGACACGTGGATATACTCTATTTCTGTCTTTTACCTCTGCTGTTACTTCTGAGCAGGCTGAGTGAGACACGTGGATATACTCTATATCTGTCTTCTACCTCTGCTGTTCCTTCTGCGCAGGCTGAGTGAGGTGTAGATTAGACACGTGGATATACTCTATCTCTGTCTTCTACCTCTGCTGTTCCTTCTGAGCAGGCTGAGTGAGACACGTGGATATACTCTATCTCTGTCTTCTACCTTTGCTGTTCCTTTTGAGCTGGCTGAGTGAGGTGTAGATCAGACACGTGGATATACTCTATCTCTGTCTTCTACCTGTGCTGTTCCTTCTGAGCAGGCTGAGTGAGACACGTGGATATACTCTATAACTGTCTTCTACCTCTGCTGTTCCTTCTGAGCAGGCTGAGTGAGGTGTAGATCAGACACGTGGATATACTCTATCTCCGTCTTCTACCTCTGCTGTTCCTTCTGAGCAGGCTGAGTGAGACACGTAGATATACTCTATCTCTGTCTTCTACCTCTGCTGTTCCTTCTGAGCAGGATGAGTGAGACACGTGGATATACTCTATCTCTGTCTTCTACCTCTGCTGTTCCTTCTGAGTAGGCTGAGTGAGGTTTATATCAGACACGTGGATATACTCTATCTCTGACTTCTAACTCTGCTGTTCCTTCTGAGCAGGCTGAGTGAGACACGTGGATATACTCTATCTCTGTCTTCTACCTCTGCTGTTCCTTCTGAGCAGGCTGAGTGAGACACGTGGATATACTCTATCTCTGTATTATACCTCTGCTGTTCCTTCTGAGCAGGCTGAGTGAGGTTTATATCAGACACGTGGATATACTCTATCTCTGACTTCTAACTCTGCTGTTCCTTCTGAGCAGGCTGAGTGAGACACGTGGATATACTCTATCTCTGTCTTCTACCTCTGATGTTCCTTCTGAACAGGCTGAGTGAGGTGTAGATCAGACACGTGGATATTCTCTATTTCTGTCTTTTACCTCTGCTGTTACTTCTGAGCAGGCTGAGTGAGACACGTGGATATACTCTATCTCTGTCTTCTACCTCTGCTGTTCCTTCTGAGCAGGCTGAGTGAGATGTAGATCAGACACGTGGATATACTCTATCTCTGTCTTCTACCTCTGCTATTCCTTCTGAGCAGGATGAGTGAGTCACGTGGATATACTCTATCTCTGTCTTCTACCTCTGCTGTTCATTCTGAGCAGGCTGAGTGAGGTGTAGATCAGACACGTGGATATACTATATCTCTGTCTTCTACCTCTGCTGTTCCTTCTGAGCAGGCTGAGTGAGGTGTAGATCAGACACGTGGATATACTCTATCTCTGTCTTTTACCTCTGCTGTTCCTTATGAGCAGCCTGAGTGAGATACGTGGATATACTCTATCTCTGTCTTCTACCTCTGCTGTTCCTTCTGAGCAGGATGAGTGAGACACGTGAATATACTCTATCTCTGTCTTCTACCTCTGCTGTTCCTTCTGAGTAGGCTGAGTGAGGTGTAGATCAGACACGTGGATATACTCTCTCTGTGTCTTCTACCTCTGCTGTACCTTCTGAGCAGGCTATGTGAGACACGTGGATATACTCTATCTCTGTCTTCTACCTCTGCTGTTCCTTCTGAGCAGGCTGAGTGAGGTGTAGATCAGACACGTGGATATACTCTATATCTGTATTCTACCTCTGCTGTTCCTTCTGGGCAGGCTGAGTGAGTTGTAGATCAGACACGTGGATATACTATATCTCTGTCTTCTAACTCTGCTGTTCCTTCTGAGCAGGCTGAGTGAATACACGTGGATATACTCTATCTGTGTCTTCTACTTCTGCTGTTCCTTCTGATCAGGCTGAGTGAGGTGTAGATCAGACACGTGGATATACTCTATCTCTGTCTTCTACCTCTGCTATTCCTTATTAGCAGGATGAGTGAGACACGTGGATATACTCTATCTCTGTCTTTTACCTCTGCTGTTCTTTCTGAGCAGGATGAGTGAGACACGTGGATATACTCTATCTCTGTCTTCGACCTCTGCTGTTCCTTCTGAGCAGGCTGAGTGAGGTGTAGATCAGACACGTGGATATACGCTATCTCTGTATTCTACCCCTGTTGTTCCTTTTGAGCAGCCTGATTGAGACACGTGGATATACTCTATATCTGTCTTCTACCTCTGCTGTTCCTTCTGAGCAGGCTGAGTGAGACACGTGGATATACTCTATCTCTGTCTTCTACCTCTGGTGTTCCTTCTGAGCAGCCTGAGTGAGGTGTAGATCAGACACGTGGATATACTCTATCTTTTTCTTCTACCTCTGCTGTTCCTTCTGAGCAGTCTGAGTGAGATACGTGGATATACTCTATCTCTGTCTTCTACCTCTGCTGTTCTTTCTGAGCAGGATGAGTGAGACACGTGGATATACTCTATCTCTGTCTTCGACCTCTGCTGTTCCTTCTGAGCAGGCTGAGTAAGGTGTAGATCAGACACGTGAATATACTCTATCTCTGTCTTCTACCTCTGCTGTTCCTTCTGAGCAGGCTGAGTGAGGTCTAGATCAGACACGTGGATATACTCTATCTCTGTCTTCTACCTCTTCTGTTCCTTCTGAGCAGGCTGAGTGAGGTGTAGATCAGACACGTGGATATACTCTATCTCTGTCTTCTACCTCTGCTGTTCCTTCTGAGCAGCCTGAGTGAGACACGTGGATATACTCTATCTCTGTCTCCTACCTCTGCTTTTGCTTCTGATCAGGCTGAGTGAGGTGTAGATCAGACACGTGGATATACTCTATCTCTGTCTTCTACCTCTTCTGTTCCTTCTGAGCAGGCTGAGTGAGACACGTGGATATACTATATCTCTGTCTTCTACCTCTGCTGTTCCTTCTGAGCAGGCTGAGTGAGACACGTGGATATACTCTATCTCTGTCTTCTACCTCTGCTGTTCCTTCTGAGCAGGCTGCGTGAGGTGTAGATCAGACACGTGGATATACTCTATCTCTGTATTCTACCTCTGCTGTTCCTTCTGAGCAGGCTGAGTGAGACACATGGATATATTCTATCTCTGTCTTCTACCTCTGATGTTCCTTCTGAACAGGCTGAGTGAGGTGTAGATCAGACACGTGGATATACTCTATTTCTGTCTTTTACCTCTGCTGTTACTTCTGAGCAGGCTGAGTGAGACACGTGGATATACTCTATATCTGTCTTCTACCTCTGCTGTTCCTTCTGCGCAGGCTGAGTGAGGTGTAGATTAGACACGTGGATATACTCTATCTCTGTCTTCTACCTCTGCTGTTCCTTCTGAGCAGGCTGAGTGAGACACGTGGATATACTCTATCTCTGTCTTCTACCTTTGCTGTTCCTTTTGAGCTGGCTGAGTGAGGTGTAGATCAGACACGTGGATATACTCTATCTCTGTCTTCTACCTGTGCTGTTCCTTCTGAGCAGGCTGAGTGAGACACGTGGATATACTCTATAACTGTCTTCTACCTCTGCTGTTCCTTCTGAGCAGGCTGAGTGAGGTGTAGATCAGACACGTGGATATACTCTATCTCCGTCTTCTACCTCTGCTGTTCCTTCTGAGCAGGCTGAGTGAGACACGTAGATATACTCTATCTCTGTCTTCTACCTCTGCTGTTCCTTCTGAGCAGGATGAGTGAGACACGTGGATATACTCTATCTCTGTCTTCTACCTCTGCTGTTCCTTCTGAGTAGGCTGAGTGAGGTTTATATCAGACACGTGGATATACTCTATATCTGACTTCTAACTCTGCTGTTCCTTGTGAGCAGGCTGAGTGAGACACGTGGATATACTCTATCTCTGTATTCTACCTCTGCTGTTCCTTCTGAGCAGGCTGAGTGAGACACGTGGATATACTCTATCTCTGTCTTCTACCTCTGCTGTTCCTTCTGAGTAGGCTGAGTGAGGTTTATATCAGACACGTGGATATACTCTATCTCTGACTTCTAACTCTGCTGTTCCTTCTGAGCAGGCTGAGTGAGACACGTGGATATACTCTATCTCTGTCTTCTACCTCTGCTGTTCCTTCTGAGCAGGCTGAGTGAGACACGTGGATATACTCTATATCTGTATTCTACCTCTGCTGTTCCTTCTGGGCAGGCTGAGTGAGTTGTAGATCAGACACGTGGATATACTATATCTCTGTCTTCTAACTCTGCTGTTCCTTCTGAGCAGGCTGAGTGAATTCACGTGGGTATACTCTATCTCTGTCTTCTACTTCTGCTGTTCCTTCTGAGCAGGCTGAGTGAGGTGTAGATCAGACACGTGGATATACTCTATCTCTGTCTTCTACCTCTGCTATTCCTTCTTAGCAGGATGAGTGAGACACGTGGATATACTCTATCTCTGTCGTTTACCTCTGCTGTTCTTTCTGAGCAGGATGAGTGATACACGTGGATATACTCTATCTCTGTCTTCGACCTCTGCTGTTCCTTCTGAGCAGGCTGAGTGAGGTGTAGATCAGACACGTGGATATACGCTATCTCTGTATTCTACCCCTGTTGTTCCTTCTGAGCAGCCTGATTGAGACACGTGGATATACTCTATATCTGTCTTCTACCTCTGCTGTTCCTTCTGAGCAGGCTGAGTGAGACACGTGGATATACTCTATCTCTGTCTTCTACCTCTGGTGTTCCTTCTGAGCAGCCTGAGTGAGGTGTAGATCAGACACGTGGATATACTCTATCTTTTTCTTCTACCTCTGCTGTTCCTTCTGAGCAGCCTGAGTGAGATACGTGGATATACTCTATCTCTGTCTTCTACCTCTGCTGTTCTTTCTGAGCAGGATGAGTGAGACACGTGGATATACTCTATCTCTGTCTTCGACCTCTGCTGTTCCTTCTGAGCAGGCTGAGTAAGGTGTAGATCAGACACGTGAATATACTCTATCTCTGTCTTCTACCTCTGCTGTTCCTTCTGAGCAGGCTGAGTGAGGTCTAGATCAGACACGTGGATATACTCTATCTCTGTCTTCTACCTCTTCTGTTCCTTCTGAGCAGGCTGAGTGAGGTGTAGATCAGACACGTGGATATACTCTATCTCTTTCTTCTACCTCTGCTGTTCCTTCTGAGCAGCCTGAGTGAGACACGTGGATATACTCTATCTCTGTCTTCTACCTCTGCTGTTCTTTCTGAGCAGGCTGAGTGATGTGTAGATCAGACACGTGGATATACTCTATCTCTGTCTTCTACCTCTGCTGTTCCTTCTGAGCAGTCTGAGTGAGATACGTGGATATACACTATCTCTGTCTTCTACCTCTGCTGTTCTTTCTGAGCAGGATGAGTGAGACACGTGGATATACTCTATCTCTGTCTTCGACCTCTGCTGTTCCTTCTGAGCAGGCTGAGTAAGGTGTTGATCAGACACGTGAATATACTCTATCTCTGTCTTCTACCTCTGCTGTTCCTTCTGAGCAGGCTGAGTGAGGTCTAGATCAGACACGTGGATATACTCTATCTCTGTCTTCTACCTCTTCTGTTCCTTCTGAGCAGGCTGAGTGAGGTGTAGATCAGACACGTGGATATACTCTATCTCTGTCTTCTACCTCTGCTGTTCCTTCTGAGCAGCCTGAGTGAGACACGTGGATATACTCTATCTCTGTCTCCTACCTCTGCTTTTGCTTCTGAGCAGGCTGAGTGAGGTGTAGATCAGACACGTTGATATACTCTATCTCTGTCTTCTACCTCTTCTGTTCCTTCTGAGCAGGCTGAGTGAGACACGTGGATATACTATATCTCTGTCTTCTACCTCTGCTGTTCCTTCTGAGCAGGCTGAGTGAGACACGTGGATATACTCTATCTCTGTCTTCTACCTCTGCTGTTCCTTCTGAGCAGGCTGCGTGAGGTGTAGATCAGACACGTGGATATACTCTATCTCTGTATTCTACCTCTGCTGTTCCTTCTGAGCAGGCTGAGTGAGACACATGGATATATTCTATCTCTGTCTTCTACCTCTGATGTTCCTTCTGAACAGGCTGAGTGAGGTGTAGATCAGACACGTGGATATACTCTATTTCTGTCTTTTACCTCTGCTGTTACTTCTGAGCAGGCTGAGTGAGACACGTGGATATACTCTATATCTGTCTTCTACCTCTGCTGTTCCTTCTGCGCAGGCTGAGTGAGGTGTAGATTAGACACGTGGATATACTCTATCTATGTCTTCTACCTCTGCTGTTCCTTCTGAGCAGGCTGAGTGAGACACGTGGATATACTCTATCTCTGTCTTCTACCTTTGCTGTTCCTTCTGAGCTGGCTGAGTGAGGTGTAGATCAGACACGTGGATATACTCTATCTCTTTCTTCTACCTCTGCTGTTCCTTCTGAGCAGCCTGAGTGAGACACGTGGATATACTCTATCTCTGTCTTCTACCTCTGCTGTTCTTTCTGAGCAGGCTGAGTGATGTGTAGATCAGACACGTGGATATACTCTATCTCTGTCTTCTACCTCTGCTGTTCCTTCTGAGCAGTCTGAGTGAGATACGTGGATATACTCTATCTCTGTCTTCTACCTCTGCTGTTCTTTCTGAGCAGGATGAGTGAGACACGTGGATATACTCTATCTCTGTCTTCGACCTCTGCTGTTCCTTCTGAGCAGGCTGAGTAAGGTGTTGATCAGACACGTGAATATACTCTATCTCTGTCTTCTACCTCTGCTGTTCCTTCTGAGCAGGCTGAGTGAGGTCTAGATCAGACACGTGGATATACTCTATCTCTGTCTTCTACCTCTTCTGTTCCTTCTGAGCAGGCTGAGTGAGGTGTAGATCAGACACGTGGATATACTCTATCTCTGTCTTCTACCTCTGCTGTTCCTTCTGAGCAGCCTGAGTGAGACACGTGGATATACTCTATCTCTGTCTCCTACCTCTGCTTTTGCTTCTGAGCAGGCTGAGTGAGGTGTAGATCAGACACGTTGATATACTCTATCTCTGTCTTCTACCTCTTCTGTTCCTTCTGAGCAGGCTGAGTGAGACACGTGGATATACTATATCTCTGTCTTCTACCTCTGCTGTTCCTTCTGAGCAGGCTGAGTGAGACACGTGGATATACTCTATCTCTGTCTTCTACCTCTGCTGTTCCTTCTGAGCAGGCTGCGTGAGGTGTAGATCAGACACGTGGATATACTCTATCTCTGTATTCTACCTCTGCTGTTCCTTCTGAGCAGGCTGAGTGAGACACATGGATATATTCTATCTCTGTCTTCTACCTATGATGTTCCTTCTGAACAGGCTGAGTGAGGTGTAGATCAGACACGTGGATATACTCTATTTCTGTCTTTTACCTCTGCTGTTACTTCTGAGCAGGCTGAGTGAGACACGTGGATATACTCTATATCTGTCTTCTACCTCTGCTGTTCCTTCTGCGCAGGCTGAGTGAGGTGTAGATTAGACACGTGGATATACTCTATCTATGTCTTCTACCTCTGCTGTTCCTTCTGAGCAGGCTGAGTGAGACACGTGGATATACTCTATCTCTGTCTTCTACCTTTGCTGTTCCTTCTGAGCTGGCTGAGTGAGGTGTAGATCAGACACGTGGATATACTCTATCTCTGTCTTCTACCTGTGCTGTTCCTTCTGAGCAGGCTGAGTGAGACACGTGGATATACTCTATAACTGTCTTCTACCTCTGCTGTTCCTTCTGAGCAGGCTGAGTGAGGTGTAGATCAGACACGTGGATATACTCTATCTCCGTCTTCTACCTCTGCTGTTCCTTCTGAGCAGGCTGAGTGAGACACGTAGATATACTCTATCTCTGTCTTCTACCTCTGCTGTTCCTTCTGAGCAGGATGAGTGAGACACGTGGATATACTATATCTCTGTCTTCTACCTCTGCTGTTCCTTCTGAGTAGGCTGAGTGAGGTTTATATCAGACACGTGGATATACTCTATCTCTGACTTCTAACTCTGCTGTTCCTTCTGAGCAGGCTGAGTGAGACACGTGGATATACTCTATCTCTGTCTTCTACCTCTGCTGTTCCTTCTGAGCAGGCTGAGTGAGACACGTGGATATACTCTATCTCTGTATTCTACCTCTGCTGTTCCTTCTGAGCAGGCTGAGTGAGACACGTGGATATACTCTATCTCTGTCTTCTACCTCTGCTGTTCCTTCTGAGTAGGCTGAGTGAGGTTTATATCAGACACGTGGATATACTCTATCTCTGACTTCTAACTCTGCTGTTCCTTCTGAGCAGGCTGAGTGAGACACGTGGATATACTCTATCTCTGTATTCTACCTCTGCTGTTCCTTCTGAGCAGGCTGAGTGAGACACGTGGATATACTCTATATCTGTATTCTACCTCTGCTGTTCCTTCTGGGCAGGCTGAGTGAGTTGTAGATCAGACACGTGGATATACTATATCTCTGTCTTCTAACTCTGCTGTTCCTTCTGAGCAGGCTGAGTGAATTCACGTGGATATACTCTATCTCTGTCTTATACTTCTGCTGTTCCTTCTGAGCAGGCTGAGTGAGGTGTAGATTAGACACGTGGATATACTCTATCTCTGTCTTCTACCTCTGCTATTCCTTCTTAGCAGGATGAGTGAGACACGTGGATATACTCTATCTCTGTCTTTTACCTATGCTGTTCTTTCTGAGCAGGATGAGTGATACACGTGGATATACTCTATCTCTGTCTTCGACCTCTGCTGTTCCTTCTGAGCAGGCTGAGTGAGGTGTAGATCAGACACGTGGATATACGCTATCTCTGTATTCTACCCCTGTTGTTCCTTCTGAGCAGCCTGATTGAGACACGTGGATATACTCTATATATGTCTTCTACCTCTGCTGTTCCTTCTGAGCAGGCTGAGTGAGACACGTGGATATACTCTATCTCTGTCTTCTACCTCTGGTGTTCCTTCTGAGCAGCCTGAGTGAGGTGTAGATCAGACACGTGGATATACTTTATCTTTTTCTTCTACCTCTGCTGTTCCTTCTGAGCAGCCTGAGTGAGATACGTGGATATACTCTATCTCTGTCTTCTACCTCTGCTGTTCTTTCTGAGCAGGATGAGTGAGACACGTGGATATACTCTATCTCTGTCTTCGACCTCTGCTGTTCCTTCTGAGCAGGCTGAGTAAGGTGTAGATCAGACACGTGAATATACTCTATCTCTGTCTTCTACCTCTGCTGTTCCTTCTGAGCAGGCTGAGTGAGGTCTAGATCAGACACGTGGATATACTCTATCTCTGTCTTCTACCTCTTCTGTTCCTTCTGAGCAGGCTGAGTGAGGTGTATATCAGACACGTGGATATACTATATCTCTGTCTTCTACCTCTGCTGTTCCTTCTGAGCAGCCTGAGTGAGACACGTGGATATACTCTATCTCTGTCTCCTACCTCTGATGTTCCTTCTGAGCAGGCTGAGTGAGGTGTAGATCAGACACGTGGATATACTCTATCTCTGTCTTCTACCTCTTCTGTTCCTTCTGAGCAGGCTGAGTGAGACACGTGGATATACTATATCTCTGTCTTCTACCTCTGCTGTTCCTTCTGAACAGGCTGATTGAGACACGTGGATATACTCTATCTCTGTCTTCTACCTCTGCTGTTCCTTCTGAGCAGGCTGCGAGAGGTGTAGATCAGACACGTGGATATACTCTATCTCTGTATTCTACCTCTGCTGTTCCTTCTGAGCAGGCTGAGTGAGACACATGGATATATTCTATCTCTGTCTTCTACCTCTGATGTTCCTTCTGAACAGGCTGAGTGAGGTGTAGATCAGACACGTGGATATACTCTATTTCTGTCTTTTACCTCTGCTGTTACTTCTGAGCAGGCTGAGTGAGACACGTGGATATACTCTATATCTGTCTTCTACCTCTGCTGTTCCTTCTGCGCAGGCTGAGTGAGGTGTAGATTAGACACGTGGATATACTCTATCTCTGTCTTCTACCTCTGCTGTTCCTTCTGAGCAGGCTGAGTGAGACACGTGGATATACTCTATCTCTGTCTTCTATCTCTGCTGTTCCTTCTGAGTAGGCTGAGTGAGGTTTATATCAGACACGTGGATATACTCTATCTCTGACTTCTAACTCTGCTGTTCCTTCTGAGCAGGCTGAGTGAGACACGTGGATATACTCTATCTCTGTCTTCTACCTCTGCTGTTCCTTCTGAGCAGGCTGAGTGAGACACGTGGATATACTCTATCTCTGTATTCTACCTCTGCTGTTCCTTCTGAGCAGGCTGAGTGAGACACGTGGATATACTCTATCTCTGTCTTCTACCTCTGATGTTCCTTCTGAACAGGCTGAGTGAGGTGTAGATCAGACACGTGGATATACTCTATCTCTGTCTTCTACCTCTTCTGTTCCTTCTGAGCAGGCTGAGTGAGACACGTGGATATACTATATCTCTGTCTTCTACCTCTGCTGTTCCTTCTGAGCAGGCTGAGTGACACGTGGATATACTCTATCTTTGTCTTCTACCTCTGCTGTTCCTTCTGAGCAGGCTGCGTGAGGTGTAGATCAGACACGTGGATATACTCTATCTCTGTCTTCTACCTCTGATGTTCCTTCTGAACAGGCTGAGTGAGGTGTAGATCAGACACGTGGATATACTCTATTTCTGTCTTTAACCTCTGCTGTTACTTCTGAGCAGGCTGAGTGAGACACGTGGATATACTCTATCTCTGTCTTCTACCTCTGCTGTTCCTTCTGAGCAGGCTGAGTGAGGTGTAGATTAGACACGTGGATATACTCTGTCTCTGTCTTCTACCTCTGCTATTCCTTCTGAGCAGGATGAGTGAGTCACGTGGATATACTCTATCTCTGTCTTCTACCTCTACTGTTCATTCTGAGCAGGCTGAGTGAGGTGTAGATCAGACACGTGGATATACTATATCTCTGTCTTCTACCTCTGCTGTTCCTTCTGAGCAGGCTGAGTGAGGTGTAGATCAGACACGTGGATATACTCTATCTCTGTCTTCTACCTCTGCTGTTCCTTCTGAGCAGGATGAGTGAGACACGTGGATATATCTCTGTCTTCTACCTCTGCTGTTCATTCTGAGCAGACACGTGGATATACTCTATCTCTGTCTTTTACCTCTGCTGTTCCTTATGAGCAGCCTGAGTGAGATACGTGGATATACTCTATCTCTGTCTTCTACCTCTTCTGTTCCTTTTGAGCAGGATGAGTGAGACACGTGGATATACTCTATCTCTGTCTTCTACCTCTGCTGTTCCTTCTGAGCAGGCTGAGTGAGGTGTAGATCAGACACGTGGATATACTCTATCTCTGACTTATAACTCTGCTGTTCCTTCTGAGCAGGCTGAGTGAGACACGTGGATATACTCTATCTCTGTCTTCTACCTCTGCTGTTCCTTCTGAGCAGGCTGAGTGAGGTGTAGATCAGACACGTGGATATACTCTATCTCCGTCTTCTACCTCTGCTGTTCCTTCTGAGCAGGCTGAGTGAGACACGTGGATATACTCTATCTCTGTCTTCTACCTCTGCTGTTCCTTCTGAGTAGGCTGAGTGAGGTTTAGATCAGACACGTGGATATACTCTATCTCTGTCTTCTACCTCTGCTGTTCCTTCTGAGCAGGCTGAGTGAGGTGTAGATCACACCCGTGGATATACTCTATCTCTGTCTTCTACCTCTGCTGTTTCTTCTGAGCAGGCTGAGTGTGGTGTAGATCACACACGTGGATATACTCTATCTCTGTCTTCTACCTATGCTGTTCCTTCTGAGCAGGCTGAGTGAGACACGTGGATATACTCTATATCTGTCTTCTACCTCTGCTGTTCCTTCTGAGCAGGCTGAGTGAGACACGTGGATATACTCTATCTCTGTATTCTACCTCTGCTGTTCCTTCTGAGCAGGCTGAGTGAGACACGTGAATATACTCTATATCTGTCTTCTAACTCTGCTGTTCCTTCTGAGCAGGCTGAGTGAGACACGTGGATATACTCTATATCTGTCTTCTACCTCTGCTGTTCCTTCTGAGCAGGCTGAGTGAGACACGTGGATATACTCTATATCTGTCTTCTACCGCTGCTGTTCCTTCTGCGCAGGCTGAGTGAGGTGTAGATTAGACACGTAGATATACTCTATCTCTGTCTTATACCTCTGCTGTTCCTTCTGAGCAGGCTGAGTGAGACACGTGGATATACTCTATCTCTGTCTTCTACCTTTGCTGTTCCTTCTGAGCAGGCTGAGTGAGGTGTAGATCAGACACGTGGATATACTATATCTCTGTCTTCTACCTGTGCTGTTCCTTCTGACCAGGCTGAGTGAGACACGTGGATATACTCTATAACTGTCTTCTAGCTCTGCTGTTCCTTCTGAGCAGGCTGAGTGAGGTGTAGATCAGACACGTGGATATACTCTATCTCCGTCTTCTACCTCTGCTGTTCCTTCTGAGGAGGCTGAGTGAGACACGTGAATATACTCTATCTCTGTCTTCTACCTCTGCTGTTCCTTCCGAGCAGGCTGAGTGAGACACGTGGATATACTCTATCTCTGTCTTCTACCTCTGCTGTTCCTTCTGAGCAGGCTGAGTGAGACACATGGATATATTCTATCTCTGTCTTCTACCTCTGATGTTCCTTCTGAACAGGCTGAGTGAGGTGTAGATCAGACACGTGGATATACTCTATCTCTGTCTTCTACCTCTGCTGTTGCTTCTGAGCAGGCTGAGTTTGGTGTAGATCAGACAAGTGGATATACTCTATTTCTGTCTTTAACCTCTGCTGTTACTTCTGAGCAGGCTGAGTGAGACATGTGGATATACTCTATCTCTGTCTTCTACCTCTGCTGTTCCTTCTGAGCAGGCTGAGTGAGGTGTAGATTAGACACGTGGATATACTCTGTCTCTGTCTTCTACCTCTGCTATTCCTTCTGAGCAGGATGAGTGAGTCACGTGGATATACTCTATCTCTGTCTTCTACCTCTGCTGTTCATTCTGAGCAGGCTGAGTGAGGTGTAGATCAGACACGTGGATATACTATATCTCTGTCTTCTACCTCTGCTGTTCCTTCTGAGCAGGCTGAGTGAGGTGTAGATCAGACACGTGGATATACTCTATCTCTGTCTTCTACCTCTGCTGTTCCTTCTGAGCAGGATGAGTGAGACACGTGGATATATCTCTGTCTTCTACCTCTGCTGTTCATTCTGAGCAGACACGTGGATATACTCTATCTCTGTCTTTTACCTCTGCTGTTCCTTATGAGCAGCCTGAGTGAGATACGTGGATATACTCTATCTCTGTCTTCTACCTCTTCTGTTCCTTTTGAGCAGGATGAGTGAGACACGTGGATATACTCTATCTCTGTCTTCTACCTCTGCTGTTCCTTCTGAGCAGGCTGAGTGAGGTGTAGATCAGACACGTGGATATACTCTATCTCTGACTTATAACTCTGCTGTTCCTTCTGAGCAGGCTGAGTGAGACACGTGGATATACTCTATCTCTGTCTTCTACCTCTGCTGTTCCTTCTGAGCAGGCTGAGTGAGGTGTAGATCAGACACGTGGATATACTCTATCTCCGTCTTCTACCTCTGCTGTTCCTTCTGAGCAGGCTGAGTGAGACACGTGGATATACTCTATCTCTGTCTTCTACCTCTGCTGTTCCTTCTGAGTAGGCTGAGTGAGGTTTAGATCAGACACGTGGATATACTCTATCTCTGTCTTCTACCTCTGCTGTTCCTTCTGAGCAGGCTGAGTGAGGTGTAGATCACACACGTGGATATACTCTATCTCTGTCTTCTACCTCTGCTGTTTCTTCTGAGCAGGCTGAGTGTGGTGTAGATCACACACGTGGATATACTCTATCTCTGTCTTCTACCTATGCTGTTCCTTCTGAGCAGGCTGAGTGAGACACGTGGATATACTCTATATCTGTCTTCTACCTCTGCTGTTCCTTCTGAGCAGGCTGAGTGAGACACGTGGATATACTCTATCTCTGTATTCTACCTCTGCTGTTCCTTCTGAGCAGGCTGAGTGAGACACGTGAATATACTCTATATCTGTCTTCTAACTCTGCTGTTCCTTCTGAGCAGGCTGAGTGAGACACGTGGATATACTCTATATCTGTCTTCTACCTCTGCTGTTCCTTCTGAGCAGGCTGAGTGAGACACGTGGATATACTCTATATCTGTCTTCTACCGCTGCTGTTCCTTCTGCGCAGGCTGAGTGAGGTGTAGATTAGACACGTAGATATACTCTATCTCTGTCTTATACCTCTGCTGTTCCTTCTGAGCAGGCTGAGTGAGACACGTGGATATACTCTATCTCTGTCTTCTACCTTTGCTGTTCCTTCTGAGCAGGCTGAGTGAGGTGTAGATCAGACACGTGGATATACTCTATCTCTGTCTTCTACCTGTGCTGTTCCTTCTGACCAGGCTGAGTGAGACACGTGGATATACTCTATAACTGTCTTCTAGCTCTGCTGTTCCTTCTGAGCAGGCTGAGTGAGGTGTAGATCAGACACGTGGATATACTCTATCTCCGTCTTCTACCTCTGCTGTTCCTTCTGAGGAGGCTGAGTGAGACACGTGAATATACTCTATCTCTGTCTTCTACCTCTGCTGTTCCTTCCGAGCAGGCTGAGTGAGACACGTGGATATACTCTATCTCTGTCTTCTACCTCTGCTGTTCCTTCTGAGCAGGCTGAGTGAGACACATGGATATATTCTATCTCTGTCTTCTACCTCTGATGTTCCTTCTGAACAGGCTGAGTGAGGTGTAGATCAGACACGTGGATATACTCTATCTCTGTCTTCTACCTCTGCTGTTCCTTCTGAGCAGGCTGAGTTTGGTGTAGATCAGACAAGTGGATATACTCTATCTCTGTCTTCTACCTCTGCTGTTCCTTCTGAGCAGCCTGAGTGAGACACGTGGATATAATCTATCTCTGTCTTCTACCTCTGCTGTTCCTTCTGAGCAGGCTGAGTGAGGTGTAGATCAGACACGTGGATATACTCTATCTCTGTCTTTTACCTCTGCTGTTCTTTCTGAGCAGGATGAGTGAGACACGTGGATATACTCTATCTCTGTCTTCGACCTCTGCTGTTCCTTCTGAGCAGGCTGAGTGAGGTGTAGATCAGACACGTGGATATACGCTATATCTGTATTCTACCTCTGCTGTTCCTTCTGAGCAGGCTGAGTGAGACACGTGGATATACTCTATCTCTGTCTTCTACCTCTGCTGTTCCTTCTGAGCAGGTTGAGTGAGACACGTGTATATACTATATCTCTGTCTTCTACCTGTACTGTTCCTTCTGATTAGGCTGCGTGAGGTGTAGATCAGACACGTGGATATACTATATCTCTGTCTTCTACCTCTGCTGTTCCTTCTGAGCAGGCTGAGTGAGACACGTGTATATACTCTATCTCTGTCTTCTACCTATGCTGTTCCTTCTGAGCAGGCTGAGTGAGGTGTAGATCACACACGGGGATATACTCTATCTCTGTCTTCTACCTCTGCTGTTCCTTCTGAGCAGGCTGAGTGTGGTGTAGATCACACACGTGGATATACTCTATCTCTGTCTTTTACCTCTGCTGTTCCTTCTGAGCAGGCTGAGTGAGACACGTGGATATACTCTATCTCTGTATTCTACCTCTGCTGTTCCTTCTGAGCAGGCTGAGTGAGACACGTGAATATACTATATATCTGTCTTCTAACTCTGCTGTTCCTTCTGAGCAGGCTGAGTGAGACACGTGGATATACTCTATATCTGTCTTCTACCTCTTCTGTTCCTTCTGAGCAGGCTGAGTGAGGTGTAGATCAGACACGTGGATATACTCTATCTCTGTCTTCTACCTCTGCTGTTCCTTCTGAGCAGCCTGAGTGAGACACGTGGATATACTCTATCTCTGTCTCCTACCTCTGCTGTTCCTTCTGAGCAGGCTGAGTGAGGTGTAGATCAGACACGTGGATATACTCTATCTCTGTCTTCTACCTCTGCTGTTCCTTCTGAGCAGGCTGAGTGAGACACGTGGATATACTATATCTCTGTCTTCTACCTCTGCTGTTCCTTCTGAGCAGGCTGAGTGAGACACGTGGATATACTCTATCTCTGTCTTCTACCTCTGCTGTTCCTTCTGAGCAGGCTGAGTGAGGTGTAGATCAGACACTTGGATATACTCTATATCTGTCTTCTACCTCTGCTGTTCCTTCTGATCAGGCTGAGTGAGACACGTGGATATACTCTATCTCTGTATTCTACCTCTGTTGTTCCTTCTGAGCAGGTTGAGTGAGTTGTAGATCAGACACGTGGATATACTCTATCTCTGTCTTCTACCTCTGTTGTTCCTTCTGAGCAGGTTGAGTGAGTTGTAGATCAGACACGTGGATATACTCTATCTCTGTCTTCTACCTCTGCTGTTCCTTCTGAGCAGGCTGAGTGAGACACGTGGATATACTATATAACTGTCTTCTACCTCTGCTGTTCCTTCTGAGCAGGCTGAGTGAGACACGTGTATATACTCTATCTCTGTCTTCTACCTATGCTGTTCCTTCTGAGCAGGCTGAGTGAGGTGTAGATCAGACACGTGGATATACTCTATCTCTGTCTTTTACCTCTGCTGTTCCTTCTGAGCAGGCTTATTGATACACGTGGATATACTCTATCTCTGTCTTCTACCTTTGCTGTTCCTTCTGAGCAGGCTGAGTGAGGTGTAGATCAGACACGTGGATATACTCTATCTCTGTCTTCTACCTCTGCTGTTCCTTCTGAGCAGGCTGAGTGAGACACGTGGATATACTTTATAACTGTCTTCTACCTCTGCTGTTCCTTCTGAGCAGGCTGAGTGAGGTGTAGATCAGACACGTGGATATACTCTATCTCCGTCTTCTACCTCTGCTGTTCCTTCTGAGCAGGCTGAGTGAGACACGTGGATATACTCTATCTCTGTCTTCTACCTCTGCTGTTCCTTCTGAGCAGGCTGAGTGAGACACGTGGATATACTCTATCTCTGTCTTCTACATCTGCTGTTCCTTCTGAGTAGGCTGAGTGAGGTTTAGATCAGACACGTGGATATACTCTATCTCTGACTTCTAACTCTGCTGTTCCTTCTGAGCAGGCTGAGTGAGACACGTGGATATACTCTATCTCTGTCTTCTACCTCTGCTGTTCCTTCTGAGCAGGCTGAGTGAGGTGTAGATCAGACACGTGGATATACTCTATCTCCGTCTTCTACCTCTGCTGTTCCTTCTGAGCAGGCTGAGTGAGACACGTGGATATACTCTATCTCTGTCTTCTACCTCTGCTGTTCCTTCTGAGTAGAATGAGTGAGGTTTAGATCAGACACGTGGATATACTCTATCTCTGTCTTCTACCTCTGCTGTTCCTTCTGAGCAGGCTGAGTGAGGTGTAGATCACACACGGGGATATACTCTATCTCTGTCTTCTACCTCTGCTGTTCCTTCTGAGCAGGCTGAGTGTGGTGTAGATCACACACGTGGATATACTCTATCTCTGTCTTTTACCTCTGCTGTTCCTTCTGAGCAGGCTGAGTGAGAAACGTGGATATACTCTATCTCTGTCTTCTACCTCTGCTGTTCCTTCTGAGCAGGCTGAGTGAGACACGTGGATACACTCTATCTCTGTATTCTACCTCTGCTGTTCCTTCTGAGCAGGCTGAGTGAGACACGTGAAGATACTATATATCTGTCTTCTAACTCTGCTGTTCCTTCTGAGCAGGCTGTGTGAGACACGTGGATATACTCTA
Source organism: Crossaster papposus (assembly GCA_037893245.1). Taxonomy (NCBI): domain Eukaryota; kingdom Metazoa; phylum Echinodermata; class Asteroidea; order Velatida; family Solasteridae; genus Crossaster; species Crossaster papposus. Next base: position 400,114 of record JBAIAA010000620.1, read on the forward strand.
TATCTGTCTTCTACCTCTGCTGTTCCTTCTGAGCAGGCTGAGTGAGACACGTGGATATACTCTATATCTGTCTTCTACCTATGATGTTCCTTCTGCGCAGGCTGAGTGAGGTGTAGATTAGACACGTGGATATACTCTATCTCTGTCTTCTACCTCTGCTGTTCCTTCTGAGCAGGCTGAGTGAGACACGTGGATATACTCTATCTCTGTCTTCTACCTTTGCTGTTCCTTCTGAGCAGGCTGAGTGAGGTGTAGATCAGACACGTGGATATACTCTATCTCTGTCTTCTACCTCTGATGTTCCTTCTGAGCAGGCTGAGTGAGACACGTGGATATACTCTATAACTGTCTTCTACCTCTGCTGTTCCTTCTGAGCAGGCTGAGTGAGGTGTAGATCAGACACGTGGATATACTCTATCTCCGTCTTCTACCTCTGCTGTTCCTTCTGAGCAGGCTGAGTGAGACACGTGGATATACTCTATCTCTGTCTTCTACATCTGCTGTTCCTTCTGAGTAGGCTGAGTGAGGTTTAGATCAGACACGTGGATATACTCTATCTCTGACTTCTAACTCTGCTGTTCCTTTTGAGCAGGCTGAGTGAGACACGTGGATATACTCTATCTCTGTCTTCTACCTCTGCTGTTCCTTCTGAGCAGGCTGAGTGAGGTGTAGATCAGACACGTGGATATACTCTATCTCCGTCTTCTACCTCTGCTGTTCCTTCTGAGCAGGCTGAGTGAGACACGTGGATATACTCTATCTCTGTCTTCTACCTCTGCTGTTCCTTCTGAGTAGGCTGAGTGAGGTTTAGATCAGACACGTGGATATACTCTATCTCTGTCTTCTACCTCTGCTGTTCCTTCTGAGCAGGCTGAGTGAGGTGTAGATCACACACGGGGATATACTCTATCTCTGTCTTCTACCTCTGCTGTTCCTTCTGAGCAGGCTGAGTGTGGTGTAGATCACACACGTGGATATACTCTATCTCTGTCTTTTACCTCTGCTGTTCCTTCTGAGCAGGCTGAGTGAGAAACGTGGATATACTCTATCTCTGTCTTCTACCTCTGCTGTTCCTTCTGAGCAGGCTGAGTGAGACACGTGGATACACTCTATCTCTGTATTCTACCTCTGCTGTTCCTTCTGAGCAGGCTGAGTGAGACACGTGAAGATACTCTATATCTGTCTTCTAACTCTGCTGTTCCTTCTGAGCAGGCTGTGTGAGACACGTGGATATACTCTATATCTGTCTTCTACCTCTGCTGTTCCTTCTGAGCAGGCTGAGTGAGACACGTGGATATACTCTATATCTGTCTTCTACCTATGATGTTCCTTCTGCGCAGGCTGAGTGAGGTGTAGATTAGACACGTGGATATACTCTATCTCTGTCTTCTACCTCTGCTGTTCCTTCTGAGCAGGCTGAGTGAGACACGTGGATATACTCTATCTCTGTCTTCTACCTTTGCTGTTCCTTCTGAGCAGGCTGAGTGAGGTGTAGATCAGACACGTGGATATACTCTATCGCTGTCTTCTACCTCTGCTGTTCCTTCTGAGCAGGCTGAGTGAGACACGTGGATATACTCTATAACTGTCTTCTACCTCTGCTGTTCCTTCTGAGCAGGCTGAGTGAGGTGTAGATCAGACACGTGGATATACTCTATCTCCGTCTTCTACCTCTGCTGTTCCTTCTGAGCAGGCTGAGTGAGACACGTGGATATACTCTATCTCTGTCTTCTACCTCTGCTGTTCCTTCTGAGCAGGCTGAGTGAGACACGTGGATATACTCTATCTCTGTCTTCTACCTCTGCTGTTCCTTCTGAGTAGGCTGAGTGAGGTTTAGATCAGACACGTGGATATACTCTATCTCTGACTTCTAACTCTGCTGTTCCGTCTGAGCAGGCTGAGTGAGACACGTGGATATACTCTATCTCTGTATTCTACCTCTGCTGTTCCTTCTGAGCAGGCTGAGTGAGACACGTGAATATACTCTATATCTGTCTTCTAACTCTGCTGTTCCTTCTGAGCAGGCTGAGTGAGACACCTGGATATACTCTATATCTGTCTTCTACCTCTGCTGTTCCTTCTGAGCAGGCTGAGTGAGACACGTGGATATACTCTATATCTGTCTTCTACCTATGATGTTCCTTCTGCGCAGGCTGAGTGAGGTGTAGATTAGACACGTGGATATACTCTATCTCTGTCTTCTACCTATGATGTTCCTTCTGCGCAGGCTGAGTGAGGTGTAGATTAGACACGTGGATATACTCTATATCTGTCTTCTACCTCTGCTGTTCCTTCTGAGCAGGCTGAGTGAGACACGTGGATATACTCTATCTCTGTCTTCTACCTTTGCTGTTCCTTCTGAACAGGCTGAGTGAGGTGTAGATCAGACACGTGGATATACTCTATCTCTGTCTTCTACCTCTGCTGTTCCTTCTGAGCAGGCTGAGTGAGACACGTGGATATACTCTATAACTGTCTTCTACCTCTGCTGTTCCTTCTGAGCAGGCTGAGTGAGGTGTAGATCAGACACGTGGATATACTCTATCTCCGTCTTCTACCTCTGCTGTTCCTTCTGAGCAGGCTGAGTGAGACACGTGAATATACTCTATATCTGTCTTCTAACTCTGCTGTTCCTTCTGAGCAGGCTGAGTGAGACACGTGGATATACTCTATATCTGTCTTCTACCTCTGCTGTTCCTTCTGAGCAGGCTGAGTGAGACACGTGGATATACTCTATATCTGTCTTCTACCTATGATGTTCCTTCTGAACAGGCTGAGTGAGGTGTAGATCAGACACGTGGATATACTCTATCTCTGTCTTCTACCTCTGCTGTTCCTTCTGAGCAGGCTGAGTGAGACACGTGGATATACTCTATAACTGTCTTCTACCTCTGCTGTTCCTTCTGAGCAGGCTGAGTGAGGTGTAGATCAGACACGTGGATATACTCTATCTCCGTCTTCTACCTCTGCTGTTCCTTCTGAGCAGGCTGAGTGAGACACGTGAATATACTCTATATCTGTCTTCTAACTCTGCTGTTCCTTCTGAGCAGGCTGAGTGAGACACGTGGATATACTCTATATCTGTCTTCTACCTCTGCTGTTCCTTCTGAGCAGGCTGAGTGAGACACGTGGATATACTCTATATCTGTCTTCTACCTATGATGTTCCTTCTGCGCAGGCTGAGTGAGGTGTAGATTAGACACGTGGATATACTCTATCTCTGTCTTCTACCTCTGCTGTTCCTTCTGAGCAGGCTGAGTGAGACACGTGGATATACTCTATCTCTGTCTTCTACCTTTGCTGTTCCTTCTGAACAGGCTGAGTGAGGTGTAGATCAGACACGTGGATATACTCTATCTCTGTCTTCTACCTCTGCTGTTCCTTCTGAGCAGGCTGAGTGAGACACGTGGATATACTCTATAACTGTCTTCTACCTCTGCTGTTCCTTCTGAGCAGGCTGAGTGAGGTGTAGATCAGACACGTGGATATACTCTATCTCCGTCTTCTACCTCTGCTGTTCCTTCTGAGCAGGCTGAGTGAGACACGTGGATATACTCTATCTCTGTCTTCTACCTCTGCTGTTCCTTCTGAGCAGGCTTAGTGAGACACGTGGATATAATCTATCTCTGTCTTCTACCTCTGCTGTTCCTTCTGAGCAGGCTGAGTGAGGTGTAGATCAGACACGTGAATATACTCTATCTCCGTCTTCTACCTCTGCTGTTCCTTTTGAGCAGGCTGATTGAGACACGTGGATATACTCTATATCTGTCTTCTACCTCTGCTGTTCCTTCTGAGCAGGCTGAGTGAGACACGTGGATATACTCTATCTCTGTCTTCTACCTCTGGTGTTCCTTCTGAGCAGCCTGAGTGAGGTGTAGATCAGACACGTGGATATACTCTATCTTTTTCTTCTACCTCTGCTGTTCCTTCTGAGCAGCCTGAGTGAGATACGTGGATATACTCTATCTCTGTCTTCTACCTCTGCTGTTCTTTCTGAGCAGGATGAGTGAGACACGTGGATATACTCTATCTCTGTTTTCGACCTCTGCTGTTCCTTCTGAGCAGACTGAGTAAGGTGTAGATCAGACACGTGAATATACTCTATCTCTGTCTTCTACCTCTGCTGTTCCTTCTGAGCAGGCTGAGTGAGGTCTAGATCAGACACGTGGATATACTCTATCTCTGTCTCCTACCTCTTCTGTTCCTTCTGAGCAGGCTGAGTGAGGTGTAGATCAGACACGTGGATATACTCTATCTCTGTCTTCTACCTCTGCTGTTCCTTCTGAGCAGGCTGAGTGAGACACGTGGATATACTCTATCTCTGTCTTCTACCTTTGCTGTTCCTTCTGAGCAGGCTGAGTGAGGTGTAGATCAGACACGTGGATATACTCTATCTCTGTCTTCTACCTCTGCTGTTCCTTCTGAGCATGCTGAGTGAGACACGTGGATATACTCTATAACTGTCTTCTACCTCTGCTGTTCCTTCTGAGCAGGCTGAGTGAGGTGTAGATCAGACACGTGGATATACTCTATCTCCGTCTTCTACCTCTGCTGTTCCTTCTGAGCAGGCTGAGTGAGACACGTGGATATACTCTATCTCTGTCTTCTACCTCTGCTGTTCCTTCTGAGCAGGCTGAGTGAGACACGTGGATATACTCTATCTCTGTCTTCTACCTCTGCTGTTCCTTCTGAGTAGGCTGAGTGAGGTTTAGATCAGACACGTGGATATACTCTATCTCTGACTTCTAACTCTGCTGTTCCGTCTGAGCAGGCTGAGTGAGACACGTGGATATACTCTATCTCTGTATTCTACCTCTGCTGTTCCTTCTGAGCAGGCTGAGTGAGACACGTGAATATACTCTATATCTGTCTTCTAACTCTGCTGTTCCTTCTGAGCAGGCTAAGTGAGACACGTGGATATACTCTATATCTGTCTTCTACCTCTGCTGTTCCTTCTGAGCAGGCTGAGTGAGACACGTGGATATACTCTATATCTGTCTTCTACCTATGATGTTCCTTCTGCGCAGGCTGAGTGAGGTGTAGATTAGACACGTGGATATACTCTATCTCTGTCTTCTACCTCTTCTGTACCTTCTGAGCAGGCTGAGTGAGACACGTGGATATACTCTATCTCTGTCTTCTACCTTTGCTGTTCCTTCTGAACAGGCTGAGTGAGGTGTAGATCAGACACGTGGATATACTCTATCTCTGTCTTCTACCTCTGCTGTTCCTTCTGAGCAGGCTGAGTGAGACACGTGGATATACTCTATAACTGTCTTCTACCTCTGCTGTTCCTTCTGATTAGGCTGAGTGAGGTGTAGATCAGACACGTGGATATACTCTATCTCCGTCTTCTACCTCTGCTGTTCCTTCTGAGCAGGCTGAGTGAGACACGTGGATATACTCTATCTCTGTCTTCTACCTCTGCTGTTCCTTCTGAGCAGGCTGAGTGAGACACGTGGATATACTCTATCTCTGTCTTCTACCTCTGCTGTTCCTTCTGAGCAGGCTGAGTGAGGTGTAGATCAGACACGTGAATATACTCTATCTCCGTCTTCTACCTCTGCTGTTCCTTTTGAGCAGGCTGATTGAGACACGTGGATATACTCTATATCTGTCTTTTACCTCTGCTGTTCCTTCAGAGCAGGCTGAGTGAGACACGTGGATATACTCTATCTCTGTCTTCTACCTCTGGTGTTCCTTCTGAGCAGCCTGAGTGAGGTGTAGATCAGACACGTGGATATACTCTATCTTTTTCTTCTACCTCTGCTGTTCCTTCTGAGCAGCCTGAGTGAGATACGTGGATATACTCTATCTCTGTCTTCTACCTCTGCTGTTCTTTCTGAGCAGGATGAGTGAGACACGTGGATATACTCTATCTCTGTTTTCGACCTCTGCTGTTCCTTCTGAGCAGACTGAGTAAGGTGTAGATCAGACACGTGAATATACTCTATCTCTGTCTTCTACCTCTGCTGTTCCTTCTGAGCAGGCTGAGTGAGGTCTAGATCAGACACGTGGATATACTCTATCTATGTCTTCTACCTCTGCTGTTCCTTCTGAGCAGGCTGAGTGAGGTGTAGATCAGACACGTGGATATACTCTATCTTCGTCTTCTACCTCTGCTGTTCCTTCTGAGCAGGCTGAGTGAGACACGTGGATATACTCTATCTCTGTCTTCTACCTCTGCTGTTCCTTCTGAGCAGGCTGAGTGAGACACGTGGATATACTCTATCTCTGTCTTTTACCTCTGCTGTTCCTTCTGAGTAGGCTGAGTGAGGTTTAGATCAGACACGTGGATATACTCTATCTCTGACTTCTACCTCTGCTGTTCCTTCTGAGCAGGCTGAGTGAGACACGTGAATATACTCTATATCTGTCTTCTAACTCTGCTGTTCCTTCTGAGCAGGCTGAGTGAGACACGTGGATATACTCTATATCTGTCTTCTACCTCTGCTGTTCCTTCTGAGCAGGCTGAGTGAGACACGTGGATATACTCTATATCTGTCTTCTACCTATGATGTTCCTTCTGCGCAGGCTGAGTGAGGTGTAGATTAGACACGTGGATATACTCTATCTCTGTCTTCTACCTCTGCTGTTCCTTCTGAGCAGGCTGAGTGAGACACGTGGATATACTCTATCTCTGTCTTCTACCTTTGCTGTTCCTTCTGAACAGGCTGAGTGAGGTGTAGATCAGACACGTGGATATACTCTATCTCTGTCTTCTACCTCTGCTGTTCCTTCTGAGCAGGCTGAGTGAGACACGTGGATATACTCTATAACTGTCTTCTACCTCTGCTGTTCCTTCTGAGCAGGCTGAGTGAGGTGTAGATCAGACACGTGGATATACTCTATCTCCGTCTTCTAACTCTGTTGTTCCTTCTGAGCAGGCTGAGTGAGACACGTGGATATACTCTATCTCTGTCTTCTACCTCTGCTGTTCCTTCTGAGCAGGCTGAGTGAGGTGTAGATCAGATACGTGAATATACTCTATCTCCGTCTTCTACCTCTGCTGTTCCTTTTGAGCAGGCTGATTGAGACACGTGGATATACTCTATATCTGTCTTCTACCTCTGCTGTTCCTTCTGAGCAGGCTGAGTGAGACACGTGGATATACTCTATCTCTGTCTTCTACCTCTGCTGTTCCTTCTGAGCAGGCTGAGTGAGGTGTAGATCAGACACTTGGATATACTCTATATCTGTCTTCTACCTCTGCTGTTCCTTCTGATCAGGCTGAGTGAGACACGTGGATATACTCTATCTCTGTATTCTACCTCTGTTGTTCCCTCTGAGCAGGTTGAGTGAGTTGTAGATCGGACACGTGGATATACTATATCTCTGTCTTCTACCTCTGCTGTTCCTTCTGAGCAGGCTGCGTGAGACACGTGGATATACTCTATCTCTGTCTTCTACCTCTGCTGTTCCTTCTGAGCAGGTTGAGTGAGACACGTGTATATACTATATCTCTGTCTTCTACCTCTACTGTTCCTTCTGATTAGGCTGCGTGAGGTGTAGATCAGACACGTGGATATACTATATCTCTGTCTTCTACCTCTGCTGTTCCTTCTGAGCAGGCTGAGTGAGACACGTGTATATACTCTATCTCTGTCTTCTACCTCTGCTGTTCCTTCTGAGCAGGCTGAGTGAGGTCTAGATCAGACACGTGGATATACTCTATCTCTGTCTTCTACCTCTTCTGTTCCTTCTGAGCAGGCTGAGTGAGGTGTATATCAGACACGTGGATATACTCTATCTCTGTCTTCTACCTCTGCTGTTCCTTCAGAGCAGCCTGAGTGAGACACGTGGATATACTCTATCTCTGTCTCCTACCTCTGCTGTTCCTTCTGAGCAGGCTGAGTGAGGTGTAGATCAGACACGTGGATATACTCTATCTCTGTCTTCTACCTCTGCTGTTCTTTCTGAGCAGGCTGAGTGAGACACGTGGATATACTATATCTCTGTCTTCTACCTCTGCTGTTCCTTCTGAGCAGGCTGAGTGAGACACGTGGATATACTCTATCTCTGTCTTCTACCTCTGCTGTTCCTTCTGAGCAGGTTGAGTGAGACACGTGTATATACTATATCTCTGTCTTCTACCTCTACTGTTCCTTCTGATTAGGCTGCGTGAGGTGTAGATCAGACACGTGGATATACTATATCTCTGTCTTCTACCTCTGCTGTTCCTTCTGAGCAGGCTGAGTGAGACACGTGTATATACTCTATCTCTGTCTTCTACCTATGCTGTTCCTTCTGAGCAGGCTGAGTGAGGTGTAGATCAGACACGTGGATATACTCTATCTCTGTCTTCTACCTCTGCTGTTCCTTCTGAGCAGGCTTATTGAGACACGTGGATATACTCTATCTCTGTCTTCTACCTTTGCTGTTCCTTCTGAGCAGGCTGAGTGAGGTGAAGATCAGACACGTGGATATACTCTATCTCTGTCTTCTACCTCTGCTGTTCCTTCTGAGCAGGCTGAGTGAGACACGTGGATATACTCTATAACTGTCTTCTACCTCTGCTCTTCCTTCTGAGCAGGCTGATTGAGGTGTAGATCAGACACGTGGATATACTCTATCTCCGTCTTCTACCTCTGCTGTTCCTTCTGAGCAGGCTGAGTGAGACACGTGGATATACTCTATCCCTGTCTTCTACCTCTGCTGTTCATTCTGAGCAGGCTGAGTGAGACACGTGGATATACTCTATCTCTGTCTTCTACCTCTGCTGTTCCTTCTGAGTAGGCTGAGTGAGGTTTAGATCAGACACGTGGATATACTCTATCTCTGACTTCTAACTCTGCTGTTCCTTCTGAGCAGGCTGAGTGAGACACGTGGATATACTCTATCTCTGTCTTCTACCTCTGCTGTTCCTTCTGAGCAGGCTGAGTGAGGTGTAGATCACACACGTGGATATACTCTATCTCTGTCGTCTACCTCTGCTGTTCCTTCTGAGCAGGCTGAGTGAGGTCTAGATCACACACGTGGATATACTCTATCTCTGTCTTCTACCTCTTCTGTTCCTTCTGAGCAGGCTGAGTGAGGTGTAGATCAGACACGTGGATATACTCTATCTCCGTCTTCTACCTCTGCTGTTCCTTCCGAGCAGGCTGAGTGAGACACGTGGATATACTCTATCTCTGTCTTCTACCTCTGCTGTTCCTTCTGAGCAGGCTGAGTGAGACACGTGGATATACTCTATCTCTGTCTTCTACCTCTGCTGTTCCTTCTGAGTAGGCTGAGTGAGGTTTAGATCAGACACGTGGATATACTCTATCTCTGACTTCTAACTCTGCTGTTCCTTCTGAGCAGGCTGAGTGAGACACGTGGATATACTCTATCTCTGTCTTCTACCTCTGCTGTTCCTTCTGAGCAGGCTGAATGAGGTGTAGATCAGACACGTGGATATACTCTATCTCCGTCTTCTACCTCTGCTGTTCCTTCTGAGCAGGCTGAGTGAGACACGTGGATATACTCTATATCTGTCTTCTACCTCTGCTGTTCATTCTGAGCAGGATGAGTGAGACACGTGGATATACTCTATCTCTGTCTTCGACCTCTGCTGTTCCTTCTGAGCAGGCTGAGTAAGGTGCAGATCAGACACGTGAATATACTCTATCTCTGTCTTCTACCTCTGCTGTTCCTTCTGAGCAGGCTGAGTGAGGTCTAGATCAGACACGTGGATATACTCTATCTCTGTCTTCTACCTCTTCTGTTCCTTCTGAGCAGGCTGAGTGAGGTGTATATCAGACACGTGGATATACTCTATCTCTGTCTTCTACCTCTGCTGTTCCTTCTGAGCAGCCTGAGTGAGACACGTGGATATACTCTATCTCTGTCTCCTACCTCTGCTGTTCCTTCTGAGCAGGCTGAGTGAGGTGTAGATCAGACACGTGGATATACTCTATCTCTGTCTTTTACCTCTGCTGTTCTTTCTGAGCAGGCTGAGTGAGACACGTGGATATACTATATCTCTGTCTTCTACCTCTGCTGTTCCTTCTGAGCAGGCTGAGTGAGACACGTGGATATACTCTATCTCTGTCTTCTAACTCTGCTGTTCCTTCTGAGCATGCTGAGTGAGGTGTAGATCAGACACTTGGATATACTTTATATCTGTCTTCTACCTCAACTGTTCCTTCTGATCAGGCTGAGTGAGACACGTGGATATACTCTATCTCTGTATTCTACCTCTGTTGTTCCTTTTGAGCAGGTTGAGTGAGGTGTAGATCAGACACGTGGATATACTCTATCTCTGTCTTCTACCTCTGCTGTTCCTTCTGAGCAGGCTGAGTGAGACACGTGGATATACTCTATCTCTGTCTTTTACATCTGCTGTTCCTTCTGAGCAGGCTGAGTGAGGTGTAGATCAGACACGTGGATATACTCTATCTCCGTCTTCTACCTCTGCTGTTCCTTCTGAGCAGGCTGAGTGAGACACGTGGATATACTCTATCTCTGTCTTCTACCTCTGCTGTTCCTTCTGAGTAGGCTGAGTGAGGTTTAGATCAGACACGTGGATATACACTATCTCTGTCTTCTACCTCTGCTGTTCCTTCTGAGCAGGCTGAGTGAGGTGTAGATCACACACGTGGATATACTCTATCTCTGTCTTCTACCTCTGCTGTTCCTTCTGAGCAGGCTGAGTGAGGTCTAGATCACACACGTGGATATACTCTATCTCTGTCTTCTACCTCTTCTGTTCCTTCTGAGCAGGCTGAGTGAGGTGTAGATCAGACACGTGGATATACTCTATCTCCGTCTTCTACCTCTGCTGTTCCTTCCGAGCAGGCTGAGTGAGACACGTGGATATACTCTATCTCTGTCTTCTACCTCTGCTGTTCCTTCTGAGTAGGCTGAGTGAGGTTTAGATCAGACACGTGGATATACTCTATCTTTTTCTTCTACCTCTGCTGTTCCTTCTGAGCAGCCTGAGTGAGATACGTGGATATACTCTATCTCTGTCTTCTACCTCTGCTGTTCTTTCTGAGCAGGATGAGTGAGACACTTGGATATACTCTATCTCTGTTTTCGACCTCTGCTGTTCCTTCTGAGCAGACTGAGTAAGGTGTAGATCAGACACGTGAATATACTCTATCTCTGTCTTCTACCTCTGCTGTTCCTTCTGAGCAGGCTGAGTGAGGTCTAGATCAGACACGTGGATATACTCTATCTATGTCTTCTACCTCTGCTGTTCCTTCTGAGCAGGCTGAGTGAGGTGTAGATCAGACACGTGGATATACTCTATCTTCGTCTTCTACCTCTGCTGTTCCTTCTGAGCAGGCTGAGTGAGACACGTGGATATACTCTATCTCTGTCTTCTACCTCTGCTGTTCCTTCTGAGCAGGCTGAGTGAGACACATGGATATACTCTATCTCTGTCTTTTACCTCTGCTGTTCCTTCTGAGTAGGCTGAGTGAGGTTTAGATCAGACACGTGGATATACTCTATCTCTGACTTCTAACTCTGCTGTTCCGTCTGAGCAGGCTGAGTGAGACACGTGGATATACTCTATCTCTGTATTCTACCTCTGCTGTTCCTTCTGAGCAGGCTGAGTGAGACACGTGAATATACTCTATATCTGTCTTCTAACTCTGCTGTTCCTTCTGAGCAGGCTGAGTGAGACACGTGGATATACTCTATATCTGTCTTCTTCCTCTGCTGTTCCTTCTGAGCAGGCTGAGTGAGACACGTGGATATACTCTATATCTGTCTTCTACCTATGATGTTCCTTCTGCGCAGGCTGAGTGAGGTGTAGATTAGACACGTGGATATACTCTATCTCTGTCTTCTACCTCTGCTGTTCCTTCTGAGCAGGCTGAGTGAGACACGTGGATATACTCTATCTCTGTCTTCTACCTTTGCTGTTCCTTCTGAACAGGCTGAGTGAGGTGTAGATCAGACACGTGGATATACTCTATCTCTGTCTTCTACCTCTGCTGTTCCTTCTGAGCAGGCTGAGTGAGACACGTGGATATACTCTATAACTGTCTTCTACCTCTGCTGTTCCTTCTGAGCAGGCTGAGTGAGGTGTAGATCAGACACGTGGATATACTCTATCTCCGTCTTCTACCTCTGCTGTTCCTTCTGAGCAGGCTGAGTGAGACACGTGGATATACTCTATCTCTGTCTTCTACCTCTGCTGTTCCTTCTGAGTAGGCTGAGTGAGGTTTAGATCAGACACGTGGATATACTCTATCTCTGACTTCTAACTCTGCTGTTCCGTCTGAGCAGGCTGAGTGAGACACGTGGATATACTCTATCTCTGTATTCTACCTCTGCTGTTCCTTCTGAGCAGGCTGAGTGAGACACGTGAATATACTCTATATCTGTCTTCTAACTCTGCTGTTCCTTCTGAGCAGGCTGAGTGAGACACGTGGATATACTCTATATCTGTCTTCTACCTCTGCTGTTCCTTCTGAGCAGGCTGAGTGAGACACGTGGATATACTCTATATCTGTCTTCTACCTATGATGTTCCTTCTGCGCAGGCTGAGTGAGGTGTAGATTAGACACGTGGATATACTCTATCTCTGTCTTCTACCTCTGCTGTTCCTTCTGAGCAGGCTGAGTGAGACACGTGGATATACTCTATCTCTGTCTTCTACCTTTGCTGTTCCTTCTGAACAGGCTGAGTGAGGTGTAGATCAGACACGTGGATATACTCTATCTCTGTCTTCTACCTCTGCTGTTCCTTCTGAGCAGGCTGAGTGAGACACGTGGATATACTCTATAACTGTCTTCTACCTCTGCTGTTCCTTCTGAGCAGGCTGAGTGAGGTGTAGATCAGACACGTGGATATACTCTATCTCCGTCTTCTACCTCTGCTGTTCCTTCTGAGCAGGCTGAGTGAGACACGTGGATATACTCTATCTCTGTCTTCTACCTCTGCTGTTCCTTCTGAGCAGGCTGAGTGAGGTGTAGATCAGACACGTGAATATACTCTATCTCCGTCTTCTACCTCTGCTGTTCCTTTTGAGCAGGCTGATTGAGACACGTGGATATACTCTATATCTGTCTTCTACCTCTGCTGTTCCTTCTGAGCAGGCTGAGTGAGACACGTGGATATACTCTATCTCTGTCTTCTACCTCTGGTGTTCCTTCTGAGCAGCCTGAGTGAGGTGTAGATCAGACACGTGGATATACTCTATCTTTTTCTTCTACCTCTGCTGTTCCTTCTGAGCAGCCTGAGTGAGATACGTGGATATACTCTATCTCTGTCTTCTACCTCTGCTGTTCTTTCTGAGCAGGATGAGTGAGACACGTGGATATACTCTATCTCTGTTTTCGACCTCTGCTGTTCCTTCTGAGCAGACTGAGTAAGGTGTAGATCAGACACGTGAATATACTCTATCTCTGTCTTCTACCTCTGCTGTTCCTTCTGAGCAGGCTGAGTGAGGTCTAGATCAGACACGTGAATATACTCTATCTCTGTCTTCTACCTCTTCTGTTCCTTCTGAGCAGGCTGAGTGAGGTGTAGATCAGACACGTGGATATACTCTATCTCTGTCTTCTACCTCTGCTGTTCCTTCTGAGCAGCCTGAGTGAGACACGTGGATATACTCTATCTCTGTCTCCTACCTCTGCTGTTCCTTCTGAGCAGGCTGAGTGAGGTGTAGATCAGACACGTGGATATACTCTATCTCTGTCTTCTACCTCTGCTGTTCCTTCTGAGCAGGCTGAGTGAGACACGTGGATATACTATATCTCTGTCTTCTACCTCTGCTGTTCCTTCTGAGCAGGCTGAGTGAGACACGTGGATATACTCTATCTCTGTCTTCTACCTCTGCTGTTCCTTCTGAGCAGGCTGAGTGAGGTGTAGATCAGACACTTGGATATACTCTATATCTGTCTTCTACCTCTGCTGTTCCTTCTGATCAGGCTGAGTGAGACACGTGGATATACTCTATCTCTGTATTCTACCTCTGTTGTTCCCTCTGAGCAGGTTGAGTGAGTTGTAGATCGGACACGTGGATATACTATATCTCTGTCTTCTACCTCTGCTGTTCCTTCTGAGCAGGCTGCGTGAGACACGTGGATATACTCTATCTCTGTCTTCTACCTCTGCTGTTCCTTCTGAGCAGGTTGAGTGAGACACGTGTATATACTATATCTCTGTCTTCTACCTCTACTGTTCCTTCTGATTAGGCTGCGTGAGGTGTAGATCAGACACGTGGATATACTATATCTCTGTCTTCTACCTCTGCTGTTCCTTCTGAGCAGGCTGAGTGAGACACGTGTATATACTCTATCTCTGTCTTCTACCTCTGCTGTTCCTTCTGAGCAGGCTGAGTGAGGTCTAGATCAGACACGTGGATATACTCTATCTCTGTCTTCTACCTCTTCTGTTCCTTCTGAGCAGGCTGAGTGAGGTGTATATCAGACACGTGGATATACTCTATCTCTGTCTTCTACCTCTGCTGTTCCTTCTGAGCAGCCTGAGTGAGACACGTGGATATACTCTATCTCTGTCTCCTACCTCTGCTGTTCCTTCTGAGCAGGCTGAGTGAGGTGTAGATCAGACACGTGGATATACTCTATCTCTGTATTCTACCTCTGCTGTTCTTTCTGAGCAGGCTGAGTGAGACACGTGGATATACTATATCTCTGTCTTCTACCTCTGCTGTTCCTTCTGAGCAGGCTGAGTGAGACACGTGGATATACTCTATCTCTGTCTTCTACCTCTGCTGTTCCTTCTGAGCAGGTTGAGTGAGACACGTGTATATACTATATCTCTGTCTTCTACCTCTACTGTTCCTTCTGATTAGGCTGCGTGAGGTGTAGATCAGACACGTGGATATACTATATCTCTGTCTTCTACCTCTGCTGTTCCTTCTGAGCAGGCTGAGTGAGACACGTGTATATACTCTATCTCTGTCTTCTACCTATGCTGTTCCTTCTGAGCAGGCTGAGTGAGGTGTAGATCAGACACGTGGATATACTCTATCTCTGTCTTCTACCTCTGCTGTTCCTTCTGAGCAGGCTTATTGAGACACGTGGATATACTCTATCTCTGTCTTCTACCTTTGCCGTTCCTTCTGAGCAGGCTGAGTGAGGTGAAGATCAGACACGTGGATATACTCTATCTCTGTCTTCTACCTCTGTTGTTCCTTCTGAGCAGGCTGAGTGAGACACGTGGATATACTCTATAACTGTCTTCTACCTCTGCTCTTCCTTCTGAGCAGGCTGATTGAGGTGTAGATCAGACACGTGGATATACTCTATCTCCGTCTTCTACCTCTGCTGTTCCTTCTGAGCAGGCTGAGTGAGACACGTGGATATACTCTATCTCTGTCTTCTACCTCTGCTGTTCATTCTGAGCAGGCTGAGTGAGACACGTGGATATACTCTATCTCTGTCTTCTACCTCTGCTGTTCCTTCTGAGTAGGCTGAGTGAGGTTTAGATCAGACACGTGGATATACTCTATCTCTGACTTCTAACTCTGCTGTTCCTTCTGAGCAGGCTGAGTGAGACACGTGGATATACTCTATCTCTGTCTTCTACCTCTGCTGTTCCTTCTGAGCAGGCTGAGTGAGGTGTAGATTAGACACGTGGATATACTCTATCTCTGTCTTCTACCTCTGCTGTTCCTTCTGAGCAGGCTGAGTGAGACACGTGGATATACTCTATCTCTGTCTTCTACCTTTGCTGTTCCTTCTGAACAGGCTGAGTGAGGTGTAGATCAGACACGTGGATATACTCTATCTCTGTCTTCTACCTCTGCTGTTCCTTCTGAGCAGGCTGAGTGAGACACGTGGATATACTCTATAACTGTCTTCTACCTCTGCTGTTCCTTCTGAGCAGGCTGAGTGAGGTGTAGATCAGACACGTGGATATACTCTATCTCCGTCTTCTACCTCTGCTGTTCCTTCTGAGCAGGCTGAGTGAGACACGTGGATATACTCTATCTCTGTCTTCTACCTCTGCTGTTCCTTCTGAGTAGGCTGAGTGAGGTTTAGATCAGACACGTGGATATACTCTATCTCTGACTTCTAACTCTGCTGTTCCGTCTGAGCAGGCTGAGTGAGACACGTGGATATACTCTATCTCTGTATTCTACCTCTGCTGTTCCTTCTGAGCAGGCTGAGTGAGACACGTGAATATACTCTATATCTGTCTTCTAACTCTGCTGTTCCTTCTGAGCAGGCTGAGTGAGACACGTGGATATACTCTATATCTGTCTTCTACCTCTGCTGTTCCTTCTGAGCAGGCTGAGTGAGACACGTGGATATACTCTATATCTGTCTTCTACCTATGATGTTCCTTCTGCGCAGGCTGAGTGAGGTGTAGATTAGACACGTGGATATACTCTATCTCTGTCTTCTACCTCTGCTGTTCCTTCTGAGCAGGCTGAGTGAGACACGTGGATATACTCTATCTCTGTCTTCTACCTTTGCTGTTCCTTCTGAACAGGCTGAGTGAGGTGTAGATCAGACACGTGGATATACTCTATCTCTGTCTTCTACCTCTGCTGTTCCTTCTGAGCAGGCTGAGTGAGACACGTGGATATACTCTATAACTGTCTTCTACCTCTGCTGTTCCTTCTGAGCAGGCTGAGTGAGGTGTAGATCAGACACGTGGATATACTCTATCTCCGTCTTCTACCTCTGCTGTTCCTTCTGAGCAGGCTGAGTGAGACACGTGGATATACTCTATCTCTGTCTTCTACCTCTGCTGTTCCTTCTGAGCAGGCTGAGTGAGGTGTAGATCAGACACGTGAATATACTCTATCTCCGTCTTCTACCTCTGCTGTTCCTTTTGAGCAGGCTGATTGAGACACGTGGATATACTCTATATCTGTCTTCTACCTCTGCTGTTCCTTCTGAGCAGGCTGAGTGAGACACGTGGATATACTCTATCTCTGTCTTCTACCTCTGGTGTTCCTTCTGAGCAGCCTGAGTGAGGTGTAGATCAGACACGTGGATATACTCTATCTTTTTCTTCTACCTCTGCTGTTCCTTCTGAGCAGCCTGAGTGAGATACGTGGATATACTCTATCTCTGTCTTCTACCTCTGCTGTTCTTTCTGAGCAGGATGAGTGAGACACGTGGATATACTCTATCTCTGTTTTCGACCTCTGCTGTTCCTTCTGAGCAGACTGAGTAAGGTGTAGATCAGACACGTGAATATACTCTATCTCTGTCTTCTACCTCTGCTGTTCCTTCTGAGCAGGCTGAGTGAGGTCTAGATCAGACACGTGAATATACTCTATCTCTGTCTTCTACCTCTTCTGTTCCTTCTGAGCAGGCTGAGTGAGGTGTAGATCAGACACGTGGATATACTCTATCTCTGTCTTCTACCTCTGCTGTTCCTTCTGAGCAGCCTGAGTGAGACACGTGGATATACTCTATCTCTGTCTCCTACCTCTGCTGTTCCTTCTGAGCAGGCTGAGTGAGGTGTAGATCAGACACGTGGATATACTCTATCTCTGTCTTCTACCTCTGCTGTTCCTTCTGAGCAGGCTGAGTGAGACACGTGGATATACTATATCTCTGTCTTCTACCTCTGCTGTTCCTTCTGAGCAGGCTGAGTGAGACACGTGGATATACTCTATCTCTGTCTTCTACCTCTGCTGTTCCTTCTGAGCAGGCTGAGTGAGGTGTAGATCAGACACTTGGATATACTCTATATCTGTCTTCTACCTCTGCTGTTCCTTCTGATCAGGCTGAGTGAGACACGTGGATATACTCTATCTCTGTATTCTACCTCTGTTGTTCCCTCTGAGCAGGTTGAGTGAGTTGTAGATCGGACACGTGGATATACTATATCTCTGTCTTCTACCTCTGCTGTTCCTTCTGAGCAGGCTGCGTGAGACACGTGGATATACTCTATCTCTGTCTTCTACCTCTGCTGTTCCTTCTGAGCAGGTTGAGTGAGACACGTGTATATACTATATCTCTGTCTTCTACCTCTACTGTTCCTTCTGATTAGGCTGCGTGAGGTGTAGATCAGACACGTGGATATACTATATCTCTGTCTTCTACCTCTGCTGTTCCTTCTGAGCAGGCTGAGTGAGACACGTGTATATACTCTATCTCTGTCTTCTACCTCTGCTGTTCCTTCTGAGCAGGCTGAGTGAGGTCTAGATCAGACACGTGGATATACTCTATCTCTGTCTTCTACCTCTTCTGTTCCTTCTGAGCAGGCTGAGTGAGGTGTATATCAGACACGTGGATATACTCTATCTCTGTCTTCTACCTCTGCTGTTCCTTCTGAGCAGCCTGAGTGAGACACGTGGATATACTCTATCTCTGTCTCCTACCTCTGCTGTTCCTTCTGAGCAGGCTGAGTGAGGTGTAGATCAGACACGTGGATATACTCTATCTCTGTATTCTACCTCTGCTGTTCTTTCTGAGCAGGCTGAGTGAGACACGTGGATATACTATATCTCTGTCTTCTACCTCTGCTGTTCCTTCTGAGCAGGCTGAGTGAGACACGTGGATATACTCTATCTCTGTCTTCTACCTCTGCTGTTCCTTCTGAGCAGGTTGAGTGAGACACGTGTATATACTATATCTCTGTCTTCTACCTCTACTGTTCCTTCTGATTAGGCTGCGTGAGGTGTAGATCAGACACGTGGATATACTATATCTCTGTCTTCTACCTCTGCTGTTCCTTCTGAGCAGGCTGAGTGAGACACGTGTATATACTCTATCTCTGTCTTCTACCTATGCTGTTCCTTCTGAGCAGGCTGAGTGAGGTGTAGATCAGACACGTGGATATACTCTATCTCTGTCTTCTACCTCTGCTGTTCCTTCTGAGCAGGCTTATTGAGACACGTGGATATACTCTATCTCTGTCTTCTACCTTTGCCGTTCCTTCTGAGCAGGCTGAGTGAGGTGAAGATCAGACACGTGGATATACTCTATCTCTGTCTTCTACCTCTGCTGTTCCTTCTGAGCAGGCTGAGTGAGACACGTGGATATACTCTATAACTGTCTTCTACCTCTGCTCTTCCTTCTGAGCAGGCTGATTGAGGTGTAGATCAGACACGTGGATATACTCTATCTCCGTCTTCTACCTCTGCTGTTCCTTCTGAGCAGGCTGAGTGAGACACGTGGATATACTCTATCTCTGTCTTCTACCTCTGCTGTTCATTCTGAGCAGGCTGAGTGAGACACGTGGATATACTCTATCTCTGTCTTCTACCTCTGCTGTTCCTTCTGAGTAGGCTGAGTGAGGTTTAGATCAGACACGTGGATATACTCTATCTCTGACTTCTAACTCTGCTGTTCCTTCTGAGCAGGCTGAGTGAGACACGTGGATATACTCTATCTCTGTCTTCTACCTCTGCTGTTCCTTCTGAGCAGGCTGAGTGAGGTGTAGATCACACACGTGGATATACTCTATCTCTGTCGTCTACCTCTGCTGTTCCTTCTGAGCAGGCTGAGTGAGGTCTAGATCACACACGTGGATATACTCTATCTCTGTCTTCTACCTCTTCTGTTCCTTCTGAGCAGGCTGAGTGAGGTGTAGATCAGACACGTGGATATACTCTATCTCCGTCTTCTACCTCTGCTGTTCCTTCCGAGCAGGCTGAGTGAGACACGTGGATATACTCTATCTCTGTCTTCTACCTCTGCTGTTCCTTCTGAGCAGGCTGAGTGAGACACGTGGATATACTCTATCTCTGTCTTCTACCTCTGCTGTTCCTTCTGAGTAGGCTGAGTGAGGTTTAGATCAGACACGTGGATATACTCTATCTCTGACTTCTAACTCTGCTGTTCCTTCTGAGCAGGCTGAGTGAGACACGTGGATATACTCTATCTCTGTCTTCTACCTCTGCTGTTCCTTCTGAGCAGGCTGAATGAGGTGTAGATCAGACACGTGGATATACTCTATCTCCGTCTTCTACCTCTGCTGTTCCTTCTGAGCAGGCTGAGTGAGACACGTGGATATACTCTATATCTGTCTTCTACCTCTGCTGTTCATTCTGAGCAGGATGAGTGAGACACGTGGATATACTCTATCTCTGTCTTCGACCTCTGCTGTTCCTTCTGAGCAGGCTGAGTAAGGTGCAGATCAGACACGTGAATATACTCTATCTCTGTCTTCTACCTCTGCTGTTCCTTCTGAGCAGGCTGAGTGAGGTCTAGATCAGACACGTGGATATACTCTATCTCTGTCTTCTACCTCTTCTGTTCCTTCTGAGCAGGCTGAGTGAGGTGTATATCAGACACGTGGATATACTCTATCTCTGTCTTCTACCTCTGCTGTTCCTTCTGAGCAGCCTGAGTGAGACACGTGGATATACTCTATCTCTGTCTCCTACCTCTGCTGTTCCTTCTGAGCAGGCTGAGTGAGGTGTAGATCAGACACGTGGATATACTCTATCTCTGTCTTTTACCTCTGCTGTTCTTTCTGAGCAGGCTGAGTGAGACACGTGGATATACTATATCTCTGTCTTCTACCTCTGCTGTTCCTTCTGAGCAGGCTGAGTGAGACACGTGGATATACTCTATCTCTGTCTTCTAACTCTGCTGTTCCTTCTGAGCATGCTGAGTGAGGTGTAGATCAGACACTTGGATATACTTTATATCTGTCTTCTACCTCAACTGTTCCTTCTGATCAGGCTGAGTGAGACACGTGGATATACTCTATCTCTGTATTCTACCTCTGTTGTTCCTTTTGAGCAGGTTGAGTGAGGTGTAGATCAGACACGTGGATATACTCTATCTCTGTCTTCTACCTCTGCTGTTCCTTCTGAGCAGGCTGAGTGAGACACGTGGATATACTCTATCTCTGTCTTTTACATCTGCTGTTCCTTCTGAGCAGGCTGAGTGAGGTGTAGATCAGACACGTGGATATACTCTATCTCCGTCTTCTACCTCTGCTGTTCCTTCTGAGCAGGCTGAGTGAGACACGTGGATATACTCTATCTCTGTCTTCTACCTCTGCTGTTCCTTCTGAGTAGGCTGAGTGAGGTTTAGATCAGACACGTGGATATACACTATCTCTGTCTTCTACCTCTGCTGTTCCTTCTGAGCAGGCTGAGTGAGGTGTAGATCACACCCGTGGATATACTCTATCTCTGTCTTCTACCTCTGCTGTTCCTTCTGAGCAGGCTGAGTGAGGTCTAGATCACACACGTGGATATACTCTATCTCTGTCTTCTACCTCTTCTGTTCCTTCTGAGCAGGCTGAGTGAGGTGTAGACCAGACACGTGGATATACTCTATCTCCGTCTTCTACCTCTGCTGTTCCTTCCGAGCAGGCTGAGTGAGACACGTGGATATACTCTATCTCTGTCTTCTACCTCTGCTGTTCCTTCTGAGCAGGCTGAGTGAGACACGTGGATATACTCTATCTCTGTCTTCTACCTCTGCTGTTCCTTCTGAGTAGGCTGAGTGAGGTTTAGATCAGACACGTGGATATACTCTATCTCTGACTTCTAACTCTGCTGTTCCTTCTGAGCAGGCTGAGTGAGACACGTGGATATACTCTATCTCTGTCTTCTACCTCTGCTGTTCCTTCTGAGCAGGCTGAATGAGGTGTAGATCAGACACGTGGATATACTCTATCTCCGTCTTCTACCTCTGCTGTTCCTTCTGAGCAGGCTGAGTGAGACACGTGGATATACTCTATCTCTGTCTTCGACCTCTGCTGTTCCTTCTGAGCAGGCCGAGTAAGGTGTAGATCAGACACGTGAATATACTCTATCTCAGTCTTCTACCTCTGCTGTTCCTTCTGAGCAGGCTGAGTGAGGTCTAGATCAGACACGTGGATATACTCTATCTCTGTCTTCTACCTCTTCTGTTCCTTCTGAGCAGGCTGAGTGAGGTGTAGATCAGACACGTGGATATACTCTATCTCCGTCTTCTACCTCTGCTGTTCCTTCTGAGCAGGCTGAGTGAGACACGTGGATATACTCTATCTCTGTCTCCTACCTCTGCTGTTCCTTCTGAGCAGGCTGAGTGAGGTGTAGATCAGACACGTGGATATACTCTATCTCTGTCTTCTACCTCTGCTGTTCTTTCTGAGCAGGCTGAGTGAGACACGTGGATATACTATATCTCTGTCTTCTACCTCTGCTGTTCCTTCTGAGCAGGCTGAGTGAGACACGTGGATATACTCTATCTCTGTCTTCTACCTCTGCTGTTCCTTCTGAGCAGGCTGAGTGAGGTGTAGATCAGACACTTGTATATACTTTATATCTGTCTTCTACCTCTACTGTTCCTTCTGATCAGGCTGAGTGAGACACGTGGATATACTCTATCTCTGTATTCTACCTCTGTTGTTCCTTTTGAGCAGGTTGAGTGAGGTGTAGATCAGACACGTGGATATACTCTATCTCTGTCTTCTACCTCTGCTGTTCCTTCTGAGCAGGCTGAGTGAGACACGTGGATATACTCTATCTCTGTCTTCTACCTCTGCTGTTCCTTCTGAGCAGGCTGAGTGAGGTGTAGATCAGACACGTGGATATACTCTATCTCCGTCTTCTATCTCTGCTGTTCCTTCTGAGCAGGCTGAGTGAGACACGTGGATATACTCTATCTCTGTCTTCTACCTCTGCTGTTCCTTCTGAGTAGGCTGAGTGAGGTTTAGATCAGACACGTGGATATACTCTATCTCTGTCTTCTACCTCTGCTGTTCCTTCTGAGCAGGCTGAGTGAGGTGTAGATCACACACGTGGATATACTCTATCTCTGTATTCTACCTCTGCTGTTCCTTCTGAGCAGGCTGAGTGAGGTCTAGATCACACACGTGGATATACTCTATCTCTGTCTTCTACCTCTTCTGTTCCTTCTGAGCAGGCTGAGTGAGGTGTAGATCAGACACGTGGATATACTCTATCTCCGTCTTCTACCTCTGCTGTTCCTTCCGAGCAGGCTGAGTGAGACACGTGGATATACTCTATCTCTGTCTTCTACCTCTGCTGTTCCTTCTGAGTAGGCTGAGTGAGGTTTAGATCAGACACGTGGATATACTCTATCTCTGACTTCTAACTCTGCTGTTCCTTCTGAGCAGGCTGAGTGAGACACGTGGATATACTCTATCTCTGTCTTCTACCTCTGCTGTTCCTTCTGAGCAGGCTGAATGAGGTGTAGATCAGACACGTGGATATACTCTATCTCCGTCTTCTACCTCTGCTGTTCCTTCTGAGCAGGCTGAGTGAGACACGTGGATATACTCTATCTCTGTCTTCTACCTCTGCTGTTCTTTCTGAGCAGGATGAGTGAGACACGTGGATATACTCTATCTCTGTCTTCGACCTCTGCTGTTCCTTCTGAGCAGGCCGAGTAAGGTGTAGATCAGACACGTGAATATACTCTATCTCATTCTTCTACCTCTGCTGTTCCTTCTGAGCAGGCTGAGTGAGACACGTGGATATACTCTATCTCTGTCTTCGACCTCTGCTGTTCCTTCTGAGCAGGCCGAGTAAGGTGTAGATCAGACACGTGAATATACTCTATCTCAGTCTTCTACCTCTGCTGTTCCTTCTGAGCAGGCTGAGTGAGGTCTAGATCAGACACGTGGATATACTCTATCTCTGTCTTCTACCTCTTCTGTTCCTTCTGAGCAGGCTGAGTGAGGTGTAGATCAGACACGTGGATATACTCTATCTCCGTCTTCTACCTCTGCTGTTCCTTCTGAGCAGGCTGAGTGAGACACGTGGATATACTCTATCTCTGTCTCCTACCTCTGCTGTTCCTTCTGAGCAGGCTGAGTGAGGTGTAGATCAGACACGTGGATATACTCTATCTCTGTCTTCTACCTCTGCTGTTCTTTCTGAGCAGGCTGAGTGAGACACGTGGATATACTATATCTCTGTCTTCTACCTCTGCTGTTCCTTCTGAGCAGGCTGAGTGAGACACGTGGATATACTCTATCTCTGTCTTCTACCTCTGCTGTTCCTTCTGAGCAGGCTGAGTGAGGTGTAGATCAGACACTTGGATATACTTTATATCTGTCTTCTACCTCTACTGTTCCTTCTGATCAGGCTGAGTGAGACACGTGGATATACTCTATCTCTGTATTCTACCTCTGTTGTTCCTTTTGAGCAGGTTGAGTGAGGTGTAGATCAGACACGTGGATATACTCTATCTCTGTCTTCTACCTCTGCTGTTCCTTCTGAGCAGGCTGAGTGAGACACGTGGATATACTCTATCTCTGTCTTCTACCTCTGCTGTTCCTTCTGAGCAGGCTGAGTGAGGTGTAGATCAGACACGTGGATATACTCTATCTCCGTCTTCTATCTCTGCTGTTCCTTCTGAGCAGGCTGAGTGAGACACGTGGATATACTCTATCTCTGTCTTCTACCTCTGCTGTTCCTTCTGAGTAGGCTGAGTGAGGTTTAGATCAGACACGTGGATATACTCTATCTCTGTCTTCTACCTCTGCTGTTCCTTCTGAGCAGGCTGAGTGAGGTGTAGATCACACACGTGGATATACTCTATCTCTGTATTCTACCTCTGCTGTTCCTTCTGAGCAGGCTGAGTGAGGTCTAGATCACACACGTGGATATACTCTATCTCTGTCTTCTACCTCTTCTGTTCCTTCTGAGCAGGCTGAGTGAGGTGTAGATCAGACACGTGGATATACTCTATCTCCGTCTTCTACCTCTGCTGTTCCTTCCGAGCAGGCTGAGTGAGACACGTGGATATACTCTATCTCTGTCTTCTACCTCTGCTGTTCCTTCTGAGTAGGCTGAGTGAGGTTTAGATCAGACACGTGGATATACTCTATCTCTGACTTCTAACTCTGCTGTTCCTTCTGAGCAGGCTGAGTGAGACACGTGGATATACTCTATCTCTGTCTTCTACCTCTGCTGTTCCTTCTGAGCAGGCTGAATGAGGTGTAGATCAGACACGTGGATATACTCTATCTCCGTCTTCTACCTCTGCTGTTCCTTCTGAGCAGGCTGAGTGAGACACGTGGATATACTCTATCTCTGTCTTCTACCTCTGCTGTTCTTTCTGAGCAGGATGAGTGAGACACGTGGATATACTCTATCTCTGTCTTCGACCTCTGCTGTTCCTTCTGAGCAGGCCGAGTAAGGTGTAGATCAGACACGTGAATATACTCTATCTCATTCTTCTACCTCTGCTGTTCCTTCTGAGCAGGCTGAGTGAGGTCTAGATCAGACACGTGGATATACTCTATCTCTGTCTTCTACCTCTTCTGTTCCTTCTGAGCAGGCTGAGTGAGGTGTATATCAGACACGTGGATATACTCTATCTCTGTCTTCTACCTCTGCTGTTCCTTCTGAGCATCCTGAGTGAGACACGTGGATATACTCTATCTCTGTCTCCTACCTCTGCTGTTCCTTCTGAGCAGGCTGAGTGAGGTGTAGATCAGACACGTGGATATACTCTATCTCTGTCTTCTACCTCTGCTGTTCTTTCTGAGCAGGCTGAGTGAGACACGTGGATATACTATATCTCTGTCTTCTACCTCTGCTGTTCCTTCTGAGCAGGCTGAGTGAGACACGTGGATATACTCTATCTCTGTCTTCTACCTCTGCTGTTCCTTCTGAGCAGGCTGAGTGAGGTGTAGATCAGACACTTGGATATACTTTATATCTGTCTTCTACCTCTACTGTTCCTTCTGATCAGGCTGAGTGAGACACGTGGATATACTCTATCTCTGTATTCTACCTCTGTTGTTCCTTTTGAGCAGGTTGAGTGAGGTGTAGATCAGACACGTGGATATACTCTATCTCTGTCTTCTACCTCTGCTGTTCCTTCTGAGCAGGCTGAGTGAGACACGTGGATATACTCTATCTCTGTCTTCTACCTCTGCTGTTCCTTCTGAGCAGGCTGAGTGAGGTGTAGATCAGACACGTGGATATACTCTATCTCCGTCTTCTATCTCTGCTGTTCCTTCTGAGCAGGCTGAGTGAGACACGTGGATATACTCTATCTCTGTCTTCTACCTCTGCTGTTCCTTCTGAGTAGGCTGAGTGAGGTTTAGATCAGACACGTGGATATACTCTATCTCTGTCTTCTACCTCTGCTGTTCCTTCTGAGCAGGTTGAGTGAGGTGTAGATCACACACGTGGATATACTCTATCTCTGTCTTCTACCTCTGCTGTTCCTTCTGAGCAGGCTGAGTGAGGTCTAGATCACACACGTGGATATACTCTATCTCTGTCTTCTACCTCTTCTGTTCCTTCTGAGCAGGCTGAGTGAGGTGTATATCAGACACGTGGATATACTC
Source organism: Crossaster papposus (assembly GCA_037893245.1). Classification (NCBI taxonomy): domain Eukaryota; kingdom Metazoa; phylum Echinodermata; class Asteroidea; order Velatida; family Solasteridae; genus Crossaster; species Crossaster papposus. The sequence continues at coordinate 426,262 of JBAIAA010000620.1, forward strand.
TATCTCCGTCTTCTACCTCTGCTGTTCCTTCCGAGCAGGCTGAGTGAGACACGTGGATATACTCTATCTCTGTCTTCTACCTCTGCTGTTCCTTCTGAGTAGGCTGAGTGAGGTTTAGATCAGACACGTGGATATACTCTATCTCTGACTTCTAACTCTGCTGTTCCTTCTGAGCAGGCTGAGTGAGACACGTGGATATACTCTATCTCTGTCTTCTACCTCTGCTGTTCCTTCTGAGCAGGCTGAATGAGGTGTAGATCAGACACGTGGATATACTCTATCTCCGTCTTCTACCTCTGCTGTTCCTTCTGAGCAGGCTGAGTGAGACACGTGGATATACTCTATCTCTGTCTTCTACCTCTGCTGTTCTTTCTGAGCAGGATGAGTGAGACACGTGGATATACTCTATCTCTGTCTTCGACCTCTGCTGTTCCTTCTGAGCAGGCTGAGTAAGGTGTAGATCAGACACGTGAATATACTCTATCTCTGTCTTCTACCTCTGCTGTTCCTTCTGAGCAGGCTGAGTGAGGTCTAGATCAGACACGTGGATATACTCTATCTCTGTCTTCTACCTCTTCTGTTCCTTTTGAGCAGGCTGAGTGAGGTGTATATCAGACACGTGGATATACTCTATCTCTGTCTTCTACCTCTGCTGTTCCTTCTGAGCAGCCAGAGTGAGACACGTGGATATAATCTATCTCTGTCTCCTACCTCTGCTGTTCCTTCTGAGCAGGCTGAGTGAGGTGTAGATCAGACACGTGGATATACTCTATCTCTGTCTTCTACCTCTGCTGTTCTTTCTGAGCAGGCTGAGTGAGACACGTGGATATACTATATCTCTGTCTTCTACCTCTGCTGTTCCTTCTGAGCAGGCTGAGTGAGACACGTGGATATACTCTATCTCTGTCTTCTACCTCTGCTGTTCCTTCTGAGCAGGCTGAGTGAGGTGTAGATCAGACACTTGGATATACTTTATATCTGTCTTCTACCTCTGCTGTTCCTTCTGATCAGGCTGAGTGAGACACGTGGATATACTCTATCTCTGTATTCTACCTCTGTTGTTCCTTCTGAGCAGGTTGAGTGAGGTGTATTTCAGACACGTGGATATACTCTATCTCTGTCTTCTACCTCTGCTGTTCCTTCTGAGCAGGCTGAGTGAGACACGTGGATATACTCTATCTCTGTCTTCTACCTCTGCTGTTCCTTCTGAGCAGGTTGAGTGAGACACGTGTATATACTATATCTCTGTCTTCTACCTCTACTGTTCCTTCTGATTAGGCTGCGTGAGGTGTAGATCAGACACGTGGATATACTATATCTCTGTCTTCTACCTCTGCTGTTCCTTCTGAGCAGGCTGAGTGAGACACGTGTATATACTCTATCTCTGTCTTCTACCTATGCTGTTCCTTCTGAGCAGGCTGAGTGAGGTGTAGATCAGACACGTGGATATACTCTATCTCTGTCTTCTACCTCTGCTGTTCCTTCTGAGCAGGCTGAGTGAGACACATGGATATATTCTATATATGTCTTCTACCTCTGATGTTCCTTCTGAGCAGGCTGAGTGAGGTGTAGATCAGACACGTGGATATACTCTATCTCTGTCTTCTACCTGTGCTGTTCCTTCTGAGCAGGCTGAGTGAGACACGTGGATATACTCTATAACTGTCTTCTACCTCTGCTGTTCCTTCTGAGCAGGCTGAGTGAGGTGTAGATCAGACACGTGGATATACTCTCTCTCCGTCTTCTACCTCTGCTGTTCCTTCTGAGCAGGCTGAGTGAGACACGTGGATATACTCTATCTCTGTCTTCTACCTCTGCTGTTCCTTCTGAGCAGGCTGAGTGAGACACGTGGATATACTCTATCTCTGTATTCTACCTCTGCTGTTCCTTCTGAGCAGGCTGAGTGAGACACGTGGATATACTCTATCTCTGTCTTCTACCTCTGATGTTCCTTCTGAACAGGCTGAGTGAGGTGTAGATCAGACACGTGGATATACTCTATGTCTGTCTTTTACCTCTGCTGTTACTTCTGAGCAGGCTGAGTGAGACACGTGGATATACTCTATCTCTGTCTTCTACCTCTGCTGTTCCTTCTGAGCAGGCTGAGTGAGGTGTAGATCAGACACGTGGATATACTCTATCTCTGTCTTCTACCTTTGCTATTCCTTCTGAGCAGGATGAGTGAGTCACGTGGATATACTCTATCTCTGTCTTCTACCTCTGCTGTTCATTCTGAGCAGGCTGAGTGAGGTGTAGATCAGACACGTGGATATACTATATCTCTGTCTTCTACCTCTGCTGTTCCTTCTGAGCAGGCTGAGTGAGGTGGAGATCAGACACGTGGATATACTCTATCTCTGTCTTCTACCTCTGCTGTTCCTTCTGAGCAGGATGAGTGAGACACGTGGATATATCTCTGTCTTCTACCTCTGCTGTTCATTCTGAGCAGGCTGAGTTAGGTGTAGATCAGACACGTGGATATACTCTATCTCTGTCTTCTACCTCTGCTGTTCCTTCTGAGCAGGCTGAGTGAGGTGTAGATCAGACACGTGGATATACTCTATCTCTGTCTTTTACCTCTGCTGTTCATTATGAGCAGGCTATGTGAGACACGTGGATATACTCTATCTCTGTCTTCTACCTCTGCTGTTCCTTCTGAGCAGGATGAGTGAGACACGTGGATATACTCTATCTCTGTCTTCTACCTCCGCTGTTCCTTCTGAGCAGGCTGAGTGAGGTGTAGATCAGACACGTGGATATACTCTATCTCTGTCTTCTACCTCTGCTATTCCTTCTTAGCAGGATGAGTGAGACACGTGGATATACTCTATCTCTGTCTTTTACCTCTGCTGTTCTTTCTGAGCAGGATGAGTGAGACACGTGGATATACTCTATCTCTGTCTTCGACCTCTGCTGTTCCTTCTGAGCAGGCTGAGTGAGGTGTAGATCAGACACGTGGATATACGCTATCTCTGTATTCTACCCCTGTTGTTCCTTCTGAGCAGCCTGATTGAGACACGTGGATTTACTCTATATCTGTCTTCTACCTCTGCTGTTCCTTCTGAGCAGGCTGAGTGAGACACGTGGATATACTCTATCTCTGTCTTCTACCTCTGCTGTTCCTTCTGAGCAGCCTGAGTGAGATACGTGGATATACTCTATCTCTGTCTTCTACCTCTGCTGTTCTTTCTGAGCAGGATGAGTGAGACACGTGGATATACTCTATCTCTGTCTTCGACCTCTGCTGTTCCTTTTGAGCAGGCTGAGTAAGGTGTAGATCAGACACGTGAATATACTCTATCTCTGTCTTCTACCTCTGCTGTTCCTTCTGAGCAGGCTGAGTGAGGTCTAGATCAGACACGTGGATATACTTTATCTCTGTCTTCTACCTCTTCTGTTCCTTCTGAGCAGGCTGAGTGAGGTGTAGATCAGACACGTGGATATACTCTATCTCTGTCTTCTACCTCTGCTGTTCCTTCTGAGCAGCCTGAGTGAGACACGTGGATATACTCTATCTCTGTCTTCTACCTCTGCTGTTCCTTTTGAGCAGGCTGAGTGAGGTGTAGATCAGACACGTGGATATACTCTATCTCTGTCTTCTACCTTTGCTGTTCCTTCTGAGCAGGTTGAGTAAGACACGTGGATATTCTATATCTCTATCTTCTACCTCTGCTGTTCCTTCTGAGCAGGCTGAGTGAGACACGTGGATATACTCTATCTCTGTCTTCTACCTCTGCTGTTCCTTCTGAGCAGGCTGAGTGTGGTGTAGATCAGACACTTGGATATACTCTATATCTGTCTTCTACCTCTGCTGTTCCTTCTGATCAGGCTGAGTGAGACACGTGGATATACTCTATCTCTGTATTCTACCTCTGTTGTTCCTTCTGAGCAGGTTGAGTGAGGTGTAGATCAGACACGTGGATATACTCTATCTCTGTCTTCTACCTCTGCTGTTCCTTCTGAGCAGGCTGAGTGAGACACGTGGATATACTCTATCTCTGTCTTCTACCTCTGCTGTTCCTTCTGAGCAGGTTGAGTGAGACACGTGTATATACTATATCTCTGTCTTCTACCTATGCTGTTCCTTCTGAGCAGGCTGAGTGAGGTGTAGATCAGACACGTGGATATACTCTATCTCTGTCTTCTACCTCTGCTGTTCCTTCTGAGCAGGCTGAGTGAGACACGTGGATATACTATATTTCTGTCTTTTACCTCTGCTGTTACTTCTGAGCAGGCTGAGTGAGACACGTGGATATACTCTATCTCTGTCTTCTACCTCTGCTGTTCCTTCTGAGCAGGCTGAGTGAGGTGTAGATCAGACACGTGGATATACTCTATCTCTGTCTTCTACCTCTGCTATTCCTTCTGAGCAGGATGAGTGAGTCACGTGGATATACTCTATCTCTGTCTTCTACCTCTGCTGTTCATTCTGAGCAGGCTGAGTGAGGTGTAGATCAGACACGTGGATATACTATATCTCTGTCTTTTACCTCTGCTGTTCCTTTTGAGCAGGCTGAGTGAGGTGTAGATCAGACACGTGGATATACTCTATCTCTGTCTTCTACCTCTGCTGTTCCTTCTGAGCAGGATGAGTGAGACACGTGGATATATCTCTGTCTTCTACCTCTGCTGTTCATTCTGAGCAGACTGAGTGAGGTGTAGATAAGACACGTGGATATACTCTATCTCTGTCTTCTACCTCTGCTGTTCCTTCTGAGCAGGCTGAGTGAGGTGTAGATCAGACACGTGGATATACTCTATCTCTGTCTTTTACCTCTGCTGTTCCTTATGAGCAGCCTGAGTGAGATACGTGGATATACTCTATCTCTGTCTTCTACCTCTGCTGTCCCTTCTGAGCAGGATGAGTGAGACACGTGGATATACTCTATCTCTGTCTTCTACCTCTGCTGTTCCTTCTGAGCAGGCTGAGTGAGGTGTAGATCAGACACGTGGATATACTCTATCTCTGTCTTCTACCTCTGCTGTACCTTCTGAGCAGGCTATGTGAGACACGTGGATATACTCTATCTCTGTCTTCTACCTCTGCTGTTCCTTCTGAGCAGGCTGAGTGAGGTGTAGATCAGACACGTGGATATACTCTATATCTGTCTTCTACCTCTGCTGTTCCTTCTAGGCAGGCTGAGTGAGTTGTAGATCAGACACGTGGATATACTATATCTCTGTCTTCTAACTCTGCTGTTCCTTCTGAGCAGGCTGAGTGAATACACGTGGATATACTCCATCTCTGTCTTTTACCTCTGCTGTTCTTTCTGAGCAGGATGAGTGAGGTGTAGATCAGACACGTGGATATACGCTATCTCTGTATTCTACCCCTGTTGTTCCTTCTGAGCAGCCTGATTGAGACACCTGGATATACTCTATATCTGTCTTCTACCTCTGCTGTTCCTTCTGAGCAGGCTGAGTGAGACACGTGGATATACTCTATCTCTGTCCTCTACCTCTGCTGTTCCTTCTGAGCAGGCTGAGTAAGGTGTAGATAAGACACGTGGATATACTCTATCTCTGTCTTCTACCTCTGGTGTTCCTTCTGAGCAGCCTGAGTGAGGTGTAGATCAGACACTTGGATATACTCTATATTTTTCTTCTACCTCTGCTGTTCCTTCTGAGCAGCCTGAGTGAGATACGTGGATATACTCTATGTCTGTATTCTACCTCTGCTGTTCTTTCTGAGCAGGATGAGTGAGACACGTGGATATACTCTATCTCTGTCTTCGACCTCTGCTGTTCCTTCTGAGCAGGCTGAGTAAGGTGTAGATCAGACACGTGAATATACTCTATCTCTGTCTTCTACCTCTGCTGTTCCTTCTGAGCAGGCTGAGTGAGGTCTAGATTAGACACGTGGATATACTCTATCTCTGTCTTCTACCTCTTCTGTTCCTTCTGTGCAGGCTGAGTGAGGTGTAGATCAGAAACGTGGATATACTCTATCTCTGTCTTCTACCTCTGCTGTTCCTTCTGAGCAGCCTGAGTGAGACACGTGGATATACTCTATCTCTGTCTCCTACCTCTGCTGTTCCTTCTGAGCAGGCTGAGTGAGGTGTAGATCAGACACGTGGATATACTCTATCTCTGTCTTCTACCTCTGCTGTTCCTTCTGAGCAGGCTTAGTGAGACACGTGGATATACTATATCTCTGTCTTCTACCTCTGCTGTTCCTTCTGAGCAGGCTGAGTGAGACACGTGGATATACTCTATCTCTGTCTTCCACCTCTGCTGTTCCTTCTGAGCAGGTTGAGTGAGGTGTAGATCAGACACGTGGATATACTCTATCTCTGTCTTCTACCTCTGCTGTTCCTTCTGAGCAGGCTGAGTGAGACACGTGGATATACTCTATCTCTGTCTTCTACCTCTGCTGTTCCTTCTGAGCAGGTTGAGTGAGACACGTGTATATACTATATCTCTGTCTTCTACCTCTACTGTTCCTTCTGATTAGGCTGCGTGAGGTGTAGATCAGACACGTGGATATACTATATCTCTGTCTTCTACCTCTGCTGTCCCTTCTGAGCAGGCTGAGTGAGACACGTGTATATACTCTATCTCTGTCTTCTACCTATGCTGTTCCTTCTGAGCAGGCTGAGTGAGGTGTAGATCAGACACGTGGATATACTCTATCTCTGTCTTCTACCTCTGCTGTTCCTTCTGAGCAGGCTTATTGAGACACATGGATATACTCTATCTCTGTCTTCTACCTTTGCTGTTCCTTCTGAGCAGGCTGAGTGAGGTGTAGATCAGACACGTGGATATACTCTATCTCTGTCTTCTACCTCTGTTGTTCCTTCTGAGCAGGCTGAGTGAGACACGTGGATATACTCTATAACTGTCTTCTACCTCTGCTGTTCCTTCTGAGCAGGCTGAGTGAGGTGTATATCAGACACGTGGATATACTCTATCTCCGTCTTCTACCTCTGCTGTTCCTTCTGAGCAGGCTGAGTGAGACACGTGGATATACTCTATCTCTGTCTTCTACCTCTGCTGTTCCTTCTGAGCAGGCTGAGTGAGACACGTGGATATACTCTATCTCTGTCTTCTACCTCTGCTGTTCCTTCTGAGTAGGCTGAGTGAGGTTTAGATCAGACACGTGGATATACTCTATCTCTGACTTCTAACTCTGCTGTTCCTTCTGAGCAGGCTGAGTGAGACACGTGGATATACTCTATCTCTGTCTTCTACCTCTGCTGTTCCTTCTGAGCAGGCTGAGTGAGGTGTAGATCAGACACGTGGATATACTCTATCTCCGTCTTCTACCTCTGCTGTTCCTTCTGAGCAGGTTGAGTGAGACACGTATATATACTATATCTCTGTCTTCTACCTCTACTGTTCCTTCTGATTAGGCTGCGTGAGGTGTAGATCAGACACGTGGATATACTATATCTCTGTCTTCTACCTCTGCTGTCCCTTCTGAGCAGGCTGAGTGAGACACGTGTATATACTCTATCTCTGTCTTCTACCTATGCTGTTCCTTCTGAGCAGGCTGAGTGAGGTGTAGATCAGACACGTGGATATACTCTATCTCTGTCTTCTACCTCTGCTGTTCCTTCTGAGCAGGCTGAGTGAGACACGTGGATATACTCTATCTCTGTCTTCTACCTCTGCTGTTCCTTCTGAGCAGGTTGAGTGAGACACGTGTATATACTATATCTCTGTCTTCTACCTCTACTGTTCCTTCTGATTAGGCTGAGTGAGGTGTAGATCAGACACGTGGATATACTGTATCTCTGTCTTCTACCTCTGCTGTTCCTTCTGAGCAGGCTTATTGAGACACGTGGATATACTCTATCTCTGTCTTCTACCTCTGCTGTTCCTTCTGAGCAGGCTGAGTGAGGTCTAGATCAGACACGTGGATATACTCTATCTCTGTCTTCTACCTCTTCTGTTCCTTCTGAGTAGGCTGAGTGAGGTGTAGATCAGACACGTGGATATACTCTATCTCTGTCTTCTACCTCTGCTGTTCCTTCTGAGCAGCCTGAGTGAGACACGTGGATATACTCTATCTCTGTCTCCTACCTCTGCTGTTCCTTCTGAGCAGGCTGAGTGAGGTGTAGATCAGACACGTGGATATACTCTATCTCTGTCTTCTACCTCTGCTGTTCCTTCTGAGCAGGCTTAGTGAGACACGTGGATATACTATATCTCTGTCTTCTACCTCTGCTGTTCCTTCTGAGCAGGCTGAGTGAGGTGTATATCAGACACGTGGATATACTCTATTTCCGTCTTCTACCTCTGCTGTTCCTTCTGAGCAGGCTGAGTGAGACACGTGGATATACTCTATCTCTGTCTTCTACCTCTGCTGTTCCTTCTGAGCAGGCTGAGTGAGACACGTGGATATACTCTATCTCTGTCTTCTACCTCTGCTGTTCCTTCTGAGTAGGCTGATTGAGGTTTAGATCAGACACGTGGATATACTCTATCTCTGACTTCTAACTCTGCTGTTCCTTCTGAGCAGGCTGAGTGAGACACGTGGATATACTCTATCTCTGTCTTCTACCTCTGCTGTTCCTTCTGAGCAGGCTGAGTGAGGTGTAGATCAGACACGTGGATATACTCTATCTCCGTCTTCTACCTCTGCTGTTCCTTCTGAGCAGGCTGAGTGAGACACGTGGATATACTCTATCTCTGTCTTCTACCTCTGCTGTTCCTTCTGAGCAGGTTGAGTGAGACACGTGTATATACTATATCTCTGTCTTCTACCTCTACTGTTCCTTCTGATTAGGCTGCGTGAGGTGTAGATCAGACACGTGGATATACTATATCTCTGTCTTCTACCTCTGCTGTCCCTTCTGAGCAGGCTGAGTGAGACACGTGTATATACTCTATCTCTGTCTTCTACCTATGCTGTTCCTTCTGAGCAGGCTGAGTGAGGTGTAGATCAGACACGTGGATATACTCTATCTCTGTATTCTACCTCTGCTGTTCCTTCTGAGCAGGCTTATTGAGACACGTGGATATACTCTATCTCTGTCTTCTACATTTGCTGTTCCTTCTGAGCAGGCTGAGTGAGGTGTAGATCAGACACGTGGATATACTCTATATCTGTCTTCTACCTCTGCAGTTCCTTCTGAGCAGGCTGAGTGAGACACGTGGATATACTCTATAACTGTCTTCTACCTCTGCTGTTCCTTCTGAGCAGGCTGAGTGAGGTGTATATCAGACACGTGGATATACTCTATTTCCGTCTTCTACCTCTGCTGTTCCTTCTGAGCAGGCTGAGTGAGACACGTGGATATACTCTATCTCTGTCTTCTACCTCTGCTGTTCCTTCTGAGCAGGCTGTGTGAGACACGTGGATATACTCTATCTCTGTCTTCTACCTCTGATGTTCCTTCTGAGTAGGCTGATTGAGGTTTAGATCAGACACGTGGATATACTCTATCTCTGACTTCTAACTCTGCTGTTCCTTCTGAGCAGGCTGAGTGAGACACGTGGATATACTCTATCTCTGTCTTCTACCTCTGCTGTTCCTTCTGAGCAGGCTGAGTGAGGTGTAGATCAGACACGTGGATATACTCTATCTCCGTCTTCTACCTCTGCTGTTCCTTCTGAGCAGGCTGAGTGAGACACGTGGATATACTCTATCTATGTCTTCTACCTCTGCTGTTCCTTCTGAGCAGGTTGAGTGAGACACGTGTATATACTATATCTCTGTCTTCTACCTCTACTGTTCCTTCTGATTAGGCTGCGTGAGGTGTAGATCAGACACGTGGATATACTATATCTCTGTCTTCTACCTCTGCTGTCCCTTCTGAGCAGGCTGAGTGTGACACCTGTATATACTCTATCTCTGTCTTCTACCTATGCTGTTCCTTCTGAGCAGGCTGAGTGAGGTGTAGATAAGACACGTGGATATACTCTATCTCTGTCTTCTACCTCTGCTGTTCCTTCTGAGCAGGCTGAGTGAGATACGTGGATATACTCTATCTCTGTCTTCTACCTCTGCTGTTCCTTCTGAGCAGGTTTAGTGAGACACGTGTATATACTATATCTCTGTCTTCTACCTCTACTGTTCCTTCTGATTAGGCTGAGTGAGGTGTAGATCAGACACGTGGATATACTCTATCTCTGTCTTCTACCTCTGCTGTTCCTTCTGAGCAGGCTTATTGAGACACGTGGATATACTCTATCTCTGTCTTCTACCTCTGCTGTTCCTTCTGAGCAGGCTGAGTGAGGTCTAGATCAGACACGTGGATATACTCTATCTCTGTCTTCTACCTCTTCTGTTCCTTCTGAGCAGGCTGAGTGAGGTGTAGATCAGACACGTGGATATCCTCTATCTCTGTCTTATACCTCTGCTGTTCCTTCTGAGCAGCCTGAGTGAGACACGTGGATATACTCTATCTCTGTCTCCTACCTCTGCTGTTCCTTCTGAGCAGGCTGCGTGAGGTGTAGATCAGACACGTGGATATACTCTATATCTGTCTTCTACCTCTGCTGTTCCTTCTGAGCAGGCTTAGTGAGACACGTGGATATACTCTATCTCTGTCTTCTACCTCTGCTGTTCCTTCTGAGCAGGCTGAGTGAGGTGTAGATCAGACACTTGGATATACTCTATATCTGTCTTCTACCTCTGCTGTTCCTTCTGATCAGGCTGAGTAAGACACGTGGATATACTCTATCTCTGTATTCTACCTCTGTTGTTCCTTCTGAGCAGGTTGAGTGAGGTGTAGATCAGACACGTGGATATACTCTATCTCTGTCTTCTACCTCTGCTGTTCCTTCTGAGCTGGCTGAGTGAGACACGTGGATATACTCTATCTCTGTCTTCTACCTCTGCTGTTCCTTCTGAGCAGGTTGAGTGAGACACGTGTATATACTATATCTCTGTCTTCTACCTCTACTGTTCCTTCTGATTAGGCTGCGTGAGGTGTAGATCAGACACGTGGATATACTATATCTCTGTCTTCTACCTCTGCTGTCCCTTCTGAGCAGGCTGAGTGAGACACGTGTATATACTCTATCTCTGTCTTCTACCTATGCTGTTCCTTCTGAGCAGGCTGAGTGAGGTGTAGATCAGACACGTGGATATACTCTATATCTGTCTTCTACCTCTGCTGTTCCTTCTGAGCAGGCTTATTGAGACACGTGGATATACTCTATCTCTGTCTTCTACCTTTGCTGTTCCTTCTGAGCAGGCTGAGTGAGGTGTAGATCAGACACGTGGATATACTCTATATCTGTCTTCTACCTCTGCTGTTCCTTCTGAGCAGGCTGAGTGAGACACGTGGATATACTCTATAACTGTCTTCTACCTCTGCTGTTCCTTCTGAGCAGGCTGAGTGAGGTGTATATCAGACACGTGGATATACTCTATCTCCGTCTTCTACCTCTGCTGTTCCTTCTGAGCAGGCTGAGTGAGACACGTGGATATACTCTATCTCTGTCTTCTACCTCTGCTGTTCCTTCTGAGCAGGCTGAGTGAGACACGTGGATATACTCTATCTCTGTCTTCTACCTCTGCTGTTCCTTCTGAGTAGGCTGAGTGAGGTTTAGATCAGACACGTGGATATACTCTATCTCTGACTTCTAACTCTGCTGTTCCTTCTGAGCAGGCTGAGTGAGACACGTGGATATACTCTATCTCTGTCTTCTACCTCTGCTGTTCCTTCTGAGCAGGCTGAGTGAGGTGTAGATCAGACACGTGGATATACTCTATCTCCGTCTTCTACCTCTGCTGTTCCTTCTGAGCAGGCTGAGTGAGACACGTGGATATACTCTATCTCTGTCTTCTACCTCTGCTGTTCCTTCTGAGCAGGTTGAGTGAGACACGTGTATATACTATATCTCTGTCTTCTACCTCTACTGTTCCTTCTGATTAGGTGCGTGAGGTGTAGATCAGACACGTGGATATACTATAACTCTGTCTTCTACCTCTGCTGTCCCTTCTGAGCAGGCTGAGTGAGACACGTGTATATACTCTATCTCTGTCTTCTACCTATGCTGTTCCTTCTGAGCAGGCTGAGTGAGGTGTAGATCAGACACGTGGATATACTCTATCTCTGTATTCTACCTCTGCTGTTCCTTCTGAGCAGGCTGAGTGAGACACGTGGATATACTCTATCTCTGTCTTCTACCTCTGCTGTTCCTTCTGAGCAGGTTGAGTGAGACACGTGTATATACTATATCTCTGTCTTCTACCTCTACTGTTCCTTCTGATTAGGCTGAGTGAGGTGTAGATCAGACACGTGGATATACTCTATCTCTGTCTTCTACCTCTGCTGTTCCTTCTGAGCAGGCTTATTGAGACACGTGGATATACTCTATCTCTGTCTTCTACCTCTGCTGTTCCTTCTGAGCAGGCTGAGTGAGGTCTCTATCAGACACGTGGATATACTCTATCTCTGTCTTCTACCTCTTCTGTTCCTTCTGAGCAGGCTGAGTGAGGTGTAGATCAGACACGTGGATATCCTCTATCTCTGTCTTATACCTCTGCTGTTCCTTCTGAGCAGCCTGAGTGAGACACGGGGATATACTCTATCTCTGTCTCCTACCTCTGCTGTTCCTTCTGAGCAGGCTGAGTGAGGTGTAGATCAGACACGTGGATATACTCTATCTCTGTCTTCTACCTCTGCTGTTCCTTCTGAGCAGGCTTAGTGAGACACGTGGATATACTCTATCTCTGTCTTCTACCTCTGCTGTTCCTTCTGAGCAGGCTGAGTGAGGTGTAGATCAGACACTTGGATATACTCTATATCTGTCTTCTACCTCTGCTGTTCCTTCTGATCAGGCTGAGTAAGACACGTGGATATACTCTATCTCTGTATTCTACCTCTGTTGTTCCTTCCTAGCAGGTTGAGTGAGGTGTAGATCAGACACGTGGATATACTCTATCTCTGTCTTCTACCTCTGCTGTTCCTTCTGAGCTGGCTGAGTGAGACACGTGGATATACTCTATCTCTGTCTTCTACCTCTGCTGTTCCTTCTGAGCAGGTTGAGTGAGACACGTGTATATACTATATCTCTGTCTTCTACCTCTACTGTTCCTTCTGATTAGGCTGCGTGAGGTGTAGATCAGACACGTGGATATACTATATCTCTGTCTTCTACCTCTGCTGTCCCTTCTGAGCAGGCTGAGTGAGACACGTGTATATACTATATCTCTGTCTTCTACCTATGCTGTTCCTTCTGAGCAGGCTGAGTGAGGTGTAGATCAGACACGTGGATATACTCTATCTCTGTCTTCTACCTCTGCTGTTCCTTCTGAGCAGGCTGAGTGAGACACGTGGATATACTCTATAACTGTCTTCTACCTCTGCTGTTCCTTCTGAGCAGGCTGAGTGAGGTGTATATCAGACACGTGGATATACTCTATCTCCGTCTTCTACCTCTGCTGTTCCTTCTGAGCAGGCTGAGTGAGACACGTGGATATACTCTATCTCTGTCTTCTACCTCTGCTGTTCCTTCTGAGCAGGCTGACTGAGACACGTGGATATACTCTATCTCTGTCTTCTACCTCTGCTGTTCCTTCTGAGTAGGCTGAGTGAGGTTTAGATCAGACACGTGGATATACTCTATCTCTGACTTCTAACTCTGCTGTTCCTTCTGAGCAGGCTGAGTGAGACACGTGGATATACTCTATCTCTGTCTTCTACCTCTGCTGTTCCTTCTGAGCAGGCTGAGTGAGGTGTAGATCAGACACGTGGATATACTCTATCTCCGTCTTCTACCTCTGCTGTTCCTTCTGAGCAGGCTGAGTGAGACACGTGGATATACTCTATCTCTGTCTTCTACCTCTGCTGTTCCTTCTGAGCAGGTTGAGTGAAACACGTGTATATACTATATCTTTGTCTTCTACCTCTACTGTTCCTTCTGATTAGGCTGCGTGAGGTGTAGATCAGACACGTGGATATACTATATCTCTGTCTTCTACCTCTGCTGTCCCTTGTGAGCAGGCTGAGTGAGACACGTGTATATACTCTATCTCTGTCTTCTACCTATGCTGTTCCTTCTGAGCAGGATGAGTGAGGTGTAGATCAGACACGTGGATATACTCTATCTCTGTCTTCTACCTCTGCTGTTCCTTCTGAGCAGGCTTATTGAGATACGTGGATATACTCTATCTCTGTCTTCTACCTTTGCTGTTCCTTCTGATCAGGCTGAGTGAGGTGTAGATCAGACACGTGGATATACTCTATCTCTGTCTTCTACCTCTGCTGTTCCTTCTGAGCAGGCTGAGTGAGACACGTGGATATACTCTATAACTGTCTTCTAACTCTGCTGTTCCTTCTGAGCAGGCTGATCGAGGTGTATATCAGACACGTGGATATACTCTATCTCCGTCTTCTACCTCTGCTGTTCCTTCTGAGCAGGCTGAGTGAGACACGTGGATATACTCTATCTCTGTCTTCTACCTCTGCTGTTCCTTCTGAGCAGGCTGAGTGAGACACGTGGATATACTCTATCTCTGTCTTCTACCTCTGCTGTTCCTTCTGAGTAGGCTGAGTGAGGTTTAGATCAGACACGTGGATATACTCTATCTCTGACTTCTAACTCTGCTGTTCCTTTTGAGCAGGCTGAGTGAGACACGTGGATATACTCTATCTTTGTCTTCTACCTCTGCTGTTCCTTCTGAGCAGGCTGAGTGAGGTGTAGATCAGACACGTGGATATACTCTATCTCCGTCTTCTACCTCTGCTGTTCCTTCTGAGCAGGCTGAGTGTGGTGTAGATCACACACGTGGATATACTCTATCTCTGTCTTCTACCTCTGCTGTTCCTTCTGAGCAGGCTGAGTGAGACACGTGGATATACTCTATCTCTGTCTTCTACCTCTGCTGTTCCTTCTGAGCAGGCTGAGTGAGACACGTGGATATACTCTATCTCTGTCTTCTACCTCTGCTGTTCCTTCTGAGCAGGCTGAGTGAGACACGTGGATATACTCTATCTCTGTATTCTACCTCTGCTGTTCTTTCTGAGCAGGCTGAGTGAGACACGTGAATATACTCTATATATGTCTTCTAACTCTGCTGTTCCTTCTGAGCAGGCTGAGTGAGACACGTGGATATACTCTATATCTGTCTTCTACCTATGATGTTCCTTCTGCGCAGGCTGAGTGAGGTGTAGATTAGACACGTGGATATACTCTATCTCTGTCTTCTACCTCTGCTGTTCCTTCTGAGCAGGCTGAGTGAGACACGTGGATATACTCTATCTCTGTCTTCTACCTTTGCTGTTCCTTCTGAGCAGGCTGAGTGAGGTGTAGATCAGACACGTGGATATACTCTATCTCTGTCTTCTACCTCTGCTGTTCCTTCTGAGCAAGCTGAGTGAGACACGTGGATATACTCTATAACTGTCTTCTACCTCTGCTGTTCCTTCTGAGCAGGCTGAGTGAGGTGTAGATCAGACACGTGGATATACTCTATCTCCGTCTTCTACCTCTGCTGTTCCTTCTGAGCAGGCTGAGTGAGACACGTGGATATACTCTATCTCTGCCTTCTACCTCTGCTGTTCCTTCTGAGCAGGCTGAGTGAGACACGTGGATATACTCTATATCTGTCTTCTACCTCTGCTGTTCCTTCTGCGCAGGCTGAGTGAGGTGTAGATTAGACACGTGGATATACTCTATCTCTGTCTTCTACCTCTGCTGTTCCCTCTGAGCAGGCTGAGTGAGACACGTGGATATACTCTATCTCTGTCTTCTACCTTTGCTGTTCCTTCTGAGCAGGCTGAGTGAGGTGTAGATCAGACACGTGGATATACTCTATCTCTGTCTTCTACCTGTGCTGTTCCTTCTGAGCAGGCTGAGTGAGACACGTGGATATACTCTATAACTGTCTTCTAGCTCTGCTGTTCCTTCTGAGCAGGCTGAGTGAGGTGTAGATCAGACACGTGGATATACTCTATCTCCGTCTTCTACCTCTGCTGTTCCTTCTGAGCAGGCTTAGTGAGACACGTGGATATACTCTATCTCTGTCTTCTACCTCTGCTGTTCCTTCTGAGCAGGCTGAGTGAGACACGTGGATATACTCTATCTCTGTCTTCTACCTCTGCTGTTCCTTCTGAGTAGGCTGAGTGAGGTTTATATCAGACACGTGGATATACTCTATCTCTGACTTCTAACTCTGCTGTTCCTTCTGAGCAGGCTGAGTGAGACACGTGGATATACTCTATCTCTGTCTTCTACCTCTGCTGTTCCTTCTGAGCAGGCTGAGTGAGACACGTGGATATACTCTATCTCTGTATTCTACCTCTGCTGTTCCTTCTGAGCAGGCTGAGTGAGACACATGGATATATTCTATCTCTGTCTTCTACCTCTGATGTTCCTTCTGAACAGGCTGAGTGAGGTGTAGATCAGACACGTGGATATACTCTATTTCTGTCTTTTACCTCTGCTGTTACTTCTGAGCAGGCTGAGTGAGATACGTGGATATACTCTATCTCTGTCTTCTACCTCTGCTGTTCCTTCTGCGCAGGCTGATTGAGGTGTAGATTAGACACGTGGATATACTCTATTTCTGTCTTTTACCTCTGCTGTTCCTTCTGAGTAGGCTGAGTGAGGTTTAGATCAGACACGTGGATATACTCTATCTCTGTCTTCTACCTCTGCTGTTCCTTCTGAGCAGGCTGAGTGAGGTGTAGATCACACACGTGGATATACTCTATCTCTGTCTTCTACCTCTGCTGTTCCTTCTGAGCAGGCTGAGTGTGGTGTAGATCACACACGTGGATATACTCTATCTCTGTCTTCTACCTCTGCTGTTCCTTCTGAGCAGGCTGAGTGAGACACGTGGATATACTCTATCTCTGTATTCTACCTCTGCTGTTCCTTCTGAGCAGGCTGAGTGAGACACGTGAATATACTCTATATCTGTCTTCTAACTCTGCTGTTCCTTCTGAGCAGGCTGAGTGAGACACGTGGATATACTCTATATCTGTCTTCTACCTCTGCTGTTCCTTCTGAGCAGGCTGAGTGAGACACGTGGATATACTCTATATCTGTCTTCTACCTATGATGTTCCTTCTGCGCAGGCTGAGTGAGGTGTAGATTAGACACGTGGATATACTCTATCTCTGTCTTCTACCTCTGCTGTTCATTCTGAGCAGGCTGAGTGAGACACGTGGATATACTCTATCTCTGTCATCTACCTTTGCTGTTCCTTCTGAGCAGGCTGAGTGAGGTGTAGATCAGACACGTGGATATACTCTATCTCTGTCTTCTACCTCTGCTGTTCCTTCTGAGCAGGCTGAGTGAGACACGTGGATATACTCTATAACTGTCTTCTACCTCTGCTGTTCCTTCTGAGTAGGCTGAGTGAGGTGTAGATCAGACACGTGGATATACTCTATCTCCGTCTTCTACCTCTGCTGTTCCTTCTGAGCAGGCTTAGTGAGACACGTGGATATACTCTATCTCTGTCTTCTACCTCTGCTGTTCCTTCTGAGTAGGCTCAGTGAGGTTTAGATCAGACACGTGGATATACTCTATCTCTGTCTTCTACCTCTGCTGTTCCTTCTGA
Source organism: Crossaster papposus (assembly GCA_037893245.1). NCBI lineage: Eukaryota > Metazoa > Echinodermata > Asteroidea > Velatida > Solasteridae > Crossaster > Crossaster papposus. The sequence goes on from JBAIAA010000620.1 coordinate 443,732, forward strand.
GCAGGCTGAGTGAGGTGTAGATCACACACGTGGATATACTCTATCTCTGTCTTCTACCTCTGCTGTTCCTTCTGAGCAGGCTGAGTGTGGTGTAGATCACACACGTGGATATACTCTATCTCCGTCTTCTACCTCTGCTGTTCCTTCTGAGCAGGCTGAGTGAGACACGTGGATATACTCTATCTCTGTCTTCTACCTCTGCTGTTCCTTCTGAGTAGGCTGAGTGAGGTTTAGATCAGACACGTGGATATACTCTATCTCTGTCTTCTACCTCTGCTGTTCCTTCTGAGCAGGCTGAGTGAGGTGTAGATCACACACGTGGATATACTCTATCTCTGTCTTCTACCTCTGCTGTTCCTTCTGAGCAGGCTGAGTGTGGTGTAGATCACACACGTGGATATACTCTATCTCTGTCTTCTACCTCTGCTGTTCCTTCTGAGCAGGCTGAGTGAGACACGTGGATATACTCTATCTCTGTCTTCTACCTCTGCTGTTCCTTCTGAGCAGGCTGAGTGAGACACGTGGATATACTCTATCTCTGTATTCTACCTCTGCTGTTCTTTCTGAGCAGGCTGAGTGAGACACGTGAATATACTCTATATCTGTCTTCTAACTCTGCTGTTCCTTCTGAGCAGGCTGAGTGAGACACGTGGATATACTCTATATCTGTCTTCTACCTATGATGTTCCTTCTGCGCAGGCTGAGTGAGGTGTAGATTAGACACGTGGATATACTCTATCTCTGTCTTCTACCTCTGCTGTTCCTTCTGAGCAGGCTGAGTGAGACACGTGGATATACTCTATCTCTGTCTTCTACCTTTGCTGTTCCTTCTGAGCAGGCTGAGTGAGGTGTAGATCAGACACGTGGATATACTCTATCTCTGTCTTCTACCTCTGCTGTTCCTTCTGAGCAAGCTGAGTGAGACACGTGGATATACTCTATAACTGTCTTCTACCTCTGCTGTTCCTTCTGAGCAGGCTGAGTGAGGTGTAGATCAGACACGTGGATATACTCTATCTCCGTCTTCTACCTCTGCTGTTCCTTCTGAGCAGGCTGAGTGAGACACGTGGATATACTCTATATTTGCCTTCTACCTCTGCTGTTCCTTCTGAGCAGGCTGAGTGAGACACGTGGATATACTCTATATCTGTCTTCTACCTCTGCTGTTCCTTCTGCGCAGGCTGAGTGAGGTGTAGATTAGACACGTGGATATACTCTATCTCTGTCTTCTACCTCTGCTGTTCCCTCTGAGCAGGCTGAGTGAGACACGTGGATATACTCTATCTCTGTCTTCTACCTTTGCTGTTCCTTCTGAGCAGGCTGAGTGAGGTGTAGATCAGACACGTGGATATACTCTATCTCTGTCTTCTACCTGTGCTGTTCCTTCTGAGCAGGCTGAGTGAGACACGTGGATATACTCTATAACTGTCTTCTAGCTCTGCTGTTCCTTCTGAGCAGGCTGAGTGAGGTGTAGATCAGATACGTGGATATACTCTATCTCCGTCTTCTACCTCTGCTGTTCCTTCTGAGCAGGCTTAGTGAGACACGTGGATATACTCTATCTCTGTCTTCTACCTCTGCTGTTCCTTCTGAGCAGGCTGAGTGAGACACGTGGATATACTCTATCTCTGTCATCTACGTCTGCTGTTCCTTCTGAGCAGGCTGAGTGAGGTGTAGATCAGACACGTGGATATACTCTATCTCTGTCTTCTACCTCTGCTGTTCCTTCTGAGCAGGCTGAGTGAGACACGTGGATATACTCTATAACTGTCTTCTACCTCTGCTGTTCCTTCTGAGCAGGCTGAGTGAGGTGTAGATCAGACACGTGGATATACTCTATCTCCGTCTTCTACCTCTGCTGTTCCTTCTGAGCAGGCTGAGTGAGACACGTGGATATACTCTATCTCTGTCTTCTACCTCTGCTGTTCCTTCTGAGTAGGCTCAGTGAGGTTTAGATCAGACACGTGGATATACTCTATCTCTGTCTTCTACCTCTGCTGTTCCTTCTGAGCAGGCTGAGTGAGGTGTAGATCACACACGTGGATATACTCTATCTCTGTCTTCTACCTCTGCTGTTCCTTCTGAGCAGGCTGAGTGTGGTGTAGATCACACACGTGGATATACTCTATCTCCGTCTTCTACCTCTGCTGTTCCTTCTGAGCAGGCTGAGTGAGACACGTGGATATACTCTATCTCTGTCTTCTACCTCTGCTGTTCCTTCTGAGTAGGCTGAGTGAGGTTTAGATCAGACACGTGGATATACTCTATCTCTGTCTTCTACCTCTGCTGTTCCTTCTGAGCAGGCTGAGTGAGGTGTAGATCACACACGTGGATATACTCTATCTCTGTCTTCTACCTCTGCTGTTCCTTCTGAGCAGGCTGAGTGTGGTGTAGGTCACACACGTGGATATACTCTATCTCTGTCTTCTACCTCTGCTGTTCCTTCTGAGCAGGCTGAGTGAGACACGTGGATATACTCTATCTCTGTCTTCTACCTCTGCTGTTCCTTCTGAGCAGGCTGAGTGAGACACGTGGATATACTCTATCTCTGTATTCTACCTCTGCTGTTCTTTCTGAGCAGGCTGAGTGAGACACGTGAATATACTCTATATCTGTCTTCTAACTCTGCTGTTCCTTCTGAGCAGGCTGAGTGAGACACGTGGATATACTCTATATCTGTCTTCTACCTATGATGTTCCTTCTGCGCAGGCTGAGTGAGGTGTAGATTAGACACGTGGATATACTCTATCTCTGTCTTCTACCTCTGCTGTTCCTTCTGAGCAGGCTGAGTGAGACACGTGGATATACTCTATCTCTGTCTTCTACCTTTGCTGTTCCTTCTGAGCAGGCTGAGTGAGGTGTAGATCAGACACGTGGATATACTCTATCTCTGTCTTCTACCTCTGCTGTTCCTTCTGAGCAAGCTGAGTGAGACACGTGGATATACTCTATAACTGTCTTCTACCTCTGCTGTTCCTTCTGAGCAGGCTGAGTGAGGTGTAGATCAGACACGTGGATATACTCTATCTCCGTCTTCTACCTCTGCTGTTCCTTCTGAGCAGGCTGAGTGAGACACGTGGATATACTCTATCTCTGCCTTCTACCTCTGCTGTTCCTTCTGAGCAGGCTGAGTGAGACACGTGGATATACTCTATATCTGTCTTCTACCTCTGCTGTTCCTTCTGCGCAGGCTGAGTGAGGTGTAGATTAGACACGTGGATATACTCTATCTCTGTCTTCTACCTCTGCTCTTCCCTCTGAGCAGGCTGAGTGAGACACGTGGATATACTCTATCTCTGTCTTCTACCTTTGCTGTTCCTTCTGAGCAGGCTGAGTGAGGTGTAGATCAGACACGTGGATATACTCTATCTCTGTCTTCTACCTGTGCTGTTCCTTCTGAGCAGGCTGAGTGAGACACGTGGATATACTCTATAACTGTCTTCTAGCTCTGCTGTTCCTTCTGAGCAGGCTGAGTGAGGTGTAGATCAGACACGTGGATATACTCTATCTCCGTCTTCTACCTCTGCTGTTCCTTCTGAGCAGGCTTAGTGAGACACGTGGATATACTCTATCTCTGTCTTCTACCTCTGCTGTTCCTTCTGAGCAGGCTGAGTGTGGTGTAGATCACACACGTGGATATACTCTATCTCTGTCTTCTACCTCTGCTGTTCCTTTTGAGCAGGCTGAGTGAGACACGTGGATATACTCTATCTCTGTCTTCTACCTCTGCTGTTCCTTCTGAGCAGGCTGAGTGAGACACGTGGATATACTCTATCTCTGTATTCTACCTCTGCTGTTCTTTCTGAGCAGGCTGAGTGAGACACGTGAATATACTCTATATCTGTCTTCTAACTCTGCTGTTCCTTCTGAGCAGGCTGAGTGAGACACGTGGATATACTCTATATCTGTCTTCTACCTATGATGTTCCTTCTGCGCAGGCTGAGTGAGGTGTAGATTAGACACGTGGATATACTCTATCTCTGTCTTCTACCTCTGCTGTTCCTTCTGAGCAGGCTGAGTGAGACACGTGGATATACTCTATCTCTGTCTTCTACCTTTGCTGTTCCTTCTGAGCAGGCTGAGTGAGGTGTAGATCAGACACGTGGATATACTCTATCTCTGTCTTCTACCTCTGCTGTTCCTTCTGAGCAAGCTGAGTGAGACACGTGGATATACTCTATAACTGTCTTCTACCTCTGCTGTTCCTTCTGAGCAGGCTGAGTGAGGTGTAGATCAGACACGTGGATATACTCTATCTCCGTCTTCTACCTCTGCTGTTCCTTCTGAGCAGGCTGAGTGAGTCACGTGGATATACTCTATCTCTGCCTTCTACCTCTGCTGTTCCTTCTGAGCAGGCTGAGTGAGACACGTGGATATACTCTATATCTGTCTTCTACCTCTGCTGTTCCTTCTGCGCAGGCTGAGTGAGGTGTAGATTAGACACGTGGATATACTCTATCTCTGTCTTCTACCTCTGCTGTTCCCTCTGAGCAGGCTGAGTGAGACACGTGGATATACTCTATCTCTGTCTTCTACCTTTGCTGTTCCTTCTGAGCAGGCTGAGTGAGGTGTAGATCAGACACGTGGATATACTCTATCTCTGTCTTCTACCTGTGCTGTTCCTTCTGAGCAGGCTGAGTGAGACACGTGGATATACTCTATAACTGTCTTCTAGCTCTGCTGTTCCTTCTGAGCAGGCTGAGTGAGGTGTAGATCAGACACGTGGATATACTCTATCTCCGACTTCTACCTCTGCTGTTCCTTCTGAGCAGGCTTAGTGAGACACGTGGATATACTCTATCTCTGTCTTCTACCTCTGCTGTTCCTTCTGAGCAGGCTGAGTGAGACACGTGGATATACTCTATCTCTGTCTTCTACCTCTGCTGTTCCTTCTGAGTAGGCTGAGTGAGGTTTATATCAGACACGTGGATATACTCTATCTCTGACTTCTAACTCTGCTGTTCCTTCTGAGCAGGCTGAGTGAGACACGTGGATATACTCTATCTCTGTCTTCTACCTCTGCTGTTCCTTCTGAGCAGGCTGAGTGAGACACGTGGATATACTCTATCTCTGTCTTCTACCTCTGCTGTTCCTTCTGAGCAGGCTGAGTGAGACACATGGATATATTCTATCTCTGTCTTCTACATCTGATGTTCCTTCTGAACAGGCTGAGTGAGGTGTAGATCAGACACGTGGATATACTCTATTTCTGTCTTTTACCTCTGCTGTTACTTATGAGCAGGCTGAGTGAGACACGTGGATATACTCTATCTCTGTCTTCTACCTCTGCTGTTCCTTCTGCGCAGGCTGATTGAGGTGTAGATTAGACACGTGGATATACTCTATCTCTGTCTTCTACCTCTGCTGTTCCTTCTGAGCAGGCTGAGTGAGGTGTAGATCAGACACGTGGATATACTCTATCTCTGTCTTCTACCTGTGCTGTTCCTGCTGAGCAGGCTGAGTGAGACACGTGGATATACTCTATAACTGTCTTCGACCTCTGCTGTTCCTTCTGAGCAGGCTGAGTGAGGTGTAGATCAGACACGTGGATATACTCTATCTCCGTCTTCTACCTCTGCTGTTCCTTCTGAGCAGGCTGAGTGAGACACGTGGATATACTCTATCTCTGTCTTCTACCTTTGCTGTTCCTTCTGAGCAGGCTGAGTGAGGTGTAGATCAGACACGTGGATATACTATATCTCTGTCTTCTACCTGTGCTGTTCCTTCTGAGCAGGCTGAGTGAGACACGTGGATATACTATATAACTGTCTTATACCTCTGCTGTTCCTTCTGAGCAGGCTGAGTGAGGTGTAGATCAGACACGTGGATATACTCTATCTCCGTCTTCTACCTCTGCTGTTCCTTCTGAGCAGGCTGAGTGAGACACGTGGTTATACTCTATCTCTGTCTTCTACCTCTGCTGTTCCTTCTGAGCAGGCTGAGTGAGACACGTGGATATACTCTATCACTGTCTTCTACCTCTGCTGTTCCTTCTGAGTAGGCTGAGTGAGGTTTATATCAGACACGTGGATATACTCTATCTCTGACTTCTAACTCTGCTGTTCCTTCTGAGCAGTCTGAATGAGACACGTGGATATACTCTATCTCTGTATTCTACCTCTGCTGTTCCTTCTGAGCAGGCTGAGTGAGACACGTGGATATACTCTATCTCTGTATTCTACCTCTGCTGTTCCTTCTGAGCAGGCTGAGTGAGACACGTGGATATACTCTATCTCTGTCTTCTACCTCTGATGTTCCTTCTGAACAGGCTGAGTGAGGTGTAGATCTGACACGTGGATATACTCTATTTCTGTCTTTTACCTCTGTTGTTACTTCTGAGCAGGCTGAGTGAGACACGTGGATATACTCTATCTCTGTCTTCTACCTCTGCTGTTCCTTCTGAGCAGGCTGAGTGAGGTGTAGATCAGACACGTGGATATACTCTATCTCTGTCTTCTACCTCTGCTATTCCTTCTGAGCAGGATGAGTGAGTCACGTGGATATACTCTATCTCTGTCTTCTACCTCTGCTGTTCATTCTGAGCAGGCTGAGTGAGGTGTAGATCAGACACGTGGATATACTATATTTCTGTCTTCTACCTCTGATGTTCCTTCTGAGCAGGCTGAGTGAGGTGTAGATCAGACACATGGATATACTCTATCTCTGTCTTTTACCTCTGCTGTTCCTTATGAGCAGCCTGAGTGAGATACGTGGATATACTCTATCTCTGTCTTCTACCTCTGCTGTTCCTTCTGAGCAGGATGAGTGAGACACGTGGATATACTCTATCTCTGTCTTCTACCTCTGCTGTTCCTTCTGAGCAGGCTGAGTGAGGTGTAGATCAGACACGTGGATATACTCTATATCTGTATTCTACCTCTGCTGTTCCTTCTGGGAAGGCTGAGTGAGTTGTAGATCAGACACGTGGATATACTATATCTCTGTCTTCTAACTCTGCTGTTCCTTCTGAGCAGGCTGAGTGAGACACGTGGATATACTCTATCTCTGTCTTCTACCTCTGCTGTTCCTTCTGAGCAGGCTGAGTAAGGTGTAGATCAGACACGTGGATATACTCTATCTCTGTCTTCTACCTCTGGTGTTCCTTCTGAGCAGCCTGAGTGAGGTGTAGATCAGACACGTGGATATACTCTATCTTTTTCTTCTACCTCTGCTGTTCCTTCTGAGCAGCCTGTGTGAGATACGTGGATATACTCTATCTCTGTCTTCTACCTCTGCTGTTCTTTCTGAGCAGGATGAGTGAGACACGTGTATATACTCTATCTCTGTCTTCGACCTCTGCTGTTCCTTCTGAGCAGGCTGAGTAAGGTGTAGATCAGACACGTGAATATACTCTATCTCTGTCTTCTACCTCTGCTGTTCCTTCTGAGCAGGCTGAGTGAGGTCTAGATCAGACACGTGGATATACTCTATCTCTGTCTTCTACCTCTTCTGTTCCTTCTGAGCAGGCTGAGTGAGGTGTAGATCAGACACGTGGATATACTCTATCTCTGTCTTCTACCTCTGCTGTTCCTTCTGAGCAGCCTGAGTGAGACACGTGGATATACTCTATCTCTGTCTTCTACCTCTGCTGTTCCTTCTGAGCAGGCTGAGTGAGGTGTAGATCAGACACGTAGATATACTCTATCTCTGTCTTCTACCTCTGCTGTTCCTTCTGAGCAGGCTGAGTGAGACACGTGGATATACTATATCTCTGTCTTCTACCTCTGCTGTTCCTTCTGAGCAGGCTGAGTGAGACACGTGGATATACTCTATCTCTGTCTTCTACCTCTGCTGTTCCTTCTGAGCAGGCTGAGTGAGGTGTAGATCAGACACTTGGATATACTCTATATCTGTCTTCTACATCTGCTGTTCCTTCTGAGCAGGCTGAGTGAGACACGTGGATATACTCTATCTTTGTATTCTACCTCTGTTGTTCCTTCTGAGCAGGTTGAGTGAGGTGTAGATCAGACACGTGGATATACTCTATCTCTGTCTTCTACCTATGCTGTTCCTTCTGAGCAGGCTTAGTGAGACACGTGGATATACTCTATTTCTGTCTTCTACCTCTGCTGTTCCTTCTGAGCAGGCTGAGTGAGACACGTGGATATACTCTTTCTCTGTCTTCTACCTCTGCTGTTCCTTCTGAGTAGGCTGAGTGAGGTTTATATCAGACACGTGGATATACTCTATCTCTGACTTCTAACTCTGCTGTTCCTTCTGAGCAGGCTGAGTGAGACACGTGGATATACTCTATCTCTGTCTTCTACCTCTGATGTTCCTTCTGAGCAGGCTGAGTGAGACACGTGGATATACTCTATCTCTGTATTCTACCTCTGCTGTTCCTTCTGAGCAGGCTGAGTGAGACACATGGATATATTCTATCTCTGTCTTCTACATCTGATGTTCCTTCTGAACAGGCTGAGTGAGGTGTAGATCAGACACGTGGATATACTCTATTTCTGTCTTTTACCTCTGCTGTTACTTCTGAGCAGGCTGAGTGAGACACGTGGATATACTCTATCTCTGTCTTCTACCTCTGCTGTTCCTTCTGCGCAGGCTGATTGAGGTGTAGATTAGACACGTGGATATACTCTATCTCTGTCTTCTACCTCTGCTGTTCCTTCTGAGCAGGCTGAGTGAGGTGTAGATCAGACACGTGGATATACTCTATCTCTGTCTTCTACCTGTGCTGTTCCTGCTGAGCAGGCTGAGTGAGACACGTGGATATACTCTATAACTGTCTTCTACCTCTGCTGTTCCTTCTGAGCAGGCTGAGTGAGGTGTAGATCAGACACGTGGATATACTCTATCTCCGTCTTCTACCTCTGCTGTTCCTTCTGAGCAGGCTGAGTGAGACACGTGGATATACTCTATCTCTGTCTTCTACCTTTGCTGTTCCTTCTGAGCAGGCTGAGTGAGGTGTAGATCAGACACGTGGATATACTATATCTCTGTCTTCTACCTGTGCTGTTCCTTCTGAGCAGGCTGAGTGAGACACGTGGATATACTATATAACTGTCTTATACCTCTGCTGTTCCTTCTGAGCAGGCTGAGTGAGGTGTAGATCAGACACGTGGATATACTCTATCTCCGTCTTCTACCTCTGCTGTTCCTTCTGAGCAGGCTGAGTGAGACACGTGGTTATACTCTATCTCTGTCTTCTACCTCTGCTGTTCCTTCTGAGCAGGCTGAGTGAGACACGTGGATATACTCTATCTCTGTCTTCTACCTCTGCTGTTCCTTCTGAGTAGGCTGAGTGAGGTTTATATCAGACACGTGGATATACTCTATCTCTGACTTCTAACTCTGCTGTTCCTTCTGAGCAGTCTGAGTGAGACACGTGGATATACTCTATCTCTGTATTCTACCTCTGCTGTTCCTTCTGAGCAGGCTGAGTGAGACACGTGGATATACTCTATCTCTGTATTCTACCTCTGCTGTTCCTTCTGAGCAGGCTGAGTGAGACACGTGGATATACTCTATCTCTGTCTTCTACCTCTGATGTTCCTTCTGAACAGGCTGAGTGAGGTGTAGATCTGACACGTGGATATACTCTATTTCTGTCTTTTACCTCTGCTGTTACTTCTGAGCAGGCTGAGTGAGACACGTGGATATACTCTATCTCTGTCTTCTACCTCTGCTGTTCCTTCTGAGCAGGCTGAGTGAGGTGTAGATCAGACACGTGGATATACTCTATCTCTGTCTTCTACCTCTGCTATTCCTTCTGAGCAGGATGAGTGAGTCACGTGGATATACTCTATCTCTGTCTTCTACCTCTGCTGTTCATTCTGAGCAGGCTGAGTGAGGTGTAGATCAGACACGTGGATATACTTTATCTCTGTCTTCTACCTCTGCTGTTCCTTCTGAGCAGGCTGAGTGAGGTGTAGATCAGACACGTGGATATACTCTATCTCTGTCTTCTACCTCTGCTGTTCCTTCTGAGCAGGATGAGTGAGACACGTGGATATATCTCTGTCTTCTACCTCTGCTGATCATTCTGAGCAGGCTGAGTGAGGTGTAGATCAGACACGTGGATATACTCTATCTCTTTCTTCTACCTCTGCTGTTCCTTCTGAGCAGGCTGAGTGAGGTGTAGATCAGACACATGGATATACTCTATCTCTGTCTTTTACCTCTGCTGTTCCTTATGAGCAGCCTGAGTGAGATACGTGGATATACTCTATCTCTGTCTTCTACCTCTGCTGTTCCTTCTGAGCAGGATGAGTGAGACACGTGGATATACTCTATCTCTGTCTTCTACCTCTGATGTTCCTTCTGAGCAGGCTGAGTGAGGTGTAGATCAGACACGTGGATATACTCTATATCTGTATTCTACCTCTGCTGTTCCTTCTGGGCAGGCTGAGTGAGTTGTAGATCAGACACGTGGATATACTATATCTCTGTCTTCTAACTCTGCTGTTCCTTCTGAGCAGGCTGAGTGAGACACGTGGATATACTCTATCTCTGTCTTCTACCTCTGCTGTTCCTTCTGAGCAGGCTGAGTAAGGTGTAGATCAGACACGTGGATATACTCTATCTCTGTCTTCTACCTCTGGTGTTCCTTCTGAGCAGCCTGAGTGAGGTGTAGATCAGACACGTGGATATACTCTATCTTTTTCTTCTACCTCTGCTGTTCCTTCTGAGCAGCCTGAGTGAGATACGTGGATATACTCTATCTCTGTCTTCTACCTCTGCTGTTCTTTCTGAGCAGGATGAGTGAGACACGTGTATATACTCTATCTCTGTCTTCGACCTCTGCTGTTCCTTCTGAGCAGGCTGAGTAAGGTGTAGATCAGACACGTGAATATACTCTATCTCTGTCTTCTACCTCTGCTGTTCCTTCTGAGCAGGCTGAGTGAGGTCTAGATCAGACACGTGGATATACTCTATCTCTGTCTTCTACCTCTTCTGTTCCTTCTGAGCAGGCTGAGTGAGGTGTAGATCAGACACGTGGATATACTCTATCTCTGTCTTCTACCTCTGCTGTTCCTTCTGAGCAGCCTGAGTGAGACACGTGGATATACTCTATCTCTGTCTTCTACCTCTGCTGTTCCTTCTGAGCAGGCTGAGTGAGGTGTAGATCAGACACGTAGATATACTCTATCTCTGTCTTCTACCTCTGCTGTTCCTTCTGAGCAGGCTGAGTGAGACACGTGGATATACTCTATCTCTGTCTTCTACCTCTGCTGTTCCTTCTGAGCAGGCTGAGTGAGACACGTGGATATACTATATCTCTGTCTTCTACCTCTGCTGTTCCTTCTGAGCAGGCTGAGTGAGACACGTGGATATACTCTATCTCTGTCTTCTACCTCTGCTGTTCCTTCTGAGCAGGCTGAGTGAGGTGTAGATCAGACACTTGGATATACTCTATATCTGTCTTCTACATCTGCTGTTCCTTCTGAGCAGGCTGAGTGAGACACGTGGATATACTCTATCTCTGTATTCTACCTCTGTTGTTCCTTCTGAGCAGGTTGAGTGAGGTGTAGATCAGACACGTGGATATACTCTATCTCTGTCTTCTACCTCTGCTGTTCCTTCTGAGCAGGCTGAGTGAGACACGTGGATATACTCTATCTCTGTCTTCTACCTCTGCTGTTCCTTCTGAGCAGGTTGAGTGAGACACGTGTATATACTATATCTCTGTCTTCTACCTCTACTGTTCCTTCTGATTAGGCTGCGTGAGGTGTAGATCAGACACGTGGATATACTATATCTCTGTCTTCTAGCTCTGCTGTTCCTTCTGAGCAGGCTGAGTGAGACACGTGTATATACTCTATCTCTGTCTTCTACCTATGCTGTTCCTTCTGAGCAGGCTGAGTGAGGTGTAGATCAGACACGTGGATATACTCTATCTCTGTCTTCTACCTCTGCTGTTCCTTCTGAGCAGGCTTATTGAGACACGTGGATATACTTTATCTCTGTCTTCTACCTCTGCTGTTCTTTCTGAGCAGGCTGAGTGATGTGTAGATCAGACACGTGGATATACTCTATCTCTGTCTTCTACCTCTGCTGTTCCTTCTGAGCAGGCTGAGTGAGGTGTATATCAGACACGTGGGTATACTCTATCTCTGTCTTCTACCTTTGCTGTTCCTTCTGAGCAGGCTTAGTGAGGTGTAGATCAGACACGTGGATATACTCTATCTCTGTCTTCTACCTCTGCTGTTCCTTCTGAGCAGCCTGAGTGAGACACGTGGATATACTCTATCTCTGTCTTCTACCTCTGCTGTTCTTTCTGAGCAGGCTGAGTGATGTGTAGATCAGACACGTGGATATACTCTATCTCTGTCTTCTACCTCTGCTGTTCCTTCTGAGCAGGCTGAGTGAGGTGTAGATTATACACGTGGATATACTCTATCTCTGTCTTCTACCTCTGCTGTTCCTTCTGAGCAGGCTGAGTGAGACACGCGGATATACTATATCTCTGTCTTCTACCTCTGCTGTTCCTTCTGAAGAGGCTGAGTGAGACACGTGGATATACTCTATATCTGTATTCTACCTCTGCTGTTCCTTCTGAGCAGGCTGAGTGAGGTGTAGATCAGACACGTGGATATACTCTATCTCTGTCTTCTACCTCTGCTGTTCCTTCTGAGCAGCCTGAGTGAGACACGTGGATATACTCTATCTCTGTCTTCTACCTCTGAGTGAGGTGTAGATCATACACGTGAATATACTCTATCTTTGTCTTCTACCTCTGCTGTTCCTTCTGAGCAGGCTGAGTGAGGTCTAGATCAGACACGTGGATATACTCTATCTCTGTCTTCTACCTCTGCTGTTCCTTCTGAGCAGACTGAGTGAGGTGTAGATCAGACACGTGGATATATTCTATCTCTGTCTTCTACCTCTGAGTGAGGTGTAGATCATACACGTGAATATACTCTATCTCTGTCTTCTACCTCTGCTGTTCCTTCTGAGCAGGCTGAGTGAGGTCTAGATCAGACACGTGGATATACTCTATCTCTGTCTTCTACCTCTGCTGTTCCTTCTGAGCAGGCTGAGTGAGACACGTGGATATACTATATCTCTGTCTTCTACCTATGCTGTTCCTTCTGAGCAGGCTGAGTGAGGTGTAGATAAGACACGTGAATATACTCTATCTCTGTCTTCTACCTCTGCTGTTCCTTCTGAGCAGGCTGAGTGAGGTGTAGATCTGACACTTGGATATACTCTATATCTGTCTTCTACCTCTGCTGATCCTTCTGAGCAGGCTGAGTGAGACACGTGGATATACTCTATCTCTGTATTCTACCTCTGTTGTTCCTTCTGAGCAGGCTGAGTGAGGTGTAGATCAGACACGTGGATATACTCTATCTCTGTCTTCTACCTCTGCTGTTCCTTCTGAGCAGGCTGAGTGAGACACGTGGATATACTCTATCTCTGTCTTCTACCTCTGCTGTTCCTTCTGAGCAGGCTGAGTGAGACACGTGTATATACTCTATCTCTGTCTTCTACCTATGCTGTTCCTTCTGAGCAGGCTGAGTGAAGTGTAGATCAGACACGTGGATATACTCTATCTCTGTCTTCTACCTCTGCTGTTCCTTCTGAGCAGGCTGAGTAAGGTGTAGATCAGACACGTGGATATACTCTATCTCTGTCTTCTACCTCTGGTGTTCCTTCTGAGCAGCCTGAGTGAGGTGTAGATCAGACACGTGGATATACTCTATCTTTTTCTTCTACCTCTGCTGTTCCTTCTGAGCAGCCTGAGTGAGATACGTGGATATACTCTATCTCTGTCTTCTACCTCTGCTGTTCTTTCTGAGCAGGATGAGTGAGACACGTGTATATACTCTATCTCTGTCTTCGACCTCTGCTGTTCCTTCTGAGCAGGCTGAGTAAGGTGTAGATCAGACACGTGAATATACTCTATCTCTGTCTTCTACCTCTGCTGTTCCTTCTGAGCAGGCTGAGTGAGGTCTAGATCAGACACGTGGATATACTCTATCTCTGTCTTCTACCTCTTCTGTTCCTTCTGAGCAGGCTGAGTGAGGTGTAGATCAGACACGTGGATATACTCTATCTCTGTCTTCTACCTCTGCTGTTCCTTCTGAGCAGCCTGAGTGAGACACGTGGATATACTCTATCTCTGTCTTCTACCTCTGCTGTTCCTTCTGAGCAGGCTGAGTGAGGTGTAGATCAGACACGTAGATATACTCTATCTCTGTCTTCTACCTCTGCTGTTCCTTCTGAGCAGGCTGAGTGAGACACGTGGATATACTCTATCTCTGTCTTCTACCTCTGCTGTTCCTTCTGAGCAGGCTGAGTGAGACACGTGGATATACTATATCTCTGTCTTCTACCTCTGCTGTTCCTTCTGAGCAGGCTGAGTGAGACACGTGGATATACTCTATCTCTGTCTTCTACCTCTGCTGTTCCTTCTGAGCAGGCTGAGTGAGGTGTAGATCAGACACTTGGATATACTCTATATCTGTCTTCTACATCTGCTGTTCCTTCTGAGCAGGCTGAGTGAGACACGTGGATATACTCTATCTCTGTATTCTACCTCTGTTGTTCCTTCTGAGCAGGTTGAGTGAGGTGTAGATCAGACACGTGGATATACTCTATCTCTGTCTTCTACCTCTGCTGTTCCTTCTGAGCAGGCTGAGTGAGACACGTGGATATACTCTATCTCTGTCTTCTACCTCTGCTGTTCCTTCTGAGCAGGTTGAGTGAGACACGTGTATATACTATATCTCTGTCTTCTACCTCTACTGTTCCTTCTGATTAGGCTGCGTGAGGTGTAGATCAGACACGTGGATATACTATATCTCTGTCTTCTAGCTCTGCTGTTCCTTCTGAGCAGGCTGAGTGAGACACGTGTATATACTCTATCTCTGTCTTCTACCTATGCTGTTCCTTCTGAGCAGGCTGAGTGAGGTGTAGATCAGACACGTGGATATACTCTATCTCTGTCTTCTACCTCTGCTGTTCCTTCTGAGCAGGCTTATTGAGACACGTGGATATACTTTATCTCTGTCTTCTACCTCTGCTGTTCTTTCTGAGCAGGCTGAGTGATGTGTAGATCAGACACGTGGATATACTCTATCTCTGTCTTCTACCTCTGCTGTTCCTTCTGAGCAGGCTGAGTGAGGTGTATATCAGACACGTGGGTATACTCTATCTCTGTCTTCTACCTTTGCTGTTCCTTCTGAGCAGGCTTAGTGAGGTGTAGATCAGACACGTGGATATACTCTATCTCTGTCTTCTACCTCTGCTGTTCCTTCTGAGCAGCCTGAGTGAGACACGTGGATATACTCTATCTCTGTCTTCTACCTCTGCTGTTCTTTCTGAGCAGGCTGAGTGATGTGTAGATCAGACACGTGGATATACTCTATCTCTGTCTTCTACCTCTGCTGTTCCTTCTGAGCAGGCTGAGTGAGGTGTAGATTATACACGTGGATATACTCTATCTCTGTCTTCTACCTCTGCTGTTCCTTCTGAGCAGGCTGAGTGAGACACGCGGATATACTATATCTCTGTCTTCTACCTCTGCTGTTCCTTCTGAAGAGGCTGAGTGAGACACGTGGATATACTCTATATCTGTATTCTACCTCTGCTGTTCCTTCTGAGCAGGCTGAGTGAGGTGTAGATCAGACACGTGGATATACTCTATCTCTGTCTTCTACCTCTGCTGTTCCTTCTGAGCAGCCTGAGTGAGACACGTGGATATACTCTATCTCTGTCTTCTACCTCTGAGTGAGGTGTAGATCATACACGTGAATATACTTTATCTCTGTCTTCTACCTCTGCTGTTCCTTCTGAGCAGGCTGAGTGAGGTCTAGATCAGACACGTGGATATACTCTATCTCTGTCTTCTACCTCTGCTGTTCCTTCTGAGCAGGCTGAGTGAGGTGTAGATCAGACACGTGGATATATTCTATCTCTGTCTTCTACCTCTGAGTGAGGTGTAGATCATACACGTGAATATACTCTATCTCTGTCTTCTACCTCTGCTGTTCCTTCTGAGCAGGCTGAGTGAGGTCTAGATCAGACACGTGGATATACTCTATCTCTGTCTTCTACCTCTGCTGTTCCTTCTGAGCAGGCTGAGTGAGACACGTGGATATACTATATCTCTGTCTTCTACCTATGCTGTTCCTTCTGAGCAGGCTGAGTGAGGTGTAGATAAGACACGTGAATATACTCTATCTCTGTCTTCTACCTCTGCTGTTCCTTCTGAGCAGGCTGAGTGAGGTGTAGATCTGACACTTGGATATACTCTATATCTGTCTTCTACCTCTGCTGATCCTTCTGAGCAGGCTGAGTGAGACACGTGGATATACTCTATCTCTGTATTCTACCTCTGTTGTTCCTTCTGAGCAGGCTGAGTGAGGTGTAGATCAGACACGTGGATATACTCTATCTCTGTCTTCTACCTCTGCTGTTCCTTCTGAGCAGGCTGAGTGAGACACGTGGATATACTCTATCTCTGTCTTCTACCTCTGCTGTTCCTTCTGAGCAGGCTGAGTGAGACACGTGTATATACTCTATCTCTGTCTTCTACCTATGCTGTTCCTTCTGAGCAGGCTGAGTGAAGTGTAGATCAGACACGTGGATATACTCTATCTCTGTCTTCTACCTCTGCTGTTCCTTCTGAGCAGGCTGAGTAAGGTGTAGATCAGACACGTGGATATACTCTATCTCTGTCTTCTACCTCTGGTGTTCCTTCTGAGCAGCCTGAGTGAGGTGTAGATCAGACACGTGGATATACTCTATCTTTTTCTTCTACCTCTGCTGTTCCTTCTGAGCAGCCTGAGTGAGATACGTGGATATACTCTATCTCTGTCTTCTACCTCTGCTGTTCTTTCTGAGCAGGATGAGTGAGACACGTGTATATACTCTATCTCTGTCTTCGACCTCTGCTGTTCCTTCTGAGCAGGCTGAGTAAGGTGTAGATCAGACACGTGAATATACTCTATCTCTGTCTTCTACCTCTGCTGTTCCTTCTGAGCAGGCTGAGTGAGGTCTAGATCAGACACGTGGATATACTCTATCTCTGTCTTCTACCTCTTCTGTTCCTTCTGAGCAGGCTGAGTGAGGTGTAGATCAGACACGTGGATATACTCTATCTCTGTCTTCTACCTCTGCTGTTCCTTCTGAGCAGCCTGAGTGAGACACGTGGATATACTCTATCTCTGTCTTCTACCTCTGCTGTTCCTTCTGAGCAGGCTGAGTGAGGTGTAGATCAGACACGTAGATATACTCTATCTCTGTCTTCTACCTCTGCTGTTCCTTCTGAGCAGGCTGAGTGAGACACGTGGATATACTCTATCTCTGTCTTCTACCTCTGCTGTTCCTTCTGAGCAGGCTGAGTGAGACACGTGGATATACTATATCTCTGTCTTCTACCTCTGCTGTTCCTTCTGAGCAGGCTGAGTGAGACACGTGGATATACTCTATCTCTGTCTTCTACCTCTGCTGTTCCTTCTGAGCAGGCTGAGTGAGGTGTAGATCAGACACTTGGATATACTCTATATCTGTCTTCTACATCTGCTGTTCCTTCTGAGCAGGCTGAGTGAGACACGTGGATATACTCTATCTCTGTATTCTACCTCTGTTGTTCCTTCTGAGCAGGTTGAGTGAGGTGTAGATCAGACACGTGGATATACTCTATCTCTGTCTTCTACCTCTGCTGTTCCTTCTGAGCAGGCTGAGTGAGACACGTGGATATACTCTATCTCTGTCTTCTACCTCTGCTGTTCCTTCTGAGCAGGTTGAGTGAGACACGTGTATATACTATATCTCTGTCTTCTACCTCTACTGTTCCTTCTGATTAGGCTGCGTGAGGTGTAGATCAGACACGTGGATATACTATATCTCTGTCTTCTAGCTCTGCTGTTCCTTCTGAGCAGGCTGAGTGAGACACGTGTATATACTCTATCTCTGTCTTCTACCTATGCTGTTCCTTCTGAGCAGGCTGAGTGAGGTGTAGATCAGACACGTGGATATACTCTATCTCTGTCTTCTACCTCTGCTGTTCCTTCTGAGCAGGCTTATTGAGACACGTGGATATACTTTATCTCTGTCTTCTACCTCTGCTGTTCTTTCTGAGCAGGCTGAGTGATGTGTAGATCAGACACGTGGATATACTCTATCTCTGTCTTCTACCTCTGCTGTTCCTTCTGAGCAGGCTGAGTGAGGTGTATATCAGACACGTGGGTATACTCTATCTCTGTCTTCTACCTTTGCTGTTCCTTCTGAGCAGGCTTAGTGAGGTGTAGATCAGACACGTGGATATACTCTATCTCTGTCTTCTACCTCTGCTGTTCCTTCTGAGCAGCCTGAGTGAGACACGTGGATATACTCTATCTCTGTCTTCTACCTCTGCTGTTCCTTCTGAGCAGGCTGAGTGAGACACGCGGATATACTATATCTCTGTCTTCTACCTCTGCTGTTCCTTCTGAAGAGGCTGAGTGAGACACGTGGATATACTCTATATCTGTATTCTACCTCTGCTGTTCCTTCTGAGCAGGCTGAGTGAGGTGTAGATCAGACACGTGGATATACTCTATCTCTGTCTTCTACCTCTGCTGTTCCTTCTGAGCAGCCTGAGTGAGACACGTGGATATACTCTATCTCTGTCTTCTACCTCTGAGTGAGGTGTAGATCATACACGTGAATATACTCTATCTCTGTCTTCTACCTCTGCTGTTCCTTCTGAGCAGGCTGAGTGAGGTCTAGATCAGACACGTGGATATACTCTATCTCTGTCTTCTACCTCTGCTGTTCCTTCTGAGCAGGCTGAGTGAGGTGTAGATCAGACACGTGGATATATTCTATCTCTGTCTTCTACCTCTGAGTGAGGTGTAGATCATACACGTGAATATACTCTATCTCTGTCTTCTACCTCTGCTGTTCCTTCTGAGCAGGCTGAGTGAGGTCTAGATCAGACACGTGGATATACTCTATCTCTGTCTTCTACCTCTGCTGTTCCTTCTGAGCAGGCTGAGTGAGACACGTGGATATACTATATCCCTGTCTTCTACCTATGCTGTTCCTTCTGAGCAGGCTGAGTGAGGTGTAGATAAGACACGTGAATATACTCTATCTCTGTCTTCTACCTCTGCTGTTCCTTCTGAGCAGGCTGAGTGAGGTGTAGATCTGACACTTGGATATACTCTATATCTGTCTTCTACCTCTGCTGATCCTTCTGAGCAGGCTGAGTGAGACACGTGGATATACTCTATCTCTGTATTCTACCTCTGTTGTTCCTTCTGAGCAGGCTGAGTGAGGTGTAGATCAGACACGTGGATATACTCTATCTCTGTCTTCTACCTCTGCTGTTCCTTCTGAGCAGGCTGAGTGAGACACGTGGATATACTCTATCTCTGTCTTCTACCTCTGCTGTTCCTTCTGAGCAGGCTGAGTGAGACACGTGTATATACTCTATCTCTGTCTTCTACCTATGCTGTTCCTTCTGAGCAGGCTGAGTGAAGTGTAGATCAGACACGTGGATATACTCTATCTCTGTCTTCTACCTCTGCTGTTCCTTCTGAGCAGGCTGAGTAAGGTGTAGATCAGACACGTGGATATACTCTATCTCTGTCTTCTACCTCTGGTGTTCCTTCTGAGCAGCCTGAGTGAGGTGTAGATCAGACACGTGGATATACTCTATCTTTTTCTTCTACCTCTGCTGTTCCTTCTGAGCAGCCTGAGTGAGATACGTGGATATACTCTATCTCTGTCTTCTACCTCTGCTGTTCTTTCTGAGCAGGATGAGTGAGACACGTGTATATACTCTATCTCTGTCTTCGACCTCTGCTGTTCCTTCTGAGCAGGCTGAGTAAGGTGTAGATCAGACACGTGAATATACTCTATCTCTGTCTTCTACCTCTGCTGTTCCTTCTGAGCAGGCTGAGTGAGGTCTAGATCAGACACGTGGATATACTCTATCTCTGTCTTCTACCTCTTCTGTTCCTTCTGAGCAGGCTGAGTGAGGTGTAGATCAGACACGTGGATATACTCTATCTCTGTCTTCTACCTCTGCTGTTCCTTCTGAGCAGCCTGAGTGAGACACGTGGATATACTCTATCTCTGTCTTCTACCTCTGCTGTTCCTTCTGAGCAGGCTGAGTGAGGTGTAGATCAGACACGTAGATATACTCTATCTCTGTCTTCTACCTCTGCTGTTCCTTCTGAGCAGGCTGAGTGAGACACGTGGATATACTCTATCTCTGTCTTCTACCTCTGCTGTTCCTTCTGAGCAGGCTGAGTGAGACACGTGGATATACTATATCTCTGTCTTCTACCTCTGCTGTTTCTTCTGAGCAGGCTGAGTGAGACACGTGGATATACTCTATCTCTGTCTTCTACCTCTGCTGTTCCTTCTGAGCAGGCTGAGTGAGGTGTAGATCAGACACTTGGATATACTCTATATCTGTCTTCTACATCTGCTGTTCCTTCTGAGCAGGCTGAGTGAGACACGTGGATATACTCTATCTCTGTATTCTACCTCTGTTGTTCCTTCTGAGCAGGTTGAGTGAGGTGTAGATCAGACACGTGGATATACTCTATCTCTGTCTTCTACCTCTGCTGTTCCTTCTGAGCAGGCTGAGTGAGACACGTGGATATACTCTATCTCTGTCTTCTACCTCTGCTGTTCCTTCTGAGCAGGTTGAGTGAGACACGTGTATATACTATATCTCTGTCTTCTACCTCTACTGTTCCTTCTGATTAGGCTGCGTGAGGTGTAGATCAGACACGTGGATATACTATATCTCTGTCTTCTAGCTCTGCTGTTCCTTCTGAGCAGGCTGAGTGAGACACGTGTATATACTCTATCTCTGTCTTCTACCTATGCTGTTCCTTCTGAGCAGGCTGAGTGAGGTGTAGATCAGACACGTGGATATACTCTATCTCTGTCTTCTACCTCTGCTGTTCCTTCTGAGCAGGCTTATTGAGACACGTGGATATACTTTATCTCTGTCTTCTACCTCTGCTGTTCTTTCTGAGCAGGCTGAGTGATGTGTAGATCAGACACGTGGATATACTCTATCTCTGTCTTCTACCTCTGCTGTTCCTTCTGAGCAGGCTGAGTGAGGTGTATATCAGACACGTGGGTATACTCTATCTCTGTCTTCTACCTTTGCTGTTCCTTCTGAGCAGGCTTAGTGAGGTGTAGATCAGACACGTGGATATACTCTATCTCTGTCTTCTACCTCTGCTGTTCCTTCTGAGCAGCCTGAGTGAGACACGTGGATATACTCTATCTCTGTCTTCTACCTCTGCTGTTCTTTCTGAGCAGGCTGAGTGATGTGTAGATCAGACACGTGGATATACTCTATCTCTGTCTTCTACCTCTGCTGTTCCTTCTGAGCAGGCTGAGTGAGGTGTAGATTATACACGTGGATATACTCTATCTCTGTCTTCTACCTCTGCTGTTCCTTCTGAGCAGGCTGAGTGAGACACGCGGATATACTATATCTCTGTCTTCTACCTCTGCTGTTCCTTCTGAAGAGGCTGAGTGAGACACGTGGATATACTCTATATCTGTATTCTACCTCTGCTGTTCCTTCTGAGCAGGCTGAGTGAGGTGTAGATCAGACACGTGGATATACTCTATCTCTGTCTTCTACCTCTGCTGTTCCTTCTGAGCAGCCTGAGTGAGACACGTGGATATACTCTATCTCTGTCTTCTACCTCTGAGTGAGGTGTAGATCATACACGTGAATATACTCTATCTCTGTCTTCTACCTCTGCTGTTCCTTCTGAGCAGGCTGAGTGAGGTCTAGATCAGACACGTGGATATACTCTATCTCTGTCTTCTACCTCTGCTGTTCCTTCTGAGCAGGCTGAGTGAGGTGTAGATCAGACACGTGGATATATTCTATCTCTGTCTTCTACCTCTGAGTGAGGTGTAGATCATACACGTGAATATACTCTATCTCTGTCTTCTACCTCTGCTGTTCCTTCTGAGCAGGCTGAGTGAGGTCTAGATCAGACACGTGGATATACTCTATCTCTGTCTTCTACCTCTGCTGTTCCTTCTGAGCAGGCTGAGTGAGACACGTGGATATACTATATCTCTGTCTTCTACCTATGCTGTTCCTTCTGAGCAGGCTGAGTGAGGTGTAGATAAGACACGTGAATATACTCTATCTCTGTCTTCTACCTCTGCTGTTACTTCTGAGCAGGCTGAGTGAGGTGTAGATCTGACACTTGGATATACTCTATAT
Organism: Crossaster papposus; assembly: GCA_037893245.1. Taxonomy (NCBI): domain Eukaryota; kingdom Metazoa; phylum Echinodermata; class Asteroidea; order Velatida; family Solasteridae; genus Crossaster; species Crossaster papposus. Next base: position 465,900 of record JBAIAA010000620.1, read on the forward strand.
CTGTCTTCTACCTCTGCTGATCCTTCTGAGCAGGCTGAGTGAGACACGTGGATATACTCTATCTCTGTATTCTACCTCTGTTGTTCCTTCTGAGCAGGCTGAGTGAGGTGTAGATCAGACACGTGGATATACTCTATCTCTGTCTTCTACCTCTGCTGTTCCTTCTGAGCAGGCTGAGTGAGACACGTGGATATACTCTATCTCTGTCTTCTACCTCTGCTGTTCCTTCTGAGCAGGCTGAGTGAGACACGTGTATATACTCTATCTCTGTCTTCTACCTATGCTGTTCCTTCTGAGCAGGCTGAGTGAAGTGTAGATCAGACACGTGGATATACTCTATCTCTGTCTTCTACCTCTGCTGTCCCTTCTGAGCAGGCTTATTGAGACACGTGGATATACTCTATCTCTGTCTTCTACCTCTGCTGTTCCATCTGAGTAGGATGAGTGAGGTGTAGATCAGACACGTGGATATACTCTATCTCTGTCTTCTACCTTTGCTGTTCCTTCTGAGCAGGCTGAGTGAGGTGTAGATCAGACAAGTGGATATACTCTATCTCTGTCTTCTACCTCTGCTGTTCCTTCTGAGCAGGCTGAGTTTGGTGTAGATCAGACAAGTGGATATACTCTATCTCTGTCTTCTACCTCTGCTGTTCCTTCTGAGCAGCCTGAGTGAGACACGTGGATATAATCTATCTCTGTCTTCTACCTCTGCTGTTCCTTCTAAGCAGGCTGAGTGAGGTGTAGATCAGACACGTGGATATACTCTATCTCTGTCTTCTACCTCTGCTGTTCCTTCTGAGCAGGCTGAGTGAGACACGTGGATATACTATATCTCTGTCTTCTACCTCTGCTGTTCCTTCTGAACAGGCTGAGTGAGACACGTGGATATACTCTATCTCTGTATTCTACCTCTGCTGTTCCTTCTGAGCAGGCTGAGTGAGGTGTAGATCAGACACGTGGATATACTCTATCTCTGTCTTCTACCTCTGCTATTCCTTCTGAGCAGGATGAGTGAGTCACGTGGATATACTCTATCTCTGTCTTCTACCTCTGCTGTTCATTCTGAGCAGGCTGAGTGAGGTGTAGATCAGACACGTGGATATACTATATCTCTGTCTTCTACCTCTGCTGTTCCTTCTGAGCAGGATGAGTGAGACACGTGGATATATCTCTGTCTTCTACCTCTGCTGTTCATTCTGAGCAGGCTGAGTGAGGTGTAGATCAGACAGGTGGATATACTCTATCTCTTTCTTCTACCTCTGCTGTTCCTTCTGAGCAGGCTGAGTGAGGTGTAGATCAGACACATGGATATACTCTATCTCTGTCTTTTACCTCTGCTGTTCCTTATGAGCAGCCTGAGTGAGATACGTGGATATACTCTATCTCTGTCTTCTAACTCTGCTGTTCCTTCTGAGCAGGATGAGTGAGACACGTGGATATACTCTATCTCTGTCTTCTACCTCTGCTGTTCCTTCTGAGCAGGCTGAGTGAGGTGTAGATCAGACACGTGGATATACTCTATATCTGTCTTCTACCTCTGCTGTTCCTTCTGGGCAGGCTGAGTGAGTTGTAGATCAGACACGTGGATATACTATATCTCTGTCTTCTAACTCTGCTGTTCCTTCTGAGCAGGCTGAGTGAGACACGTGGATATACTCTATCTCTGTCTTCTACCTCTGCTGTTCCTTCTGAGCAGGCTGAGTAAGGTGTAGATCAGACACGTGGATATACTCTATCTCTGTCTTCTACCTCTGGTGTTCCTTCTGAGCAGCCTGAGTGAGGTGTAGATCAGACACGTGGATATACTCTATCTTATTATTCTACCTCTGCTGTTCCTTCTGAGCAGCCTGAGTGAGATACGTGGATATACTCTATCTCTGTCTTCTACCTCTGCTGTTCTTTCTGAGCAGGATGAGTGAGACACGTGGATATACTCTATCTCTGTCTTCGACCTCTGCTGTTCCTTCTGAGCAGGCTGAGTAAGGTGTATATCAGACACGTGAATATACTCTATCCCTGTCTTCTACCTCTGCTGTTCCTTCTGAGCAGGCTGAGTGAGGTGTAGATCAGACACGTGGATATACTCTATCTCTGTCTTCTACCTCTGCCGTTCCTTCTGAGCAGGCTTATTGAGACACGTGGATATACTCTATCTCTGTCTTCTACCTCTGCTGTTCTTTCTGAGCAGGCTGAGTGATGTGTAGATCAGACACGTGGATATACTCTATCTCTGTCTTCTACCTCTGCTGTTCCTTCTGAGCAGGCTGAGTGAGGTGTATATCAGACACGTGGGTATACTCTATCTCTGTCTTCTACCTTTGCTGTTCCTTCTGAGCAGGCTGAGTGAGGTGTAGATCAGACACGTGGATATACTCTATCTCTGTCTTCTACCTCTGCTGTTCCTTCTGAGCAGCCTGAGTGAGACACGTGGATATACTCTATCTCTGTCTTCTACCTCTGCTGTTCTTTCTGAGCAGGCTGAGTGATGTGTAGATCAGACACGTGGATATACTCTATCTCTGTCTTCTACCTCTGCTGTTCCTTCTGAGCAGGCTGAGTGAGGTGTAGATTATACACGTGGATATACTCTATCTCTGTCTTCTACCTCTGCTGTTACTTCTGAGCAGGCTGAGTGAGACACGCGGATATACTATATCTCTGTCTTCTACCTCTGCTGTTCCTTCTGAAGAGGCTGAGTGAGACACGTGGATTTACTCTATATCTGTATACTACCTCTGCTGTTCCTTCTGAGCAGGCTGAGTGAGGTGTAGATCAGACACGTGGATATACTCTATCTCTGTCTTCTACCTCTGCTGTTCCTTCTGAGCAGCCTGAGTGAGACACGTGGATATACTCTATCTCTGTCTTCTACCTCTGAGTGAGGTGTAGATCATACACGTGAATATACTCTATCTCTGTCTTCTACCTCTGCTGTTCCTTCTGAGCAGGCTGAGTGAGGTCTAGATCAGACACGTGGATATACTCTATCTCTGTCTTCTACCTCTGCTGTTTCTTCTGAGCAGGCTGAGTGAGGTGTAGATCAAACACGTGGATATACTCTATCTCTGTCTTCTACCTCTGAGTGAGGTGTAGATCATACACGTGAATATACTCTATCTCTGTCTTCTACCTCTGCTGTTCCTTCTGAGCAGGCTGAGCGAGGTCTAGATCAGACACGTGGATATACTCTATCTCTGTCTTCTAACTCTGCTGTTCCTTCTGAGCAGGATGAGTGAGACACGTGGATATACTCTATCTCTGTCTTCTACCTCTGCTGTTCCTTCTGAGCAGGCTGAGTGAGGTGTAGATCAGACACGTGGATATACTCTATATCTGTCTTCTACCTCTGCTGTTCCTTCTGGGCAGGCTGAGTGAGTTGTAGATCAGACACGTGGATATACTATATCTCTGTCTTCTAACTCTGCTGTTCCTTCTGAGCAGGCTGAGTGAGACACGTGGATATACTCTATCTCTGTCTTCTACCTCTGCTGTTCCTTCTGAGCAGGCTGAGTAAGGTGTAGATCAGACACGTGGATATACTCTATCTCTGTCTTCTACCTCTGGTGTTCCTTCTGAGCAGCCTGAGTGAGGTGTAGATCAGACACGTGGATATACTCTATCTTATTATTCTACCTCTGCTGTTCCTTCTGAGCAGCCTGAGTGAGATACGTGGATATACTCTATCTCTGTCTTCTACCTCTGCTGTTCTTTCTGAGCAGGATGAGTGAGACACGTGGATATACTCTATCTCTGTCTTCGACCTCTGCTGTTCCTTCTGAGCAGGCTGAGTAAGGTGTAGATCAGACACGTGAATATACTCTATCCCTGTCTTCTACCTCTGCTGTTCCTTCTGAGCAGGCTGAGTGAGGTGTAGATCAGACACGTGGATATACTCTATCTCTGTCTTCTACCTCTGCTGTTCCTTCTGAGCAGGCTTATTGAGACACGTGGATATACTCTATCTCTGTCTTCTACCTCTGCTGTTCTTTCTGAGCAGGCTGAGTGATGTGTAGATCAGACACGTGGATATACTCTATCTCTGTCTTCTACCTCTGCTGTTCCTTCTGAGCAGGCTGAGTGAGGTGTATATCAGACACGTGGGTATACTCTATCTCTGTCTTCTACCTTTGCTGTTCCTTCTGAGCAGGCTGAGTGAGGTGTAGATCAGACACGTGGATATACTCTATCTCTGTCTTCTACCTCTGCTGTTCCTTCTGAGCAGCCTGAGTGAGACACGTGGATATACTCTATCTCTGTCTTCTACCTCTGCTGTTCTTTCTGAGCAGGCTGAGTGATGTGTAGATCAGACACGTGGATATACTATATCTCTGTCTTCTACCTCTGCTGTTCCTTCTGAAGAGGCTGAGTGAGACACGTGGATTTACTCTATATCTGTATACTACCTCTGCTGTTCCTTCTGAGCAGGCTGAGTGAGGTGTAGATCAGACACGTGGATATACTCTATCTCTGTCTTCTACCTCTGCTGTTCCTTCTGAGCAGCCTGAGTGAGACACGTGGATATACTCTATCTCTGTCTTCTACCTCTGAGTGAGGTGTAGATCATACACGTGAATATACTCTATCTCTGTCTTCTACCTCTGCTGTTCCTTCTGAGCAGGCTGAGTGAGGTCTAGATCAGACACGTGGATATACTCTATCTCTGTCTTCTACCTCTGCTGTTCCTTCTGAGCAGGCTGAGTGAGGTGTAGATCAGACACGTGGATATACTCTATCTCTGTCTTCTACCTCTGAGTGAGGTGTAGATCATACACGTGAATATACTCTATCTCTGTCTTCTACCTCTGCTGTTCCTTCTGAGCAGGCTGAGCGAGGTCTAGATCAGACACGTGGATATACTCTATCTCTGTCTTCTACCTCTGCTGTTCCTTCTGAGCAGGCTGAGTGAGACACGTGGATATACTATATCTCTGTCTTCTACCTATGCTGTTCCTTCTGAGCAGGCTGAGTGAGGTGTAGATAAGACACGTGAATATACTCTATCTCTGTCTTCTACCTCTGCTGTTCCTTCTGAGCAGGCTGAGTGAGGTGTAGATCTGACACTTGGATATACTCTATATCTGTCTTCTACCTCTGCTGATCCTTCTGAGCAGGCTGAGTGAGACACGTGGATATACTCTATCTCTGTATTCTACCTCTGTTGTTCCTTCTGAGCAGGCTGAGTGAGGTGTAGATCAGACACGTGGATATACTCTATCTCTGTCTTCTACCTCTGCTGTTCCTTCTGAGCAGGCTGAGTGAGACACGTGGATATACTCTATCTCTGTCTTCTACCTCTGCTGTTCCTTCTGAGCAGGCTGAGTGAGACACGTGTATATACTCTATCTCTGTCTTCTACCTATGCTGTTCCTTCTGAGCAGGCTGAGTGAAGTGTAGATCAGACACGTGGATATACTCTATCTCTGTCTTCTACCTCTGCTGTTCCTTCTGAGCAGGCTTATTGAGACACGTGGATATACTCTATCTCTGTCTTCTACCTCTGCTGTTCCATCTGAGTAGGCTGAGTGAGGTGTAGATCAGACACGTGGATATACTCTATCTCTGTCTTCTACCTTTGATGTTCCTTCTGAGCAGGCTGAGTGAGGTGTAGATCAGACACGTGAATATACTCTATCTCTGTCTTCTACCTCTGCTGTTCCTTCTGAGCAGGCTGAGTGAGGTGTAGATCAGACACGTGGATATACTCTATCTCTGTCTTCTACCTCTGAGTGAGGTGTAGATCAGACACGTGAATATACTCTATCTCTGTCTTCTACCTCTGCTGTTCCTTCTGAGCAGGCTGAGTGAGGTGTAGATCTGACACTTGGATATACTCTATATCTGTCTTCTACCTCTGCTGATCCTTCTGAGCAGGCTGAGTGAGACACGTGGATATACTCTATCTCTGTATTCTACCTCTGTTGTTCCTTCTGAGCAGGCTGAGTGAGGTGTAGATCAGACACGTGGATATACTCTATCTCTGTCTTCTACCTCTGCTGTTCCTTCTGAGCAGGCTGAGTGAGACACGTGGATATACTCTATCTCTGTCTTCTACCTCTGCTGTTCCTTCTGAGCAGGCTGAGTGAGACCCGTGTATATACTCTATCTCTGTCTTCTACCTATGCTGTTCCTTCTGAGCAGGCTGAGTGAAGTGTAGATCAGACACGTGGATATACTCTATCTCTGTCTTCTACCTCTGCTGTTCCTTCTGAGCAGGCTTATTGAGACACGTGGATATACTCTATCTCTGTCTTCTACCTCTGCTGTTCCATCTGAGTAGGCTGAGTGAGGTGTAGATCAGACACGTGGATATACTCTATCTCTGTCTTCTACCTTTGATGTTCCTTCTGAGCAGGCTGAGTGAGGTGTAGATCAGACACGTGAATATACTCTATCTCTGTCTTCTACCTCTGCTGTTCCTTCTGAGCAGGCTGAGTGAGGTGTAGATCAGACACGTGGATATACTATATATCTGTCTTCTACCTCTGCTGTTCCTTCTGAACAGGCTGAGTGAGACACGTGGATATACTCTATCTCTGTATTCTACCTCTGCTGTTCCTTCTGAGCAGGCTGAGTGAGGTGTAGATCAGAAACGTGGATATACTCTATCTCTATCTTCTACCTCTGCTGTTCCTTCTGAGCAGGCTGAGTGAGGCACGTGGATATACTCTATCTCTGTCTTCTACCTCTGCTGTTCCCTTCTGAGCAGGCTGAGTGAGACACGTGTATATACTCTATCTCTGTCTTCTACTTCTGCTGTTCCTTCTGAGCCGGCTGCGTGAGGTGTAGATCAGACACGTGGATATACTATATCTCTGTCTTCTAGCTCTGCTGTTCCTTCTGAGCAGGCTGAGTGAGACACGTGGATATACTCTATCTCTGTCTTCTACTTCTGCTGTTCCTTCTGAGCAGGATGCGTGAGGTGTAGATCAGACACGTGGATATACTCTATCTCTGTCTTCTACCTCTGCTGTTCCTTCTGAGCAGGCTGAGTGAGGTGTAGATCAGACACGTGGATATACTCTATCTCTGTCTTCTACCTCTGCTGTTCCTTCTGAGCAGGCTGAGTTTGGTGTAGATCAGACAAGTGGATATACTCTATCTCTGTCCTCTACCTCTGCTGTTCCCTCTGAGCAGCCTGAGTGAGACACGTGGATATAATCTATCTCTGTCTTCTACCTCTGCTGTTCCTTCTGAGCAGGCTGAGTGAGGTGTAGATCAGACACGTGGATATACTCTATCTCTGTCTTCTACCTCTGCTGTTCCTTCTGAGCAGGCTGAGTGAGACACGTGGATATACTATATCTCTGTCTTCTAACTCTGCTGTTCCTTCTGAGCAGGCTGAGTGAGACACGTGGATATACTCTATCTCTGTCTTCTACCTCTGCTGTTCCTTCTGAGCAGGTTGAGTGAGGTGTAGATAAGACACGTGAATATACTCTATCTCTGTCTTCTACCTCTGCTGTTCCTTCTGAGCAGGCTGAGTGAGGTGTAGATCAGACACGTGGATATACTCTATCTCTGTCTTCTACCTCTGCTGTTCCTTCTGAGCAGGCTTATTGAGACACGTGGATATACTCTATCTCTGTCTTCTACCTCTGCTGTTCTTTCTGAGCAGGCTGAGTGAGGTGTAGATCAGACACGTGGATATACTCTATATCTGTCCTTTACCTCTGCTGTTCCTTCTGAGCAGGCTGAGTGAGACACGTGGATATACTCTATCTCTGTATTCTACCTCTGCTGTTCCTTCTGAGCAGGCTGAGTGACGTGTAGATCATACACGTGGATATACTCTATCTCTGTCTTCTACCTCTGCTGTTCCTTCTGAGCAGGCTGAGTGAGACACGTGGATATATTCTATCTCTGTATTCTACCTCTGCTGTTCCTTCTGAGCAGGCTGAGTGAGACGCGTGTATATACTCTATCTCTGTCTTCTACTTCTGCCGTTCCTTCTGATCAGGCTGCGTGAGGTGTAGATCAGACACGTGGATATACTCTATCTCTGTCTTCTACCTCTGCTGTTCCTTCTGAGCAGGCTGAGTGAGACACGTGGATATACTCTATATCTGTCTTCTACCTCTGCTGTTCCTTCTGAGCAGGCTGAGTGAGACACGTGTATATACTCTATCTCTGTCTTCTACCTATGCTGTTCCTTCTGAGCAGGCTGAGTGAAGTGTAGATCAGACACGTGGATATACTCTATCTCTGTCTTCTACCTCTGCTGTTCCTTCTGAGCAGGCTTATTGAGACACGTGGATATACTCTATCTCTGTCTTCTACCTCTGCTGTTCCATCTGAGTAGGCTGAGTGAGGTGTAGATCAGACATGTGGATATACTCTATCTCTGTCTTCTACCTTTGCTGTTCCGTCTGCGCAGGCTGAGTGAGGTGTAGATCAGACACGTGAATATACTCTATCTCTGTCTTCTACCTCTGCTGTTCCTTCTGAGCAGGCTGAGTGAGGTGTAGATCAGACACGTGGATATACTCTATATCTATCTTCTACCTCTGCTGTTCCTTCTGAACAGGCTGAGTGAGACACGTGGATATACTCTATCTCTGTATTCTACCTCTGCTGTTCCTTCTGAGCAGGCTGAATGAGGTGTAGATCAGAAACGTGGATATACTCTATCTCTATCTTCTACCTCTGCTGTTCCTTCTGAGCAGGCTGAGTGAGGCACGTGGATATACTCTATCTCTGTCTTCTACCTCTGCTGTTCCTTCTGAGCAGGCTGAGTGAGACACGTGTATATACTCTATCTCTGTCTTCTACTTCTGCTGTTCCTTCTGAGCCGGCTGCGTGAGGTGTAGATCAGACACGTGGATATACTATATCTCTGTCTTCTACCTCTGCTGTTCCTTCTGAGCAGGCTGAGTGAGACACGTGGATATACTCTATCTCTGTCTTCTACTTCTGCTGTTCCTTCTGAGCAGGCTGCGTGAGGTGTAGATCAGACACGTGGATATACTCTATCTCTGTCTTCTACCTCTGCTGTTCTTTCTGAGCAGGCTGAGTGATGTGTAGATCAGACACGTGGATATACTCTATCTCTGTCTTCTACCTCTGCTGTTCCTTCTGAGCAGGCTGAGTGAGGTGTATATCAGACACGTGGGTATACTCTATCTCTGTCTTCTACCTTTGCTGTTCCTTCTGAGCAGGCTGAGTGAGGTGTAGATCAGACACGTGGATATACTCTATCTCTGTCTTCTACCTCTGCTGTTCCTTCTGAGCAGCCTGAGTGAGACACGTGGATATACTCTATCTCTGTCTTCTACCTCTGCTGTTCTTTCTGAGCAGGCTGAGTGATGTGTAGATCAGACACGTGGATATACTCTATCTCTGTCTTCTACCTCTGCTGTTCCTTCTGAGCAGGCTGAGTGAGGTGTAGATTATACACGTGGATATACTCTATCTCTGTCTTCTACCTCTGCTGTTACTTCTGAGCAGGCTGAATGAGACACGCGGATATACTATATCTCTGTCTTCTACCTCTGCTGTTCCTTCTGAAGAGGCTGAGTGAGACACGTGGATTTACTCTATATCTGTATACTACCTCTGCTGTTCCTTCTGAGCAGGCTGAGTGAGGTGTAGATCAGACACGTGGATATACTCTATCTCTGTCTTCTACCTCTGCTGTTCCTTCTGAGCAGGCTGAGTGAGGTGTAGATTATACACGTGGATATACTCTATCTCTGTCTTCTACCTCTGCTGTTACTTCTGAGCAGGCTGAGTGAGACACGCGGATATACTATATCTCTGTCTTCTACCTCTGCTGTTCCTTCTGAAGAGGCTGAGTGAGACACGTGGATTTACTCTATATCTGTATACTACCTCTGCTGTTCCTTCTGAGCAGGCTGAGTGAGGTGTAGATCAGACACGTGGATATACTCTATCTCTGTCTTCTACCTCTGCTGTTCCTTCTGAGCAGCCTGAGTGAGACACGTGGATATACTCTATCTCTGTCTTCTACCTCTGAGTGAGGTGTAGATCATACACGTGAATATACTCTATCTCTGTCTTCTACCTCTGCTGTTCCTTCTGAGCAGGCTGAGTGAGGTCTAGATCAGACACGTGGATATACTCTATCTCTGTCTTCTACCTCTGCTGTTTCTTCTGAGCAGGCTGAGTGAGGTGTAGATCAGACACGTGGATATACTCTATCTCTGTCTTCTACCTCTGAGTGAGGTGTAGATCATACACGTGAATATACTCTATCTCTGTCTTCTACCTCTGCTGTTCCTTCTGAGCAGGCTGAGCGAGGTCTAGATCAGACACGTGGATATACTCTATCTCTGTCTTCTAACTCTGCTGTTCCTTCTGAGCAGGATGAGTGAGACACGTGGATATACTCTATCTCTGTCTTCTACCTCTGCTGTTCCTTCTGAGCAGGCTGAGTGAGGTGTAGATCAGACACGTGGATATACTCTATATCTGTCTTCTACCTCTGCTGTTCCTTCTGGGCAGGCTGAGTGAGTTGTAGATCAGACACGTGGATATACTATATCTCTGTCTTCTAACTCTGCTGTTCCTTCTGAGCAGGCTGAGTGAGACACGTGGATATACTCTATCTCTGTCTTCTACCTCTGCTGTTCCTTCTGAGCAGGCTGAGTAAGGTGTAGATCAGACACGTGGATATACTCTATCTCTGTCTTCTACCTCTGGTGTTCCTTCTGAGCAGCCTGAGTGAGGTGTAGATCAGACACGTGGATATACTCTATCTTATTATTCTACCTCTGCTGTTCCTTCTGAGCAGCCTGAGTGAGATACGTGGATATACTCTATCTCTGTCTTCTACCTCTGCTGTTCTTTCTGAGCAGGATGAGTGAGACACGTGGATATACTCTATCTCTGTCTTCGACCTCTGCTGTTCCTTCTGAGCAGGCTGAGTAAGGTGTAGATCAGACACGTGAATATACTCTATCCCTGTCTTCTACCTCTGCTGTTCCTTCTGAGCAGGCTGAGTGAGGTGTAGATCAGACACGTGGATATACTCTATCTCTGTCTTCTACCTCTGCTGTTCCTTCTGAGCAGGCTTATTGAGACACGTGGATATACTCTATCTCTGTCTTCTACCTCTGCTGTTCTTTCTGAGCAGGCTGAGTGATGTGTAGATCAGACACGTGGATATACTCTATCTCTGTCTTCTACCTCTGCTGTTCCTTCTGAGCAGGCTGAGTGAGGTGTATATCAGACACGTGGGTATACTCTATCTCTGTCTTCTACCTTTGCTGTTCCTTCTGAGCAGGCTGAGTGAGGTGTAGATCAGACACGTGGATATACTCTATCTCTGTCTTCTACCTCTGCTGTTCCTTCTGAGCAGCCTGAGTGAGACACGTGGATATACTCTATCTCTGTCTTCTACCTCTGCTGTTCTTTCTGAGCAGGCTGAGTGATGTGTAGATCAGACACGTGGATATACTCTATCTCTGTCTTCTACCTCTGCTGTTCCTTCTGAGCAGGCTGAGTGAGGTGTAGATTATACACGTGGATATACTCTATCTCTGTCTTCTACCTCTGCTGTTACTTCTGAGCAGGCTGAGTGAGACACGCGGATATACTATATCTCTGTCTTCTACCTCTGCTGTTCCTTCTGAAGAGGCTGAGTGAGACACGTGGATTTACTCTATATCTGTATACTACCTCTGCTGTTCCTTCTGAGCAGGCTGAGTGAGGTGTAGATCAGACACGTGGATATACTCTATCTCTGTCTTCTACCTCTGCTGTTCCTTCTGAGCAGCCTGAGTGAGACACGTGGATATACTCTATCTCTGTCTTCTACCTCTGAGTGAGGTGTAGATCATACACGTGAATATACTCTATCTCTGTCTTCTACCTCTGCTGTTCCTTCTGAGCAGGCTGAGTGAGGTCTAGATCAGACACGTGGATATACTCTATCTCTGTCTTCTACCTCTGCTGTTCCTTCTGAGCAGGCTGAGTGAGGTGTAGATCAGACACGTGGATATACTCTATCTCTGTCTTCTACCTCTGAGTGAGGTGTAGATCATACACGTGAATATACTCTATCTCTGTCTTCTACCTCTGCTGTTCCTTCTGAGCAGGCTGAGCGAGGTCTAGATCAGACACGTGGATATACTCTATCTCTGTCTTCTACCTCTGCTGTTCCTTCTGAGCAGGCTGAGTGAGACACGTGGATATACTATATCTCTGTCTTCTACCTATGCTGTTCCTTCTGAGCAGGCTGAGTGAGGTGTAGATAAGACACGTGAATATACTCTATCTCTGTCTTCTACCTCTGCTGTTCCTTCTGAGCAGGCTGAGTGAGGTGTAGATCTGACACTTGGATATACTCTATATCTGTCTTCTACCTCTGCTGATCCTTCTGAGCAGGCTGAGTGAGACACGTGGATATACTCTATCTCTGTATTCTACCTCTGTTGTTCCTTCTGAGCAGGCTGAGTGAGGTGTAGATCAGACACGTGGATATACTCTATCTCTGTCTTCTACCTCTGCTGTTCCTTCTGAGCAGGCTGAGTGAGACACGTGGATATACTCTATCTCTGTCTTCTACCTCTGCTGTTCCTTCTGAGCAGGCTGAGTGAGACACGTGTATATACTCTATCTCTGTCTTCTACCTATGCTGTTCCTTCTGAGCAGGCTGAGTGAAGTGTAGATCAGACACGTGGATATACTCTATCTCTGTCTTCTACCTCTGCTGTTCCTTCTGAGCAGGCTTATTGAGACACGTGGATATACTCTATCTCTGTCTTCTACCTCTGCTGTTCCATCTGAGTAGGCTGAGTGAGGTGTAGATCAGACACGTGGATATACTCTATCTCTGTCTTCTACCTTTGATGTTCCTTCTGAGCAGGCTGAGTGAGGTGTAGATCAGACACGTGAATATACTCTATCTCTGTCTTCTACCTCTGCTGTTCCTTCTGAGCAGGCTGAGTGAGGTGTAGATCAGACACGTGGATATACTCTATCTCTGTCTTCTACCTCTGAGTGAGGTGTAGATCATACACGTGAATATACTCTATCTCTGTCTTCTACCTCTGCTGTTCCTTCTGAGCAGGCTGAGCGAGGTCTAGATCAGACACGTGGATATACTCTATCTCTGTCTTCTACCTCTGCTGTTCCTTCTGAGCAGGCTGAGTGAGACACGTGGATATACTATATCTCTGTCTTCTACCTATGCTGTTCCTTCTGAGCAGGCTGAGTGAGGTGTAGATAAGACACGTGAATATACTCTATCTCTGTCTTCTACCTCTGCTGTTCCTTCTGAGCAGGCTGAGTGAGGTGTAGATCTGACACTTGGATATACTCTATATCTGTCTTCTACCTCTGCTGATCCTTCTGAGCAGGCTGAGTGAGACACGTGGATATACTCTATCTCTGTATTCTACCTCTGTTGTTCCTTCTGAGCAGGCTGAGTGAGGTGTAGATCAGACACGTGGATATACTCTATCTCTGTCTTCTACCTCTGCTGTTCCTTCTGAGCAGGCTGAGTGAGACACGTGGATATACTCTATCTCTGTCTTCTACCTCTGCTGTTCCTTCTGAGCAGGCTGAGTGAGACACGTGTATATACTCTATCTCTGTCTTCTACCTATGCTGTTCCTTCTGAGCAGGCTGAGTGAAGTGTAGATCAGACACGTGGATATACTCTATCTCTGTCTTCTACCTCTGCTGTTCCTTCTGAGCAGGCTTATTGAGACACGTGGATATACTCTATCTCTGTCTTCTACCTCTGCTGTTCCATCTGAGTAGGCTGAGTGAGGTGTAGATCAGACACGTGGATATACTCTATCTCTGTCTTCTACCTTTGATGTTCCTTCTGAGCAGGCTGAGTGAGGTGTAGATCAGACACGTGAATATACTCTATCTCTGTCTTCTACCTCTGCTGTTCCTTCTGAGCAGGCTGAGTGAGGTGTAGATCAGACACGTGGATATACTATATATCTGTCTTCTACCTCTGCTGTTCCTTCTGAACAGGCTGAGTGAGACACGTGGATATACTCTATCTCTGTATTCTACCTCTGCTGTTCCTTCTGAGCAGGCTGAGTGAGGTGTAGATCAGAAACGTGGATATACTCTATCTCTATCTTCTACCTCTGCTGTTCCTTCTGAGCAGGCTGAGTGAGGCACGTGGATATACTCTATCTCTGTCTTCTACCTCTGCTGTTCCTTCTGAGCAGGCTGAGTGAGACACGTGTATATACTCTATCTCTGTCTTCTACTTCTGCTGTTCCTTCTGAGCCGGCTGCGTGAGGTGTAGATCAGACACGTGGATATACTATATCTCTGTCTTCTAGCTCTGCTGTTCCTTCTGAGCAGGCTGAGTGAGACACGTGGATATACTCTATCTCTGTCTTCTACTTCTGCTGTTCCTTCTGAGCAGGATGCGTGAGGTGTAGATCAGACACGTGGATATACTCTATCTCTGTCTTCTACCTCTGCTGTTCCTTCTGAGCAGGCTGAGTGAGGTGTAGATCAGACACGTGGATATACTCTATCTCTGTCTTCTACCTCTGCTGTTCCTTCTGAGCAGGCTGAGTTTGGTGTAGATCAGACAAGTGGATATACTCTATCTCTGTCCTCTACCTCTGCTGTTCCCTCTGAGCAGCCTGAGTGAGACACGTGGATATAATCTATCTCTGTCTTCTACCTCTGCTGTTCCTTCTGAGCAGGCTGAGTGAGGTGTAGATCAGACACGTGGATATACTCTATCTCTGTCTTCTACCTCTGCTGTTCCTTCTGAGCAGGCTGAGTGAGACACGTGGATATACTATATCTCTGTCTTCTACCTCTGCTGTTCCTTCTGAGCAGGCTGAGTGAGACACGTGGATATACTCTATCTCTGTCTTCTACCTCTGCTGTTCCTTCTGAGCAGGTTGAGTGAGGTGTAGATAAGACACGTGAATATACTATATCTCTGTCTTCTACCTCTGCTGTTCCTTCTGAGCAGGCTGAGTTTGGTGTAGATCAGACAAGTGGATATACTCTATCTCTGTCCTCTACCTCTGCTGTTCCCTCTGAGCAGCCTGAGTGAGACACGTGGATATAATCTATCTCTGTCTTCTACCTCTGCTGTTCCTTCTGAGCAGGCTGAGTGAGGTGTAGATCAGACACGTGGATATACTCTATCTCTGTCTTCTACCTCTGCTGTTCCTTCTGAGCAGGCTGAGTGAGACACGTGGATATACTATATCTCTGTCTTCTACCTCTGCTGTTCCTTCTGAGCAGGCTGAGTGAGACACGTGGATATACTCTATCTCTGTCTTCTACCTCTGCTGTTCCTTCTGAGCAGGTTGAGTGAGGTGTAGATAAGACACGTGAATATACTCTATCTCTGTCTTCTACCTCTGCTGTTCCTTCTGAGCAGGCTGAGTGAGGTGTAGATCAGACACGTGGATATACTCTATCTCTGTCTTCTACCTCTGCTGTTCCTTCTGAGCAGGCTTATTGAGACACGTGGATATACTCTATCTCTGTCTTCTACCTCTGCTGTTCTTTCTGAGCAGGCTGAGTGAGGTGTAGATCAGACACGTGGATATACTCTATATCTGTCCTTTACCTCTGCTGTTCCTTCTGAGCAGGCTGAGTGAGACACGTGGATATACTCTATCTCTGTATTCTACCTCTGCTGTTCCTTCTGAGCAGGCTGAGTGACGTGTAGATCATACACGTGGATATACTCTATCTCTGTCTTCTACCTCTGCTGTTCCTTCTGAGCAGGCTGAGTGAGACACGTGGATATATTCTATCTCTGTATTCTACCTCTGCTGTTCCTTCTGAGCAGGCTGAGTGAGACGCGTGTATATACTCTATCTCTGTCTTCTACTTCTGCCGTTCCTTCTGATCAGGCTGCGTGAGGTGTAGATCAGACACGTGGATATACTCTATCTCTGTCTTCTACCTCTGCTGTTCCTTCTGAGCAGGCTGAGTGAGACACGTGGATATACTCTATCTCTGTCTTCTACCTCTGCTGTTCCTTCTGAGCAGGCTGAGTGAGACACGTGTATATACTCTATCTCTGTCTTCTACCTATGCTGTTCCTTCTGAGCAGGCTGAGTGAAGTGTAGATCAGACACGTGGATATACTCTATCTCTGTCTTCTACCTCTGCTGTTCCTTCTGAGCAGGCTTATTGAGACACGTGGATATACTCTATCTCTGTCTTCTACCTCTGCTGTTCCATCTGAGTAGGCTGAGTGAGGTGTAGATCAGACATGTGGATATACTCTATCTCTGTCTTCTACCTTTGCTGTTCCGTCTGCGCAGGCTGAGTGAGGTGTAGATCAGACACGTGAATATACTCTATCTCTGTCTTCTACCTCTGCTGTTCCTTCTGAGCAGGCTGAGTGAGGTGTAGATCAGACACGTGGATATACTCTATATCTGTCTTCTACCTCTGCTGTTCCTTCTGAACAGGCTGAGTGAGACACGTGGATATACTCTATCTCTGTATTCTACCTCTGCTGTTCCTTCTGAGCAGGCTGAATGAGGTGTAG
This sequence comes from Crossaster papposus, assembly GCA_037893245.1. NCBI lineage: Eukaryota > Metazoa > Echinodermata > Asteroidea > Velatida > Solasteridae > Crossaster > Crossaster papposus. The sequence continues at coordinate 482,368 of JBAIAA010000620.1, forward strand.
ATCAGAAACGTGGATATACTCTATCTCTATCTTCTACCTCTGCTGTTCCTTCTGAGCAGGCTGAGTGAGGCACGTGGATATACTCTATCTCTGTCTTCTACCTCTGCTGTTCCTTCTGAGCAGGCTGAGTGAGACACGTGTATATACTCTATCTCTGTCTTCTACTTCTGCTGTTCCTTCTGAGCCGGCTGCGTGAGGTGTAGATCAGACACGTGGATATACTATATCTCTGTCTTCTACCTCTGCTGTTCCTTCTGAGCAGGCTGAGTGAGACACGTGGATATACTCTATCTCTGTCTTCTACTTCTGCTGTTCCTTCTGAGCAGGCTGCGTGAGGTGTAGATCAGACACGTGGATATACTCTATCTCTGTCTTCTACCTCTGCTGTTCTTTCTGAGCAGGCTGAGTGATGTGTAGATCAGACACGTGGATATACTCTATCTCTGTCTTCTACCTCTGCTGTTCCTTCTGAGCAGGCTGAGTGAGGTGTATATCAGACACGTGGGTATACTCTATCTCTGTCTTCTACCTTTGCTGTTCCTTCTGAGCAGGCTGAGTGAGGTGTAGATCAGACACGTGGATATACTCTATCTCTGTCTTCTACCTCTGCTGTTCCTTCTGAGCAGCCTGAGTGAGACACGTGGATATACTCTATCTCTGTCTTCTACCTCTGCTGTTCTTTCTGAGCAGGCTGAGTGATGTGTAGATCAGACACGTGGATATACTCTATCTCTGTCTTCTACCTCTGCTGTTCCTTCTGAGCAGGCTGAGTGAGGTGTAGATTATACACGTGGATATACTCTATCTCTGTCTTCTACCTCTGCTGTTACTTCTGAGCAGGCTGAGTGAGACACGCGGATATACTATATCTCTGTCTTCTACCTCTGCTGTTCCTTCTGAAGAGGCTGAGTGAGACACGTGGATTTACTCTATATCTGTATACTACCTCTGCTGTTCCTTCTGAGCAGGCTGAGTGAGGTGTAGATCAGACACGTGGATATACTCTATCTCTGTCTTCTACCTCTGCTGTTCCTTCTGAGCAGGCTGAGTGAGACACGTGGATATACTCTATCTCTGTCTTCTACTTCTGCTGTTCCTTCTGAGCAGGCTGCGTGAGGTGTAGATCAGACACGTGGATATACTCTATCTCTGTCTTCTACCTCTGCTGTTCTTTCTGAGCAGGCTGAGTGATGTGTAGATCAGACACGTGGATATACTCTATCTCTGTCTTCTACCTCTGCTGATCCTTCTGAGCAGGCTGAGTGAGGTGTATATCAGACACGTGGGTATACTCTATCTCTGTCTTCTACCTTTGCTGTTCCTTCTGAGCAGGCTGAGTGAGGTGTAGATCAGACACGTGGATATACTCTATCTATGTCTTCTACCTCTGCTGTTCCTTCTGAGCAGCCTGAGTGAGACACGTGGATATACTCTATCTCTGTCTTCTACCTCTGCTGTTCTTTCTGAGCAGGCTGAGTGATGTGTAGATCAGACACGTGGATATACTCTATCTCTGTCTTCTACCTCTGCTGTTCCTTCTGAGCAGGCTGAGTGAGGTGTAGATTATACACGTGGATATACTCTATCTCTGTCTTCTACCTCTGCTGTTACTTCTGAGCAGGCTGAGTGAGACACGCGGATATACTATATCTCTGTCTTCTACCTCTGCTGTTCCTTCTGAAGAGGCTGAGTGAGACACGTGGATTTACTCTATATCTGTATACTACCTCTGCTGTTCCTTCTGAGCAGGCTGAGTGAGGTGTAGATCAGACACGTGGATATACTCTATCTCTGTCTTCTACCTCTGCTGTTCCTTCTGAGCAGCCTGAGTGAGACACGTGGATATACTCTATCTCTGTCTTCTACCTCTGAGTGAGGTGTAGATCATACACGTGAATATACTCTATCTCTGTCTTCTACCTCTGCTGTTCCTTCTGAGCAGGCTGAGTGAGGTCTAGATCAGACACGTGGATATACTCTATCTCTGTCTTCTACCTCTGCTGTTCCTTCTGAGCAGGCTGAGTGAGGTGTAGATCAGACACGTGGATATACTCTATCTCTGTCTTCTACCTCTGAGTGAGGTGTAGATCATACACGTGAATATACTCTATCTCTGTCTTCTACCTCTGCTGTTCCTTCTGAGCAGGCTGAGCGAGGTCTAGATCAGACACGTGGATATACTCTATCTCTGTCTTCTACCTCTGCTGTTCCTTCTGAGCAGGCTGAGTGAGACACGTGGATATACTATATCTCTGTCTTCTACCTATGCTGTTCCTTCTGAGCAGGCTGAGTGAGGTGTAGATAAGACACGTGAATATACTCTATCACTGTCTTCTACCTCTGCTGTTCCTTCTGAGCAGGCTGAGTGAGGTGTAGATCTGACACTTGGATATACTCTATATCTGTCTTCTACCTCTGCTGATCCTTCTGAGCAGGCTGAGTGAGACACGTGGATATACTCTATCTCTGTATTCTACCTCTGTTGTTCCTTCTGAGCAGGCTGAGTGATTTGTAGATCAGACACGTGGATATACTCTATCTCTGTCTTCTACCTCTGCTGTTCCTTCTGAGCAGGCTGAGTGAGACACGTGGATATACTCTATCTCTGTCTTCTACCTCTGCTGTTCCTTCTGAGCAGGCTGAGTGAGACACGTGTATATACTCTATCTCTGTCTTCTACCTATGCTGTTCCTTCTGAGCAGGCTGAGTGAAGTGTAGATCAGACACGTGGATATACTCTATCTCTGTCTTCTTCCTCTGCTGTTCCTTCTGAGCAGGCTTATTGAGACACGTGGATATACTCTATCTCTGTCTTCTACCTCTGCTGTTCCATCTGAGTAGGCTGAGTGAGGTGTAGATCAGACACGTGGATATACTCTATCTCTGTCTTCTACCTTTGATGTTCCTTCTGAGCAGGCTGAGTGAGGTGTAGATCAGACACGTGAATATACTCTATCTCTGTCTTCTACCTCTGCTGTTCCTTCTGAGCAGGCTGAGTGAGGTGTAGATCAGACACGTGGATATACTATATATCTGTATTCTACCTCTGCTGTTCCTTCTGAACAGGCTGAGTGAGACACGTGGATATACTCTATCTCTGTATTCTACCTCTGCTGTTCCTTCTGAGCAGGCTGAGTGAGGTGTAGATCAGAAACGTGGATATACTCTATCTCTATCTTCTACCTCTGCTGTTCCTTCTGAGCAGGCTGAGTGAGGCACGTGGATATACTCTATCTCTGTCTTCTACCTCTGCTGTTCCTTCTGAGCAGGCTGAGTGAGACACGTGTATATACTCTATCTCTGTCTTCTACTTCTGCTGTTTCTTCTGAGCCGGCTGCGTGAGGTGTAGATCAGACACGTGGATATACTATATCTCTGTCTTCTAGCTCTGCTGTTTTTTCTGAGCAGGCTGAGTGAGACACGTGGATATACTCTATCTCTGTCTTCTACTTCTGCTGTTCCTTCTGAGCAGGCTGCGTGAGGTGTAGATCAGACACGTGGATATACTCTATCTCTGTCTTCTACCTCTGCTGTTCCTTCTGAGCAGGCTGAGTGAGGTGTAGATCAGACACGTGGATATACTCTATCTCTGTCTTCTACCTCTGCTGTTCCTTCTGAGCAGACTGAGTTTGGTGTAGATCAGACAAGTGGATATACTCTATCTCTGTCCTCTACCTCTGCTGTTCCTTCTGAGCAGCCTGAGTGAGACACGTGGATATAATCTATCTCTGTCTTCTACCTCTGCTGTTCCTTCTGAGCAGGCTGAGTGAGGTGTAGATCAGACACGTGGATATACTCTATCTCTGTCTTCTACCTCTGCTGTTCCTTCTGAGCAGGCTGAGTGAGACACGTGGATATACTATATCTCTGTCTTCTACCTCTGCTGTTCCTTCTGAGCAGGCTGAGTGAGACACGTGGATATACTCTATCTCTGTCTTCTACCTCTGCTGTTCCTTCTGAGCAGGTTGAGTGAGGTGTAGATAAGACACGTGAATATACTCTATCTCTGTCTTCTACCTCTGCTGTTCCTTCTGAGCAGGCTGAGTGAGGTGTAGATCAGACACGTGGATATACTCTATCTCTGTCTTCTACCTCTGCTGTTCCTTCTGAGCAGGCTTATTGAGACACGTGGATATACTCTATCTCTGTCTTCTACCTCTGCTGTTCTTTCTGAGCAGGCTGAGTGAGGTGTAGATCAGACACGTGGATATACTCTATATCTGTCCTTTACCTCTGCTGTTCCTTCTGAGCAGGCTGAGTGAGACACGTGGATATACTCTATCTCTGTATTCTACCTCTGCTGTTCCTTCTGAGCAGGCTGAGTGACGTGTAGATCATACACGTGGATATACTCTATCTCTGTCTTCTACCTCTGCTGTTCCTTCTGAGCAGGCTGAGTGAGACACGTGGATATATTCTATCTCTGTATTCTACCTCTGCTGTTCCTTCTGAGCAGGCTGAGTGAGACGCGTGTATATACTCTATCTCTGTCTTCTACTTCTGCCGTTCCTTCTGATCAGGCTGCGTGAGGTGTAGATCAGACACGTGGATATACTCTATCTCTGTCTTCTACCTCTGCTGTTCCTTCTGAGCAGGCTGAGTGAGACACGTGGATATACTCTATCTCTGTCTTCTACCTCTGCTGTTCCTTCTGAGCAGGCTGAGTGAGACACGTGTATATACTCTATCTCTGTCTTCTACCTATGCTGTTCCTTCTGAGCAGGCTGAGTGAAGTGTAGATCAGACACGTGGATATACTCTATCTCTGTCTTCTACCTCTGCTGTTCCTTCTGAGCAGGCTGAGTGAGGTGTAGATCAGACATGTGGATATACTCTATCTCTGTCTTCTACCTTTGCTGTTCCGTCTGCGCAGGCTGAGTGAGGTGTAGATCAGACACGTGAATATACTCTATCTCTGTCTTCTACCTCTGCTGTTCCTTCTGAGCAGGCTGAGTGAGGTGTAGATCAGACACGTGGCTATACTCTATATCTGTCTTCTACCTCTGCTGTTCCTTCTGAACAGGCTGAGTGAGACACGTGGATATACTCTATCTCTGTATTCTACCTCTGCTGTTCCTTCTGAGCAGGCTGAGTGAGGTGTAGATCAGAAACGTGGATATACTCTATCTCTATCTTCTACCTCTGCTGTTCCTTCTGAGCAGGCTGAGTGAGGCACGTGGATATACTCTATCTCTGTCTTCTACCTCTGCTGTTCCTTCTGAGCAGGCTGAGTGAGACACGTGTATATACTCTATCTCTGTCTTCTACTTCTGCTGTTCCTTCTGAGCCGGCTGCGTGAGGTGTAGATCAGACACGTGGATATACTATATCTCTGTCTTCTACCTCTGCTGTTCCTTCTGAGCAGGCTGAGTGAGACACGTGGATATACTCTATCTCTGTCTTCTACTTCTGCTGTTCCTTCTGAGCAGGCTGCGTGAGGTGTAGATCAGACACGTGGATATACTCTATCTCTGTCTTCTACCTCTGCTGTTCCTTCTGAGCAGGCTGAGTGAGGTGTAGATCAGACACGTGGATATACTCTATCTCTGTCTTCTACCTCTGCTGTTCCTTCTGAGCAGGCTGAGTTTGGTGTAGATCAGACAAGTGGATATACTCTATCTCTGTTTTCTACCTCTGCTGTTCCTTCTGAGCAGCCTGAGTGAGACACGTGGATATAATATATCTCTGTCTTCTACCTCTGCTGTTCCTTCTGAGCAGGCTGAGTGAGGTGTAGATCAGACACGTGGATATACTCTATCTCTGTCTTCTACCTCTGCTGTTCCTTCTGAGCAGGCTGAGTGAGACACGTGGATATACTATATCTCTGTCTTCTACCTCTGCTGTTCCTTCTGAGCAGGCTGAGTGAGACACGTGGATATACTCTATCTCTGTCTTCTACCTCTGCTGTTCCTTCTGAGCAGGTTGAGTGAGGTGTAGATAAGACACGTGAATATACTCTATCTCTGTCTTCTACCTCTGCTGTTCCTTCTGAGCAGGCTGAGTGAGGTGTAGATCAGACACGTGGATATACTCTATCTCTGTCTTCTACCTCTGCTGTTCCTTCTGAGCAGGCTTATTGAGACACGTGGATATACTCTATCTCTGTCTTCTACCTCTGCTGTTCTTTCTGAGCAGGCTGAGTGAGGTGTAGATCAGACACGTGGATATACTCTATATCTGTCCTTTACCTCTGCTGTTCCTTCTGAGCAGGCTGAGTGAGACACGTGGATATACTCTATCTCTGTATTCTACCTCTGCTGTTCCTTCTGAGCAGGCTGAGTGACGTGTAGATCATACACGTGGATATACTCTATCTCTGTCTTCTACTTCTGCCGTTCCTTCTGATCAGGCTGCGTGAGGTGTAGATCAGACACGTGGATATACTATATCTCTGTCTTCTACCTCTGCTGTTCCTTCTGAGCAGGCTGAGTGAGACACGTGGATATAATCTATCTCTGTCTTCTACCTATGCTGTTCCTTCTGAGCAGGCTGAGTGAGGTGTAGATCAGACACGTGGATATACTCTATCTCTGGCTTCTAGCTCTGCTGTTCCTTCTGAGCAGGCTTATTGAGACACGTGGATATACTCTATCTCTGTCTTCTACCTCTGCTGTTCCATCTGAGTAGGCTGAGTGAGGTGTAGATCAGACATGTGGATATACTCTATCTCTGTCTTCTACCTTTGCTGTTCCGTCTGCGCAGGCTGAGTGAGGTGTAGATCAGACACGTGAATATACTCTATCTCTGTCTTCTACCTCTGCTGTTCCTTCTGAGCAGGCTGAGTGAGGTGTAGATCAGACACGTGGATATACTCTATATCTGTCTTCTACCTCTGCTGTTCCTTCTGAACAGGCTGAGTGAGACACGTGGATATACTCTATCTCTGTATTCTACCTCTGCTGTTCCTTCTGAGCAGGCTGAGTGAGGTGTAGATCAGAAACGTGGATATACTCTATCTCTATCTTCTACCTCTGCTGTTCCTTCTGAGCAGGCTGAGTGAGGCACGTGGATATACTCTATCTCTGTCTTCTACCTCTGCTGTTCCTTCTGAGCAGGCTGAGTGAGACACGTGTATATACTCTATCTCTGTCTTCTACTTCTGCTGTTCCTTCTGAGCCGGCTGCGTGAGGTGTAGATCAGACACGTGGATATACTATATCTCTGTCTTCTACCTCTGCTGTTCCTTCTGAGCAGGCTGAGTGAGACACGTGGATATACTCTATCTCTGTCTTCTACTTCTGCTGTTCCTTCTGAGCAGGCTGCGTGAGGTGTAGATCAGACACGTGGATATACTCTATCTCTGTCTTCTACCTCTGCTGTTCCTTCTGAGCAGGCTGAGTGAGGTGTAGATCAGACACGTGGATATACTCTATCTCTGTCTTCTACCTCTGCTGTTCCTTCTGAGCAGGCTGAGTTTGGTGTAGATCAGACAAGTGGATATACTCTATCTCTGTTTTCTACCTCTGCTGTTCCTTCTGAGCAGCCTGAGTGAGACACGTGGATATAATCTATCTCTGTCTTCTACCTCTGCTGTTCCTTCTGAGCAGGCTGAGTGAGGTGTAGATCAGACACGTGGATATACTCTATCTCTGTCTTCTACCTCTGCTGTTCCTTCTGAGCAGGCTGAGTGAGACACGTGGATATACTATATCTCTGTCTTCTACCTCTGCTGTTCCTTCTGAGCAGGCTGAGTGAGACACGTGGATATACTCTATCTCTGTCTTCTACCTCTGCTGTTCCTTCTGAGCAGGTTGAGTGAGGTGTAGATAAGACACGTGAATATACTCTATCTCTGTCTTCTACCTCTGCTGTTCCTTCTGAGCAGGCTGAGTGAGGTGTAGATCAGACACGTGGATATACTCTATCTCTGTCTTCTACCTCTGCTGTTCCTTCTGAGCAGGCTTATTGAGACACGTGGATATACTCTATCTCTGTCTTCTACCTCTGCTGTTCTTTCTGAGCAGGCTGAGTGAGGTGTAGATCAGACACGTGGATATACTCTATATCTGTCCTTTACCTATGCTGTTCCTTCTGAGCAGGCTGAGTGAGACACGTGGATATACTCTATCTCTGTATTCTACCTCTGCTGTTCCTTCTGAGCAGGCTGAGTGACGTGTAGATCATACACGTGGATATACTCTATCTCTGTCTTCTACTTCTGCCGTTCCTTCTGATCAGGCTGCGTGAGGTGTAGATCAGACACGTGGATATACTATATCTCTGTCTTCTACCTCTGCTGTTCCTTCTGAGCAGGCTGAGTGAGACACGTGGATATAATCTATCTCTGTCTTCTACCTATGCTGTTCCTTCTGAGCAGGCTGAGTGAGGTGTAGATCAGACACGTGGATATACTCTATCTCTGTTTTCTACCTCTGCTGTTCCTTCTGAGCAGCCTGAGTGAGACACGTGGATATACTCTATCTCTGTATTCTACCTCTGCTGTTCCTTCTGAGCAGGCTGAGTGAGGTGTAGATCAGACACGTGGATATACTCTATCTCTGTCTTCTACCTCTGCTGTTCCTTCTGAGCAGGCTTATTGAGACACGTGGATAAACTCTATTTCTGTCTTCTACCTCTGCTGTTCCTTCTGAGTAGGCTGAGTGAGGTGTAGATCAGACACGTGGATATACTCTATCTCTGTCTTCTACCTCTGCTGTTCCTTCTGAGCAGGCTGAGTGAGGTGTAGATCAGACACGTGAATATACTCTATCTCTGTCTTCTACCTCTGCTGTTCCTTCTGAGCAGGCTGAGTGAGGTGTAGATAAGACACGTGAATATACTCTATCTCTGTCTTCTACCTCTTCTCTTCCTTCTGAGCAGGCTGAGTGAGGTGTATATCAGACACTTGGATATACTCTATATCTGTCTTCTACCTCTGCTGTTCCTTCTGAGCAGGCTGGGTGAGACACGTGGATATACACTATCTCTGTATTCTACCTCTGTTGTTCCTTCTGAGCAGGCTGAGTGAGACACGTGTATATACTCTATCTCTGTCTTCTACCTCTGCTGTTCCTTCTGAGCAGGCTTATTGAGACACGTGGATAAACTCTATTTCTGTCTTCTACCTCTGCTGTTCCTTCTGAGTAGGCTGAGTGAGGTGTAGATCAGACACGTGGATATACTCTATCTCTGTCTTCTACCTCTGCTCTTCCTTCTGAGCAGGCTGAGTGAGGTGTAGATCAGACACGTGGATATACTCTATATCTGTCTTCTACCTCTGCTGTTCCTTCTGAGCAGGCTGAGTGAGACACGTAGATAAACTCTATTTCTGTCTTCTACCTCTGCTGTTCCTTCTGAGTAGGCTGAGTGAGGTGTAGATCAGACACGTGGATATACTCTATCTCTGTCTTCTACCTCTGCTCTTCCTTCTGAGCAGGCTGAGTGAGGTGTAGATCAGACACGTGGATATACTCTATATCTGTCTTCTACCTCTGCTGTTCCTTCTGAGCAGGCTGAGTGAGACACGTAGATATACTTTATCTTTGTATTATACCTCTGCTGTTTCTTCTGAGCAGGCTGAGTGAGGTGTAGATCATACACGTGGATATACTCTATCTCTGTCTTCTACCTCTGATGTTCCTTCTGAGCAGGCTGAGTGAGACACGTGGATATACTCTATCTCTGTATTCTACCTCTGCTGTTCCTTCTGAGCAGGCTGAGTGAGTCGCGTGTATATACTCTATCTCTGTCTTCTACTTCTGCCGTTCCTTCTGAGCAGGCTGCGTGAGGTGTAGATCAGACACGTGGATATACTATATCTCTGTCTTCTACCTCTGCTGTTCCTTCTGAGCAGGCTGAGTGAGACACGTGGATATAATCTATCTCTGTCTTCTACCTATGCTGTTCCTTCTGAGCAGGCTGAGTGAGGTGTAGATCAGACACGTGGATATACTCTATCTCTGTCTTCTACCTCTGCTGTTCTTTCTGAGCAGGCTGAGTGAGGTGTAGATCAGACACGTGGATATACTCTATATCTGTCCTTTACCTATGCTGTTCCTTCTGAGCAGGCTGAGTGAGACACGTGGATATACTCTATCTCTGTATTCTACCTCTGCTGTTCCTTCTGAGCAGGCTGAGTGACGTGTAGATCATACACGTGGATATACTCTATCTCTGTCTTCTACTTCTGCCGTTCCTTCTGATCAGGCTGCGTGAGGTGTAGATCAGACACGTGGATATACTATATCTCTGTCTTCTACCTCTGCTGTTCCTTCTGAGCAGGCTGAGTGAGACACGTGGATATAATCTATCTCTGTCTTCTACCTATGCTGTTCCTTCTGAGCAGGCTGAGTGAGGTGTAGATCAGACACGTGGATATACTCTATCTCTGTTTTCTACCTCTGCTGTTCCTTCTGAGCAGCCTGAGTGAGACACGTGGATATACTCTATCTCTGTATTCTACCTCTGCTGTTCCTTCTGAGCAGGCTGAGTGAGGTGTAGATCAGACACGTGGATATACTCTATCTCTGTCTTCTACCTCTGCTGTTCCTTCTGAGCAGGCTTATTGAGACACGTGGATAAACTCTATTTCTGTCTTCTACCTCTGCTGTTCCTTCTGAGTAGGCTGAGTGAGGTGTAGATCAGACACGTGGATATACTCTATCTCTGTCTTCTACCTCTGCTGTTCCTTCTGAGCAGGCTGAGTGAGGTGTAGATCAGACACGTGAATATACTCTATCTCTGTCTTCTACCTCTGCTGTTCCTTCTGAGCAGGCTGAGTGAGGTGTAGATCAGACACGTGGATATACTCTATATCTGTCTTCTACCTCTGCTGTTCCATCTGAGCAGGCTGAGTGAGACACGTGGATATACTATATCTCTGTCTTCTACCTCTGCTGTTCCTTCCGAGTAGGCTGAGTGAGGTGTAGATAAGACACGTGAATATACTCTATCTCTGTCTTCTACCTCTTCTCTTCCTTCTGAGCAGGCTGAGTGAGGTGTATATCAGACACTTGGATATACTCTATATCTGTCTTCTACCTCTGCTGTTCCTTCTGAGCAGGCTGGGTGAGACACGTGGATATACACTATCTCTGTATTCTACCTCTGTTGTTCCTTCTGAGCAGGCTGAGTGAGACACGTGTATATACTCTATCTCTGTCTTCTACCTCTGCTGTTCCTTCTGAGCAGGCTTATTGAGACACGTGGATAAACTCTATTTCTGTCTTCTACCTCTGCTGTTCCTTCTGAGTAGGCTGAGTGAGGTGTATATCAGACACGTGGATATACTCTATCTCTGTCTTCTACCTCTGCTCTTCCTTCTGAGCAGGCTGAGTGAGGTGTAGATCAGACACGTGGATATACTCTATATCTGTATTCTACCTCTGCTGTTCCTTCTGAGCAGGCTGAGTGAGACACGTAGATAAACTCTATTTCTGTCTTCTACCTCTGCTGTTCCTTCTGAATAGGCTGAGTGAGGTGTAGATCAGACACGTGGATATACTCTATCTCTGTCTTCTACCTCTGCTCTTCCTTCTGAGCAGGCTGAGTGAGGTGTAGATCAGACACGTGGATATACTCTATATCTGTCTTCTACCTCTGCTGTTCCTTCTGAGCAGGCTGAGTGAGACACGTAGATATACTTTATCTTTGTATTATACCTCTGCTGTTTCTTCTGAGCAGGCTGAGTGAGGTGTAGATCATACACGTGGATATACTCTATCTCTGTCTTCTACCTCTGATGTTCCTTCTGAGCAGGCTGAGTGAGACACGTGGATATACTCTATCTCTGTATTCTACCTCTGCTGTTCCTTCTGAGCAGGCTGAGTGAGACGCGTGTATATACTCTATCTCTGTCTTCTACTTCTGCCGTTCCTTCTGAGCAGGCTGCGTGAGGTGTAGATCAGACACGTGGATATACTATATCTCTGTCTTCTACCTCTGCTGTTCCTTCTGAGCAGGCTGAGTGAGACACGTGGATATAATCTATCTCTGTCTTCTACCTATGCTGTTCCTTCTGAGCAGGCTGAGTGAGGTGTAGATCAGACACGTGGATATACTCTATCTCTGTTTTCTACTTCTGCTGTTCCTTCTGAGCAGCCTGAGTGAGACACGTGGATATACTCTATCTCTGTCTTCTACCTCTGCTGTTCCTTCTGAGCAGGCTCAGTGAGGTGTAGATCAGACACGTGAATATACTCTATCTCTGTCTTCTACCTCTGCTGTTCCTTCTGAGCAGGCTGAGTGAGGTGTAGATCAGACACGTGGATATACTCTATCTCTGTCTTCTACCTCTGCTGTTCCTTCTGAGCAGGCTGAGTGAGGTGTAGATCAGACACGTGGATATACTCTATCTCTGTCTTCTACCTCTGCTGTTCCATCTGAGCAGGCTGAGTGAGACACGTGGATATACTATATCTCTGTCTTCTACCTCTGCTGTTCCTTCTGAGCAGGCTGAGTGAGACACGTGGATATACTCTATCTCTGTCTTATACCTCTGCTGTTCCTTCTGAGTAGGCTGAGTGAGGTGTAGATAAGACACGTGAATATACTCTATCTCTGTCTTCTACCTCTTCTCTTCCTTCTGAGCAGGCTGAGTGAGGTGTATATCAGACACTTGGATATACTCTATATCTGTCTTCTACCTCTGCTGTTCCTTCTGAGCAGGCTGGGTGAGACACGTGGATATACACTATCTCTGTATTCTACCTCTGTTGTTCCTTCTGAGCAGGCTGAGTGAGACACGTGTATATACTCTATATCTGTCTTCTACCTATGCTGTTCCTTCTGAGCAGGCTGAGTGAGGTGTAGATCAGACACGTGGATTTACTCTATCTCTGTCTTCTAAATCTGCTGTTCCTTCTGAGCAGGCTTATTGAGACACGTGGATAAACTCTATTTCTGTCTTCTACCTCTGCTGTTCCTTCTGAGTAGGCTGAGTGAGGTGTAGATCAGACACGTGGATATACTCTATCTCTGTCTTCTACCTCTGCTGTTCCTTCTGAGCAGGCTGAGTGAGGTGTAGATCAGACACGTGAATATACTCTATCTCTGTCTTCTACCTCTGCTGTTCCTTCTGAGCAGGCTGAGTGAGGTGTAGATCAGACACGTGGATATACTCTATATCTGTCTTCTACCTCTGCTGTTCCTTCTGAGCAGGCTGAGTGAGACACGTGGATATACTCTATCTCTGTATTCTACCTCTGCTGTTCCTTCTGAGCAGGCTGAGTGAGGTGTAGATCAGACACGTGGATATACTCTATCTCTGCCTTCTACCTCTGCTGTTCCTTCTGTGCAGGCTGAGTGAGACACGTGGATATACTCTATCTCTGTCTTCTACCTCTGCTGTTCCTTCTGAGCAGGCTGAGTGAGACACGTGTATATACTCTATCTCTGTCTTCTACCTCTGCTGTTCCTTCTGAGTAGGCTGAGTGAGGTGTAGATCAAACACGTGGATATACTCTATCTCTGTCTTCTACCTCTGCTGTTCCTTCTGAGCAGGCTGAGTGAGGTGTAGATCAGACACGTGAATATACTCTATCTCTGTCTTCTACCTCTGCTGTTCCTTCTGAGCAGGCTGAGTGAGGTGTAGATCAGACACGTGAATATACTCTATCTCTGTCTTCTACCTCTGCTGTTCCTTCTGAGCAGGCTGAGTGAGGTGTAGATCAGACACGTGGATATACTCTATATCTGTCTTCTACCTCTGCTGTTCCTTCTGAGCAGGCTGAGTGAGACACGTGGATATACGCTATCTCTGTATTCTACCTCTGCTGTTCCTTCTGAGCAGGCTGAGTGAGGTGTAGATCAGACACGTGGATATACTCTATATCTGTCTTCTACCTCTGCTGTTCCTTCTGAGCAGGCTGAGTGAGACACGTGGATATACTCTATCTCTGTATTCTACCTCTGCTGTTCCTTCTGAGCAGGCTGAGTGAGGTGTAGATCAGACACGTGGATATACTCTATCTCTGCCTTCTACCTCTGCTGTTCCTTCTGTGCAGGCTGAGTGAGACACGTGGATATACTCTATCTCTGTCTTCTACCTCTGCTGTTCCTTCTGAGCAGGCTGAGTGAGACACGTGTATATACTCTATCTCTGTCTTCTACCTCTGCTGTTCCTTCTGAGTAGGCTGAGTGAGGTGTAGATCAAACACGTGGATATACTCTATCTCTGTCTTCTACCTCTGCTGTTCCTTCTGAGCAGGCTGAGTGAGGTGTAGATCAGACACGTGAATATACTCTATCTCTGTCTTCTACCTCTGCTGTTCCTTCTGAGCAGGCTGAGTGAGGTGTAGATCAGACACGTGAATATACTCTATCTCTGTCTTCTACCTCTGCTGTTCCTTCTGAGCAGGCTGAGTGAGGTGTAGATCAGACACGTGGATATACTCTATATCTGTCTTCTACCTCTGCTGTTCCTTCTGAGCAGGCTGAGTGAGACACGTGGATATACGCTATCTCTGTATTCTACCTCTGCTGTTCCTTCTGAGCAGGCTGAGTGAGGTGTAGATCAGACACGTGGATATACTCTATCTCTGCCTTCTACCTCTGCTGTTCCTTCTGTGCAGGCTGAGTGAGACACGTGGATATACTCTATCTCTGTCTTCTACCTCTGCTGTTCTTTCTGAGCAGGCTGAGTGAGACACGTGTATATACTCTATCTCTGTCTTCTACCTCTGCTGTTCCTTCTGAGTAGGCTGAGTGAGGTGTAGATCAAACACGTGGATATACTCTATCTCTGTCTTCTACCTCTGCTGTTCCTTCTGAGCAGGCTGAGTGAGGTGTAGATCAGACACGTGAATATACTCTATCTCTGTCTTCTACCTCTGCAGTTCCTTCTGAGCAGGCTGAGTGAGGTGTAGATCAGACACGTGGATATACTCTATATCTGTCTTCTACCTCTGCTGTTCCTTCTGAGCAGGCTGAGTGAGACACGTGGATATACTCTATCTCTGTATTCTACCTCTGCTGTTCCTTCTGAGCAGGCTGAGTGAGGTGTAGATCAGACACGTGGATATACTCTATCTCTGTCTTCTACCTCTGCTGTTCCTTCTGAGCAGGCTGAGTGAGACACGCGGATATACTATATCTCTGTCTTCTACCTCTGCTGTTCCTTCTGAGCAGGCTGAATGAGGTGTAGATCAGACACGTGAATATACTCTATCTCTGTCTTCTACCTCTGCTGTTCCTTCTGAGCAGTCTGAGTGAGGTGTAGATCAGACACGTGGATATACTCTATCTCTGTCTTCTACCTCTGCTGTTCCTTCTGGGCAGGCTGAGTGAGACACGTGGATATACTCTATCTCTGTCTTCTACCTCTGCTGTTCCTTCTGAGTAGGCTGAGTGAGGTGTAGATCAGACACTTGGATATACTCTATATCTGTCTTCTACCTCTGCTGTTCCTTCTGAGCAGGCTGGGTGAGACACGTGGATATACACTATCTCTGTATTCTACCTCTGTTGTTCCTTCTGAGCAGGCTGAGTGAGACACGTGTATATACTCTATATATGTCTTCTACCTATGCTGTTCCTTCTGAGCAGGCTGAGTGAGGTGTAGATCAGACACGTGGATTTACTCTATCTCTGTCTTCTACCTCTGCTGTTCCTTCTGAGCAGGCTTATTGAGACACGTGGATAAACTCTATTTCTGTCTTCTACCTCTGCTGTTCCTTCTGAGTAGGCTGAGTGAGGTGTAGATCAGACACGTGGATATACTCTATCTCTGTCTTCTACCTCTGCTGTTCCTTCTGAGCAGGCTGAGTGAGGTGTAGATCAGACACGTGAATATACTCTATCTCTGTCTTCTACCTCTGCTGTTCCTTCTGAGCAGGCTGAGTGAGGTGTAGATCAGACACGTGGATATACTCTATATCTGTCTTCTACCTCTGCTGTTCCTTCTGAGCAGGCTGAGTGAGACACGTGGATATACTCTATCTCTGTATTCTACCTCTGCTGTTCCTTCTGAGCAGGCTGAGTGAGGTGTAGATCAGACACGTGGATATACTCTATCTCTGCCTTCTACCTCTGCTGTTCCTTCTGTGCAGGCTGAGTGAGACACGTGGATATACTCTATCTCTGTCTTCTACCTCTGCTGTTCCTTCTGAGCAGGCTGAGTGAGACACGTGTATATACTCTATCTCTGTCTTCTACCTCTGCTGTTCCTTCTGAGTAGGCTGAGTGAGGTGTAGATCAAACACGTGGATATACTCTATCTCTGTCTTCTACCTCTGCTGTTCCTTCTGAGCAGGCTGAGTGAGGTGTAGATCAGACACGTGAATATACTCTATCTCTGTCTTCTACCTCTGCTGTTCCTTCTGAGCAGGCTGAGTGAGGTGTAGATCAGACACGTGGATATACTCTATATCTGTCTTCTACCTCTGCTGTTCCTTCTGAGCAGGCTGAGTGAGACACGTGGATATACGCTATCTCTGTATTCTACCTCTGCTGTTCCTTCTGAGCAGGCTGAGTGAGGTGTAGATCAGACACGTGGATATACTCTATCTCTGCCTTCTACCTCTGCTGTTCCTTCTGTGCAGGCTGAGTGAGACACGTGGATATACTCTATCTCTGTCTTCTACCTCTGCTGTTCTTTCTGAGCAGGCTGAGTGAGACACGTGTATATACTCTATCTCTGTCTTCTACCTCTGCTGTTCCTTCTGAGTAGGCTGAGTGAGGTGTACATCAAACACGTGGATATACTCTATCTCTGTCTTCTACCTCTGCTGTTCCTTCTGAGCAGGCTGAGTGAGGTGTAGATCAGACACGTGAATATACTCTATCTCTGTCTTCTACCTCTGCTGTTCCTTCTGAGCAGGCTGAGTGAGGTGTAGATCAGACACGTGGATATACTCTATCTCTGCCTTCTACCTCTGCTGTTCCTTCTGTGCAGGCTGAGTGAGACACGTGGATATACTCTATCTCTGTCTTCTACCTCTGCTGTTCCTTCTGAGCAGGCTGAGTGAGACACGTGTATATACTCTATCTCTGTCTTCTACCTCTGCTGTTCCTTCTGAGTAGGCTGAGTGAGGTGTAGATCAAACACGTGGATATACTCTATCTCTGTCTTCTACCTCTGCTGTTCCTTCTGAGCAGGCTGAGTGAGGTGTAGATCAGACACGTGAATATACTCTATCTCTGTCTTCTACCTCTGCTGTTCCTTCTGAGCAGGCTGAGTGAGGTGTAGATCAGACACGTGGATATACTCTATATCTGTCTTCTACCTCTGCTGTTCCTTCTGAGCAGGCTGAGTGAGACACGTGGATATACGCTATCTCTGTATTCTACCTCTGCTGTTCCTTCTGAGCAGGCTGAGTGAGGTGTAGATCAGACACGTGGATATACTCTATCTCTGCCTTCTACCTCTGCTGTTCCTTCTGTGCAGGCTGAGTGAGACACGTGGATATACTCTATCTCTGTCTTCTACCTCTGCTGTTCTTTCTGAGCAGGCTGAGTGAGACACGTGTATATACTCTATCTCTGTCTTCTACCTCTGCTGGTCCTTCTGAGTAGGCTGAGTGAGGTGTAGATCAAACACGTGGATATACTCTATCTCTGTCTTCTACCTCTGCTGTTCCTTCTGAGCAGGCTGCGTGAGGTGTAGATCAGACACGTGAATATACTCTATCTCTGTCTTCTACCTCTGTTGTTCCTTCTGAGCAGGCTGAGTGAGGTGTAGATCAGACACGTGGATATACTCTATATCTGTCTTCTACCTCTGCTGTTCCTTCTGAGCAGGCTGAGTGAGACACGTGGATATACTCTATCTCTGTATTCTACCTCTGCTGTTCCTTCTGAGCAGGCTGAGTGAGGTGTAGATCAGACACGTGGATATACTCTATCTCTGTCTTCTACCTCTGCTGTTCCTTCTGAGCAGGCTGAGTGAGACACGCGGATATACTATATCTCTGTCTTCTACCTCTGCTGTTCCTTCTGAGCAGGCTGAGTGAGGTGTAGATCAGACACGTGAATATACTCTATCTCTGTCTTCTACCTCTGCTGTTCCTTCTGAGCAGTCTGAGTGAGGTGTAGATCAGACACGTGGATATACTCTATCTCTGTCTTCTACCTCTGCTGTTCCTTCTTAGCAGGCTGAGTGAGGTGTAGATCAGACACGTGGATATACTCTATCTCTGTCTTCTACCTCTGCTGTTCCATCTGAGCAGGCTGAGTGAGACACGTGGATATACTATATCTCTGTCTTCTACCTCTGCTGTTCCTTCTGAGCAGGCTGAGTGAGACACGTGGATATACTCTATCTCTGTCTTCTACCTCTGCTGTTCCTTCTGAGTAGGCTGAGTGAGGTGTAGATCAGACACGTGAATATACTCTATCTCTGTCTTCTACCTCTGCTGTTCCTTCTGAGCAGGCTGAGTGAGGTGTAGATCAGACACGTGAATATACTCTATCTCTGTCTTCTACCTCTGCTGTTCCTTCTGAGCAGTCTGAGTGAGGTGTAGATCAGACACGTGGATATACTCTATCTCTGTCTTCTACCTCTGCTGTTCCTTCTGAGCAGGCTTAGTGAGGTGTAGATCAGACACGTGGATATACTCTATCTGTGTCTTCTACCTCTGCTGTTCCATCTGAGCAGGCTGAGTGAGACACGTGGATATACTATATCTCTGTCTTCTACCTCTGCTGTTCCTTCTGAGCAGGCTGAGTGAGACACGTGGATATACTCTATCTCTGTCTTCTACCTCTGCTGTTCCTTCTGAGTAGGCTGAGTGAGGTGTAGATCAGACACGTGAATATACTCTATCTCTGTCTTCTACCTCTGCTGTTCCTTCTGAGCAGGCTGAGTGAGGTGTAGATCAGACACGTGAATATACTCTATCTCTGTCTTCTACCTCTGCTGTTCCTTCTGAGCAGTCTGAGTGAGGTGTAGATCAGACACGTGGATATACTCTATCTCTGTCTTCTACCTCTGCTGTTCCTTCTGAGCAGGCTGAGTGAGGTGTAGATCAGACACGTGGATATACTCTATCTCTGTCTTCTACCTCTGCTGTTCCATCTGAGCAGGCTGAGTGAGACACGTGGATATACTATATCTCTGTCTTCTACCTCTGCTGTTCCTTCTGAGCAGGCTGAGTGAGACACGTGGATATACTCTATCTCTGTCTTCTACCTCTGCTGTTCCTTCTGAGTAGGCTGAGTGAGGTGTAGATCAGACACGTGAATATACTCTATCTCTGTCTTCTACCTCTGCTGTTCCTTCTGAGCAGGCTGAGTGAGGTGTAGATCAGACACGTGGATATACTCTATATCTGTCTTTTACCTCTGCTGTTCCTTCTGAGCAGGCTGAGTGAGACACGTGGATATACTCTATCTCTGTATTCTACCTCTGCTGTTCCTTCTGAGCAGGCTGAGTGAGGTGTAGATCAGACAAGTGGATATACTCTATCTCTGTTTTCTACCTCTGCTGTTCCTTTCGAGTAGGCTGAGTGAGGTGTAGATAAGACACGTGAATATACTCTATCTATGTCTTCTACCTCTTCTCTTCCTTCTGAGCAGGCTGAGTGAGGTGTATATCAGACACTTGGATATACTCTATATCTGTCTTCTACCTCTGCTGTTCCTTCTGAGCAGGCTGGGTGAGACACGTGGATATACACTATCTCTGTATTCTACCTCTGTTGTTCCTTCTGAGCAGGCTGAGTGAGACACGTGTATATACTCTATCTCTGTCTTCTACCTCTGCTGTTCCTTCTGAGCAGGCTTATTGAGACACGTGGATAAACTCTATTTCTGTCTTCTACCTCTGCTGTTCCTTCTGAGTAGGCTGAGTGAGGTGTAGATCAGACACGTGGATATACTCTATCTCTGTCTTCTACCTCTGCTGTTCCTTCTGAGCAGGCTGAATGAGGTGTAGATCAGACACGTGGATATACTCTATATCTGTCTTCTACCTCTGCTGTTCCTTCTGAGCAGGCTGAGTGAGACACGTAGATATACTTTATCTCTGTATTATACCTCTGCTGTTTCTTCTGAGCAGGCTGAGTGAGGTGTATATCATACACGTGGATATACTCTATCTCTGTCTTCTACCTCTGATGTTCCTTCTGAGCAGGCTGAGTGAGACACGTGGATATACTCTATCTCTGTATTCTACCTCTGCTGTTCCTTCAGAGCAGGCTGAGTGAGACGCGTGTATATACTCTATCTCTGTCTTCTACTTCTGCCGTTCCTTCTGAGCAGGCTGCGTGAGGTGTAGATCAGACACGTGGATATACTATATCTCTGTCTTCTACCTCTGCTGTTCCTTCTGAGCAGGCTGAGTGAGACACGTGGATATAATCTATCTCTGTCTTCTACCTATGCTGTTCCTTCTGAGCAGGCTGAGTGAGGTGTAGATCAGACACGTGGATATACTCTATCTCTGTTTTCTACTTCTGCTGTTCCTTCTGAGCAGCCTGAGTGAGACACGTGGATATACTCTATCTCTGTCTTCTACCTCTGCTGTTCCTTCTGAGCAGGCTGAGTGAGGTGTAGATCAGACACGTGAATATACTCTATCTCTGTCTTCTACCTCTGCTGTTCCTTCTGAGCAGGCTGAGTGAGGTGTAGATCAGACACGTGGATATACTCTATATCTGTCTTCTACCTCTGCTGTTCCTTCTGAGCAGGCTGAGTGAGGTGTAGATCAGACACGTGGATATACTCTATCTCTGTCTTCTACCTCTGCTGTTCCATCTGAGCAGACTGAGTGAGACACGTGGATATACTATATCTATGTCTTCTACCTCTGCTGTTCCTTCTGAGCAGGCTGAGTGAGACACGTGGATATACTCTATCTCTGTCTTCTACCTCTGCTGTTCCTTCTGAGTAGGCTGAGTGAGGTGTAGATAAGACACGTGAATATACTCTATCTCTGTCTTCTACCTCTTCTCTTCCTTCTGAGCAGGCTGAGTGAGGTGTATATCAGACACTTGGATATACTCTATATCTGTCTTCTACCTCTGCTGTTCCTTCTGAGCAGGCTGGGTGAGACACGTGGATATACACTATATCTGTATTCTACCTCTGTTGTTCCTTCTGAGCAGGCTGAGTGAGACACGTGTATATACTCTATATCTGTCTTCTACCTATGCTGTTTCTTCTGAGCAGGCTGAGTGAGGTGTAGATCAGACACGTGGATTTACTCTATCTCTGTCTTCTACCTCTGCTGTTCCTTCTGAGCAGGCTTATTGAGACACGTGGATAAACTCTATTTCTGTCTTCTACCTCTGCTGTTCCGTCTGAGTAGGCTGAGTGAGGTGTAGATCAGACACGTGGATATACTCTATCTCTGTCTTCTACCTCTGCTGTTCCTTCTGAGCAGGCTGAGTGAGACACGTGGATATACTCTATCTCTGTATTCTACCTCTGCTGTTCCTTCTGAGCAGGCTGAGTGAGGTGTAGATCAGACACGTGGATATACTCTATCTCTGCCTTCTACCTCTGCTGTTCCTTCTGTGCATGCTGAGTGAGACACGTGGATATACTCTATCTCTGTCTTCTACCTCTGCTGTTCCTTCTGAGCAGGCTGAGTGAGACACGTGTATATACTCTATCTCTGTCTTCTACCTCTGCTGTTCCTTCTGAGTAGGCTGAGTGAGGTGTAGATCAAACACGTGGATATACTCTATCTCTGTCTTCTACCTCTGCTCTTCCTTCTGAGCAGGCTGAGTGAGGTGTAGATCAGACACGTGAATATACTCTATCTCTGTCTTCTACCTCTGCTGTTCCTTCTGAGCAGGCTGAGTGAGGTGTAGATCAGACACGTGAATATACTCTATCTCTGTCTTCTACCTCTGCTGTTCCTTCTGAGCAGGCTGAGTGAGGTGTAGATCAGACACGTGGATATACTCTATATCTGTCTTCTACCTCTGCTGTTCCTTCTGAGCAGGCTGAGTGAGACACGTGGATATACTCTATCTCTGTATTCTACCTCTGCTGTTCCTTCTGAGCAGGCTGAGTGAGGTGTAGATCAGACACGTGGATATACTCTATCTCTGCCTTCTACCTCTGCTGTTCCTTCTGTGCAGGCTGAGTGAGACACGTGGATATACTCTATCTCTGTCTTCTACCTCTGCTGTTCCTTCTGAGCAGGCTGAGTGAGACACGTGTATATACTCTATCTCTGTCTTCTACCTCTGCTGTTCCTTCTGAGTAGGCTGAGTGAGGTGTAGATCAAACACGTGGATATACTCTATCTCTGTCTTCTACCTCTGCTGTTCCTTCTGAGCAGGCTGAGTGAGACACGTGTATATACTCTATCTCTGTCTTCTACCTCTGCTGTTCCTTCTGAGTAGGCTGAGTGAGGTGTAGATCAAACACGTGGATATACTCTATATCTGTCTTCTACCTCTGCTGTTCCTTCTGAGCAGGCTGAGTGAGACACGTGGATATACTCTATCTCTGTATTCTACCTCTGCTGTTCCTTCTGAGCAGGCTGAGTGAGGTGTAGATCAGACACGTGGATATACTCTATCTCTGTCTTCTACCTCTGCTGTTCCTTCTGAGCAGGCTGAGTGAGACACGCGGATATACTATATCTCTGTCTTCTACCTCTGCTGTTCCTTCTGAGCAGGCTGAGTGAGGTGTAGATCAGACACGTGAATATACTCTATCTCTGTCTTCTACCTCTGCTGTTCCTTCTGAGCAGTCTGAGTGAGGTGTAGATCAGACACGTGGATATACTCTATCTCTGTATTCTACCTCTGCTGTTCCTTCTGAGCAGGCTGAGTGAGGTGTAGATCAGACACGTGGATATACTCTATCTCTGTCTTCTACCTCTGCTGTTCCATCTGAGCAGGCTGAGTGAGACACGTGGATATACTATATCTCTGTCTTCTACCTCTGCTGTTCCTTCTGAGCAGGCTGAGTGAGACACGTGGATATACTCTATCTCTGTCTTCTACCTCTGCTGTTCCTTCTGAGTAGGCTGAGTGAGGTGTAGATCAGACACGTGAATATACTCTATATCTGTCTTCTACCTCTGCTGTTCCTTCAGAGCAGGCTGAGTGAGGTGTAGATCAGACACGTGGATATACTCTATATCTGTCTTTTACCTCTGCTGTTCCTTCTGAGCAGGCTGAGTGAGACACGTGGATATACTCTATCTCTGTATTCTACCTCTGCTGTTCCTTCTGAGCAGGCTGAGTGAGGTGTAGATCAGACACGTGGATATACTCTATCTCTGTCTTCTACCTCTGCTGTTCCTTCTGAGCAGGCTGAGTGAGACACGCGGATATACTATATCTCTGTCTTCTACCTCTGCTGTTCCTTCTGAGCAGGCTGAGTGAGGTGTAGATCAGACACGTGAATATACTCTATCTCTGTCTTCTACCTCTGCTGTTCCTTCTGAGCAGTCTGAGTGAGGTGTAGATCAGTCACGTGGATATACTCTATCTCTGTCTTCTACCTCTGCTGTTCCTTCTGAGCAGGCTGAGTGAGGTGTAGATCAGACACGTGGATATACTCTATCTCTGTCTTCTACCTCTGCTGTTCCATCTGAGCAGGCTGAGTGAGACACGTGGATATACTATATCTCTGTCTTCTACCTCTGCTGTTCCTTCTGAGCAGGCTGAGTGAGACACGTGGATATACTCTATCTATGTCTTCTACCTCTGCTGTTCCTTCTGAGTAGGCTGAGTGAGGTGTAGATAAGACACGTGAATATACTCTATCTCTGTCTTCTACCTTTTCTATTCCTTCTGAGCAGGCTGAGTGAGGTGTATATCAGAAACTTGGATATACTCTATATCTGTCTTCTACCTCTGCTGTTCCTTCTGAGCAGGCTGGGTGAGACACGTGGATATACACTATCTTTGTATTCTACCTCTGTTGTTCCTTCTGAGCAGGCTGAGTGAGACACGTGTATATACTCTATCTCTGTCTTCTACCTAAACTGTTCCTTCTGAGCAGGCTGAGTGAGGTGTAGATCAGACACGTGGATATACTCTATCTCTGTCTTCTACCTCTGCTGTTCCTTCTGAGCAGGCTTATTGAGACACGTGGATAAACTCTATTTATGTCTTCTACCTCTGCTGTTCCTTCTGAGCAGGCTGAGTTAGGTGTAGATCAGACACGTGAATATACTCTATCTCTGTCTTCTACCTCTGCTGTTCCTTCTGAGCAGGCTGAGTGAGGTGTAGATCAGACACGTGGATATACTCTATCTCTGTCTTCTACCTCTGCTGTTCCTTCTGAGCAGGCTGAGTTAGGTGTAGATCAGACACGTGAATATACTCTATCTCTGTCGTCTACCTCTGCTGTTCCTTCTGAGCAGGCTGAGTGAGGTGTAGATCAGACACGTGGATATACTCTATATCTGTCTTCTACCTCTGCTGTTCCTTCTGAGCAGGCTGAGTGAGGTGTAGATCAGACACGTGGATATACTCTATCTCGGCCTTCTACCTCTGCTGTTCCTTCTGAGCAGGCTGAGTGAGGTGTAGATCAGACACGTGGATATACTCTATATCTGTCTTCTACCTCTGCTGTTCCTTCTGAGCAGGCTGAGTGAGACACGTGGATATACTCTATCTCTGTATTCTACCTCTGCTGTTCCTTCTGAGCAGGCTGAGTGAGGTGTAGATCAGACACGTGGATATACTCTATCTCTGCCTTCTACCTCTGCTGTTCCTTCTGAGCAGGCTGAGTGAGACACGTGGATATACTCTATCTCTGTATTATACCTCTGCTGTTCCTTCTGAGCAGGCTGAGTGAGACACGTGGATATACTCTATCTCTGTCTTCTACCTCTGCTGTTCCTTCTGAGCAGGCTGAGTGAGACACGTGTATATACTCTATCTCTGTCTTCTACCTATGCTGTTCCTTCTGAGCAGGCTGAGTGAGGTGTAGATCATACACGTGGATATACTCTATCTCTGTCTTCTACCTCTGCTGTTCCTTCTGAGCAGGCTTATTGAGACACGTGGATATACTCTATCTCTGTCTTCTACCTCTGCTGTTCCTTCTGAGTAGGCTGAGTGAGGTGTAGATCAAACACGTGGATATACTCTATCTCTGTCTTCTACCTCTGCTGTTCCTTCTGAGCAGGCTGAGTGAGGTGTAGATCAGACACGTGAATATACTCTATCTCTGTCTTCTACCTCTGCTGTTCCTTCTGAGCAGGCTGAGTGAGGTGTAGATCAGACACGTGGATATACTCTATATCTGTCTTCTACCTCTGCTGTTCCTTCTGAGCAGGCTGAGTGAGACACGTGGATATACTCTATCTCTGTATTCTACCTCTGCTGTTCCTTCTGAGCAGGCTGAGTGAGGTGTAGATCAGACACGTGGATATACTCTATCTCTGTCTTCTACCTCTGCTGTTCCTTCTGAGCAGGCAGAGTGAGACACGCGGATATACTATATCTCTGTCTTCTACCTCTGCTGTTCCTTCTGAGCAGGCTGAGTGAGACACGTGGATATACTCTATCTCTGTCTTCTACCTCTGCTGTTCCTTCTGAGCAGGCTGAGTGAGGTGTAAATCAGACACGTGGATATAATCTATCTCTGTATTCTACCTCTGCTGTTCCTTCTGAGCAGGCTGAGTGAGGTGTAGATCAGACACGTGGATATACTCTATCTCTGTCTTCTACCTCTGCTGTTCCTTCTGAGCAGCCTGAGTGAGACACGTGGATATACTCTATTTCCGTCTTCTACCTCTGCTGTTCCTTCTGAGCAGGCTGAGTGAGGTGTAGATCAGACACGTGAATATACTCTATCTCTGTCTTCTACCTCTGCTGTTCCTTCTGAGCAGGCTGAGTGAGGTCTAGATCAGACACGTGGATATACTCTATCTCTGTCTTCTACCTCTGCTGTTCCTTCTGAGCAGGCTGAGTGAGGTGTAGATCAGACACGTGGATATACTCTATCTCTGTCTTCTACCTCTGCTGTTCCTTCTGAGCAGGCTGAGTGAGACACGTGGATATACACTATCTCTGTCTTCTACCTCTGCTGTTCCTTCTGAGCAGGCTGAGTGAGGGGTAGATAGGACACGTGAATAAACCCTATCTCTGTCTTCTACCTCTGCTGTTCCTTCTGAGCAGGCTGAGTGAGGTGTAGATCAGACACTTGGATATACTCTATATCTGTCTTCTACCTCTGCTGTTCCTTCTGAGCAGGCTGAGTGAGACACGTGGATATACTCTATCTCTGTCTTCTACCTCTGCTGTTCCTTCTGAGCAGGCTGAGTGAGGTGTAGATAAGACACGTGAATATACTCTATCTCTGTCTTCTACCTCTGCTGTTCCTTCTGAGTAGGCTGAGTGAGGTGTAGATCAGACACGTGGATATACTCTATCTCTGTCTTCTACCTCTGCTGTTCCTTCTGAGCAGGCTGAGTGAGGTGTAGATCAGACACGTGGATATACTATATCTCTGTCTTCTACCTCTGCTGTTCCTTCTGAGCAGGCTGAGTGAGGTGTAGATCAGACACGTGGATATACTCTATATCTGTCTTCTACCTTTGCTGTTCCTTCTGAGCAGGCTGAGTGAGGTGTAGATCAGACACGTGGATATACTCTATCTCTGTCTTCTACCTGTGCTGTTCCTTCTGAGCAGGCTGAGTGAGACACGTGGATATACTCTATAACTGTCTTATACCTCTGCTGTTCCTTCTGAGCAGGCTGAGTGAGGTGTAGATCAGACACGTGGATATACTCTATCTCCGTCTTCTACCTCTGCTGTTCCTTCTGAGCAGGCTGAGTGAGACACGTGGTTATACTCTATCACTGTCTTCTACCTCTGCTGTTCCTTCTGAGCAGGCTGAGTGAGACACGTGGATATACTCTATCTCTGTCTTCTACCTCTGCTGTTCCTTCTGAGTAGGCTGAGTGAGGTTTATATCAGACACGTGGATATACTCTATCTCTGACTTCTAACTCTGCTGTTCCTTCTGAGCAGTCTGAGTGAGACACGTGGATATACTCTATCTCTGTATTCTACCTCTGCTGTTCCTTCTGAGCAGGCTGAGTGAGACACGTGGATATACTCTATCTCTGTATTCTACCTCTGCTGTTCCTCCTGAGCAGGCTGAGTGAGACACGTGGATATACTCTATCTCTGTCTTCTACCTCTGATGTTCCTTCTGAACAGGCTGAGTGAGGTGTAGATCTGACACGTGGATATACTCTATTTCTGTCTTTTACCTCTGCTGTTACTTCTGAGCAGGCTGAGTGAGACACGTGGATATACTCTATCTCTGTCTTCTACCTCTGCTGTTCCTTCTGAGCAGGCTGAGTGAGGTGTAGATCAGACACGTGGATATACTCTATCTCTGTCTTCTACCTCTGCTATTCCTTCTGAGCAGGATGAGTGAGTCACGTGGATATACTCTATCTCTGTCTTCTACCTCTGCTGTTCATTCTGAGCAGGCTGAGTGAGGTGTAGATCAGACACGTGGATATACTATATCTCTGTCTTCCACCTCTGCTGTTCCTTCTGAGCAGGCTGAGTGAGGTGTAGATCAGACACGTGGATATACTCTATCTCTGTCTTCTACCTCTGCTGTTCCTTCTGAGCAGGATGAGTGAGACACGTGGATATATCTCTGTCTTCTACCTCTGCTGTTCATTCTGAGCAGGCTGAGTGAGGTGTAGATCAGACACGTGGATATACTCTATCTCTTTCTTCTACCTCTGCTGTTCCTTCTGAGCAGGCTGAGTGAGGTGTAGATCAGACACATGGATATACTCTATCTCTGTCTTTTACCTCTGCTGTTCCTTATGAGCAGCCTGAGTGAGATACGTGGATATACTCTATCTCTGTCTTCTACCTCTGCTGTTCCTTCTGAGCAGGCTGAGTGAGGTGTAGATCAGACACGTGGATATACTCTATATCTGTCTTCTACCTCTGCTGTTCCTTCTGAGCAGGCTGAGTGAGGTGTAAATCAGACACGTGGATATAATCTATCTCTGTATTCTACCTCTGCTGTTCCTTCTGAGCAGGCTGAGTGAGGTGTAGATCAGACACGTGGATATACTCTATCTCTGTCTTCTACCTCTGCTGTTCCTTCTGAGCAGCCTGAGTGAGACACGTGGATATACTCTATTTCCGTCTTCTACCTCTGCTGTTCCTTCTGAGCAGGCTGAGTGAGGTGTAGATCAGACACGTGAATATACTCTATCTCTGTCTTCTACCTCTGCTGTTCCTTCTGAGCAGGCTGAGTGAGGTCTAGATCAGACACGTGGATATACTCTATCTCTGTCTTCTACCTCTGCTGTTCCTTCTGAGCAGGCTGAGTGAGGTGTAGATCAGACACGTGGATATACTCTATCTCTGTCTTCTACCTCTGCTGTTCCTTCTGAGCAGGCTGAGTGAGACACGTGGATATACACTATCTCTGTCTTCTACCTCTGCTGTTCCTTCTGAGCAGGCTGAGTGAGGGGTAGATAGGACACGTGAATAAACCCTATCTCTGTCTTCTACCTCTGCTGTTCCTTCTGAGCAGGCTGAGTGAGGTGTAGATCAGACACTTGGATATACTCTATATCTGTCTTCTACCTCTGCTGTTCCTTCTGAGCAGGCTGAGTGAGACACGTGGATATACTCTATCTCTGTCTTCTACCTCTGCTGTTCCTTCTGAGCAGGCTGAGTGAGGTGTAGATAAGACACGTGAATATACTCTATCTCTGTCTTCTACCTCTGCTGTTCCTTCTGAGTAGGCTGAGTGAGGTGTAGATCAGACACGTGGATATACTCTATCTCTGTCTTCTACCTCTGCTGTTCCTTCTGAGCAGGCTGAGTGAGGTGTAGATCAGACACGTGGATATACTATATCTCTGTCTTCTACCTCTGCTGTTCCTTCTGAGCAGGCTGAGTGAGGTGTAGATCAGACACGTGGATATACTCTATATCTGTCTTCTACCTTTGCTGTTCCTTCTGAGCAGGCTGAGTGAGGTGTAGATCAGACACGTGGATATACTCTATCTCTGTCTTCTACCTGTGCTGTTCCTTCTGAGCAGGCTGAGTGAGACACGTGGATATACTCTATAACTGTCTTATACCTCTGCTGTTCCTTCTGAGCAGGCTGAGTGAGGTGTAGATCAGACACGTGGATATACTCTATCTCCGTCTTCTACCTCTGCTGTTCCTTCTGAGCAGGCTGAGTGAGACACGTGGTTATACTCTATCACTGTCTTCTACCTCTGCTGTTCCTTCTGAGCAGGCTGAGTGAGACACGTGGATATACTCTATCTCTGTCTTCTACCTCTGCTGTTCCTTCTGAGTAGGCTGAGTGAGGTTTATATCAGACACGTGGATATACTCTATCTCTGACTTCTAACTCTGCTGTTCCTTCTGAGCAGTCTGAGTGAGACACGTGGATATACTCTATCTCTGTATTCTACCTCTGCTGTTCCTTCTGAGCAGGCTGAGTGAGACACGTGGATATACTCTATCTCTGTATTCTACCTCTGCTGTTCCTCCTGAGCAGGCTGAGTGAGACACGTGGATATACTCTATCTCTGTCTTCTACCTCTGATGTTCCTTCTGAACAGGCTGAGTGAGGTGTAGATCTGACACGTGGATATACTCTATTTCTGTCTTTTACCTCTGCTGTTACTTCTGAGCAGGCTGAGTGAGACACGTGGATATACTCTATCTCTGTCTTCTACCTCTGCTGTTCCTTCTGAGCAGGCTGAGTGAGGTGTAGATCAGACACGTGGATATACTCTATCTCTGTCTTCTACCTCTGCTATTCCTTCTGAGCAGGATGAGTGAGTCACGTGGATATACTCTATCTCTGTCTTCTACCTCTGCTGTTCATTCTGAGCAGGCTGAGTGAGGTGTAGATCAGACACGTGGATATACTATATCTCTGTCTTCCACCTCTGCTGTTCCTTCTGAGCAGGCTGAGTGAGGTGTAGATCAGACACGTGGATATACTCTATCTCTGTCTTCTACCTCTGCTGTTCCTTCTGAGCAGGATGAGTGAGACACGTGGATATATCTCTGTCTTCTACCTCTGCTGTTCATTCTGAGCAGGCTGAGTGAGGTGTAGATCAGACACGTGGATATACTCTATCTCTTTCTTCTACCTCTGCTGTTCCTTCTGAGCAGGCTGAGTGAGGTGTAGATCAGACACATGGATATACTCTATCTCTGTCTTTTACCTCTGCTGTTCCTTATGAGCAGCCTGAGTGAGATACGTGGATATACTCTATCTCTGTCTTCTACCTCTGCTGTTCCTTCTGAGCAGGCTGAGTGAGGTGTAGATCAGACACGTGGATATACTCTATATCTGTCTTCTACCTCTGCTGTTCCTTCTGGGCAGGCTGAGTGAGTTGTAGATCAGACACGTGGATATACTCTATATCTGTCTTCTAACTCTGCTGTTCCTTCTGAGCAGGTTGAGTGAGACACGTGTATATACTATATCTCTGTCTTCTACCTCTACTGTTCCTTCTGATTAGGCTGCGTGAGGTGTAGATCAGACACGTGGATATACTATATCTCTGTCTTCTACCTCTGCTGTTCCTTCTGAGCAGGCTGAGTGAGAAACGTGGATATACTCTATCTCTGTCTTCTACCTCTGCTGTTCTTTCTGAGCAGGATGAGTGAGACACGTGGATATACTATATCTCTGTCTTCGACCTCTGCTGTTCCTTCTGAGCAGGCTGAGTAAGGTGTAGATCAGACACGTGAATATACTCTATCTCTGTCTTCTACCTCTGCTGTTCCTTCTGAGCAGGCTGAGTGAGGTCTATATCAGACACGTGGATATACTCTATCTTTGTCTTCTACCTCTTCTGTTCCTTCTGAGCAGGCTGAGTGAGGTGTAGATCAGACACGTGGATATACTCTATCTCTGTCTTCTACCTCTGCTGTTCCTTCTGAGCAGCCTGAGTGAGACACGTGGATATACTCTATCTCTGTCTTCTACCTCTGCTGTTCCTTCTGAGTAGGCTGAGTGAGGTGTAGATCAGACACGTGGATATACTCTATCTCTGTCTTCTACCTCTGCTGTTCCGTCTGAGCAGGCTGAGTGAGACACGTGGATATACTATATCTCTGTCTTCTACCTCTGCTGTTCCTTCTGAGCAGGCTGAGTGAGGTGTAGATCAGACACTTGGATATACTCTATATCTGTCTTCTACATCTGCTGTTCCTTCTGGGCAGGCTGAGTGAGTTGTAGATCAGACACGTGAATATACTCTATATCTGTATTCTAACTCTGCTGTTCCTTCTGAGCAGGTTGAGTGAGACACGTGTATATACTATATCTCTGTCTTCTACCTCTACTGTTCCTTCTGATTAGGCTGCGTGAGGTGTAGATCAGACACGTGGATATACTATATCTCTGTCTTCTACCTCTGCTGTTCCTTCTGAGCAGGCTGAGTGAGAAACGTGGATATACTCTATCTCTGTCTTCTACCTCTGCTGTTCTTTCTGAGCAGGATGAGTGAGACACGTGGATATACTCTATCTCTGTCTTCGACCTCTGCTGTTCCTTCTGAGCAGGCTGAGTAAGGTGTAGATCAGACACGTGAATATACTCTATCTCTGTCTTCTACCTCTGCTGTTCCTTCTGAGCAGGCTGAGTGAGGTCTAGATCAGACACGTGGATATACTCTATCTCTGTCTTCTACCTCTTCTGTTCCTTCTGAGCAGGCTGAGTGAGGTGTAGATCAGACACGTGGATATACTCTATCTCTGTCTTCTACCTCTGCTGTTCCTTCTGAGCAGCCTGAGTGAGACACGTGGATATACTCTATCTCTGTCTTCTACCTCTGCTGTTCCTTCTGAGTAGGCTGAGTGAGGTGTAGATCAGACACGTGGATATACTATATCTCTGTCATCTACCTCTGCTGTTCCGTCTGAGCAGGCTGAGTGAGACACGTGGATATACTATATCTCTGTCTTCTACCTCTGCTGTTCCTTCTGAGCAGGCTGAGTGAGGTGTAGATCAGACACTTGGATATACTCTATATCTGTCTTCTACATCTGCTGTTCCTTCTGAGCAGGTTGAGTGAGACACGTGTATATACTATATCTCTGTCTTCTACCTCTACTGTTCCTTCTGATTAGGCTGCGTGAGGTGTAGATCAGACACGTGGATATACTATATCTCTGTCTTCTACCTCTGCTGTTCCTTCTGAGCAGGCTGAGTGAGACACGTGTATATACTCTATCTCTGTCTTCTACCTATGCTGTTCCTTCTGAGCAGGCTTATTGAGACACGTGGATATACTCTATCTCTGTCTTCTACCTCTGCTGTTCCTTCTGAGCAGGCTGAGTGATGTGTAGATCAGACACGTGGATATACTCTATCTATGTCTTCTACCTCTGCTGTTCCTTCTGAGCAGGCTGAGTGAGATACGTGGATATACTCTATCTCTGTCTTCTACCTCTGCTGTTCCTTCTGAGCAGGATGAGTGAGACACGTGGATATACTCTATCTCTGTCTTCTACCTCTGCTGTTCCTTCTGAGCAGGCTGAGTGAGGTGTAGATCAGACACGTGGATATACTCTATCTCTGTCTTCTACCTCTGCTGTACCTTCTGAGCAGGCTATGTGAGACACGTGGATATACTCTATTTCTGTCTTCTACCTCTGCTGTTCCTTCTGAGCAGCCTGAGTGAGACACGTGGATATACTCTATCTCCGTCTTCTACCTCTGCTGTTCCTTCTGAGCAGGCTGAGTGAGGTGTAGATCAGACACGTGAATATACTCTATCTCTGTCTTCTACCTCTGCTGTTCCTTCTGAGCAGGCTGAGTGAGGTCTAGATCAGACACGTGGATATACTCTATCTCTGTCTTCTACCTCTGCTGTTCCTTCTGAGCAGGCTGAGTGAGGTGTAGATCAGACACGTGGATATACTCTATCTCTGTCTTCTACCTCTGCTGTTCCTTCTGAGCAGGCTGAGTGAGACACGTGGATATACACTATCTCTGTCTTCTACCTCTGCTGTTCCTTCTGAGCAGGCTGAGTGAGGGGTAGATAGGACACGTGAATAAACCCTATCTCTGTCTTCTACCTCTGCTGTTCCTTCTGAGCAGGCTGAGTGAGGTGTAGATCAGACACTTGGATATACTCTATATCTGTCTTCTACCTCTGCTGTTCCTTCTGAGCAGGCTGAGTGAGACACGTGGATATACTCTATCTCTGTCTTCTACCTCTGCTGTTCCTTCTGAGCAGGCTGAGTGAGGTGTAGATCAGACACGTGGATATACTATATCTCTGTCTTCTACCTCTGCTGTTCCTTCTTAGCAGGCTGAGTGAGGTGTAGATCAGACACGTGGATATACTCTATATCTGTCTTCTACCTCTGCTGTTCCTTCTGAGCAGGCTGAGTGAGACACGTGTATATACTCTATCTCTGTCTTCTACCTTTGCTGTTCCTTCTGAGCAGGCTGAGTGAGGTGTAGATCAGACACGTGGATATACTCTATCTCTGTCTTCTACCTGTGCTGTTCCTTCTGAGCAGGCTGAGTGAGACACGTGGATATACTCTATAACTGTCTTATACCTCTGCTGTTCCTTCTGAGCAGGCTGAGTGAGGTGTAGATCAGACACGTGGATATACTCTATCTCCGTCTTCTACCTCTGCTGTTCCTTCTGAGCAGGCTGAGTGAGACACGTGGTTATACTCTATCTCTGTCTTCTACCTCTGCTGTTCCTTCTGAGCAGGCTGAGTGAGACACGTGGATATACTCTATCTCTGTCTTCTACCTCTGCTGTTCCTTCTGAGTAGGCTGAGTGAGGTTTATATCAGACACGTGGATATACTCTATCTCTGACTTCTAACTCTGCTGTTCCTTCTGAGCAGTCTGAGTGAGACACGTGGATATACTCTATCTCTGTATTCTACCTCTGCTGTTCCTTCTGAGCAGGCTGAGTGAGACACGTGGATATACTCTATCTCTGTATTCTACCTCTGCTGTTCCTCCTGAGCAGGCTGAGTGAGACACGTGGATATACTCTATCTCTGTCTTCTACCTCTGATGTTCCTTCTGAACAGGCTGAGTGAGGTGTAGATCTGACACGTGGATATACTCTATTTCTGTCTTTTACCTCTGCTGTTACTTCTGAGCAGGCTGAGTGAGACACGTGGATATATTCTATCTCTGTCTTCTACCTCTGCTGTTCCTTCTGAGCAGGCTGAGTGAGGTGTAGATCAGACACGTGGATATACTCTATCTCTGTCTTCTACCTCTGCTATTCCTTCTGAGCAGGATGAGTGAGTCACGTGGATATACTCTATCTCTGTCTTCTACCTCTGCTGTTCATTCTGAGCAGGCTGAGTGAGGTGTAGATCAGACACGTGGATATACTATATCTCTGTCTTCCACCTCTGCTGTTCCTTCTGAGCAGGCTGAGTGAGGTGTAGATCAGACACGTGGATATACTCTATCTCTGTCTTCTACCTCTGCTGTTCCTTCTGAGCAGGATGAGTGAGACACGTGGATATATCTCTGTCTTCTACCTCTGCTGTTCATTCTGAGCAGGCTGAGTGAGGTGTAGATCAGACACGTGGATATACTCAATCTCTTTCTTCTACCTCTGCTGTTCCTTCTGAGCAGGCTGAGTGAGGTGTAGATCAGACACATGGATATACTCTATCTCTGTCTTTTACCTCTGCTGTTCCTTATGAGCAGCCTGAGTGAGATACGTGGATATACTCTATCTCTGTCTTCTACCTCTGCTGTTCCTTCTGAGCAGGATGAGTGAGACACGTGGATATACTCTATCTCTGTCTTCTACCTCTGCTGTTCCTTCTGAGCAGGCTGAGTGAGGTGTAGATCAGACACGTGGATATACTCTATCTCTGTCTTCTACCTGTGCTGTTCCTTCTGAGCAGGCTGAGTGAGACACGTGGATATACTCTATAACTGTCTTATACCTCTGCTGTTCCTTCTGAGCAGGCTGAGTGAGGTGTAGATCAGACACGTGGATATACTCTATCTCCGTCTTCTACCTCTGCTGTTCCTTCTGAGCAGGCTGAGTGAGACACGTGGTTATACTCTATCTCTGTCTTCTACCTCTGATGTTCCTTCTGAGCAGGCTGAGTGAGACACGTGGATATACTCTATCTCTGTCTTCTACCTCTGCTGTTCCTTCTGAGTAGGCTGAGTGAGGTTTATATCAGACACGTGGATATACTCTATCTCTGACTTCTAACTCTGCTGTTCCTTCTGAGCAGTCTGAGTGAGACACGTGGATATACTCTATCTCTGTATTCTACCTCTGCTGTTCCTTCTGAGCAGGCTGAGTGAGACACGTGGATATACTCTATATCTGTCTTCTACCTCTGCTGTTCCTTCTGGGCAGGCTGAGTGAGTTGTAGATCAGACACGTGGATATACTCTATATCTGTCTTCTAACTCTGCTGTTCCTTCTGAGCAGGTTGAGTGAGACACGTGTATATACTATATCTCTGTCTTCTACCTCTACTGTTCCTTCTGATTAGGCTGCGTGAGGTGTAGATCAGACACGTGGATATACTATATCTCTGTCTTCTACCTCTGCTGTTCCTTCTGAGCAGGCTGAGTGAGAAACGTGGATATACTCTATCTCTGTCTTCTACCTCTGCTGTTCTTTCTGAGCAGGATGAGTGAGACACGTGGATATACTATATCTCTGTCTTCGACCTCTGCTGTTCCTTCTGAGCAGGCTGAGTAAGGTGTAGATCAGACACGTGAATATACTCTATCTCTGTCTTCTACCTCTGCTGTTCCTTCTGAGCAGGCTGAGTGAGGTCTATATCAGACACGTGGATATACTCTATCTCTGTCTTCTACCTCTTCTGTTCCTTCTGAGCAGGCTGAGTGAGGTGTAGATCAGACACGTGGATATACTCTATCTCTGTCTTCTACCTCTGCTGTTCCTTCTGAGCAGCCTGAGTGAGACACGTGGATATACTCTATCTCTGTCTTCTACCTCTGCTGTTCCTTCTGAGTAGGCTGAGTGAGGTGTAGATCAGACACGTGGATATACTCTATCTCTGTCTTCTACCTCTGCTGTTCCGTCTGAGCAGGCTGAGTGAGACACGTGGATATACTATATCTCTGTCTTCTACCTCTGCTGTTCCTTCTGAGCAGGCTGAGTGAGGTGTAGATCAGACACTTGGATATACTCTATATCTGTCTTCTACATCTGCTGTTCCTTCTGGGCAGGCTGAGTGAGTTGTAGATCAGACACGTGGATATACTCTATATCTGTCTTCTAACTCTGCTGTTCCTTCTGAGCAGGTTGAGTGAGACACGTGTATATACTATATCTCTGTCTTCTACCTCTACTGTTCCTTCTGATTAGGCTGCGTGAGGTGTAGATCAGACACGTGGATATACTATATCTCTGTCTTCTACCTCTGCTGTTCCTTCTGAGCAGGCTGAGTGAGAAACGTGGATATACTCTATCTCTGTCTTCTACCTCTGCTGTTCTTTCTGAGCAGGATGAGTGAGACCCGTGGATATACTCTATCTCTGTCTTCGACCTCTGCTGTTCCTTCTGAGCAGGCTGAGTAAGGTGTAGATCAGACACGTGAATATACTCTATCTCTGTCTTCTACCTCTGCTGTTCCTTCTGAGCAGCCTGAGTGAGACACGTGGATATACTCTATCTCTGTCTTCTACCTCTGCTGTTCCTTCTGAGTAGGCTGAGTGAGGTGTAGATCAGACACGTGGATATACTCTATCTCTGTCATCTACCTCTGCTGTTCCGTCTGAGCAGGCTGAGTGAGACACGTGGATATACTATATCTCTGTCTTCTACCTCTGCTGTTCCTTCTGAGCAGGCTGAGTGAGGTGTAGATCAGACACTTGGATATACTCTATATCTGTCTTCTACATCTGCTGTTCCTTCTGAGCAGGTTGAGTGAGACACGTGTATATACTATATCTCTGTCTTCTACCTCTACTGTTCCTTCTGATTAGGCTGCGTGAGGTGTAGATCAGACACGTGGATATACTATATCTCTGTCTTCTACCTCTGCTGTTCCTTCTGAGCAGGCTGAGTGAGACACGTGTATATACTCTATCTCTGTCTTCTACCTATGCTGTTCCTTCTGAGCAGGCTTATTGAGACACGTGGATATACTCTATCTCTGTCTTCTACCTCTGCTGTTCCTTCTGAGCAGGCTGAGTGATGTGTAGATCAGACACGTGGATATACTCTATCTATGTATTCTACCTCTGCTGTTCCTTCTGAGCAGGCTGAGTGAGATACGTGGATATACTCTATCTCTGTCTTCTACCTCTGCTGTTCCTTCTGAGCAGGATGAGTGAGACACGTGGATATACTCTATCTCTGTCTTCTACCTCTGCTGTTCCTTCTGAGCATGCTGAGTGAGGTGTAGATCAGACACGTGGATATACTCTATCTCTGTCTTCTACCTCTGCTGTACCTTCAGAGCAGGCTATGTGAGACACGTGGATATACTCTATTTCTGTATTCTACCTCTGCTGTTCCTTCTGAGCAGGCTGAGTGAGGTGTAGATCAGACACGTGGATATACTCTATATCTGTCTTCTACCTCTGCTGTTCCTTCTGGGCAGGCTGAGTGAGTTGTAGATCAGACACGTGGATATACTCTATATCTGTCTTCTAACTCTGCTGTTCCTTCTGAGCAGGTTGAGTGAGACACGTGTATATACTATATCTCTGTCTTCTACCTCTACTGTTCCTTCTGATTAGGCTGCGTGAGGTGTAGATCAGACACGTGGATATACTATATCTCTGTCTTCTACCTCTGCTGTTCCTTCTGAGCAGGCTGAGTGAGAAACGTGGATATACTCTATCTCTGTCTTCTACCTCTGCTGTTCTTTCTGAGCAGGATGAGTGAGACACGTGGATATACTATATCTCTGTCTTCGACCTCTGCTGTTCCTTCTGAGCAGGCTGAGTAAGGTGTAGATCAGACACGTGAATATACTCTATCTCTGTCTTCTACCTCTGCTGTTCCTTCTGAGCAGGCTGAGTGAGGTCTATATCAGACACGTGGATATACTCTATCTCTGTCTTCTACCTCTTCTGTTCCTTCTGAGCAGGCTGAGTGAGGTGTAGATCAGACACGTGGATATACTCTATCTCTGTCTTCTACCTCTGCTGTTCCTTCTGAGCAGCCTGAGTGAGACACGTGGATATACTCTATCTCTGTCTTCTACCTCTGCTGTTCCTTCTGAGTAGGCTGAGTGAGGTGTAGATCAGACACGTGGATATACTCTATCTCTGTCTTCTACCTCTGCTGTTCCGTCTGAGCAGGCTGAGTGAGACACGTGGATATACTATATCTCTGTCTTCTACCTCTGCTGTTCCTTCTGAGCAGGCTGAGTGAGGTGTAGATCAGACACTTGGATATACTCTATATCTGTCTTCTACATCTGCTGTTCCTTCTGGGCAGGCAGAGTGAGTTGTAGATCAGACACGTGGATATACTCTATATCTGTCTTCTAAATCTGCTGTTCCTTCTGAGCAGGTTGAGTGAGACACGTGTATATACTATATCTCTGTCTTCTACCTCTACTGTTCCTTCTGATTAGGCTGCGTGAGGTGTAGATCAGACACGTGGATATACTATATCTCTGTCTTCTACCTCTGCTGTTCCTTCTGAGCAGGCTGAGTGAGAAACGTGGATATACTCTATCTCTGTCTTCTACCTCTGCTGTTCTTTCTGAGCAGGATGAGTGAGACACGTGGATATACTCTATCTCTGTCTTCGACCTCTGCTGTTCCTTCTGAGCAGGCTGAGTAAGGTGTAGATCAGACACGTGAATATACTCTATCTCTGTCTTCTACCTCTGCTGTTCCTTCTGAGTAGGCTGAGTGAGGTGTAGATCAGACACGTGGATATACTCTATCTCTGTCATCTACCTCTGCTGTTCCGTCTGAGCAGGCTGAGTGAGACACGTGGATATACTATATCTCTGTCTTCTACCTCTGCTGTTCCTTCTGAGCAGGCTGAGTGAGGTGTAGATCAGACACTTGGATATACTCTATATCTGTCTTCTACATCTGCTGTTCCTTCTGAGCAGGTTGAGTGAGACACGTGTATATACCATATCTCTGTCTTCTACCTCTACTGTTCCTTCTGATTAGGCTGCGTGAGGTGTAGATCAGACACGTGGATATACTATATCTCTGTCTTCTACCTCTGCTGTTCCTTCTGAGCAGGCTGAGTGAGACACGTGTATATACTCTATCTCTGTCTTCTACCTATGCTGTTCCTTCTGAGCAGGCTTATTGAGACACGTGGATATACTCTATCTCTGTCTTCTACCTCTGCTGTTCCTTCTGAGCAGGCTGAGTGATGTGTAGATCAGACACGTGGATATACTCTATCTATGTCTTCTACCTCTGCTGTTCCTTCTGAGCAGGCTGAGTGAGACACGCGGATATACTATATCTCTGTCTTCTACCTCTGCTGTTCCTTCTGAAGAGGCTGAGTGAGACACGTGGATATACTCTATATCTGTATTCTACCTCTGCTGTTCCTTCTGAGCAGGATGAGTGAGGTGTAGATCAGACACGTGGATATACTCTATCTCTGTTTTCTACCTCTGCTGATCCTTCTGAGCAGCCTGAGTGAGACACGTGGATATACTCTATCTCTGTCTTCTACCTCTGAGTGAGGTGTAGATCATACACGTGAATATACTCTATCTCTGTCTTCTACCTCTGCTGTTCCTTCTGAGCAGGCTGAGTGAGGTCTAGATCAGACACGTGGATATACTCTATCTCTGTCTTCTACCTCTGCTGTTCCTTCTGAGCAGGCTGAGTGAGGTGTAGATCAGACACGTGGATATACTCTATCTCTGTCTTCTACCTCTGCTGTTCCTTCTGAGCAGGCTGAGTGAGACACGTGGATATACTATATCTCTGTCTTCTACCTATGCTGTTCCTTCTGAGCAGGCTGAGTGAGGTGTAGATAAGACACGTGAATATACTCTATCTCTGTATTCTACCTCTGCTGTTCCTTCTGAGCAGGCTGAGTGAGGTGTAGATCTGACACTTGGATATACTCTATATCTGTCTTCTACCTCTGCTGATCCTTCTGAGCAGGCTGAGTGAGACACGTGGATATACTCTATCTCTGTATTATACCTCTGTTGTTCCTTCTGAGCAGGCTGAGTGAGGTGTAGATCAGACACGTGGATATACTCTATCTCTGTCTTCTACCTCTGCTGTTCCTTCTGAGCAGGCTGAGTGAGACACGTGGATATACTCTATCTCTGTCTTCTACCTCTGCTGTTCCTTCTGAGCAGGCTGAGTGAGACACGTGTATATACTCTATCTCTGTCTTCTACCTATGCTGTTCCTTCTGAGCAGGCTGAGTGAAGTGTAGATCAGACACGTGGATATACTCTATCTCTGTGAGACACGTGGATATACTCTATCTCTGTCTTCTACCTCTGCTGTTCCTTCTGAGCAGGCTGAGTGAGACACATGGATATACTCTATCTCTGTCTTCTACCTCTGCTGTTCCTTCTGAGCAGGCTGAGTGAGACACGTGGATATACTATATCACTGTTTTCTACCTCTAATGTTCCTTCTGAGCAGGCTGAGTGAGGTGTAGATCAGACACGTGGATATACTCTATATGTGTCTTCTACCTCTGCTGTTCCTTCTGAGCAGGCTGAGTGAGACACGTGGATATACTCTATCTCTGTCTTCTACCTCTGCTGTTCCTTCTGAGCAGCCTGAATGAGACACGTGGATATACTCTATCTCTGTCTTCTACCTCTGCTGTTCCTTCTGAGCAGGCTGAGTGAGGTGTAGATCAGACACGTGGATATACGCTATCTCTGTCTTCTACCTCTGCTGTTCCTTCTGAGCAGGCTGAGTGAGGCACGTGTATATACTCTATCTCTGTCTTCTACCTCTGCTGTTCCTTCTGAGCAGGCTGCGTGAGGTGTAGATCAGACACGTGGATATACTCTATATCTGTCTTCTACCTCTGCTGTTCCTTCTGAGCAGGCTGAGTGAGACACGTGGATATACTCTATCTCTGTCTTCTACCTCTGCTGTTCCTTCTGAGCAGCCTGAGTGAGGTGTAGATCAGACACGTGGATATACTCTATCTCTGTCTTCTACCTCTGCTGTTCCTTTTGACCAGGCTTAGTGTGGTGTAGATCAGACACGTGGATATACTCTATCTCTGTCTTCTACCTCTGCTGTTCCTTTTGACCAGGCTTAGTGTGGTGTAGATCAGACACGTGGATATACTCTATCTCTGTATTCTACCTCTGCTGTTCCTTCTGAGCAGGCTGAGTGAGGTGTAGATCAGACACGTGGATATACTCTATCTATGTCTTCTACCTCTGCTCTTCCTTCTGAGCAGCCTAAGTGAGACACGTGGATATACTCTATCTCTGTCTTCTACCTCTGCTGTTCCTTCTGAGCAGGCTGAGTGAGACACGTGGATATACTCTATCTTTGTCTTCTAACTCTGCTGTTCCTTCTGAGCAGGCTGAGTGAGACACGTGTATATGCTCTATCTCTGTCTTCTACCTCTGCTGTTCCTTCTGAGCAGGCTGAGTGAGACACGTGGATATACTCTATCTCTGTCTTCTACCTCTGCTGTTCCTTCTGAGCAGGCTGAGTGAGACACGTGGATATACTCTATCTCTGTCTTCTACCTCTGCTGTTCCTTCTGAGCAGGCTGAGTGAGACACGTGGATATACTATATCACTGTTTTCTACCTCTAATGTTCCTTCTGAGCAGGCTGAGTGAGGTGTAGATCAGACACGTGGATATACTCTATATGTGTCTTCTACCTCTGCTGTTCCTTCTGAGAAGGCTGAGTGAGACACGTGGATATACTCTATCTCTGTCTTCTACCTCTGCTGTTCCTTCTGAGCAGCCTGAATGAGACACGTGGATATACTCTATCTCTGTCTTCTACCTCTGCTGTTCCTTCTGAGCAGGCTGAGTGAGGTGTAGATCAGACACGTGGATATACTCTATCTCTGTCTTCTACCTCTGCTGTTCCTTCTGAGCAGGCTGAGTGAGACACGTGTATATACTCTATCTCTGTCTTCTACCTCTGCTGTTCCTTCTGAGCAGGCTGCGTGAGGTGTAGATCAGACACGTGGATATACTCTATATCTGTCTTCTACCTCTGCTGTTCCTTCTGAGCAGGCTGAGTGAGACACGTGGATATACTCTATCTCTGTCTTCTACCTCTGCTGTTTCTTCTGAGCAGCCTGAGTGAGGTGTAGATCAGACACGTGGATATACTCTATCTCTGTCTTCTACCTCTGCTGTTCCTTTTGACCAGGCTTAGTGTGGTGTAGATCAGACACGTGGATATACTCTATCTCTGTCTTCTACCTCTGCTGTTCCTTCTGAGCAGCATGAGTGAGACACGTGGATATATTCTATCTCTGTCTTCTACATCTGCTGTTCCTTCTGAGCAGGCTGAGTGAGGTGTAGATCACACACGTGGATATACTCTATCTCTGTCTTCTACCTCTGCTGTTCCTTCTGAGCAGGCTGAGTGAGACACGTGGATATACTCTATCTCTGTCTTCTACCTCTGCTGTTCCTTCTGAGCAGGCTGAGTGAGGTGTAGATCAGACACGTGTATATACTCTATCTCTGTCTTCTACCTCTGCTGATCCTTCTGAGCAGGCTGAGTGAGACACGTGGATATACTCTATATCTGTCTTCTACCTCTACTGTTCCTTCTGAGCAGGCTGAGTGAGACACGTGGATATACTCTATCTCTGTCTTCTACCTCTGCTGTTCCTTCTGAGCAGGCTGAGTGAGGTGTAGATCACACACGTGGATATACTCTATCTCTGTCTTCTACCTCTGCTGTTCCTTCTGAGCAGGCTGAGTGAGACACGTGGATATACTCTATCTCTGTCTTCTACCTCTGCTGTTCCTTCTGAGCAGGCTGAGTGAGGTGTAGATCAGACACGTGTATATACTCTATCTCTGTCTTCTACCTCTGCTGATCCTTCTGAGCAGGCTGAGTGAGACACGTGGATATACTCTATATCTGTCTTCTACCTCTGCTGTTCCTTCTGAGCAGGCTGAGTGAGACACGTGGATATACTCTATCTTTGTCTTCTAACTCTGCTGTTCCTTCTGAGCAGGCTGAGTGAGACACGTGTATATGCTCTATCTCTGTCTTCTACCTCTGCTGTTCCTTCTGAGCAGGCTGAGTGAGATACGTGGATATACTCTATCTCTGTCTTCTACCTCTGCTGTTCCTTCTGAGCAGGCTGAGTGAGACACGTGGATATACTCTATTTCTGTCTTCTACCTCTGCTGTTCCTTCTGAGCAGCCTGAATGAGACACGTGGATATACTCTATCTCTGTCTTCTACCTCTGCTGTTCCTTCTGAGCAGGCTGAGTGAGGTGTAGATCAGACACGTGGATATACGCTATCTCTGTCTTCTACCTCTGCTGTTCCTTCTGAGCAGCCTGAGTGAGGTGTAGATCAGACACGTGGATATACTCTATCTCTGTCTTCTACCTCTGCTGTTCCTTCTGAGCAGGCTGAGTGAGACACGTGGATATACTCTATCTCTGTCTTCTACCTCTGCTGTTCCTTCTGAGCAGGTTGAGTGAGGTGTAGATCAGACACGTGTATATACTATATCTCTGTCTTCTACCTCTGCTGATCCTTCTGAGCAGGCTGAGTGAGACACGTGGATATACTCTATATCTGTCTTCTACCTCTGCTGTTCCTTCTGAGCAGGCTGAGTGAGACACGTGGATATACTCTATCTCTGTCTTCTACCTCTGCTGTTCCTTCTGAGCAGCCTCAGTGAGACACTTGGATATACTCTATCTCTGTCTTCTACCTCTGCTGTTCCTTCTGAGCAGGCTGAGTGAGACACGTGGATATACTCTATATCTGTCTTCTACCTCTGCTTTTCCTTCTGAGCAGGCTGAGTGAGACACGTGGATATACTCTATCTCTGTCTTCTACCTATGCTGTTCCTTCTGAGCAGACTGAGTGAGACACGTGGATATACTCTATCTCTGTCTTCTACCTCTGCTGTTCCTTCTGAGCAGGCTGAGTGAGGTGTAGATCAGACACGTGGATATACTCTATCTCTGTCTTCTACCTCTGCTGTTCCTTCTGAGCAGGCTGAGTGAGACACGTGGATATACTCTATCTCTGTCTTCTACC
This sequence comes from Crossaster papposus, assembly GCA_037893245.1. Taxonomy (NCBI): domain Eukaryota; kingdom Metazoa; phylum Echinodermata; class Asteroidea; order Velatida; family Solasteridae; genus Crossaster; species Crossaster papposus. The sequence goes on from JBAIAA010000620.1 coordinate 526,385, forward strand.
TCTGCTGTTCCTTCTGAGCAGGCTGAGTGAGACACGTGTATATACTCTATCACTGTCTTCTACCTCTGCTGTTCCTTCTGAGCAGGCTGAGTGAGGTGTAGATCAGACACGTGTATATACTCTATCTCTGTCTTCTACCTCTGCTGATCCTTCTGAGCAGGCTGAGTGAGACACGTGGATATACTCTATATCTGTCTTCTACCTCTGCTGTTCCTTCTGAGCAGGCTGAGTGAGACACGTGGATATACTCTATCTCTGTCTTCTACCTCTGCTGTTCCTTCTGGGCAGGCTGAGTGAGGTGTAGATCAGACACGTGGATATACTCTATCTATGTCTTCTACCTCTGTTGTTCCTTCTGAGCAGCCTAAGTGAGACACGTGGATATACTCTATCTCTGTCTTCTACCTCTGCTGTTCCTTCTGAGCAGGCTGAGTGAGACACGTGGATATACTCTATATCTGTCTTCTATCTCTGCTTTTCCTTCTGAGCAGGCTGAGTGAGACACGTGGATATACTCTATCTCTGTCTTCTACCTATGCTGTTCCTTCTGAGCAGGCTGAGTGAGACACGTGGATATACTCTATCTCTGTCTTCTACCTCTGCTGTTCCTTCTGAGCAGGCTGAGTGAGACACCTGGATATACTCTATCTCTGTCTTCTACCTCTGCTGTTCCTTCTGAGCAGGCTGAGTGAGGTGTAGATCAGACACGTGAATATACTCTATCTCTGTCTTCTACCTCTGCTGTTCCTTCTGAGCAGGCTGAGTGAGGTGTAGATCAGACACGTGGATATACTATATCTCTGTCTTCAACCTCTGCTGTTCCTTCTGAGCAGGCTGAGTGAGACACGTGGATATACTCTATCTCTGTCTTCTACCTCTGCTGTTCCTTCTGAGCAGGCTGAGTGAGACACGTGGATATACTCTATCTCTGTCTTCTACCTCTGCTGATCCTTCTGAGCAGGCTGAGTGAGACACGTGGATATACTCTATATCTGTCTTCTACCTCTGCTGTTCCTTCTGAGCAGGCTGAGTGAGACACGTGGATATACTCTATCTCTGTCTTCTACCTCTGCTGTTCCTTATGGGCAGGCTGAGTGAGGTGTAGATCAGACACGTGTATATACTCTATCTCTGTCTTCTACCTCTGCTGATCCTTCTGAGCAGGCTGAGTGAGACACGTGGATATACTCTATATCTGTCTTCTACCTCTGCTGTTCCTTCTGAGCAGGCTGAGTGAGACACGTGGATATACTCTATCTCTGTCTTCTACCTCTGCTGTTCCTTCTGAGCAGGCTGAGTGAGGTGTAGATCACACACGTGGATATACTCTATCTCTGTCTTCTACCTCTGCTGTTCCTTCTGAGCAGGCTGAGTGAGACACGTGGATATACTCTATCTCTGTCTTCTACCTCTGCTGTTCCTTCTGAGCAGGCTGCGTGAGGTGTAGATCAGACACGTGTATATACTCTATCTCTGTCTTCTACCTCTGCTGATCCTTCTGAGCAGGCTGAGTGAGACACGTGGATATACTCTATATCTGTCTTCTACCTCTGCTGTTCCTTCTGAGCAGGCTGAGTGAGACACGTGGATATACTCTATCTTTGTCTTCTAACTCTGCTGTTCCTTCTGAGCAGGCTGAGTGAGATACGTGTATATGCTCTATCTCTGTCTTCTACCTCTGCTGTTCCTTCTGAGCAGGCTGAGTGAGATACGTGGATATACTCTATCTCTGTCTTCTACCTCTGCTGTTCCTTCTGAGCAGGCTGAGTGAGACACGTGGATATACTCTATCTCTGTTTTCTACCTCTGCTGTTCCTTCTGAGCAGGCTGAGTGAGACACGTGGATATACTATATCACTGTTTTCTACCTCTAATGTTCCTTCTGAGCAGGCTGAGTGAGGTGTAGATCAGACACGTGGATATACTCTATATGTGTCTTCTACCTCTGCTGTTCCTTCTGAGCAGGCTGAGTGAAACACGTGGATATACTCTATCTCTGTCTTCTACCTCTGCTGTTCCTTCTGAGCAGCCTGAATGAGACACGTGGATATACTCTATCTCTGTCTTCTACCTCTGCTGTTCCTTCTGAGCAGGCTGAGTGAGGTGTAGATCAGACACGTGGATATACTCTATCTCTGTCTTCTACCTCTGCTGTTCCTTCTGAGCAGGCTGAGTGAGACACGTGTATATACTCTATCTCTGTCTTCTACCTCTGCTGTTCCTTCTGAGCAGGCTGCGTGAGGTGTAGATCAGACACGTGGATATACTCTATATCTGTCTTCTACCTCTGCTGTTCCTTCTGAGCAGGCTGAGTGAGACACGTGGATATACTATATCTCTGTCTTCTACCTCTGCTGTTCCTTCTGAGCAGCCTGAGTGAGGTGTAGATCAGACACGTGGATATACTCTATCTCTGTCTTCTACCTCTGCTGTTCCTTTTGACCAGGCTTAGTGTGGTGTAGATCAGACACGTGGATATACTCTATCTCTGTCTTCTACCTCTGCTGTTCCTTCTGAGCAGCATGAGTGAGACACGTGGATATATTCTATCTCTGTCTTCTACATCTGCTGTTCCTTCTGAGCAGGCTGAGTGAGGTGTAGATCACACACGTGGATATACTCTATCTCTGTCTTCTACCTCTGCTGTTCCTTCTGAGCAGGCTGAGTGAGACACGTGGATATACTCTATCTCTGTCTTCTACCTCTGCTGTTCCTTCTGAGCAGGCTGAGTGAGGTGTAGATCAGACACGTGTATATACTCTATCTCTGTCTTCTACCTCTGCTGATCCTTCTGAGCAGGCTGAGTGAGACACGTGGATATACTCTATATCTGTCTTCTACCTCTGCTGTTCCTTCTGAGCAGGCTGAGTGAGACACGTGGATATACTCTATCTCTGTCTTCTACCTCTGCTGTTCCTTCTGAGCAGCCTCAGTGAGACACTTGGATATACTCTATCTCTGTCTTCTACCTCTGCTGTTCCTTCTGAGCAGGCTGAGTGAGACACGTGGATATACTCTATATCTGTCTTCTACCTCTGCTTTTCCTTCTGAGCAGGCTGAGTGAGACACGTGGATATACTCTATCTCTGTCTTCTACCTATGCTGTTCCTTCTGAGCAGACTGAGTGAGACACGTGGATATACTCTATCTCTGTCTTCTACCTCTGCTGTTCCTTCTGAGCAGGCTGAGTGAGGTGTAGATCAGACACGTGGATATACTCTATCTCTGTCTTCTACCTCTGCTGTTCCTTCTGAGCAGCCTGAGTGAGGTGTAGATCAGACACGTGGATGTACTCTATCTCTGTCTTCTACCTCTGCTGTTCCTTTTGACCAGGCTTAGTGTGGTGTAGATCAGACACGTGGATATACTCTATCTCTGTCTTCTACCTCTGCTGTTCCTTCTGAGCAGGCTGAGTGAGACACGTGGATATACTCTATCTCTGTCTTCTACCTCTGCTGTTCCTTCTGAGCAGGCTGAGTGAGACACGTGTATATGCTCTATCTCTGTCTTCTACCTCTGCTGTTCCTTCTGAGCAGGCTGAGTGAGATACGTGGATATACTCTATCTCTGTCTTCTACCTCTGCTGTTCCTTCTGAGCAGGCTGAGTGAGACACGTGGATATACTCTATCTCTGTCTTCTACCTCTGCTGTTCCTTCTGAGCAGGCTGAGTGAGACACGTGGATATACTATATCACTGTTTTCTACCTCTAATGTTCCTTCTGAGCAGGCTGAGTGAGGTGTAGATCAGACACGTGGATATACTCTATATGTGTCTTCTACCTCTGCTGTTCCTTCTGAGCAGGCTGAGTGAGACACGTGGATATACTCTATCTCTGTCTTCTACCTCTGCTGTTCCTTCTGAGCAGCCTGAATGAGACACGTGGATATACTCTATCTCTGTCTTCTACCTCTGCTGTTCCTTCTGAGCAGGCTGAGTGAGGTGTAGATCAGACACGTGGATATACTCTATCTCTGTCTTCTACCTCTGCTGTTCCTTCTGAGCAGGCTGAGTGAGACACGTGTATATACTCTATCTCTGTCTTCTACCTCTGCTGTTCCTTCTGAGCAGGCTGCGTGAGGTGTAGATCAGACACGTGGATATACTCTATATCTGTCTTCTACCTCTGCTGTTCCTTCTGAGCAGGCTGAGTGAGACACGTGGATATACTCTATCTCTGTCTTCTACCTCTGCTGTTCCTTCTGAGCAGCCTGAGTGAGGTGTAGATCAGACACGTGGATATACTCTATCTCTGTCTTCTACCTCTGCTGTTCCTTTTGACCAGGCTTAGTGTGGTGTAGATCAGACACGTGGATATACTCTATCTCTGTCTTCTACCTCTGCTGTTCCTTCTGAGCAGCATGAGTGAGACACGTGGATATATTCTATCTCTGTCTTCTACATCTGCTGTTCCTTCTGAGCAGGCTGAGTGAGGTGTAGATCACACACGTGGATATACTCTATCTCTGTCTTCTACCTCTGCTGTTCCTTCTGAGCAGGCTGAGTGAGACACGTGGATATACTCTATCTCTGTCTTCTACCTCTGCTGTTCCTTCTGAGCAGGCTGAGTGAGGTGTAGATCAGACACGTGTATATACTCTATCTCTGTCTTCTACCTCTGCTGATCCTTCTGAGCAGGCTGAGTGAGACACGTGGATATACTCTATATCTGTCTTCTACCTCTGCTGTTCCTTCTGAGCAGGCTGAGTGAGACACGTGGATATACTCTATCTCTGTCTTCTACCTCTGCTGTTCCTTCTGAGCAGCCTCAGTGAGACACTTGGATATACTCTATCTCTGTCTTCTACCTCTGCTGTTCCTTCTGAGCAGGCTGAGTGAGACACGTGGATATACTCTATATCTGTCTTCTACCTCTGCTTTTCCTTCTGAGCAGGCTTTGTGAGACACGTGGATATACTCTATCTCTGTCTTCTACCTATGCTGTTCCTTCTGAGCAGACTGAGTGAGACACGTGGATATACTCTATCTCTGTCTTCTACCTCTGCTGTTCCTTCTGAGCAGGCTGAGTGAGGTGTAGATCAGACACGTGGATATACTCTATCTCTGTATTCTACCTCTGCTGTTCCTTCTGAGCAGCCTGAGTGAGGTGTAGATCAGACACGTGGATGTACTCTATCTCTGTCTTCTACCTCTGCTGTTCCTTTTGACCAGGCTTAGTGTGGTGTAGATCAGACACGTGGATATACTCTATCTCTGTCTTCTACCTCTGCTGTTCCTTCTGAGCAGGCTGAGTGAGACACGTGGATATACTCTATCTCTGTCTTCTACCTCTGCTGTTCCTTCTGAGCAGGCTGAGTGAGACACGTGGATATACTCTATCACTGTCTTCTACCTCTGCTGTTCCTTCTGAGCAGGCTGAGTGAGGTGTAGATCAGACACGTGTATATACTCTATCTCTGTCTTCTACCTCTGCTGATCCTTCTGAGCAGGCTGAGTGAGACACGTGGATATACTCTATATCTGTCTTCTACCTCTGCTGTTCCTTCTGAGCAGGCTGAGTGAGACACGTGGATATACTCTATCTCTGTCTTCTACCTCTGATGTTCCTTCTGGGCAGGCTGAGTGAGGTGTAGATCAGACACGTGGATATACTCTATCTATGTCTTCTACCTCTGCTGTTCCTTCTGAGCAGCCTAAGTGAGACACGTGGATATACTCTATCTCTGTCTTCTACCTCTGCTGTTCCTTCTGAGCAGGCTGAGTGAGACACGTGGATATACTCTATATCTGTCTTCTATCTCTGCTTTTCCTTCTGAGCAGGCTGAGTGAGACACGTGGATATACTCTATCTCTGTCTTCTACCTATGCTGTTCCTTCTGAGCAGGCTGAGTGAGACACGTGGATATACTCTATCTCTGTCTTCTACCTCTGCTGTTACTTCTGAGCAGGCTGAGTGAGACACCTGGATATACTCTATCTCTGTCTTCTACCTCTGCTGTTCCTTCTGAGCAGGCTGAGTGAGGTGTAGATCAGACACGTGAATATACTCTATCTCTGTCTTCTACCTCTGCTGTTCCTTCTGAGCAGGCTGAGTGAGGTGTAGATCAGACACGTGGATATACTCTATCTCTGTCTTCAACCTCTGCTGTTCCTTCTGAGCAGGCTGAGTGAGACACGTGGATATACTCTATCTCTGTCTTCTACCTCTGCTGTTCCTTCTGAGCAGGCTGAGTGAGACACGTGGATATACTCTATCTCTGTCTTCTACCTCTGCTGATCCTTCTGAGCAGGCTGAGTGAGACACGTGGATATACTCTATATCTGTCTTCTACCTCTGCTGTTCCTTCTGAGCAGGCTGAGTGAGACACGTGGATATACTCTATCTCTGTCTTCTACCTCTGCTGTTCCTTCTGGGCAGGCTGAGTGAGGTGTAGATCAGACACGTGGATATACTCTATCTATGTCTTCTACCTCTGCTGTTCCTTCTGAGCAGCCTAAGTGAGACACGTGGATATACTCTATCTCTGTCTTCTACCTCTGCTGTTCCTTCTGAGCAGGCTGAGTGAGACACGTGGCTATACTCTATATCTGTCTTCTATCTCTGCTTTTCCTTCTGAGCAGGCTGAGTGAGACACGTGGATATACTCTATCTCTGTCTTCTACCTATGCTGTTCCTTCTGAGCAGGCTGAGTGAGACACGTGGATATACTCTATCTCTGTCTTCTACCTCTGCTGTTCCTTCTGAGCAGGCTGAGTGAGACACCTGGATATACTCTATATCTGTCTTCTACCTCTGCTGTTCCTTCTGAGCAGGCTGAGTGAGGTGTAGATCAGACACGTGAATATACTCTATCTCTGTCTTCTACCTCTGCTGTTCCTTCTGAGCAGGCTGAGTGAGGTGTAGATCAGACACGTGGATATACTCTATCTCTGTCTTCAACCTCTGCTGTTCCTTCTGAGCAGGCTGAGTGAGACACGTGGATATACTCTATCTCTGTCTTCTACCTCTGCTGTTCCTTCTGAGCAGGCTGAGTGAGACACGTGGATATACTCTATCTCTGTCTTCTACCTCTGCTGTTCCTTCTGAGCAGCCTGAATGAGACACGTGGATATACTCTATCTCTGTCTTCTACCTCTGCTGTTCCTTCTGAGCAGGCTGAGTGAGGTGTAGATCATACACGTGGATATACTCTATCTCTGTCTTCTACCTCTGCTGTTCCTTCTGAGCAGGCTGAATGAGACACGTGTATATACTCTATCTCTGTCTTCTACCTCTGCTGTTCCTTCTGAGCAGGCTGGGTGAGACATGTGGATATACTCTATCTCTGTCTTCTACTTCTGCTGTTCCTTCTGAGCAGGATGAGTGAGACACGTGGATATACTCTATCACTGTCTTCTACCTCTGCTGTTCCTTTTGAGCAGGCTGAGTGAGGTGTAGATCAGACACGTGGATATACTCTATCTCTGGCTTCTACCTCTGCTGTTTCTTCTGAGCAGGCTTAGTGAGGTGTAGATCAGACACGTGGATATACTCTATCTCTGTCTTCTACCTCTGCTGTTTCTTCTGAGCAGGCTGAGTGAGACACGTGGATATACTCTATCTCTGTCTTCTACCTCTGCTGTTCCTTCTGAGCAGGCCGAGTGAGGTGTAGATCAGACACGTGGATATACTCTATCTCTGTCTTCTACCTCTGCTGTTCCTTCTGAGCAGGCTGAGTGAGGTGTAGATCAGACACGTGGATATACTCTATCTCTGTCTTCTACCTCTGATGTTCCTTCTGAGCAGGCTGAATGAGGTGTAGATCAGACACGTGGATATACTCTATCTCTGTCTTCTACCTCTGCTGTTCCTTCTGAGCAGGCTGAGTGAGACACGTGGATATACTCTATCTCTGTCTTCTACCTCTGCTGTTCCTTCTGAGCAGGCTGGGTGAGACATGTGGATATACTCTATCTCTGTCTTCTACTTCTGCTGTTCCTTCTGAGCAGGATGAGTGAGACACGTGGATATACTCTATCTCTGTCTTCTACCTCTGCTGTTCCTTCTGAGCAGCCTGAATGAGACACGTGGATATACTCTATCTCTGTCTTCTACCTCTGCTGTTCCTTCTGAGCAGGCTGAGTGAGGTGTAGATCAGACACGTGGATATACTCTATCTCTGTCTTCTACCTCTGCTGTTCCTTCTGAGCAGGCTGAATGAGACACGTGTATATACTCTATCTCTGTCTTCTACCTCTGCTGTTCCTTCTGAGCAGGCTGGGTGAGACATGTGGATATACTCTATCTCTGTCTTCTACTTCTGCTGTTCCTTCTGAGCAGGATGAGTGAGACACGTGGATATACTCTATCACTGTCTTCTACCTCTGCTGTTCCTTTTGAGCAGGCTGAGTGAGGTGTAGATCAGAGACGTGGATATACCTAATCTCTGTCTTCTACCTCTGCTGTTCCTTCTGAGCAGGCTGAGTGAGACACGTGGATATACTCTATCTCTGTCTTCTACCTCTGCTGTTCCTTCTGAGCAGGCTGAGTGAGGTGTAGATCAGACACGTGGATATACTCTATCTCTGTCTTCTACCTCTGCTGTTCCTTCTGAGCAGGCTGAGTGAGGTGTAGATCAGACACGTGGATATACTCTATCTCTGTCTTCTACCTCTGCTGTTCCTTCTGAGCAGGCTGAATGAGGTGTAGATCAGACACGTGGATATACTCTATCTCTGTCTTCTACCTCTGCTGTGCCTTCTGAGCAGGCTGAGTGAGACACGTGGATATACTCTATCTCTGTCTTCTACCTCTGCTGTTCCTTCTGAGCAGGCTGGGTGAGACATGTGGATATACTCTATCTCTGTCTTCTACTTCTGCTGTTCCTTCTGAGCAGGATGAGTGAGACACGTGGATATACTCTATCACTGTCTTCTACCTCTGCTGTTCCTTTTGAGCAGGCTGAGTGAGGTGTAGATCAGACACGTGGATATACTCTATCTCTGTCTTCTACCTCTGCTGTTCCTTCTGAGCAGGCTGAATGAGACACGTGTATATACTCTATCTCTGTCTTCTACCTCTGCTGTTCCTTCTGAGCAGGCTGGGTGAGACATGTGGATATACTCTATCTCTGTCTTCTACTTCTGCTGTTCCTTCTGAGCAGGATGAGTGAGACACGTGGATATACTCTATCACTGTCTTCTACCTCTGCTGTTCCTTTTGAGCAGGCTTAGTGAGGTGTAGATCAGACACGTGGATATACTCTATATCTGTCTTCTATCTCTGCTTTTCCTTCTGAGCAGGCTGAGTGAGACACGTGGATATACTCTATCTCTGTCTTCTACCTCTGCTGTTCCTTCTGAGCAGGCTGGGTGAGACATGTGGATATACTCTATCTCTGTCTTCTACTTCTGCTGTTCCTTCTGAGCAGGATGAGTGAGACACGTGGATATACTCTATCTCTGTCTTCTACCTCTGCTGTTCCTTCTGAGCAGCCTGAATGAGACACGTGGATATACTCTATCTCTGTCTTCTACCTCTGCTGTTCCTTCTGAGCAGGCTGAGTGAGACACGTGTATATACTCTATCTCTGTCTTCTACCTCTGCTGCTCCTTCTGAGCAGGCTGAGTGAGACACGTGGATATACTCTATCACTGTCTTCTACCTCTGCTGTTCCTTCTGAGCAGCCTGAGTGAGGTGTAGATCAGACACGTGGATATACTCTATCTCTGTCTTCTACCTCTGCTGTTCATTCTGAGCAGGCTGAATGAGACACGTGTATATACTCTATCTCTGTCTTCTACCTCTGCTGTTCCTTCTGAGCAGGCTGGGTGAGACATGTGGATATACTCTATCTCTGTCTTCTACTTCTGCTGTTCCTTCTGAGCAGGATGAGTGAGACACGTGGATATACTCTATCACTGTCTTCTACCTCTGCTGTTCCTTTTGAGCAGGCTGAGTGAGGTGTAGATCAGACACGTGGATATACTCTATCTCTGGCTTCTACCTCTGCTGTTTCTTCTGAGCAGGCTTAGTGAGGTGTAGATCAGACACGTGGATATACCTAATCTCTGTCTTCTACCTCTGCTGTTCCTTCTGAGCAGGCTGAGTGAGACACGTGGATATACTCTATCTCTGTCTTCTACCTCTGCTGTTCCTTCTGAGCAGGCTGAGTGAGGTGTAGATCAGACACGTGGATATACTCTATCTCTGTCTTCTACCTCTGCTGGTCCTTCTGAGCTGGCTGAGTGAGGTGTAGATCAGACACGTGGATATACTCTATCTCTGTCTTCTACCTCTGCTGTTCCTTCTGAGCAGGCTGAATGAGGTGTAGATCAGACACGTGGATATACTCTATCTCTGTCTTCTACCTCTGCTGTTCCTTCTGAGCAGGCTGAGTGAGACACGTGGATATACTCTATCTCTGTCTTCTACCTCTGCTGTTCCTTCTGAGCAGGCTGGGTGAGACATGTGGATATACTCTATCTCTGTCTTCTACTTCTGCTGTTCCTTCTGAGCAGGATGAGTGAGACACGTGGATATACTCTATCACTGTCTTCTACCTCTGCTGTTCCTTTTGAGCAGGCTGAGTGAGGTGTAGATCAGACACGTGGATATACTCTATCTCTGTCTTCTACCTCTGCTGTTCCTTCTGAGCAGGCTGAATGAGACACGTGTATATACTCTATCTCTGTCTTCTACCTCTGCTGTTCCTTCTGAGCAGGCTGGGTGAGACATGTGGATATACTCTATCTCTGTCTTCTACTTCTGCTGTTCCTTCTGAGCAGGATGAGTGAGACACGTGGATATACTCTATCACTGTCTTCTACCTCTGCTGTTCCTTTTGAGCAGGCTTAGTGAGGTGTAGATCAGACACGTGGATATACTCTATCTCTGTCTTCTATCTCTGCTGTTCCTTCTGAGCAGGCTGAGTGAGACACGTGTATATACTCTATCTCTGTCTTCTACCTCTGCTGCTCCTTCTGAGCAGGCTGAGTGAGACACGTGGATATACTCTATCTCTGTCTTCTACCTCTGCTGTTCCTTCTGAGCAGGCTGAGTGAGACACGTGGATATACTCTATCTCTGTCTTCTACCTCTGCTGTTCCTTCTGAGCAGGCTGAGTGAGACACCTGGATATACTCTATCTCTGTCTTCTACCTCTGCTGTTCCTTCTGAGCAGCCTGAGTGAGGTGTAGATCAGACACGTGGATATACTCTATCTCTGTCTTCTACCTCTGCTGTTCCTTTTGACCAGGCTTAGTGTGGTGTAGATCAGACACGTGGATATACTCTATCTCTGTCTTCTACCTCTGCTGTTCCTTCTGAGCAGCATGAGTGAGACACGTGGATATATTCTATCTCTGTCTTCTACATCTGCTGTTCCTTCTGAGCAGGCTGAGTGAGGTGTAGATCACACACGTGGATATACTCTATATCTGTCTTCTACCTCTGCTGTTCCTTCTGAGCAGGCTGAGTGAGACACGTGGATATACTCTATCTCTGTCTTCTACCTCTGCTGTTCCTTCTGAGCAGGCTGAGTGAGGTGTAGATCAGACACGTGTATATACTCTATCTCTGTCTTCTACCTCTGATGATCCTTCTGAGCAGGCTGAGTGAGACACGTGGATATACTCTATATCTGTCTTCTACCTCTGCTGTTCCTTCTGAGCAGGCTGAGTGAGACACGTGGATATACTCTATCTCTGTCTTCTACCTCTGCTGTTCCTTCTGAGCAGCCTCAGTGAGACACTTGGATATACTCTATCTCTGTCTTCTACCTCTGCTGTTCCTTCTGAGCAGGCTGAGTGAGACACGTGGATATACTCTATATCTGTCTTCTACCTCTGCTTTTCCTTCTGAGCAGGCTGAGTGAGACACGTGGATATACTCTATCTCTGTCTTCTACCTATGCTGTTCCTTCTGAGCAGACTGAGTGAGACACGTGGATATACTCTATCTCTGTCTTCTACCTCTGCTGTTCCTTCTGAGCAGGCTGAGTGAGGTGTAGATCAGACACGTGGATATACTCTATCTCTGTCTTCTACCTCTGCTGTTCCTTCTGAGCAGCCTGAGTGAGGTGTAGATCAGACACGTGGATATACTCTATCTCTGTCTTCTACCTCTGCTGTTCCTTTTGACCAGGCTTAGTGTGGTGTAGATCAGACACGTGGATATACTCTATCTCTGTCTTCTACCTCTGCTGTTCCTTCTGAGCAGGCTGAGTGAGACACGTGGATATACTCTATCTCTGTCTTCTACCTCTGCTGTTCCTTCTGAGCAGGCTGAGTGAGACACGTGGATATACTCTATCACTGTCTTCTACCTCTGCTGTTCCTTCTGAGCAGGCTGAGTGAGGTGTAGATCAGACACGTGTATATACTCTATCTCTGTCTTCTACCTCTGCTGATCCTTCTGAGCAGGCTGAGTGAGACACGTGGATATACTCTATATCTGTCTTCTACCTCTGCTGTTCCTTCTGAGCAGGCTGAGTGAGACACGTGGATATACTCTATCTCTGTCTTCTACCTCTGCTGTTCCTTCTGGGCAGGCTGAGTGAGGTGTAGATCAGACACGTGGATATACTCTATCTATGTCTTCTACCTCTGCTGTTCCTTCTGAGCAGCCTAAGTGAGACACGTGGATATACTCTATCTCTGTCTTCTACCTCTGCTGTTCCTTCTGAGCAGGCTGAGTGAGACACGTGGATATACTCTATATCTGTCTTCTATCTCTGCTTTTCCTTCTGAGCAGGCTGAGTGAGACACGTGGATATACTCTATCTCTGTCTTCTACCTATGCTGTTCCTTCTGAGCAGGCTGAGTGAGACACGTGGATATACTCTATCTCTGTCTTCTACCTCTGCTGTTCCTTCTGAGCAGGCTGAGTGAGACACCTGGATATACTCTATCTCTGTCTTCTACCTCTGCTGTTCTTTCTGAGCAGGCTGAGTGAGGTGTAGATCAGACACGTGAATATACTCTATCTCTGTCTTCTACCTCTGCTGTTCCTTCTGAGCAGGCTGAGTGAGGTGTAGATCAGACACGTGGATATACTCTATCTCTGTCTTCAACCTCTGCTGTTCCTTCTGAGCAGGCTGAGTGAGACACGTGGATATACTCTATCTCTGTCTTCTACCTCTGCTGTTCCTTCTGAGCAGGCTGAGTGAGACACGTGGATATACTCTATCTCTGTCTTCTACCTCTGCTGTTCCTTCTGAGCAGCCTGAATGAGACACGTGTATATACTCTATCTCTGTCTTCTACCTCTGCTGTTCCTTCTGAGCAGGCTGGGTGAGACATGTGGATATACTCTATCTCTGTCTTCTACTTCTGCTGTTCCTTCTGAGCAGGATGAGTGAGACACGTGGATATACTCTATCACTGTCTTCTACCTCTGCTGTTCCTTTTGAGCAGGCTGAGTGAGGTGTAGATCAGACACGTGGATATACTCTATCTCTGGCTTCTACCTCTGCTGTTTCTTCTGAGCAGGCTTAGTGAGGTGTAGATCAGACACGTGGATATACTCTATCTCTGTCTTCTACCTCTGCTGTTCCTTCTGAGCAGGCTGAGTGAGACACGTGGATATACTCTATCTCTGTCTTCTACCTCTGCTGTTCCTTCTGAGCAGGCTGAGTGAGGTGTAGATCAGACACGTGGATATACTCTATCTCTGTCTTCTACCTCTGCTGTTCCTTCTGAGCAGGCTGAGTGAGGTGTAGATCAGACACGTGGATATACTCTATCTCTGTCTTCTACCTCTGCTGTTCCTTCTGAGCAGGCTGAATGAGGTGTAGATCAGACACGTGGATATACTCTATCTCTGTCTTCTACCTCTGCTGTTCCTTCTGAGCAGGCTGAGTGAGACACGTGGATATACTCTATCTCTGTCTTCTACCTCTGCTGTTCCTTCTGAGCAGGCTGGGTGAGACATGTGGATATACTCTATCTCTGTCTTCTACTTCTGCTGTTCCTTCTGAGCAGGATGAGTGAGACACGTGGATATACTCTATCACTGTCTTCTACCTCTGCTGTTCCTTTTGAGCAGGCTGAGTGAGGTGTAGATCAGACACGTGGATATACTCTATCTCTGTCTTCTACCTCTGCTGTTCCTTCTGAGCAGGCTGAATGAGACACGTGTATATACTCTATCTCTGTCTTCTACCTCTGCTGTTCCTTCTGAGCAGGCTGGGTGAGACATGTGGATATACTCTATCTCTGTCTTCTACTTCTGCTGTTCCTTCTGAGCAGGATGAGTGAGACACGTGGATATACTCTATCACTGTCTTCTACCTCTGCTGTTCCTTTTGAGCAGGCTTAGTGAGGTGTAGATCAGACACGTGGATATACTCTATCTCTGTCTTCTACCTCTGCTGTTCCTTCTGAGCAGGCTGAGTGAGACACGTGTATATACTCTATCTCTGTCTTCTACCTCTGCTGCTCCTTCTGAGCAGGCTGAGTGAGACACGTGGATATACTCTATCTCTGTCTTCTACCTCTGCTGTTCCTTCTGAGCAGGCTGAGTGAGACACGTGGATATACTCTATCTCTGTCTTCTACCTCTGCTGTTCCTTCTGAGCAGGCTGAGTGAGACACCTGGATATACTCTATCTCTGTCTTCTACCTCTGCTGTTCCTTCTGAGCAGGCTGAGTGAGGTGTAGATCAGACACGTGGATATACTCTATCTCTGTCTTCTACCTCTGCTGTTCCTTCTGAGCAGGCTGAGTGAGGTGTAGATCAGACACGTGGATATACTCTATCTCTGTCTTCTACCTCTGCTGTTCCTTCTGAGCAGGCTGAGTGAGACACGTGGATATACTCTATCTCTGTCTTCTACCTCTGCTGTTCCTTCTGAGCAGGCTGAGTGAGACACGTGGATATACTCTATCACTGTCTTCTACCTCTGCTGTTCCTTCTGAGCAGGCTGAGTGAGGTGTAGATCAGACACGTGGATATACTATATCTCTGTCTTCTACCTCTGCTGTTCCTTCTGAGCAGGCTTAGTGAGGTGTAGATCAGACACGTGGATATACTCTATCTCTGTCTTCTACCTCTGCTGTTCCTTCTGAGCAGGCTGAGTGAGACACGTGTATATACTCTATCTCTGTCTTCTACCTCTGCTGCTCCTTCTGAGCAGGCTGAGTGAGACACGTGGATATACTCTATCACTGTCTTCTACCTCTGCTGTTCCTTCTGAGCAGGCTGAGTGAGGTGTAGATCAGACACGTGGATATACTCTATATCTGTCCTCTACCTCTGCTGTTCCTTCTGAGCAGGCTGAGTGAGACACGTGGATATACTCTATCTCTGTCTTCTACCTCTGCTGTTCCTTCTGAGCAGCCTGAGTGAGACACGTGGATATACTCTATCTCTGTCTTCTACCTCTGCTGTTCCTTCTGAGCAGGCTGAGTGAGACACGTGGATATACTCTATCTCTGTCTTCTACCTCTGCTGTTCCTTCTGAGCAGGCTGAGTGAGACACGTGGATATACTCTATCTCTGTCTTCTACCTCTGCTGTTCCTTCTGAGCAGGCTGAGTGAGGTGTAGATCAGACACGTGGATATACTCTATCTCTGTCTTCTACCTCTGCTGTTCCTTCTGAGCAGGCTGAGTGAGGTGTAGATCAGACACGTGGATATACTCTATCTCTGTCTTCTACCTCTGCTGTTCCTTCTGAGCAGGCTGAGTGAGACACGTGGATATACTCTATCTCTGTCTTCTACCTCTGCTGTTCCTTCTGAGCAGGCTGAGTGAGACACGTGGATATACTCTATCACTGTCTTCTACCTCTGCTGTTCCTTCTGAGCAGGCTGAGTGAGGTGTAGATCAGACACGTGGATATACTATATCTCTGTCTTCTACCTCTGCTGTTCCTTCTGAGCAGGCTTAGTAAGGTGTAGATCAGACACGTGGATATACTCTATCTCTGTCTTCTACCTCTGCTGTTCCTTCTGAGCAGGCTGAGTGAGACACGTGGATATACTCTATCTCTGTCTTCTACCTCTGCTGTTCCTTCTGAGCAGGCTGGGTGAGACATGTGGATATACTCTATCTCTGTCTTCTACTTCTGCTGTTCCTTCTGAGCAGGATGAGTGAGACACGTGGATATACTCTATCACTGTCTTCTACCTCTGCTGTTCCTTTTGAGCAGGCTGAGTGAGGTGTAGATCAGACACGTGGATATACTCTATCTCTGTCTTCTACCTCTGCTGTTCCTTCTGAGCAGGCTGAATGAGACACGTGTATATACTCTATCTCTGTCTTCTACCTCTGCTGTTCCTTCTGAGCAGGCTGGGTGAGACATGTGGATATACTCTATCTCTGTCTTCTACTTCTGCTGTTCCTTCTGAGCAGGATGAGTGAGACACGTGGATATACTCTATCACTGTCTTCTACCTCTGCTGTTCCTTTTGAGCAGGCTTAGTGAGGTGTAGATCAGACACGTGGATATACTCTATCTCTGTCTTCTACCTCTGCTGTTCCTTCTGAGCAGGCTGAGTGAGACACGTGTATATACTATATCTCTGTCTTCTACCTCTGCTGCTCCTTCTGAGCAGGCTGAGTGAGACACGTGGATATACTCTATCTCTGTCTTCTACCTCTGCTGTTCCTTCTGAGCAGGCTGAGTGAGACACGTGGATATACTCTATCTCTGTCTTCTACCTCTGCTGTTCCTTCTGAGCAGGCTGAGTGAGACACCTGGATATACTCTATCTCTGTCTTCTACCTCTGCTGTTCCTTCTGAGCAGGCTGAGTGAGGTGTAGATCAGACACGTGGATATACTCTATCTCTGTCTTCTACCTCTGCTGTTCCTTCTGAGCAGGCTGAGTGAGGTGTAGATCAGACACGTGGATATACTCTATCTCTGTCTTCTACCTCTGCTGTTCCTTCTGAGCAGGCTGAGTGAGACACGTGGATATACTCTATCTCTGTCTTCTACCTCTGCTGTTCCTTCTGAGCAGGCTGAGTGAGACACGTGGATATACTCTATCACTGTCTTCTACCTCTGCTGTTCCTTCTGAGCAGGCTGAGTGAGGTGTAGATCAGACACGTGGATATACTATATCTCTGTCTTCTACCTCTGCTGTTCCTTCTGAGCAGGCTTAGTGAGGTGTAGATCAGACACGTGGATATACTCTATCTCTGTCTTCTACCTCTGCTGTTCCTTCTGAGCAGGCTGAGTGAGACACGTGTATATACTCTATCTCTGTCTTCTACCTCTGCTGCTCCTTCTGAGCAGGCTGAGTGAGACACGTGGATATACTCTATCACTGTCTTCTACCTCTGCTGTTCCTTCTGAGCAGGCTGAGTGAGGTGTAGATCAGACACGTGGATATACTCTATATCTGTCCTCTACCTCTGCTGTTCCTTCTGAGCAGGCTGAGTGAGACACGTGGATATACTCTATCTCTGTCTTCTACCTCTGCTGTTCCTTCTGAGCAGCCTGAGTGAGACACGTGGATATACTCTATCTCTGTCTTCTACCTCTGCTGTTCCTTCTGAGCAGGCTGAGTGAGACACGTGGATATACTCTATCTCTGTCTTCTACCTCTGCTGTTCCTTCTGAGCAGGCTGAGTGAGACACGTGGATATACTCTATCTCTGTCTTCTACCTCTGCTGTTCCTTCTGAGCAGGCTGAGTGAGGTGTAGATCAGACACGTGGATATACTCTATCTCTGTCTTCTACCTCTGCTGTTCCTTCTGAGCAGGCTGAGTGAGGTGTAGATCAGACACGTGGATATACTCTATCTCTGTCTTCTACCTCTGCTGTTCCTTCTGAGCAGGCTGAGTGAGACACGTGGATATACTCTATCTCTGTCTTCTACCTCTGCTGTTCCTTCTGAGCAGGCTGAGTGAGACACGTGGATATACTCTATCACTGTCTTCTACCTCTGCTGTTCCTTCTGAGCAGGCTGAGTGAGGTGTAGATCAGACACGTGGATATACTATATCTCTGTCTTCTACCTCTGCTGTTCCTTCTGAGCAGGCTTAGTAAGGTGTAGATCAGACACGTGGATATACTCTATCTCTGTCTTCTACCTCTGCTGTTCCTTCTGAGCAGGCTGAGTGAGACACGTGTATATACTCTATCTCTGTCTTCTACCTCTGCTGCTCCTTCTGAGCAGGCTGAGTGAGACACGTGGATATACTCTATCACTGTCTTCTACCTCTGCTGTTCCTTCTGAGCAGCCTGAGTGAGGTGTAGATCAGACACGTGGATATACTCTATCTCTGTCTTCTACCTCTGCTGTTCCTTTTGACCAGGCTTAGTGTGGTGTAGATCAGACACGTGGATATGCTCTATCTCTGTCTTCTACCTCTGCTGTTCCTTCTGAGCAGGCTGAGTGAGACACGTGGATATACTCTATCTCTGTCTTCTACCTCTGCTGTTCCTTCTGAGCAGGCTGAGTGAGACACGTGGATATACTCTATCACTGTCTTCTACCTCTGCTGTTCCTTCTGAGCAGGCTGAGTGAGGTGTAGATCAGACACGTGTATATACTCTATCTCTGTCTTCTACCTCTGCTGATCCTTCTGAGCAGGCTGAGTGAGACACGTGGATATACTCTATCTCTGTCTTCTACCTCTGCTGTTCCTTCTGAGCAGGCTGAGTGAGACACGTGGATATACTCTATCTCTGTCTTCTACCTCTGCTGTTCCTTCTGGGCAGGCTGAGTGAGGTGTAGATCAGACACGTGGATATACTCTATCTATGTCTTCTACCTCTGCTGTTCCTTCTGAGCAGCCTAAGTGAGACACGTGGATATACTCTATCTCTGTCTTCTACCTCTGCTGTTCCTTCTGAGCAGGCTGAGTGAGACACGTGGATATACTCTATATCTGTCTTCTATCTCTGCTTTTCCTTCTGAGCAGGCTGAGTGAGACACGTGGATATACTCTATCTCTGTCTTCTACCTATGCTGTTCCTTCTGAGCAGGCTGAGTGAGACACGTGGATATACTCTATCTCTGTCTTCTACCTCTGCTGTTCCTTCTGAGCAGGCTGAGTGAGACACCTGGATATACTCTATCTCTGTCTTCTACCTCTGCTGTTCCTTCTGAGCAGGCTGAGTGAGGTGTAGATCAGACACGTGAATATACTCTATCTCTGTCTTCTACCTCTGCTGTTCCTTCTGAGCAGGCTGAGTGAGGTGTAGATCAGACACGTGGATATACTCTATCTCTGTCTTCAACCTCTGCTGTTCCTTCTGAGCAGGCTGAGTGAGACACGTGGATATACTCTATCTCTGTCTTCTACCTCTGCTGTTCCTTCTGAGCAGGCTGAGTGAGACACGTGTATATACTCTATCTCTGTCTTCTACCTCTGCTGCTCCTTCTGAGCAGGCTGAGTGAGACACGTGGATATACTCTATCTCTGTCTTCTACCTCTGCTGTTCCTTCTGATCAGGCTGAGTGAGACACGTGGATATACTCTATCTCTGTCTTCTACCTCTGCTGTTCCTTCTGAGCAGGCTGAGTGAGACACCTGGATATACTCCATCTCTGTCTTCTACCTCTGCTGTTCCTTCTGAGCAGGCTGAGTGAGGTGTAGATCAGACACGTGGATATACTCTATCTCTGTCTTCTACCTCTGCTGTTCCTTCTGAGCAGGCTGAGTGAGGTGTAGATCAGACACGTGGATATACTCTATCTCTGTCTTCTACCTCTGCTGTTCCTTCTGAGCAGGCTGAGTGAGACACGTGGATATACTCTATCTCTGTCTTCTACCTCTGCTGTTCCTTCTGAGCAGGCTGAGTGAGACACGTGGATATACTCTATCACTGTCTTCTACCTCTGCTGTTCCTTCTGAGCAGGCTGAGTGAGGTGTAGATCAGACACGTGGATATACTATATCTCTGTCTTCTACCTCTGCTGTTCCTTCTGAGCAGGCTTAGTGAGGTGTAGATCAGACACGTGGATATACTCTATCTCTGTCTTCTACCTCTGCTGTTCCTTCTGAGCAGGCTGAGTGAGACACGTGTATATACTCTATCTCTGTCTTCTACCTCTGCTGCTCCTTCTGAGCAGGCTGAGTGAGACACGTGGATATACTCTATCACTGTCTTCTACCTCTGCTGTTCCTTCTGAGCAGGCTGAGTGAGGTGTAGATCAGACACGTGGATATACTCTATATCTGTCTTCTACCTCTGCTGTTCCTTCTGAGCAGGCTGAGTGAGACACGTGGATATACTCTATCTCTGTCTTCTACCTCTGCTGTTCCTTCTGAGCAGCCTGAGTGAGACACGTGGATATACTCTATCTCTGTCTTCTACCTCTGCTGTTCCTTCTGAGCAGGCTGAGTGAGACACGTGGATATACTCTATCTCTGTCTTCTACCTCTGCTGTTCCTTCTGAGCAGGCTGAGTGAGACACGTGGATATACTCTATCTCTGTCTTCTACCTCTGCTGTTCCTTCTGAGCAGGCTGAGTGAGGTGTAGATCAGACACGTGGATATACTCTATCTCTGTCTTCTACCTCTGCTGTTCCTTCTGAGCAGGCTGAGTGAGGTGTAGATCAGACACGTGGATATACTCTATCTCTGTCTTCTACCTCTGCTGTTCCTTCTGAGCAGGCTGAGTGAGACACGTGGATATACTCTATCTCTGTCTTCTACCTCTGCTGTTCCTTCTGAGCAGGCTGAGTGAGACACGTGGATATACTCTATCACTGTCTTCTACCTCTGCTGTTCCTTCTGAGCAGGCTGAGTGAGGTGTAGATTAGACACGTGGATATACTATATCTCTGTCTTCTACCTCTGCTGTTCCTTCTGAGCAGGCTTAGTGAGGTGTAGATCAGACACGTGGATATACTCTATCTCTGTCTTCTACCTCTGCTGTTCCTTCTGAGCAGGCTAAGTGAGACACGTGTATATACTCTATCTCTGTCTTCTACCTCTGCTGCTCCTTCTGAGCAGGCTGAGTGAGACACGTGGATATACTCTATCACTGTCTTCTACCTCTGCTGTTCCTTCTGAGCAGCCTGAGTGAGGTGTAGATCAGACACGTGGATATACTCTATCTCTGTCTTCTACCTCTGCTGTTCCTTTTGACCAGGCTTAGTGTGGTGTAGATCAGACACGTGGATATACTCTATCTCTGTCTTCTACCTCTGCTGTTCCTTCTGAGCAGGCTGAGTGAGACACGTGGATATACTCTATCTCTGTCTTCTACCTCTGCTGTTCCTTCTGAGCAGGCTGAGTGAGACACGTGGATATACTCTATATCTGTCTTCTATCTCTGCTTTTCCTTCTGAGCAGGCTGAGTGAGACACGTGGATATACTCTATCTCTGTCTTCTACCTATGCTGTTCCTTCTGAGCAGGCTGAGTGAGACACGTGGATATACTCTATCTCTGTCTTCTACCTCTGCTGTTCCTTCTGAGCAGGCTGAGTGAGACACCTGGATATACTCTATCTCTGTCTTCTACCTCTGCTGTTCCTTCTGAGCAGGCTGAGTGAGGTGTAGATCAGACACGTGAATATACTCTATCTCTGTCTTCTACCTCTGCTGTTCCTTCTGAGCAGGCTGAGTGAGGTGTAGATCAGACACGTGGATATACTCTATCTCTGTCTTCAACCTCTGCTGTTCCTTCTGAGCAGGCTGAGTGAGACACGTGGATATACTCTATCTCTGTCTTCTACCTCTGCTGTTCCTTCTGAGCAGGCTGAGTGAGACACGTGTATATACTCTATCTCTGTCTTCTACCTCTGCTGCTCCTTCTGAGCAGGCTGAGTGAGACACGTGGATATACTCTATCTCTGTCTTCTACCTCTGCTGTTCCTTCTGATCAGGCTGAGTGAGACACGTGGATATACTCTATCTCTGTCTTCTACCTCTGCTGTTCCTTCTGAGCAGGCTGAGTGAGACACCTGGATATACTCTATCTCTGTCTTCTACCTCTGCTGTTCCTTCTGAGCAGGCTGAGTGAGGTGTAGATCAGACACGTGGATATACTCTATCTCTGTCTTCTACCTCTGCTGTTCCTTCTGAGCAGGCTGAGTGAGGTGTAGATCAGACACGTGGATATACTCTATCTCTGTCTTCTACCTCTGCTGTTCCTTCTGAGCAGGCTGAGTGAGACACGTGGATATACTCTATCTCTGTCTTCTACCTCTGCTGTTCCTTCTGAGCAGGCTGAGTGAGACACGTGGATATACTCTATCACTGTCTTCTACCTCTGCTGTTCCTTCTGAGCAGGCTGAGTGAGGTGTAGATCAGACACGTGGATATACTATATCTCTGTCTTCTACCTCTGCTGTTCCTTCTGAGCAGGCTTAGTGAGGTGTAGATCAGACACGTGGATATACTCTATCTCTGTCTTCTACCTCTGCTGTTCCTTCTGAGCAGGCTGAGTGAGACACGTGTATATACTCTATCTCTGTCTTCTACCTCTGCTGCTCCTTCTGAGCAGGCTGAGTGAGACACGTGGATATACTCTATCACTGTCTTCTACCTCTGCTGTTCCTTCTGAGCAGGCTGAGTGAGGTGTAGATCAGACACGTGGATATACTCTATATCTGTCTTCTACCTCTGCTGTTCCTTCTGAGCAGGCTGAGTGAGACACGTGGATATACTCTATCTCTGTCTTCTACCTCTGCTGTTCCTTCTGAGCAGCCTGAGTGAGACACGTGGATATACTCTATCTCTGTCTTCTACCTCTGCTGTTCCTTCTGAGCAGGCTGAGTGAGACACGTGGATATACTCTATCTCTGTCTTCTACCTCTGCTGTTCCTTCTGAGCAGGCTGAGTGAGACACGTGGATATACTCTATCTCTGTCTTCTACCTCTGCTGTTCCTTCTGAGCAGGCTGAGTGAGGTGTAGATCAGACACGTGGATATACTCTATCTCTGTCTTTTACCTCTGCTGTTCCTTCTGAGCAGGCTGAGTGAGGTGTAGATCAGACACGTGGATATACTCTATCTCTGTCTTCTACCTCTGCTGTTCCTTCTGAGCAGGCTGAGTGAGACACGTGGATATACTCTATCTCTGTCTTCTACCTCTGCTGTTCCTTCTGAGCAGGCTGAGTGAGACACGTGGATATACTCTATCACTGTCTTCTACCTCTGCTGTTCCTTCTGAGCAGGCTGAGTGAGGTGTAGATCAGACACGTGGATATACTATATCTCTGTCTTCTACCTCTGCTGTTCCTTCTGAGCAGGCTTAGTGAGGTGTAAATCAGACACGTGGATATACTCTATCTCTGTCTTCTACCTCTGCTGTTCCTTCTGAGCAGGCTAAGTGAGACACGTGTATATACTCTATCTCTGTCTTCTACCTCTGCTGCTCCTTCTGAGCAGGCTGAGTGAGACACGTGGATATACTCTATCACTGTCTTCTACCTCTGCTGTTCCTTCTGAGCAGCCTGAGTGAGGTGTAGATCAGACACGTGGATATACTCTATCTCTGTCTTCTACCTCTGCTGTTCCTTTTGACCAGGCTTAGTGTGGTGTAGATCAGACACGTGGATATACTCTATCTCTGTCTTCTACCTCTGCTGTTCCTTCTGAGCAGGCTGAGTGAGACACGTGGATATACTCTATCTCTGTCTTCTACCTCTGCTGTTCCTTCTGAGCAGGCTGAGTGAGACACGTGGATATACTCTATCACTGTCTTCTACCTCTGCTGTTCCTTCTGAGCAGGCTGAGTGAGGTGTAGATCAGACACGTGTATATACTCTATCTCTGTCTTCTACCTCTGCTGATCCTTCTGAGCAGGCTGAGTGAGACACGTGGATATACTCTATATCTGTCTTCTACCTCTGCTGTTCCTTCTGAGCAGGCTGAGTGAGACACGTGGATATACTCTATCTCTGTCTTCTACCTCTGCTGTTCCTTCTGGGCAGGCTGAGTGAGGTGTAGATCAGACACGTGGATATACTCTATCTATGTCTTCTACCTCTGCTGTTCTTTCTGAGCAGCCTAAGTGAGACACGTGGATATACTCTATCTCTGTCTTCTACCTCTGCTGTTCCTTCTGAGCAGGCTGAGTGAGACACGTGGATATACTCTATATATGTCTTCTATCTCTGCTTTTCCTTCTGAGCAGGCTGAGTGAGACACGTGGATATACTCTATCTCTGTCTTCTACCTATGCTGTTCCTTCTGAGCAGGCTGAGTGAGACACGTGGATATACTCTATCTCTGTCTTCTACCTCTGCTGTTCCTTCTGAGCAGGCTGAGTGAGACACCTGGATATACTCTATCTCTGTCTTCTACCTCTGCTGTTCCTTCTGAGCAGGCTGAGTGAGGTGTAGATCAGACACGTGAATATACTCTATCTCTGTATTCTACCTCTGCTGTTCCTTCTGAGCAGGCTGAGTGAGGTGTAGATCAGACACGTGGATATACTCTATCTCTGTCTTCAAACTCTGCTGTTCCTTCTGAGCAGGCTGGGTGAGACATGTGGATATACTCTATCTCTGTCTTCTACCTCTGCTGTTCCTTCTGAGCAGGCTGAGTGAGACACGTGGATATACTCTATCTCTGTCTTCTACCTCTGCTGTTCCTTCTGAGCAGCCTGAGTGAGACACGTGGATATACTCTATCTCTGTCTTCTACCTCTGCTGTTCCTTCTGAGCAGGCTGAGTGAGACACGTGGATATACTCTATCTCTGTCTTCTACCTCTGCTGTTCCTTCTGAGCAGGCTGAGTGAGACAAGTGGATATACTCTATCTCTGTCTTCTACCTCTGCTGTTCCTTCTGAGCAGGCTGAGTGAGGTGTAGATCAGACACGTGGATATACTCTATCTCTGTCTTCTACCTCTGCTGTTCCTTCTGAGCAGGCTGAGTGAGGTGTAGATCAGACACGTGGATATACTCTATCTCTGTCTTCTACCTCTGCTGTTCCTTCTGAGCAGGCTGAGTGAGACACGTGGATATACTCTATCTCTGTCTTCTACCTCTGCTGTTCCTTCTGAGCAGGCTGAGTGAGACACGTGGATATACTCTATCACTGTCTTCTACCTCTGCTGTTCCTTCTGAGCAGGCTGAGTGAGGTGTAGATCAGACACGTGGATATACTATATCTCTGTCTTCTACATCTGCTGTTCCTTCTGAGCAGGCTTAGTGAGGTGTAGATCAGACACGTGGATATACTCTATCTCTGTCTTCTACCTCTGCTGTTCCTTCTGAGCAGGCTGAGTGAGACACGTGTATATACTCTATCTCTGTCTTCTACCTCTGCTGCTCCTTCTGAGCAGGCTGAGTGAGACACGTGGATATACTCTATCACTGTCTTCTACCTCTGCTGTTCCTTCTGAGCAGGCTGAGTGAGGTGTAGATCAGACACGTGGATATACTCTATATCTGTCTTCTACCTCTGCTGTTCCTTCTGAGCAGGCTGAGTGAGACACGTGGATATACTCTATCTCTGTCTTCTACCTCTGCTGTTCCTTCTGAGCAGCCTGAATGAGACACGTGGATATACTCTATCTCTGTATTCTACCTCTGCTGTTCCTTCTGAGCAGGCTGAGTGAGGTGTAGATCAGACACGTGGATATACTCTATCTCTGTATTCTACCTCTGCTGTTCCTTCTGAGCAGGCTGAATGAGACACGTGTATATACTCTATCTCTGTCTTCTACCTCTGCTGTTCCTTCTGAGCAGGCTTAGTGAGGTGTAGATCAGACACGTGGATATACTCTATCTCTGTCTTCTGCCTCTGCTGTTCCTTCTGAGCAGGCTGAGTGAGGTGTAGATCAGACACGTGGATATACTCTATCTCTGTCTTCTACCTCTGCTGTTCCTTCTGAGCAGGCTGAGTGAGGTGTAGATCAGACACGTGGATATACTCTATCTCTGTCTTCTACCTCTGCTGTTCCTTCTGAGCAGGCTGAATGAGGTGTAGATCAGACACGTGGATATACTCTATCTCTGTCTTCTACCTCTGCTGTTCCTTCTGAGCAGGCGGAGTGAGACACGTGGATATACTCTATCTCTGTCTTCTACCTCTGCTGTTCCTTCTGAGCAGGCTGGGTGAGACATGTGGATATACTCTATCTCTGTCTTCTACTTCTGCTGTTCCTTCTGAGCAGGATGAGTGAGACACGTGGATATACTCTATCACTGTCTTCTACCTCTGCTGTTCCTTTTGAGCAGGCTGAGTGAGGTGTAGATCAGACACGTGGATATACTCTATCTCTGTCTTCTACCTCTGCTGTTCCTTCTGAGCAGGCTGAATGAGACACGTGTATATACTCTATCTCTGTCTTCTACCTCTGCTGTTCCTTCTGAGCAGGCTGGGTGAGACATGTTGATATACTATATCTCTGTCTTCTACTTCTGCTGTTCCTTCTGAGCAGGATGAGTGAGACACGTGGATATACTCTATCACTGTCTTCTACCTCTGCTGTTCCTTTTGAGCAGGCTTAGTGAGGTGTAGATCAGACACGTGGATATACTCTATCTCTGGTTTCTACCTCTGCTGTTTCTTCTGAGCAGGCTTAGTGAGGTGTAGATCAGACACGTGGATATACTCTATCTCTGTCTTCTACCTCTGCTGTTCCTTCTGAGCAGGCTGAGTGAGACACGTGGATATACTCTATCTCTGTCTTCTACCTCTGCTGTTCCTTCTGAGCAGGCTGAGTGAGACACGTGTATATACTCTATCTCTGTCTTCTACCTCTGCTGCTCCTTCTGAGCAGGCTGAGTGAGACACGTGGATATACTCTATCTCTGTCTTCTACCTCTGCTGTTCCCTCTGAGCAGGCTGAGTGAGACACGTGGATATACTCTATCTCTGTCTTCTACCTCTGCTGTTCCTTCTGAGCAGGCTGAGTGAGACACGTGGATATACTCTATCTCTGTCTTCTACCTCTGCTGTTCCCTCTGAGCAGGCTGAGTGAGACACGTGGATATACTCTATCTCTGTCTTCTACCTCTGCTGTTCCTTCTGAGCAGGCTGAGTGAGACACGTGGATATACTCTATCTCTGTCTTCTACCTCTGCTGTTCCTTCTGAGCAGGCTGAGTGAGGTGTAGATCAGACACGTGGATATACTCTATCTCTGTCTTCTACCTCTGCTGTTCCTTCTGAGCAGGCTGAGTGAGGTGTAGATCAGACACGTGGATATACTCTATCTCTGTCTTCTACCTCTGCTGTTCCTTCTGAGCAGGCTGAGTGAGACACGTGGATATACTCTATCTCTGTCTTCTACCTCTGCTGTTCCTTCTGAGCAGGCTGAGTGAGACACGTGGATATACTCTATCACTGTCTTCTACCTCTGCTGTTCCTTCTGAGCAGGCTGAGTGAGGTGTAGATCAGACACGTGGATATACTATATCTCTGTCTTCTACCTCTGCTGTTCCTTCTGAGCAGGCTTAGTGAGGTGTAGATCAGACACGTGGATATACTCTATCTCTGTCTTCTACCTCTGCTGTTCCTTCTGAGCAGGCTGAGTGAGACACGTGTATATACTCTATCTCTGTCTTCTACCTCTGCTGCTCCTTCTGAGCAGGCTGAGTGAGACACGTGGATATACTCTATCACTGTCTTCTACCTCTGCTGTTCCTTCTGAGCAGGCTGGGTGAGACATGTGGATATACTCTATCTCTGTCTTCTACCTCTGCTGTTCCTTCTGAGCAGGCTGAGTGAGACACGTGGATATACTCTATCTCTGTCTTCTACCTCTGCTGTTCCTTCTGAGCAGCCTGAGTGAGACACGTGGATATACTCTATCTCTGTCTTCTACCTCTGCTGTTCCTTCTGAGCAGGCTGAGTGAGACACGTGGATATACTCTATCTCTGTCTTCTACCTCTGCTGTTCCTTCTGAGCAGGCTGAGTGAGACAAGTGGATATACTCTATCTCTGTCTTCTACCTCTGCTGTTCCTTCTGAGCAGGCTGAGTGAGGTGTAGATCAGACACGTGGATATACTCTATCTCTGTCTTCTACCTCTGCTGTTCCTTCTGAGCAGGCTGAGTGAGGTGTAGATCAGACACGTGGATATACTCTATCTCTGTCTTCTACCTCTGCTGTTCCTTCTGAGCAGGCTGAGTGAGACACGTGGATATACTCTATCTCTGTCTTCTACCTCTGCTGTTCCTTCTGAGCAGGCTGAGTGAGACACGTGGATATACTCTATCACTGTCTTCTACCTCTGCTGTTCCTTCTGAGCAGGCTGAGTGAGGTGTAGATCAGACACGTGGATATACTATATCTCTGTCTTCTACATCTGCTGTTCCTTCTGAGCAGGCTTAGTGAGGTGTAGATCAGACACGTGGATATACTCTATCTCTGTCTTCTACCTCTGCTGTTCCTTCTGAGCAGGCTGAGTGAGACACGTGTATATACTCTATCTCTGTCTTCTACCTCTGCTGCTCCTTCTGAGCAGGCTGAGTGAGACACGTGGATATACTCTATCACTGTCTTCTACCTCTGCTGTTCCTTCTGAGCAGGCTGAGTGAGGTGTAGATCAGACACGTGGATATACTCTATATCTGTCTTCTACCTCTGCTGTTCCTTCTGAGCAGGCTGAGTGAGACACGTGGATATACTCTATCTCTGTCTTCTACCTCTGCTGTTCCTTCTGAGCAGCCTGAATGAGACACGTGGATATACTCTATCTCTGTATTCTACCTCTGCTGTTCCTTCTGAGCAGGCTGAGTGAGGTGTAGATCAGACACGTGGATATACTCTATCTCTGTCTTCTACCTCTGCTGTTCCTTCTGAGCAGGCTGAATGAGACACGTGTATATACTCTATCTCTGTCTTCTACCTCTGCTGTTCCTTCTGAGCAGGCTGGGTGAGACATGTGGATATACTATATCTCTGTCTTCTACCTCTGCTGTTCCTTCTGAGCAGGATGAGTGAGACACGTGGATATACTCTATCACTGTCTTCTACCTCTGCTGTTCCTTTTGAGCAGGCTGAGTGAGGTGTAGATCAGACACGTGGATATACTCTATCTCTGTCTTCTACCTCTGCTGTTTCTTCTGAGCAGGCTTAGTGAGGTGTAGATCAGACACGTGGATATACTCTATCTCTGTCTTCTACCTCTGCTGTTCCTTCTGAGCAGGCTGAGTGAGACACGTGGATATACTCTATCACTGTCTTCTACCTCTGCTGTTCCTTCTAAGCAGGCTGAGTGAGGCACGTGTATATACTCTATCTCTGTCTTCTACCTCTGCTGTTCCTTCTGAGCAGGCTGAGTGAGGTGTAGATCAGACACGTGGATATACTCTATCTCTGTCTTCTACCTCTGCTGTTCCTTCTGAGCAGGCTGAGTGAGGTGTAGATCAGACACGTGGATATACTCTATATCTGTCTTCTACCTCTGCTGTTCCTTCTGAGCAGGCCGAGTGAGACACGTGGATATACTCTATCACTGTCTTCTACCTCTGCTGTTCCTTCTGAGCAGGCTGAGTGAGGTGTAGATCAGACACGTGGATATACTCTATATCTGTCTTCTACCTCTGCTGTTCCTTCTGAGCAGGCCGAGTGAGACACGTGGATATACTCTATCTCTGTCTTCTACCTCTGCTGTTCCTTCTGAGCAGCCTGAATGAGACACGTGGATATACGCTATCTCTGTATTCTACCTCTGCTGTTCCTTCTGAGCAGGCTGAGTGAGGTGTAGATCAGACACGTGGATATACTCTATCTCTGTATTCTACCTCTGCTGTTCCTTCTGAGCAGGCTGAGTGAGGTGTAGATCAGACACGTGGATATACTCTATCTATGTCTTCTACCTCTGCTGTTCCTTCTGAGCAGGCTGAGTGAGGTGTAGATCAGACACGTGGATATACTATATATCTGTCTTCTACCTCTGCTCTTCCTTCTGAGCAGGCTGAGTGAGGTGTAGATCAGACACGTGGATATACTCTATCTCTGTCCTCTACCTCTGCTGTTCCTTCTGAGCAGGCTGGGTGAGACATGTGGATATACTCTATCTCTGTCTTCTACCTCTGCTGTTCCTTCTGAGCAGGATGAGTGAGACACGTGGATATACTCTATCACTGTCTTCTACCTCTGCTGTTCCTTTTGATCAGGCTGAGTGAGGTGTAGATCAGACACGTGGATATACTCTATCTCTGTCTTCTACCTCTGCTGTTTCTTCTGAGCAGGCTTAGTGAGGTGTAGATCAGACACGTGGATATACTCTATCTCTGTCTTCTACCTCTGCTGTTCCTTCTGAGCAGGCTGAGTGAGACACGTGTATATACTCTATCTCTGTCTTCTACCTCTGCTGCTCCTTCTGAGCAGGATGAGTGAGACACGTGGATATACTCTATCACTGTCTTCTACCTCTGCTGTTCCTTTTGATCAGGCTGAGTGAGGTGTAGATCAGACACGTGGATATACTCTATCTCTGTCTTCTACCTCTGCTGTTTCTTCTGAGCAGGCTTAGTGAGGTGTAGATCAGACACGTGGATATACTCTATCTCTGTCTTCTACCTCTGCTGTTCCTTCTGAGCAGGCTGAGTGAGACACGTGTATATACTCTATCTCTGTCTTCTACCTCTGCTGCTCCTTCTGAGCAGGCTGAGTGAGACACGTGGATATACGCTATCTCTGTCTCCTACCTCTGCTGTTCCTTCTGAGCAGGCTGAGTGAGACACGTGGATATACTCTATCACTGTCTTCTACCTCTGCTGTTCCTTCTGAGCAGGCTGAGTGAGGTGTAGATCAGACACGTGGATATTCTCTATCTCTGTCTTCTACCTCTGCTGTTCCTTCTGAGCAGGCTGAGTGAGACACGTGGATATACTCTATCTCTGTCTTCTACCTCTGCTGTTCCTTCTGAGCAGCCTGAATGAGACACGTGGATATACTCTATCTCTGTCTTCTACCTCTGCTGTTCTTTCTGAGCAGGCTGCGTGAGGTGTAGATCAGACACGTGGATATACTCTATCTCTGTCTTCTACCTCTGCTGTTCCTTCTGAGCAGGCTGAATGAGACACGTGTATATACTCTATCTCTGTCTTCTACCTCTGCTGTTCCTTCTGAGCAGGCTGCGTGAGGTGTAGATCAGACACGTGGATATACTATATCTCCTTCTTCTACCTCTGCTGTTCCTTCTGAGCAGCCTGAGTGAGGTGTAGATCAGACACGTGGATATACTCTATCTCTGTCTTCTACCTCTGCTGTTCCTTTTGAACAGGCTTAGTGTGGTGTAGATCAGACACGTGGATATACTCTATCTCTGTCTTCTACCTCTGCTGTTCCTTCTGAGCAGCATGAGTGAGACACGTGGATATAGTCTATCTCTGTCTTCTACATCTGCTGTTCCTTCTGAGCAGGCTGAGTGAGGTGTAGATCAGACACGTGGATATACTCTATCTCTGTCTTCTACCTCTGCTGTTCCTTCTGAGCAGGCTGAGTGAGACACGTGGATATACTCTATCTCTGTCTTCTATCTCTGCTGTTCCTTCTGAGCAGGCTGAGTGAGACACGTGGATATACTCTATCACTGTCTTCTACCTCTGCTGTTCCTTCTGAGCAGGCTGAGTGAGGTGTAGATCAGACACGTGTATATACTCTATCTCTGTCTTCTACCTCTGCTGATCCTTCTGAGCAGGCTGAGTGAGACACGTGGATATACTCTATATCTGTCTTCTACCTCTGCTGTTCCTTCTGAGCAGGCTGAGTAAGACACGTGGATATACTCTATCTCTGTCTTCTACCTCTGCTGTTCCTTCTGAGCAGGCTGAGTGAGGTGTAGATCAGACACGTGGATATACTCTATCTATGTCTTCTACCTCTGCTGTTCCTTCTGAGCAGCCTAAGTGAGACACGTGGATATACTCTATCTCTGTATTCTACCTCTGCTGTTCCTTCTGAGCAGGCTGAGTGAGACACGTGGATATACTCTATATCTGTCTTCTACCTCTGCTTTTCCTTCTGAGCAGGCTGAGTGAGACACGTGGATATACTCTATCTCTATATTCTACCTATGCTGTTCCTTCTGAGCAGGCTGAGTGAGACACGTGGATATACTCTATCTCTGTCTTCTACCTCTGCTGTTCCTTCTGAGCAGGCTGAGTGAGGTGTAGATCAGACACGTGGATATACTCTATCTCTGTCTTCTACCTCTGCTGTTCCTTCTGAGCAGGCTGAGTGAGGTGTAGATCAGACACGTGGATATACTCTATCTCTGTCTTCTACCTCTGCTGTTCCTTCTGAGCAGGCTGAGTGAGGTGTAGATCAGACACGTGGATATACTCTATCTCTGTCTTCTACCTCTGCTGTTCCTTCTGAGCAGGCTTAGTGAGGTGTAGATCAGACACGTGGATATACTCTATCTCTGTCTTCTACCTCTGCTGTTCCTTCTGAGCAGGCTGAGTGAGACACGTGTATATACTCTATCTCTGTCTTCTACCTCTGCTGTTCCTTCTGAGCAGGCTGAGTGAGACACGTGGATATACTCTATCTCTGTCTTCTACCTCTGCTGTTCCTTCTGAGCAGGCTGAGTGAGGTGTAGATCAGACACGTGGATATACTCTATCTCTGTCTTCTACCTCTGCTGTTCCTTCTGAGCAGGCTGAGTGAGGTGTAGATCAGACACGTGGATATACTCTATCTCTGTCTTCTACCTCTGCTGCTCCTTCTGAGCAGGCTGAGTGAGACACGTGGATATACTCTATCTCTGTCTTCTACCTCTGCTGTTCCTTCTGAGCAGGCTGAGTGAGACACGTGGATATACTCTATCACTGTCTTCTACCTCTGCTGTTCCTTCTGAGCAGGCTGAGTGAGGTGTAGATCAGACACGTGGATATACTATATCTCTGTCTTCTACCTCTGCTGTTCCTTCTGAGCAGGCTTAGTGAGGTGTAGATCAGACACGTGGATATACTCTATCTCTGTCTTCTACCTCTGCTGTTCCTTCTGAGCAGGCTGAGTGAGACACGTGTATATACTCTATCTCTGTCTTCTACCTCTGCTGCTCCTTCTGAGCAGGCTGAGTGAGACACGTGGATATACTCTATCACTGTCTTCTACCTCTGCTGTTCCTTCTGAGCAGGCTGAGTGAGGTGTAGATCAGACACGTGGATATACTCTATATCTGTCTTCTACCTCTGCTGTTCCTTCTGAGCAGGCTGAGTGAGACACGTGGATATACTCTATCTCTGTCTTCTACCTCTGCTGTTCCTTCTGAGCAGCCTGAATGAGACACGTGGATATACTCTATCTCTGTATTCTACCTCTGCTGTTCCTTCTGAGCAGGCTGAGTGAGGTGTAGATCAGACACGTGGATATACTCTATATCTGTCTTCTACCTCTGCTGTTCCTTCTGAGCAGGCTGAATGAGACACGTGTATATACTCTATCTCTGTCTTCTACCTCTGCTGTTCCTTCTGAGCAGGCTGGGTGAGACATGTGGATATACTATATCTCTGTCTTCTACCTCTGCTGTTCCTTCTGAGCAGGATGAGTGAGACACGTGGATATACTCTATCACTGTCTTCTACCTCTGCTGTTCCTTTTGAGCAGGCTGAGTGAGGTGTAGATCAGACACGTGGATATACTCTATCTCTGTCTTCTACCTCTGCTGTTTCTTCTGAGCAGGCTTAGTGAGGTGTAGATCAGACACGTGGATATACTCTATCTCTGTCTTCTACCTCTGCTGTTCCTTCTGAGCAGGCTGAGTGAGACACGTGGATATACTCTATCACTGTCTTCTACCTCTGCTGTTCCTTCTAAGCAGGCTGAATGAGGCACGTGTATATACTCTATCTCTGTCTTCTACCTCTGCTGTTCCTTCTGAGCAGCCTGAATGAGACACGTGGATATACTCTATCTCTGTATTCTACCTCTGCTGTTCCTTCTGAGCAGGCTGAGTGAGGTGTAGATCAGACACGTGGATATACTCTATCTCTGTCTTCTACCTCTGCTGTTCCTTCTGAGCAGGCTGAATGAGACACGTGTATATACTCTATCTCTGTCTTCTACCTCTGCTGTTCCTTCTGAGCAGGCTGGGTGAGACATGTGGATATACTATATCTCTGTCTTCTACCTCTGCTGTTCCTTCTGAGCAGGATGAGTGAGACACGTGGATATACTCTATCACTGTCTTCTACCTCTGCTGTTCCTTCTGAGTAGGCTGCGTGAGGTGTAGATCAGACACGTGGATATACTATATCTCTGTCTTCTACCTCTGCTGTTCCTTCTAAGCAGCCTGAGTGAGGTGTAGATCAGACACGTGGATATACTCTATCTCTGTCTTCTACCTCTGCTGTTCCTTTTGACCAGGCTTAGTGTGGTGTAGATCAGACACGTGGATATACTCTATCTCTGTCTTCTACCTCTGCTGTTCCTTCTGAGCAGCATGAGTGAGACACGTGGATATAGTCTATCTCTGTCTTCTACATCTGCTGTTCCTTCTGAGCAGGCTGAGTGAGGTGTAGATCAGACACGTGGATATACTCTATCTCTGTCTATTCTACCTCTGCTGTTCCTTCTGAGCAGGCTGAGTGAGACACGTGGATATACTCTATCTCTGTCTTCTACCTCTGCTGTTCCTTCTGAGCAGGCTGAGTGAGACACGTGGATATACTCTATCACTGTCTTCTACCTCTGCTGTTCCTTCTGAGCAGGCTGAGTGAGGTGTAGATCAGACACGTGTATATACTCTATCTCTGTCTTCTACCTCTGCTGATCCTTCTGAGCAGGCTGAGTGAGACACGTGGATATACTCTATATCTGTCTTCTACCTCTGCTGTTCCTTCTGAGCAGGCTGAGTGAGACACGTGGATATACTCTATCTCTGTCTTCTACCTCTGCTGTTCCTTCTGAGCAGGCTGAGTGAGGTGTAGATCAGACACGTGGATATACTCTATCTATGTCTTCTACCTCTGCTGTTCCTTCTGAGCAGCCTAAGTGAGACACGTGGATATACTCTATCTCTGTCTTCTACCTCTGCTGTTCCTTCTGAGCAGGCTGAGTGAGACACGTGGATATACTCTATATCTGTCTTCTACCTCTGCTTTTCCTTCTGAGCAGGCTGAGTGAGACACGTGGATATACTCTATCTCTATATTCTACCTATGCTGTTCCTTCTGATCAGGCTGAGTGAAACACGTGGATATACTCTATCTCTGTCTTCTACCTCTGCTGTTCCTTCTGAGCAGGCTGAGTGAGACACGTGGATATACTCTATCTCTGTCTTCTACCTCTGCTGTTCCTTCTGAGCAGCCTGAATGAGACACGTGGATATACTCTATCTCTGTCTTCTACCTCTGCTGTTCCTTCTGAGCAGGCTGAGTGAGGTGTAGATCAGACACGTGGATATACTCTATCTCTGTCTTCTACCTCTGCTGTTCCTTCTGAGCAGGCTGAGTGAGACACGTGGATATACTCTATCTCTGTCTTCTACCTCTGCTGTTCCTTCTGAGCAGGCTGAGTGAGGTGTAGATCAGACACGTGGATATACTCTATCTATGTCTTCTACCTCTGCTGTTCCTTCTGAGCAGACTAAGTGAGACACGTGGATATACTCTATCTCTGTCTTCTACCTCTGCTGTTCCTTCTGAGCAGGCTGAGTGAGACACGTGGATATACTCTATATCTGTCTTCTACCTCTGCTTTTCCTTCTGAGCAGGCTGAGTGAGACACGTGGATATACTCTATCTCTATATTCTACCTATGCTGTTCCTTCTGAGCAGGCTGAGTGAGACACGTGGATATACTCTATCTCTGTCTTCTACCTCTGCTGTTCCTTCTGAGCAGGCTGAGTGAGGTGTAGATCAGACACGTGGATATACTCTATCTCTGTCTTCTACCTCTGCTGTTCCTTCTGAGCAGGCTGAGTGAGGTGTAGATCAGACACGTGGATATACTCTATCTCTGTCTTCTACCTCTGCTGTTCCTTCTGAGCAGGCTGAGTGAGGTGTAGATCAGACACGTGGATATACTCTATCTCTGTCTTCTACCTCTGCTGTTCCTTCTGAGCAGGCTTAGTGAGGTGTAGATCAGACACGTGGATATACTCTATCTCTGTCTTCTACCTCTGCTGTTCCTTCTGAGCAGGCTGAGTGAGACACGTGTATATACTCTATCTCTGTCTTCTACCTCTGCTGCTCCTTCTGAGCAGGCTGAGTGAGACACGTGGATATACTCTATCTCTGTCTTCTACCTCTGCTGTTCCTTCTGAGCAGGCTGAGTGAGACACGTGGATATACTCTATCTCTGTCTTCTACCTCTGCTGTTCCTTCTGAGCAGGCTGAGTGAGGTGTAGATCAGACACGTGGATATACTCTATCTCTGTCTTCTACCTCTGCTGTTCCTTCTGAGCAGGCTGAGTGAGGTGTAGATCAGACACGTGGATATACTCTATCTCTGTCTTCTACCTCTGCTGCTCCTTCTGAGCAGGCTGAGTGAGACACGTGGATATACTCTATCTCTGTCTTCTACCTCTGCTGTTCCTTCTGAGCAGGCTGAGTGAGACACGTGGATATACTCTATCACTGTCTTCTACCTCTGCTGTTCCTTCTGAGCAGGCTGAGTGAGGTGTAGATCAGACACGTGGATATACTATATCTCTGTCTTCTACCTCTGCTGTTCCTTCTGAGCAGGCTTAGTGAGGTGTAGATCAGACACGTGGATATACTCTATCTCTGTCTTCTACCTATGCTGTTCCTTCTGAGCAGGCTGAGTGAGACACGTGTATATACTCTATCTCTGTCTTCTACCTCTGCTGCTCCTTCTGAGCAGGCTGAGTGAGACACGTGGATATACTCTATCACTGTCTTCTACCTCTGCTGTTCCTTCTGAGCAGGCTGAGTGAGGTGTAGATCAGACACGTGGATATACTCTATATCTGTCTTCTACCTCTGCTGTTCCTTCTGAGCAGGCTGAGTGAGACACGTGGATATACTCTATCTCTGTCTTCTACCTCTGCTGTTCCTTCTGAGCAGCCTGAATGAGACACGTGGATATACTCTATCTCTGTATTCTACCTCTGCTGTTCCTTCTGAGCAGGCTGAGTGAGGTGTAGATCAGACACGTGGATATACTCTATATCTGTCTTCTACCTCTGCTGTTCCTTCTGAGCAGGCTGGGTGAGACATGTGGATATACTATATCTCTGTCTTCTACCTCTGCTGTTCCTTCTGAGCAGGATGAGTGAGACACGTGTATATACTCTATATCTGTCTTCTACCTCTGCTGTTCCTTCTGAGCAGGCTGAGTGAGACACGTGGATATACTCTATCTCTGTCTTCTACCTCTGCTGTTCCTTCTGAGCAGGCTGAGTGAGACACGTGGATATACTCTATATCTGTCTTCTACCTCTGCTTTTCCTTCTGAGCAGGCTGAGTGAGACACGTGGATATACTCTATCTCTATATTCTACCTATGCTGTTCCTTCTGAGCAGGCTGAGTGAGACACGTGGATATACTCTATCTCTGTCTTCTACCTCTGCTGTTCCTTCTGAGCAGGCTGAGTGAGACACGTGGATATACTCTATCTCTGTCTTCTACCTCTGCTGTTCCTTCTGAGCAGCCTGAATGAGACACGTGGATATACTCTATCTCTGTCTTCTACCTCTGCTGATCCTTCTGAGCAGGCTGAGTGAGACACGTGGATATACTCTATATCTGTCTTCTACCTCTGCTGTTCCTTCTGAGCAGGCTGAGTGAGACACGTGGATATACTCTATCTCTGTCTTCTACCTCTGCTGTTCCTTCTGAGCAGGCTGAGTGAGGTGTAGATCAGACACGTGGATATACTCTATCTATGTCTTCTACCTCTGCTGTTCCTTCTGAGCAGCCTAAGTGAGACACGTGGATATACTCTATCTCTGTCTTCTACCTCTGCTGTTCCTTCTGAGCAGGCTGAGTGAGACACGTGGATATACTCTATATCTGTCTTCTACCTCTGCTTTTCCTTCTGAGCAGGCTGAGTGAGACACGTGGATATACTCTATCTCTATATTCTACCTATGCTGTTCCTTCTGAGCAGGCTGAGTGAGACACGTGGATATACTCTATCTCTGTCTTCTACCTCTGCTGTTCCTTCTGAGCAGGCTGAGTGAGACACGTGGATATACTCTATCTCTGTCTTCTACCTCTGCTGTTCCTTCTGAGCAGCCTGAATGAGACACGTGGATATACTCTATCTCTGTCTTCTACCTCTGCTGTTCCTTCTGAGCAGGCTGAGTGAGGTGTAGATCAGACACGTGGATATACTCTATCTCTGTCTTCTACCTCTGCTGTTCCTTCTGAGCAGGCTGAGTGAGACACGTGGATATACTCTATCTCTGTCTTCTACCTCTGCTGTTCCTTCTGAGCAGGCTGAGTGAGGTGTAGATCAGACACGTGGATATACTCTATCTATGTCTTCTACCTCTGCTGTTCCTTCTGAGCAGCCTAAGTGAGACACGTGGATATACTCTATCTCTGTCTTCTACCTCTGCTGTTCCTTCTGAGCAGGCTGAGTGAGACACGTGGATATACTCTATATCTGTCTTCTACCTCTGCTTTTCCTTCTGAGCAGGCTGAGTGAGACACGTGGATATACTCTATCTCTATATTCTACCTATGCTGTTCCTTCTGAGCAGGCTGAGTGAGACACGTGGATATACTCTATCTCTGTCTTCTACCTCTGCTGTTCCTTCTGAGCAGGCTGAGTGAGGTGTAGATCAGACACGTGGATATACTCTATCTCTGTCTTCTACCTCTGCTGTTCCTTCTGAGCAGGCTGAGTGAGGTGTAGATCAGACACGTGGATATACTCTATCTCTGTCTTCTACCTCTGCTGTTCCTTCTGAGCAGGCTGAGTGAGGTGTAGATCAGACACGTGGATATACTCTATCTCTGTCTTCTACCTCTGCTGTTCCTTCTGAGCAGGCTTAGTGAGGTGTAGATCAGACACGTGGATATACTCTATCTCTGTCTTCTACCTCTGCTGTTCCTTCTGAGCAGGCTGAGTGAGACACGTGTATATACTCTATCTCTGTCTTCTACCTCTGCTGCTCCTTCTGAGCAGGCTGAGTGAGACACGTGGATATACTCTATCTCTGTCTTCTACCTCTGCTGTTCCTTCTGAGCAGGCTGAGTGAGACACGTGGATATACTCTATCTCTGTCTTCTACCTCTGCTGTTCCTTCTGAGCAGGCTGAGTGAGGTGTAGATCAGACACGTGGATATACTCTATCTCTGTCTTCTACCTCTGCTGTTCCTTCTGAGCAGGCTGAGTGAGGTGTAGATCAGACACGTGGATATACTCTATCTCTGTCTTCTACCTCTGCTGCTCCTTCTGAGCAGGCTGAGTGAGACACGTGGATATACTCTATCTCTGTTTTCTACCTCTGCTGTTCCTTCTGAGCAGGCTGAGTGAGACACGTGGATATACTCTATCACTGTCTTCTACCTCTGCTGTTCCTTCTGAGCAGGCTGAGTGAGGTGTAGATCAGACACGTGGATATACTCTATATCTGTCTTCTACCTCTGCTGTTCCTTCTGAGCAGGCTGAGTGAGGTGTAGATCAGACACGTGGATATACTATATCTCTGTCTTCTACCTCTGCTGTTCCTTCTGAGCAGGCTTAGTGAGGTGTAGATCAGACACGTGGATATACTCTATCTCTGTCTTCTACCTATGCTGTTCCTTCTGAGCAGGCTGAGTGAGACACGTGTATATACTCTATCTCTGTCTTCTACCTCTGCTGCTCCTTCTGAGCAGGCTGAGTGAGACACGTGGATATACTCTATCACTGTCTTCTACCTCTGCTGTTCCTTCTGAGCAGGCTGAGTGAGGTGTAGATCAGACACGTGGATATACTCTATATCTGTCTTCTACCTCTGCTGTTCCTTCTGAGCAGGCTGAGTGAGACACGTGGATATACTCTATCTCTGTCTTCTACCTCTGCTGTTCCTTCTGAGCAGCCTGAATGAGACACGTGGATATACTCTATCTCTGTATTCTACCTCTGCTGTTCCTTCTGAGCAGGCTGAGTGAGGTGTAGATCAGACACGTGGATATACTCTATATCTGTCTTCTACCTCTGCTGTTCCTTCTGAGCAGGCTGGGTGAGACATGTGGATATACTATATCTCTGTCTTCTACCTCTGCTGTTCCTTCTGAGCAGGATGAGTGAGACACGTGGATATACTCTATCACTGTCTTCTACCTCTGCTGTTCCTTTTGAGCAGGCTGAGTGAGGTGTAGATCAGACACGTGGATATACTCTATCTCTGTCTTCTACCTCTGCTGTTTCTTCTGAGCAGGCTTAGTGAGGTGTAGATCAGACACGTGGATATACTCTATCTCTGTCTTCTACCTCTGCTGTTCCTTCTGAGCAGGCTGAGTGAGACACGTGGATATACTCTATCACTGTCTTCTACCTCTGCTGTTCCTTCTAAGCAGGCTGAGTGAGGCACGTGTATATACTCTATCTCTGTCTTCTACCTCTGCTGTCCCTTCTGAGCAGCCTGAATGAGACACGTGGATATACTATATCTCTGTCTTCTACCTCTGCTGTTCCTTCTAAGCAGCCTGAGTGAGGTGTAGATCAGACACGTGGATATACTCTATCTCTGTCTTCTACCTCTGCTGTTCCTTTTGACCAGGCTTAGTGTGGTGTAGATCAGACACGTGGATATACTCTATCTCTGTCTTCTACCTCTGCTGTTCCTTCTGAGCAGCATGAGTGAGACACGTGGATATAGTCTATCTCTGTCTTCTACATCTGCTGTTCCTTCTGAGCAGGCTGAGTGAGGTGTAGATCAGACACGTGGATATACTCTATCTCTGTCTATTCTACCTCTGCTGTTCCTTCTGAGCAGGCTGAGTGAGACACGTGGATATACTCTATCTCTGTCTTCTACCTCTGCTGTTCCTTCTGAGCAGGCTGAGTGAGACACGTGGATATACTCTATCACTGTCTTCTACCTCTGCTGTTCCTTCTGAGCAGGCTGAGTGAGGTGTAGATCAGACACGTGTATATACTCTATCTCTGTCTTCTACCTCTGCTGATCCTTCTGAGCAGGCTGAGTGAGACACGTGGATATACTCTATATCTGTCTTCTACCTCTGCTGTTCCTTCTGAGCAGGCTGAGTGAGACACGTGGATATACTCTATCTCTGTCTTCTACCTCTGCTGTTCCTTCTGAGCAGGCTTAGTGAGGTGTAGATCAGACACGTGGATATACTCTATCTCTGTCTTCTACCTCTGCTGTTCCTTCTGAGCAGGCTGAGTGAGACACGTGTATATACTCTATCTCTGTCTTCTACCTCTGCTGCTCCTTCTGAGCAGGCTGAGTGAGACACGTGGATATACTCTATCTCTGTCTTCTACCTCTGCTGTTCCTTCTGAGCAGGCTGAGTGAGACACGTGGATATACTCTATCTCTGTCTTCTACCTCTGCTGTTCCTTCTGAGCAGGCTGAGTGAGGTGTAGATCAGACACGTGGATATACTCTATCTCTGTCTTCTACCTCTGCTGTTCCTTCTGAGCAGGCTGAGTGAGGTGTAGATCAGACACGTGGATATACTCTATCTCTGTCTTCTACCTCTGCTGCTCCTTCTGAGCAGGCTGAGTGAGACACGTGGATATACTCTATCTCTGTCTTCTACCTCTGCTGTTCCTTCTGAGCAGGCTGAGTGAGACACGTGGATATACTCTATCACTGTCTTCTACCTCTGCTGTTCCTTCTGAGCAGGCTGAGTGAGGTGTAGATCAGACACGTGGATATACTATATCTCTGTCTTCTACCTCTGCTGTTCCTTCTGAGCAGGCTTAGTGAGGTGTAGATCAGACACGTGGATATACTCTATATCTGTCTTCTACCTCTGCTGTTCCTTCTGAGCAGGCTGGGTGAGACATGTGGATATACTATATCTCTGTCTTCTACCTCTGCTGTTTCTTCTGAGCAGGATGAGTGAGACACGTGTATATACTCTATCTCTGTCTTCTACCTCTGCTGCTCCTTCTGAGCAGGCTGAGTGAGACACGTGGATATACTCTATCACTGTCTTCTACCTCTGCTGTTCCTTCTGAGCAGGCTGAGTGAGGTGTAGATCAGACACGTGGATATACTCTATATCTGTCTTCTACCTCTGCTGTTCCTTCTGAGCAGGCTGAGTGAGACACGTGGATATACTCTATCTCTGTCTTCTACCTCTGCTGTTCCTTCTGAGCAGCCTGAATGAGACACGTGGATATACTCTATCTCTGTATTCTACCTCTGCTGTTCCTTCTGAGCAGGCTGAGTGAGGTGTAGATCAGACACGTGGATATACTCTATATCTGTCTTCTACCTCTGCTGTTCCTTCTGAGCAGGCTGGGTGAGACATGTGGATATACTATATCTCTGTCTTCTACCTCTGCTGTTCCTTCTGAGCAGGATGAGTGAGACACGTGTATATACTCTATCTCTGTCTTCTACCTCTGCTGTTCCTTCTGAGCAGGCTGGGTGAGACATGTGGATATACTATATCTCTGTCTTCTACCTCTGCTGTTCCTTCTGAGCAGGATGAGTGAGACACGTGGATATACTCTATCACTGTCTTCTACCTCTGCTGTTCCTTTTGAGCAGGCTGAGTGAGGTGTAGATCAGACACGTGGATATACTCTATCTCTGTCTTCTACCTCTGCTGTTTCTTCTGAGCAGGCTTAGTGAGGTGTAGATCAGACACGTGGATATACTCTATCTCTGTCTTCTACCTCTGCTGTTCCTTCTGAGCAGGCTGAGTGAGACACGTGGATATACTCTATCACTGTCTTCTACCTCTGCTGTTCCTTCTAAGCAGGCTGAGTGAGGCACGTGTATATACTCTATCTCTGTCTTCTACCTCTGCTGTTCCTTCTGAGCAGCCTGAATGAGACACGTGGATATACTATATCTCTGTCTTCTACCTCTGCTGTTCCTTCTAAGCAGCCTGAGTGAGGTGTAGATCAGACACGTGGATATACTCTATCTCTGTCTTCTACCTCTGCTGTTCCTTTTGACCAGGCTTAGTGTGGTGTAGATCAGACACGTGGATATACTCTATCTCTGTCTTCTACCTCTGCTGTTCCTTCTGAGCAGCATGAGTGAGACACGTGGATATAGTCTATCTCTGTCTTCTACATCTGCTGTTCCTTCTGAGCAGGCTGAGTGAGGTGTAGATCAGACACGTGGATATACTCTATCTCTGTCTATTCTACCTCTGCTGTTCCTTCTGAGCAGGCTGAGTGAGACACGTGGATATACTCTATCTCTGTCTTCTACCTCTGCTGTTCCTTCTGAGCAGGCTGAGTGAGACACGTGGATATACTCTATCACTGTCTTCTACCTCTGCTGTTCCTTCTGAGCAGGCTGAGTGAGGTGTAGATCAGACACGTGTATATACTCTATCTCTGTCTTCTACCTCTGCTGATCCTTCTGAGCAGGCTGAGTGAGACACGTGGATATACTCTATATCTGTCTTCTACCTCTGCTGTTCCTTCTGAGCAGGCTGAGTGAGACACGTGGATATACTCTATCTCTGTCTTCTACCTCTGCTGTTCCTTCTGAGCAGGCTTAGTGAGGTGTAGATCAGACACGTGGATATACTCTATCTCTGTCTTCTACCTCTGCTGTTCCTTCTGAGCAGGCTGAGTGAGACACGTGTATATACTCTATCTCTGTCTTCTACCTCTGCTGCTCCTTCTGAGCAGGCTGAGTGAGACACGTGGATATACTCTATCTCTGTCTTCTACCTCTGCTGTTCCTTCTGAGCAGGCTGAGTGAGACACGTGGATATACTCTATCTCTGTCTTCTACCTCTGCTGTTCCTTCTGAGCAGGCTGAGTGAGGTGTAGATCAGACACGTGGATATACTCTATCTCTGTCTTCTACCTCTGCTGTTCCTTCTGAGCAGGCTGAGTGAGGTGTAGATCAGACACGTGGATATACTCTATCTCTGTCTTCTACCTCTGCTGCTCCTTCTGAGCAGGCTGAGTGAGACACGTGGATATACTCTATCTCTGTCTTCTACCTCTGCTGTTCCTTCTGAGCAGGCTGAGTGAGACACGTGGATATACTCTATCACTGTCTT
This sequence comes from Crossaster papposus, assembly GCA_037893245.1. Lineage (NCBI taxonomy): Eukaryota > Metazoa > Echinodermata > Asteroidea > Velatida > Solasteridae > Crossaster > Crossaster papposus. The sequence goes on from JBAIAA010000620.1 coordinate 570,284, forward strand.
CTACCTCTGCTGTTCCTTCTGAGCAGGCTGAGTGAGGTGTAGATCAGACACGTGGATATACTATATCTCTGTCTTCTACCTCTGCTGTTCCTTCTGAGCAGGCTTAGTGAGGTGTAGATCAGACACGTGGATATACTCTATCTCTGTCTTCTACCTATGCTGTTCCTTCTGAGCAGGCTGAGTGAGACACGTGTATATACTCTATCTCTGTCTTCTACCTCTGCTGCTCCTTCTGAGCAGGCTGAGTGAGACACGTGGATATACTCTATCACTGTCTTCTACCTCTGCTGTTCCTTCTGAGCAGGCTGAGTGAGGTGTAGATCAGACACGTGGATATACTCTATATCTGTCTTCTACCTCTGCTGTTCCTTCTGAGCAGGCTGAGTGAGACACGTGGATATACTCTATCTCTGTCTTCTACCTCTGCTGTTCCTTCTGAGCAGCCTGAATGAGACACGTGGATATACTCTATCTCTGTATTCTACCTCTGCTGTTCCTTCTGAGCAGGCTGAGTGAGGTGTAGATCAGACACGTGGATATACTCTATATCTGTCTTCTACCTCTGCTGTTCCTTCTGAGCAGGCTGGGTGAGACATGTGGATATACTATATCTCTGTCTTCTACCTCTGCTGTTCCTTCTGAGCAGGATGAGTGAGACACGTGTATATACTCTATCTCTGTCTTCTACCTCTGCTGTTCCTTCTGAGCAGGCTGGGTGAGACATGTGGATATACTATATCTCTGTCTTCTACCTCTGCTGTTCCTTCTGAGCAGGATGAGTGAGACACGTGGATATACTCTATCACTGTCTTCTACCTCTGCTGTTCCTTTTGAGCAGGCTGAGTGAGGTGTAGATCAGACACGTGGATATACTCTATCTCTGTCTTCTACCTCTGCTGTTTCTTCTGAGCAGGCTTAGTGAGGTGTAGATCAGACACGTGGATATACTCTATCTCTGTCTTCTACCTCTGCTGTTCCTTCTGAGCAGGCTGAGTGAGACACGTGGATATACTCTATCACTGTCTTCTACCTCTGCTGTTCCTTCTAAGCAGGCTGAGTGAGGCACGTGTATATACTCTATCTCTGTCTTCTACCTCTGCTGTTCCTTCTGAGCAGCCTGAATGAGACACGTGGATATACTATATCTCTGTCTTCTACCTCTGCTGTTCCTTCTAAGCAGCCTGAGTGAGGTGTAGATCAGACACGTGGATATACTCTATCTCTGTCTTCTACCTCTGCTGTTCCTTTTGACCAGGCTTAGTGTGGTGTAGATCAGACACGTGGATATACTCTATCTCTGTCTTCTACCTCTGCTGTTCCTTCTGAGCAGCATGAGTGAGACACGTGGATATAGTCTATCTCTGTCTTCTACATCTGCTGTTCCTTCTGAGCAGGCTGAGTGAGGTGTAGATCAGACACGTGGATATACTCTATCTCTGTCTATTCTACCTCTGCTGTTCCTTCTGAGCAGGCTGAGTGAGACACGTGGATATACTCTATCTCTGTCTTCTACCTCTGCTGTTCCTTCTGAGCAGGCTGAGTGAGACACGTGGATATACTCTATCACTGTCTTCTACCTCTGCTGTTCCTTCTGAGCAGGCTGAGTGAGGTGTAGATCAGACACGTGTATATACTCTATCTCTGTCTTCTACCTCTGCTGATCCTTCTGAGCAGGCTGAGTGAGACACGTGGATATACTTTATATCTGTCTTCTACCTCTGCTGTTCCTTCTGAGCAGGCTGAGTGAGACACGTGGATATACTCTATCTCTGTCTTCTACCTCTGCTGTTCCTTCTGAGCAGGCTGAGTGAGGTGTAGATCAGACACGTGGATATACTCTATCTCTGTCTTCTACCTCTGCTGTTCCTTTTGACCAGGCTTAGTGTGGTGTAGATCAGACACGTGGATATACTCTATCTCTGTCTTCTACCTCTGCTGTTCCTTCTGAGCAGCATGAGTGAGACACGTGGATATAGTCTATCTCTGTCTTCTACATCTGCTGTTCCTTCTGAGCAGGCTGAGTGAGGTGTAGATCAGACACGTGGATATACTCTATCTCTGTCTATTCTACCTCTGCTGTTCCTTCTGAGCAGGCTGAGTGAGACACGTGGATATACTCTATCTCTGTCTTCTACCTCTGCTGTTCCTTCTGAGCAGGCTGAGTGAGACACGTGGATATACTCTATCACTGTCTTCTACCTCTGCTGTTCCTTCTGAGCAGGCTGAGTGAGGTGTAGATCAGACACGTGTATATACTCTATCTCTGTCTTCTACCTCTGCTGATCCTTCTGAGCAGGCTGAGTGAGACACGTGGATATACTCTATATCTGTCTTCTACCTCTGCTGTTCCTTCTGAGCAGGCTGAGTGAGACACGTGGATATACTCTATCTCTGTCTTCTACCTCTGCTGTTCCTTCTGAGCAGGCTGAGTGAGGTGTAGATCAGACACGTGGATATACTCTATCTATGTCTTCTACCTCTGCTGTTCCTTCTGAGCAGCCTAAGTGAGACACGTGGATATACTCTATCTCTGTCTTCTACCTCTGCTGTTCCTTCTGAGCAGGCTGAGTGAGACACGTGGATATACTCTATATCTGTCTTCTACCTCTGCTTTTCCTTCTGAGCAGGCTGAGTGAGACACGTGGATATACTCTATCTCTATATTCTACCTATGCTGTTCCTTCTGAGCAGGCTGAGTGAGACACGTGGATATACTCTATCTCTGTCTTCTACCTCTGCTGTTCCTTCTGAGCAGGCTGAGTGAGACACGTGGATATACTCTATCTCTGTCTTCTACCTCTGCTGTTCCTTCTGAGCAGCCTGAATGAGACACGTGGATATACTCTATCTCTGTCTTCTACCTCTGCTGTTCCTTCTGAGCAGGCTGAGTGAGGTGTAGATCAGACACGTGGATATACTCTATCTCTGTCTTCTACCTCTGCTGTTCCTTCTGAGCAGGCTGAGTGAGACACGTGGATATACTCTATCTCTGTCTTCTACCTCTGCTGTTCCTTCTGAGCAGGCTGAGTGAGGTGTAGATCAGACACGTGGATATACTCTATCTATGTCTTCTACCTCTGCTGTTCCTTCTGAGCAGCCTAAGTGAGACACGTGGATATACTCTATCTCTGTCTTCTACCTCTGCTGTTCCTTCTGAGCAGGCTGAGTGAGACACGTGGATATACTCTATATCTGTCTTCTACCTCTGCTTTTCCTTCTGAGCAGGCTGAGTGAGACACGTGGATATACTCTATCTCTATATTCTACCTATGCTGTTCCTTCTGAGCAGGCTGAGTGAGACACGTGGATATAGTCTATCTCTGTCTTCTACATCTGCTGTTCCTTCTGAGCAGGCTGAGTGAGGTGTAGATCAGACACGTGGATATACTCTATCTCTGTCTATTCTACCTCTGCTGTTCCTTCTGAGCAGGCTGAGTGAGACACGTGGATATACTCTATCTCTGTCTTCTACCTCTGCTGTTCCTTCTGAGCAGGCTGAGTGAGACACGTGGATATACTCTATCACTGTCTTCTACCTCTGCTGTTCCTTCTGAGCAGGCTGAGTGAGGTGTAGATCAGACACGTGTATATACTCTATCTCTGTCTTCTACCTCTGCTGATCCTTCTGAGCAGGCTGAGTGAGACACGTGGATATACTCTATATCTGTCTTCTACCTCTGCTGTTCCTTCTGAGCAGGCTGAGTGAGACACGTGGATATACTCTATCTCTGTCTTCTACCTCTGCTGTTCCTTCTGAGCAGGCTGAGTGAGGTGTAGATCAGACACGTGGATATACTCTATCTATGTCTTCTACCTCTGCTGTTCCTTCTGAGCAGCCTAAGTGAGACACGTGGATATACTCTATCTCTGTCTTCTACCTCTGCTGTTCCTTCTGAGCAGGCTGAGTGAGACACGTGGATATACTCTATATCTGTCTTCTACCTCTGCTTTTCCTTCTGAGCAGGCTGAGTGAGACACGTGGATATACTCTATCTCTATATTCTACCTATGCTGTTCCATCTGAGCAGGCTGAGTGAGACACGTGGATATACTCTATCTCTGTCTTCTACCTCTGCTGTTCCTTCTGAGCAGGCTGAGTGAGACACGTGGATATACTCTATCTCTGTCTTCTACCTCTGCTGTTCCTTCTGAGCAGCCTGAATGAGACACGTGGATATACTCTATCTCTGTCTTCTACCTCTGCTGTTCCTTCTGAGCAGGCTGAGTGAGGTGTAGATCAGACACGTGGATATACTCTATCTCTGTCTTCTACCTCTGCTGTTCCTTCTGAGCAGGCTGAGTGAGACACGTGGATATACTCTATCTCTGTCTTCTACCTCTGCTGTTCCTTCTGAGCAGGCTGAGTGAGGTGTAGATCAGACACGTGGATATACTCTATCTATGTCTTCTACCTCTGCTGTTCCTTCTGAGCAGCCTAAGTGAGACACGTGGATATACTCTATCTCTGTCTTCTACCTCTGCTGTTCCTTCTGAGCAGGCTGAGTGAGACACGTGGATATACTCTATATCTGTCTTCTACCTCTGCTTTTCCTTCTGAGCAGGCTGAGTGAGACACGTGGATATACTCTATCTCTATATTCTACCTATGCTGTTCCTTCTGAGCAGGCTGAGTGAGACACGTGGATATACTCTATCTCTGTCTTCTACCTCTGCTGTTCCTTCTGAGCAGGCTGAGTGAGGTGTAGATCAGACACGTGGATATACTCTATCTCTGTCTTCTACCTCTGCTGTTCCTTCTGAGCAGGCTGAGTGAGGTGTAGATCAGACACGTGGATATACTCTATCTCTGTCTTCTACCTCTGCTGTTCCTTCTGAGCAGGCTGAGTGAGGTGTAGATCAGACACGTGGATATACTCTATCTCTGTCTTCTACCTCTGCTGTTCCTTCTGAGCAGGCTTAGTGAGGTGTAGATCAGACACGTGGATATACTCTATCTCTGTCTTCTACCTCTGCTGTTCCTTCTGAGCAGGCTGAGTGAGACACGTGTATATACTCTATCTCTGTCTTCTACCTCTGCTGCTCCTTCTGAGCAGGCTGAGTGAGACACGTGGATATACTCTATCTCTGTCTTCTACCTCTGCTGTTCCTTCTGAGCAGGCTGAGTGAGACACGTGGATATACTCTATCTCTGTCTTCTACCTCTGCTGTTCCTTCTGAGCAGGCTGAGTGAGGTGTAGATCAGACACGTGGATATACTCTATCTCTGTCTTCTACCTCTGCTGTTCCTTCTGAGCAGGCTGAGTGAGGTGTAGATCAGACACGTGGATATACTCTATCTCTGTCTTCTACCTCTGCTGCTCCTTCTGAGCAGGCTGAGTGAGACACGTGGATATACTCTATCTCTGTCTTCTACCTCTGCTGTTCCTTCTGAGCAGGCTGAGTGAGACACGTGGATATACTCTATCACTGTCTTCTACCTCTGCTGTTCCTTCTGAGCAGGCTGAGTGAGGTGTAGATCAGACACGTGGATATACTATATCTCTGTCTTCTACCTCTGCTGTTCCTTCTGAGCAGGCTTAGTGAGGTGTAGATCAGACACGTGGATATACTCTATCTCTGTCTTCTACCTATGCTGTTCCTTCTGAGCAGGCTGAGTGAGACACGTGTATATACTCTATCTCTGTCTTCTACCTCTGCTGCTCCTTCTGAGCAGGCTGAGTGAGACACGTGGATATACTCTATCACTGTCTTCTACCTCTGCTGTTCCTTCTGAGCAGGCTGAGTGAGGTGTAGATCAGACACGTGGATATACTCTATATCTGTCTTCTACCTCTGCTGTTCCTTCTGAGCAGGCTGAGTGAGACACGTGGATATACTCTATCTCTGTCTTCTACCTCTGCTGTTCCTTCTGAGCAGCCTGAATGAGACACGTGGATATACTCTATCTCTGTATTCTACCTCTGCTGTTCCTTCTGAGCAGGCTGAGTGAGGTGTAGATCAGACACGTGGATATACTCTATATCTGTCTTCTACCTCTGCTGTTCCTTCTGAGCAGGCTGAATGAGACACGTGTATATACTCTATCTCTGTCTTCTACCTCTGCTGTTCCTTCTGAGCAGGCTGGGTGAGACATGTGGATATACTATATCTCTGTCTTCTACCTCTGCTGTTCCTTCTGAGCAGGATGAGTGAGACACGTGGATATACTCTATCACTGTCTTCTACCTCTGCTGTTCCTTTTGAGCAGGCTGAGTGAGGTGTAGATCAGACACGTGGATATACTCTATCTCTGTCTTCTACCTCTGCTGTTTCTTCTGAGCAGGCTTAGTGAGGTGTAGATCAGACACGTGGATATACTCTATCTCTGTCTTCTACCTCTGCTGTTCCTTCTGAGCAGGCTGAGTGAGACACGTGGATATACTCTATCACTGTCTTCTACCTCTGCTGTTCCTTCTAAGCAGGCTGAGTGAGGCACGTGTATATACTCTATCTCTGTCTTCTACCTCTGCTGTTCCTTCTGAGCAGCCTGAATGAGACACGTGGATATACTCTATCTCTGTATTCTACCTCTGCTGTTCCTTCTGAGCAGGCTGAGTGAGGTGTAGATCAGACACGTGGATATACTCTATCTCTGTCTTCTACCTCTGCTGTTCCTTCTGAGCAGGCTGAATGAGACACGTGTATATACTCTATCTCTGTCTTCTACCTCTGCTGTTCCTTCTGAGCAGGCTGGGTGAGACATGTGGATATACTATATCTCTGTCTTCTACCTCTGCTGTTCCTTCTGAGCAGGATGAGTGAGACACGTGGATATACTCTATCACTGTCTTCTACCTCTGCTGTTCCTTCTGAGCAGGCTGCGTGAGGTGTAGATCAGACACGTGGATATACTATATCTCTGTCTTCTACCTCTGCTGTTCCTTCTAAGCAGCCTGAGTGAGGTGTAGATCAGACACGTGGATATACTCTATCTCTGTCTTCTACCTCTGCTGTTCCTTTTGACCAGGCTTAGTGTGGTGTAGATCAGACACGTGGATATACTCTATCTCTGTCTTCTACCTCTGCTGTTCCTTCTGAGCAGCATGAGTGAGACACGTGGATATAGTCTATCTCTGTCTTCTACATCTGCTGTTCCTTCTGAGCAGGCTGAGTGAGGTGTAGATTAGACACGTGGATATACTCTATCTCTGTCTCTTCTACCTCTGCTGTTCCTTCTGAGCAGGCTGAGTGAGACACGTGGATATACTCTATCTCTGTCTTCTACCTCTGCTGTTCCTTCTGAGCAGGCTGAGTGAGACACGTGGATATACTCTATCTCTGTCTTCTACCTCTGCTGTTCCTTCTGAGCAGGCTGAGTGAGACACGTGGATATACTCTATATCTGTCTTCTATCTCTGATTTTCCTTCTGAGCAGGCTGAGTGAGACACGTGGATATACTCTATCTCTGTCTTCTACCTATGCTGTTCCTTCTGAGCAGGCTGAGTGAGACATGTGGATATACTATATCTCTGTCTTCTACCTCTGCTGTTCCTTCTGAGCAGGATGAGTGAGACACGTGGATATACTCTATCACTGTCTTCTACCTCTGCTGTTCCTTCTGAGCAGGCTGCGTGAGGTGTAGATCAGACACGTGGATATACTATATCTCTGTCTTCTACCTCTGCTGTTCCTTCTAAGCAGCCTGAGTGAGGTGTAGATCAGACACGTGGATATACTCTATCTCTGTCTTCTACCTCTGCTGTTCCTTTTGACCAGGCTTAGTGTGGTGTAGATCAGACACGTGGATATACTCTATCTCTGTCTTCTACCTCTGCTGTTCCTTCTGAGCAGCATGAGTGAGACACGTGGATATAGTCTATCTCTGTCTTCTACATCTGCTGTTCCTTCTGAGCAGGCTGAGTGAGGTGTAGATCAGACACGTGGATATACTCTATCTCTGTCTCTTCTACCTCTGCTGTTCCTTCTGAGCAGGCTGAGTGAGACACGTGGATATACTCTATCTCTGTCTTCTACCTCTGCTGTTCCTTCTGAGCAGGCTGAGTGAGACACGTGGATATACTCTATCACTGTCTTCTACCTCTGCTGTTCCTTCTGAGCAGGCTGAGTGAGGTGTAGATCAGACACGTGTATATACTCTATCTCTGTCTTCTACCTCTGCTGATCCTTCTGAGCAGGCTGAGTGAGACACGTGGATATACTCTATATCTGTCTTCTACCTCTGCTGTTCCTTCTGAGCAGGCTGAGTGAGACACGTGGATATACTCTATCTCTGTCTTCTACCTCTGCTGTTCCTTCTGAGCAGGCTGAGTGAGGTGTAGATCAGACACGTGGATATACTCTATCTATGTCTTCTACCTCTGCTGTTCCTTCTGAGCAGCCTAAGTGAGACACGTGGATATACTCTATCTCTGTCTTCTACCTCTGCTGTTCCTTCTGAGCAGGCTGAGTGAGACACGTGGATATACTCTATCTCTATATTCTACCTATGCTGTTCCTTCTGAGCAGGCTGAGTGAGACACGTGGATATACTCTATCTCTGTCTTCTACCTCTGCTGTTCCTTCTGAGCAGGCTGAGTGAGACACGTGGATATACTCTATCTCTGTCTTCTACCTCTGCTGTTCCTTCTGAGCAGCCTGAATGAGACACGTGGATATACTCTATCTCTGTCTTCTACCTCTGCTGTTCCTTCTGAGCAGGCTGAGTGAGGTGTAGATCAGACACGTGGATATACTCTATCTCTGTCTTCTACCTCTGCTGTTCCTTCTGAGCAGGCTGAGTGAGACACGTGTATATACTCTATCTCTGTCTTCTACCTCTGCTGTTCCTTCTGAGCAGGCTGCGTGAGGTGTAGATCACACAGGTGGATATACTCTATCTCTGTCTTCTACGTACCTCTGCTGTTTCTTCTGAGCAGGCTTAGGGAGGTGTAGATCAGACACGTGGATATACTCTATCTCTGTCTTCTACCTCTGCTGTTCCTTCTGAGCAGGCTGAGTGAGACACGTGTATATACTCTATCTCTGTCTTCTACCTCTGCTGCTCCTTCTGAGCAGGCTGAGTGAGACACGTGGATATACTCTATCTCTGTCTTCTACCTCTGCTGTTCCTTCTGAGCAGGCTGAGTGAGACACGTGGATATACTCTATCTCTGTCTTCTACCTCTGCTGTTCCTTCTGAGCAGGCTGAGTGAGACACGTGGATATACTCTATCACTGTCTTCTACCTCTGCTGTTCCTTCTGAGCAGGCTGAGTGAGGTGTAGATCAGACACGTGTATATACTCTATCTCTGTCTTCTACCTCTGCTGATCCTTCTGAGCAGGCTGAGTGAGGTGTAGATCAGACACGTGGATATACTATATCTCTGTCTTCTACCTCTGCTGTTCTTTCTGAGCAGGCTGAGTGAGACACGTGGATATACTCTATCTCTGTCTTCTACTTCTGCTGTTCCTTCTGAGCAGGCTGCGTGAGGTGTAGATCAGACACGTGGATATACTCTATCTCTGTCTTCTACCGCTGCTGTTCCTTCTGAGCAGGCTGAGTGAGGTGTAGATCAGACACGTGGATATACTCTATCTCTGTCTTCTACCTCTGCTGTTCCTTCTGAGCAGCCTGAGTGAGACACGTGGATATACTCTCTCTCTGTCTTCTACCTCTGAGTGAGGTGTATATCATACACGTGAATATACTCTATCTCTGTCTTCTACCTCTGCTGTTCCTTCTGAGCAGGCTGAGTGAGGTCTAGATCAGACACGTGGATATACTCTATCTCTGTCTTCTACCTCTGCTGTTCCTTCTGAGCAGGCTGAGTGAGGTGTAGATCAGACACGTAAATATACTCTATCTCTGTCTTCTACCTCTGCTGTTCTTTCTGAGCAGGCTGAGTGAGACACGTGGATATACTCTATCTCTGTCTTCTACTTCTGCTGTTCCTTCTGAGCAGGCTGCGTGAGGTGTAGATCAGACACGTGGATATACTCTATCTCTGTCTTCTACCTCTGCTGTTCCTTCTGAGCAGGCTTATTGAGACACGTGGATATACTCTATCTCTGTCTTCTACCTCTGATGTTCCATCTGAGTAGGCTGAGTGAGGTGTAGATCAGACACGTGGATATACTCTATCTCTGTCTTCTACCTCTGCTGTTCCTTCTGAGCAGGCTGAGTGAGGTGTAGATCAGACACGTGGATATACTCTATCTCTGTCTTCTACCTCTGCTGTTCCTTCTGAGCAGCCTGAGTGAGACACGTGGATATACTCTCTCTCTGTCTTCTACCTCTGAGTGAGGTGTATATCATACACGTGAATATACTCTATCTCTGTCTTCTACCTCTGCTGTTCCTTCTGAGCAGGCTGAGTGAGGTCTAGATCAGACACGTGGATATACTCTATCTCTGTCTTCTACCTCTGCTGTTCCTTCTGAGCAGGCTGAGTGAGGTGTAGATCAGACACGTAAATATACTCTATCTCTGTCTTCTACCTCTGCTGTTCCTTCTGAGCAGGCTGAGTGAGGTGTAGATCAGACACGTGGATATACTCTATATCTGTCTTTTACCTCTGCTGTTCCTTCTGAACAGGCTGAGTGAGACACGTGGATATACACTATCTCTGTATTCTACCTCTGCTGTTCCTTCTGAGCAGGCTGAGTGAGGTGTAGATCAGAAACGTGGATATACTCTATCTCTATCTTCTACCTCTGCTGTTCCTTCTGAGCAGGCCTTGTGAGGCACGTGGATATACTCTATCTCTGTCTTCTACCTCTGCTGTTCCTTCTGAGCAGGCTGAGTGAGACACGTGTATATACTCTATCTCTGTCTTCTACTTCTGCTGTTCCTTCTGAGCCGGCTGCGTGAGGTGTAGATCAGACACGTGGATATACTATATCTCTGTCTTCTACCTCTGCTGTTCTTTCTGAGCAGGCTGAGTGAGACACGTGGATATACTCTATCTCTGTCTTCTAATTCTGCTGTTCCTTCTGAGCAGGCTGCGTGAGGTGTAGATCAGACACGTGGATATACTCTATCTCTGTCTTCTACCGCTGCTGTTCCTTCTGAGCAGGCTGAGTGAGGTGTAGATCAGACACGTGGATATACTCTATCTCTGTCTTCTACCTCTGCTGTTCCTTCTGAGCAGGCTGAGTTTGGTGTAGATCAGACAAGTGGATATACTCTATCTCTGTCTTCTACCTCTGCTGTTCCTTCTGAGCAGCCTGAGTCAGACACGTGGATATAATCTATCTCTGTCTTCTACCTCTGCTGTTCCTTCTGAGCAGGCTGAGTGAGGTGTAGATCAGACACGTGGATATACTCTATCTCTGTCTTCTACCTCTGCTGTTACTTCTGAGCAGGTTGAGTGAGGTGTAGATAAGACACGTGAATATACTCTATCTCTGTCTTCTACCTCTGCTGTTCCTTCTGAGCAGGCTGAGTGAGGTGTAGATCAGACACGTGGATATACTCTATCTCTGTCTTCTACCTCTGCTGTTCCTTCTGAGCAGGCTTATTGAGACACGTGGATATACTCTATCTCTGTCTTCTACCTCTGCTGTTCTTTCTGAGCAGGCTGAGTGAGGTGTAGATCAGACACGTGGATATACTCTATATCTGTCCTCTACCTGTGCTGTTCCTTCTTAGCAGGCTGAGTGAGACACGTGGATATACTCTATCTCTGTATTCTACCTTTGCTGTTCCTTCTGAGCAGGCTGAGTGACGTGTAGATCATACAGACGCGTGTATATACTCTATCTCTGTCTTCTACTTCTGCCGTTCCTTCTGATCAGGCTGCGTGAGGTGTAGATCAGACACGTGGATATACTATATCTCTGTCTTCTACCTCTGCTGTTCCTTCTGAGCAGGCTGAGTGAGACACGTGGATATACTCTATCTCTGTCTTCTACCTCTGCTGTTCCTTCTGAGCAGGCTGAGTGAGACACGTGTATATACTCTATCTCTGTCTTCTACCTATGCTGTTCCTTCTGAGCAGGCTGAGTGAGGTGTAGATCAGACACGTGGATATACTCTATCTCTGTCTTCTACCTCTGCTGTTCCTTCTGAGCAGGCTTATTGAGACACGTGGATATACTCTATCTCTGTCTTCTACCTCTGCTGTTCTTTCTGAGCAGGCTGAGTGAGGTGTAGATCAGACACGTTGATATACTCTATATCTGTCCTTTACCTCTGCTGTTCCTTCTTAGCAGGCTGAGTGAGACACGTGGATATACTCTATCTCTGTATTCTACCTTTGCTGTTCCTTCTGAGCAGGCTGAGTGACGTGTAGATCATACAGACGCGTGTATATACTATATCTCTGTCTTCTACTTCTGCCGTTCCTTCTGATCAGGCTGCGTGAGGTGTAGATCAGACACGTGGATATACTATATCTCTGTCTTCTACCTCTGCTGTTCCTTCTGAGCAGGCTGAGTGAGACACGTGGATATACTCTATCTCTGTCTTCTACCTCTGCTGTTCCTTCTGAGCAGGCTGAGTGAGACACGTGTATATACTCTATCTCTGTCTTCTACCTATGCTGTTCCGTTTGAGCAGGCTGAGTGAAGTGTAGATCAGACACGTGGATATACTCTATCTCTGGCTTCTACCTCTGCTGTTCCTTTTGAGCAGGCTTATTGAGACACGTGGATATACTCTATCTCTGTCTTCTACCTCTGCTGTTCCATCTGAGTAGGCTGAGTGAGGTGTAGATCAGACACGTGGATATACTCTATCTCTGTCTTCTACCTTTGCTGTTCCGTCTGAGCAGGCTGAGTGAGGTGTAGATCAGACACGTGAATATACTCTATCTCTGTCTTCTACCTCTGCTGTTCCTTCTGAGCAGGCTGAGTGAGGTGTAGATCAGACACGTGGATATACTCTATATCTGTCTTCTACCTCTGCTGTTCCTTCTGAACAGGCTGAGCGAGACACGTGGATATACTCTATCTCTGTATTATACCTCTGCTGTTCCTTCTGAGCAGGCTGAGTGAGGTGTAGATCAGAAACGTGGATATACTCTATCTCTATCTTCTACCTCTGCTGTTCCTTCTGAGCAGGCTGAGTGAGGCACGTGGATATACTCTATCTCTGTCTTCTACCTCTGCTGTTCCTTCTGAGCAGGCTGAGTGAGACACGTGTATATACTCTATCTCTGTCTTCTACTTCTGCTGTTCCTTCTGAGCCGGCTGCGTGAGGTGTAGATCAGACACGTGGATATACTATATCTCTGTCTTCTACCTCTTCTGTTCCTTCTGAGCAGGCTGAGTGAGACACGTGGGTATACTCTATCTCTGTCTTCTACTTCTGCTGTTCCTTCTGAGCAGGCTGCGTGAGGTGTAGATCAGACACGTGGATATACTCTATCTCTGTCTTCTACCTCTGCTGTTCCTTCTGAGCAGGCTGAGTGAGGTGTAGATCAGACACGTGGATATACTCTATATCTGTCTTCTACCTCTGCTGTTCCTTCTGAGCAGGCTGAGTTTGGTGTAGATCAGACAAGTGGATATACTCTATCTCTGTCTTCTACCTCTGCTGTTCCTTCTGAGCAGCCTGAGTGAGACACGTGGATATAATCTATCTCTGTCTTCTACCTCTGCTGTTTCTTCTGAGCAGGCTGAGTGAGGTGTAGATCAGACACGTGGATATACTCTATCTCTGTCTTCTACCTCTGCTGTTCCTTCTGAGCAGGCTGAGTGAGACACGTGGATATACTCTATCTCTGTCTTCTACCTCTGCTGTTCCTTCTGAGCAGGCTGAGTGAGACACGTGGATATACTCTATCTCTGTCTTCTACCTCTGCTGTTCCTTCTGAGCAGGTTGAGTGAGGTGTAGATAAGACACGTGAATATACTCTATCTCTGTCTTCTACCTCTGCTGTTCCTTCTGAGCAGGCTGAGTGAGGTGTAGATCAGACACGTGGATATACTCTATATCTGTCTTCTACCTCTGCTGTTCCTTCTGAACAGGCTTATTGAGACACGTGGATATACTCTATCTCTGTATTATACCTCTGCTGTTCCTTCTGAGCAGGCTGAGTGAGGTGTAGATCAGACACGTGGATATACTCTATATCTGTCCTTTACCTCTGCTGTTCCTTCTGAGCAGGCTGAGTGAGACACGTGGATATACTCTATCTCTGTATTCTACCTCTGCTGTTCCTTCTGAGCAGGCTGAGTGAGACGCGTGTATATACTCTATCTCTGTCTTCTACTTCTGCCGTTCCTTCTGATCAGGCTGCGTGAGGTGTAGATCAGACACGTGGATATACTATATCTCTGTCTTCTACCTCTGCTGTTCCTTCTGAGCAGGCTGAGTGAGACACGTGGATATAATCTATCTCTGTCTTCTACTTATGCTGTTCCTTCTGAGCAGGCTGAGTGAGGTGTAAATCAGACACGTGGATATACTCTATCTCTGTTTTCTACCTCTGCTGTTCCTTCTGAGCAGCCTGAGTGAGACACGTGGATATACTCTATCTCTGTCTTCTACCTCTGCTGTTCCTTCTGAGCAGGCTGAGTGAGGTGTAGATCAGACACGTGAATATACTCTATCTCTGTCTTCTACCTCTGCTGTTCTTTCTGAGCAGGCTGAGTGAGGTGTAGATCAGGCACGTGGATATACTCTATCTCTGTCTTCTACCTCTGCTGTTCCTTCTGAGCAGGCTGAGTGAGGTGTAGATCAGACACGTGGATATACTCTATCTCTGTCTTCTACCTCTGCTGTTCCTTCTGAGCAGGCTTATTGAGACACGTGGATATACTCTATCTCTGTCTTCTACCTCTGCTGTTCTTTCTGAGCAGGCTGAGTGAGGTGTAGATCAGACACGTGGATATACTCTATATCTGTCCTTTACCTCTGCTGTTCCTTCTTAGCAGGCTGAGTGAGACACGTGGATATACTCTATCTCTGTATTCTACCTCTGCTGTTCCTTCTGAGCAGGCTGAGTGACGTGTAGATCATACAGACGCGTGTATATACTCTATCTCTGTCTTCTACTTCTGCCGTTCCTTCTGATCAGGCTGCGTGAGGTGTAGATCAGACACGTGGATATACTATATCTCTGTCTTCTACCTCTGCTGTTCCTTCTGAGCAGGCTGAGTGAGACACGTGGATATACTCTATATCTGTCTTCTACCTCTGCTGTTCCTTCTGAGCAGGCTGAGTGAGACACGTGTATATACTCTATCTCTGTCTTCTACCTATGCTGTTCCTTCTGAGCAGGCTGAGTGAAGTGTAGATCAGACACGTGGATATACTCTATCTCTGTCTTCTACCTCTGCTGTTCCTTCTGAGCAGGCTTATTGAGACACGTGGATATACTCTATCTCTGTCTTCTACCTCTGCTGTTCCATCTGAGTAGGCTGAGTGAGGTGTAGATCAGACACGTGGATATACTCTATCTCTGTCTTCTACCTCTGCTGTTCCTTCTGAGCAGGCTGAGTGAGGTGTAGATCAGACACGTGGATATACTCTATATCTGTCTTCTACCTCTGCTGTTCCTTCTGAACAGGCTGAGTGAGACACGTGGATATACTCTATCTCTGTATTCTACCTCTGCTGTTCCTTCTGAGCAGGCTGAGTGAGGTGTAGATCAGAAACGTGGATATACTCTATCTCTATCTTCTACCTCTGCTGTTCCTTCTGAGCAGGCTGAGTGAGGCACGTGGATATACTCTATCTCTGTCTTCTACCTCTGCTGTTCCTTCTGAGCAGGCTGAGTGAGACACGTGTATATACTCTATCTCTGTCTTCTACTTCTGCTGTTCCTTCTGAGCCGGCTGCGTGAGGTGTAGATCAGACACGTGGATATACTATATCTCTGTCTTCTACCTCTGCTGTTCCTTCTGAGCAGGCTGAGTGAGACACGTGGATATACTCTATCTCTGTCTTCTACTTCTGCTGTTCCTTCTGAGCAGGCTGCGTGAGGTGTAGATCAGACACGTGGATATACTCTATCTCTGTCTTCTACCTCTGCTGTTCCTTCTGAGCAGGCTGAGTGAGGTGTAGATCAGACACGTGGATATACTCTATATCTGTCTTCTACCTTTGCTGTTCCTTCTGAGCAGGCTGAGTTTGGTGTAGATCAGACAAGTGGATATACTCTATCTCTGTCTTCTACCTCTGCTGTTCCTTCTGAACAGCCTGAGTGAGACACGTGGATATAATCTATCTCTGTCTTCTACCTCTGCTGTTCCTTCTGAGCAGGCTGAGTGAGGTGTAGATCAGACACGTGGATATACTCTATCTCTGTCTTCTACCTCTGCTGTTCCTTCTGAGCAGGCTGAGTGAGACACGTGGATATACTATATCTCTGTCTTCTACCTCTGCTGTTCCTTCTGAGCAGGCTGAGTGAGACACGTGGATATACTCTATCTCTGTCTTCTACCTCTGCTGTTCCTTCTTTGCAGGTTGAGTGAGGTGTAGATAAGACACGTGAATATACTCTATCTCTGTCTTCTACCTCTGCTGTTCCTTCTGAGCAGGCTGAGTGAGGTGTAGATCAGACACGTGGATATACTCTATCTCTGTCTTCTACCTCTGCTGTTCCTTCTGAGCAGGCTTATTGAGACACGTGGATATACTCTATCTCTGTCTTCTACCTCTGCTGTTCTTTCTGAGCAGGCTGAGTGAGGTGTAGATCAGACACGTGGATATACTCTATATCTGTCCTTTACCTCTGCTGTTCCTTCTAAGCAGGCTGAGTGAGACACGTGGATATACTATATCTCTGTATTCTACCTCTGCTGTTCCTTCTGAGCAGGCTGAGTGACGTGTAGATCATACACGTGGATATACTCTATCTCTGTCTTCTACCTCTGCTGTTCCTTCTGAGCAGGCTGAGTGAGACACGTGGATATATTATATCTCTGTATTCTACCTCTGCTGTTCCTTCTGAGCAGGCTGAGTGAGACGCGTGTATATACTCTATCTCTGTCTTCTACTTCTGCCGTTCCTTCTGATCAGGCTGCGTGAGGTGTAGATCAGACACGTGGATATACTATATCTCTGTCTTCTACCTCTGCTGTTCCTTCTGAGCAGGCTGAGTGAGACACGTGGATATAATCTATCTCTGTCTTCTACCTATGCTGTTCCTTCTGAGCAGGCTGCGTGAGGTGTAGATCAGACACGTGGATATACTCTATCTCTGTATTCTACCTCTGCTGTTCCTTCTGAGCAGGCTGAGTGAGGTGTAGATCAGACACGTGGATATACTCTATATCTGTCTTCTACCTCTGCTGTTCCTTCTGAGCAGGCTGAGTTTGGTGTAGATCAGACAAGTGGATATACTCTATCTCTGTCTTCTACCTCTGCTGTTCCTTCTGAGCAGCCTGAGTGAGACACGTGGATATAATCTATCTCTGTCTTCTACCTCTGCTGTTCCTTCTGAGCAGGCTGAGTGAGGTGTAGATCAGACACGTGGATATACTCTATCTCTGTCTTCTACCTCTGCTGTTCCTTCTGAGCAGGCTGAGTGAGACACGTGGATATACTCTATCTCTGTCTTCTACCTCTGCTGTTCCTTCTGAGCAGGTTGAGTGAGGTGTAGATAAGACACGTGAATATACTCTATCTCTGTCTTCTACCTCTGCTGTTCCTTCTGAGCAGGTTGAGTGAGGTGTAGATCAGACACGTGGATATACTCTATCTCTGTCTTCTACCTCTGCTGTTCCTTCTGAGCAGGCTTATTGAGACACGTGGATATACTCTATCTCTGTCTTCTACCTCTGCTGTTCCTTCTGAGCAGGCTTATTGAGACACGTGGATATACTCTATCTCTGTCTTCTACCTCTGCTGTTCTTTCTGAGCAGGCTGAGTGAGGTGTAGATCAGACACGTGGATATACTCTATATCTGTCTTCTACCTCTGCTGTTCCTTCTGAGCAGGCTTATTGAGACACGTGGATATACTCTATCTCTGTCTTCTACCTCTGCTGTTCTTTCTGAGCAGGCTGAGTGAGGTGTAGATCAGACACGTGGATATACTCTATATCTGTCCTTTACCTCTGCTGTTTCTTCTGAGCAGGCTGAGTGAGACACGTGGATATACTCTATCTCTGTATTCTACCTCTGCTGTTCCTTCTGAGCAGGCTGAGTGACGTGTAGATCATACACGTGGATATACTCTATCTCTGTCTTCTACCTCTGCTGTTCCTTCTGAGCAGGCTGAGTGAGACACGTGGATATATTCTATCTCTGTATTCTACCTCTGCTGTTCCTTCTGAGCAGGCTGAGTGAGACGCGTGTATATACTCTATCTCTGTCTTCTACTTCTGCCGTTCCTTCTGATCAGGCTGCGTGAGGTGTAGATCAGACACGTGGATATACTATATCTCTGTCTTCTACCTCTGCTGTTCCTTCTGAGCAGGCTGAGTGAGACACGTGGATATAATCTATCTCTGTCTTCTACCTATGCTGTTCCTTCTGAGCAGGCTGAGTGAGGTGTAGATCAGACACGTGGATATACTCTATCTCTGTTTTCTACCTCTGCTGTTCCTTCTGAGCAGCCTGAGTGAGACACGTGGATATACTCTATCTCTGTCTTCTACCTCTGCTGTTCCTTCTGAGCAGGCTGAGTGAGGTGTAGATCAGACACGTGAATATACTCTATCTCTGTCTTATACCTCTGCTGTTCCTTCTGAGCAGGCTGAGTGAGGTGTAGATCAGACACGTGGATATACTCTATCTCTGTCTTCTACCTCTGCTGTTCCTTCAGAGCAGGCTGAGTGAGGTGTAGATCAGACACGTGGATATACTCTATCTCTGTCTTCTACCTCTGCTGTTCCATCTGAGCAGGCTGAGTGAGACACGTGGATATACTATATCTCTGTCTTCTACCTCTGCTGTTCCTTCTGAGTAGGCTGAGTGAGACAAGTGGATATACTCTATCTCTGTCTTCTACCTCTGCTGTTCCTTCCAAGTAGGCTGAGTGAGGTGTAGATAAGACACTTGAATATACTCTATCTCTGTCTTCTACCTCTTCTCTTCCTTCTGAGCAGGCTGAGTGAGGTGTATATCAGACACTTGGATATACTCTATATCTGTCTTCTACCTCTGCTGTTCCTTCTGAGCAGGCTGGGTGAGACACGTGGATATACACTATCTCTGTATTCTACCTCTGTTGTTCCTTCTGAGCAGGCTGAGTGAGACACGTGTATATACTCTATCTCTGTCTTCTACCTATGCTGTTCCTTCTGAGCAGGCTGAGTGAGGTGTAGATCAGACACGTGGATATACTCTATCTCTGTCTTCTACCTCTGCTGTTCCTTCTGAGCAGGCTTATTGAGACACGTGGATAAACTCTATTTCTGTCTTCTACCTCTGCTGTTTCTTCTGAGTAGGCTGAGTGAGGTGTAGATCAGACACGTGGATATACTCTATCTCTGTCTTCTACCTCTGCTGTTCCTTCTGAGCAGGCTGAGTGAGGTGTAGATCAGACACGTGAATATACTCTATCTCTGTCTTCTACCTCTGCTGTTCCTTCTGAGCAGGCTGAGTGAGGTGTAGATCAGACACGTGGATATACTCTATATCTGTCTTCTACCTCTGCTGTTCCATCTGAGCAGGCTGAGTGAGACACGTGGATATACTATATCTCTGTCTTCTACCTCTGCTGTTCCTTCTGAGCAGGCTGAGTGAGACAAGTGGATATACTCTATCTCTGTCTTCTACCTCTTCTCTTCCTTCTGAGCAGGCTGAGTGAGGTGTATAACAGACACTTGGGTATACTCTATATCTGTCTTCTACCTCTGCTGTTCCTTCTGAGCAGGCTGGGTGAGACACGTGGATATACACTATCTCTGTATTCTACCTCTGTTGTTCCTTCTGAGCAGGCTGAGTGAGACACGTGTATATACTCTATCTCTGTCTTCTACCTATGCTTTTCCTTCTGAGCAGGCTGAGTGAGGTGTAGATCAGACACGTGGATATACTCTATCTCTGTCTTCTACCTCTGCTGTTCCTTCTGAGCAGGCTTATTGAGACACGTGGATAAACTCTATTTCTGTCTTCTACCTCTGCTGTTCCTTCTGAGTAGGCTGAGTGAGGTGTAGATCAGACACGTGGATATACTCTATCTCTGTCTTCTACCTCTGCTGTTCCTTCTGAGCAGGCTGAGTGAGGTGTAGATCAGACACGTGAATATACTCTATCTCTGTCTTCTACCTCTGCTGTTCCTTCTGAGCAGGCTGAGTGAGGTGTAGATCATACACGTGGATATACTCTATCTCTGTCTTCTACCTCTGCTGTTCCTTCTGAGCAGGCTGAGTGAGACACGTGGATATACTCTATCTCTGTATTCTACCTCTGCTGTTCCTTCTGAGCAGGCTGAGTGAGACGCGTGTATATACTCTATCGCTGTCTTCTACTTCTGCCGTTCCTTCTGAGCAGGCTGCGTGAGGTGTAGATCAGACACGTGGATATACTATATCTCTGTCTTCTACCTCTGCTGTTCCTTCTGAGCAGGCTGAGTGAGACACGTGGATATAATCTATCTCTGTCTTCTACCTATGCTGTTCCTTCTGAGCAGGCTGAGTGAGGTGTAGATCAGACACGTGGATATACTCTATCTCTGTTTTCTACTTCTGCTGTTCCTTCTGAGCAGCCTGAGTGAGACACGTGGATATACTCTATCTCTGTCTTCTACCTCTGCTGTTCCTTCTGAGCAGGCTGAGTGAGGTGTAGATCAGACACGTGAATATACTCTATCTCTGTCTTCTACCTCTGCTGTTCCTTCTGAGCAGGCTGAGTGAGGTGTAGATCAGACACGTGGATATACTCTATCTCTGTCTTCTACCTCTGCTGTTCCTTCTGAGCAGGCTGAGTGAGGTGTAGATCAGACACGTGGATATACTCTATCTCTGTCTTCTACCTCTGCTGTTCCATCTGAGCAGGCTGAGTGAGACACGTGGATATACTATATCTCTGTCTTCTACCTCTGCTGTTCCTTCTGAGCAGGCTGAGTGAGACACGTGGATATACTCTATCTCTGTCTTCTACCTCTGCTGTTCCTTCTGAGTAGGCTGAGTGAGGTGTAGATAAGACACGTGAATATACTCTATCTCTGTCTTCTACCTCTGCTGTTCCTTCTGAGCAGGCTTATTGAGACACGTGGATAAACTCTATTTCTGTCTTCTACCTCTGCTGTTCCTTCTGAGTAGGCTGAGTGAGGTGTAGATCAGACACGTGGATATACTCTATCTCTGTCTTCTACCTCTGCTGTTCCTTCTGAGCAGGCTGAGTGAGGTGTAGATCAGACACGTGAATATACTCTATCTCTGTCTTCTACCTCTGCTGTTCCTTCTGAGCAGGCTGAGTGAGGTGTAGATCAGACACGTGGATATACTCTATATCTGTCTTCTACCTCTGCTGTTCCTTCTGAGCAGGCTGGGTGAGACACGTGGATATACTCTATCTCTGTATTCTACCTCTGCTGTTCCTTCTGAGCAGGCTGAGTGAGGTGTAGATCAGACACGTGGATATACTCTATCTCTGCCTTCTACCTCTGCTGTTCCTTCTGTGCAGGCTGAGTGAGACACGTGGATATACTCTATCTCTGTCTTCTACCTCTGCTGTTCCTTCTGAGCAGGCTGAGTGAGACACGTGTATATACTCTATCTCTGTATTCTACCTATGCTGTTCCTTCTGAGCAGGCTGAGTGAGGTGTAGATCATACACGTGGATATACTCTATCTCTGTCTTCTACCTCTTCTGTTCCTTCTGAGCAGGCTTATTGAGACACGTGGATATACTCTATCTCTGTCTTCTACCTCTGCTGTTCCTTCTGAGTAGGCTGAGTGAGGTGTAGATCAAACACGTGGATATACTCTATCTCTGTCTTCTACCTCTGCTGTTCCTTCTGAGCAGGCTGAGTTAGGTGTAGATCAGACACGTGAATATACTCTATCTCTGTCTTCTACCTCTGCTGTTCCTTCTGAGCAGGCTGAGTGAGGTGTGGATCAGACACGTGGATATACTCTATATCTGTCTTCTACCTCTGCTGTTCCTTCTGAGCAGGCTGAGTGAGACACGTGGATATACTCTATCTCTGTCTTCTACCTCTGCTGTTCCTTCTGAGCAGGCTGAGTGAGACACGCGGATATACTATATCTCTGTCTTCTACCTCTGCTGTTCCTTCTGAGCAGGCTGAGTGAGGTGTAGATCAGACACGTGAATATACTCTATCTCTGTCTTCTACCTCTGCTGTTCCTTCTGAGCAGTCTGAGTGAGGTGTAGATCAGACACGTGGATATACTCTATCTCTGTCTTCTACCTCTGCTGTTCCTTCTGAGCAGGCTGAGTGAGGTGTAGATCAGACACGTGGATATACTCTATCTCTGTCTTCTACCTCTGCTGTTCCATCTGAGCAGGCTGAGTGAGACACGTGGATATACTATATCTCTGTCTTCTACCTCTGCTGTTCCTTCTGAGCAGGTTGAGTGAGGTGTAGATCAGACACGTGGATATACTCTATCTCTGTCTTCTACCTCTGCTGTTCCATCTGAGCAGGCTGAGTGAGACACGTGGATATACTATATCTCTGTCTTCTACCTCTTCTCTTCTTCTGAGCAGGCTGAGTGAGGTGTATATCAGACACTTGGATATACTCTATTTCTGTCTTCTACCTCTGCTGTTCCTTCTGAGCAGGCTGGGTGAGACACGTGGATATACACTATCTTTGTATTCTACCTCTGTTGTTCCTTCTGAGCAGGCTGAGTGAGACACGTGTATATACTCTATCTCTGTCTTCTACCTCTGCTGTTCCTTCTGAGCAGGCTGAGTGAGGTGTAGATCTGACACGTGGATATTCTCTATCTCTGTCTTCTACCTCTGCTGTTCCTTCTGAGCAGGCTGAGTTAGGTGTAGATCAGACACGTGAATATACTCTATCTCTGTCTTCTACCTCTGCTGTTCCTTCTGAGCAGGCTGAGTGAGGTGTAGATCAGACACGTGGATATACTCTATATCTGTATTCTACCTCTGCTGTTCCTTCTGAGCAGGCTGAGTGAGACACGTGGATATACTCTATCTCTGTCTTCTACCTCTGCTGTTCCTTCTGAGCAGTCTGAGTGAGGTGTAGATCAGACACGTGGATATACTCTATCTCTGTCTTCTACCTCTGCTGTTCCTTCTGATCAGGCTGAGTGAGGTGTAGATCAGACACGTGGATATACTCTATCTCTGTCTTCTACCTCTGCTGTTCCATCTGAGCAGGCTGAGTGAGACACGTGGATATACTATATCTCTGTCTTCTACCTCTGCTGTTCCTTCTGAGCAGGCTGAGTGAGGTGTAGATCAGACACGTGGATATACTCTATCTCTGTCTTCTACCTCTGCTGTTCCATCTGAGCAGGCTGAGTGAGACACGTGGATATACTATATCTCTGTCTTCTACCTCTTCTCTTCCTTCTGAGCAGGCTGAGTGAGGTGTATATCAGACACTTGGATATACTCTATTTCTGTCTTCTACCTCTGCTGTTCCTTCTGAGCAGGCTGGGTGAGACACGTGGATATACACTATCTTTGTATTCTACCTCTGTTGTTCCTTCTGAGCAGGCTGAGTGAGACACGTGTATATACTCTATCTCTGTCTTCTACCTATGCTGTTCCTTCTGAGCAGGCTGAGTGAGGTGTAGATCTGACACGTGGATATACTCTATCTCTGTCTTCTACCTCTGCTGTTCCTTCTGAGCAGGCTTATTGAGACACGTGGATAAACTCTATTTCTGTCTTCTACCTCTGCTGTTCCTTCTGAGTAGGCTGAGTGAGGTGTAGATCAGACACGTGGATATACTCTATCTCTGTCTTCTACCTCTGCTGTTCCTTCTGAGCAGGCTGAGTTAGGTGTAGATCAGACACGTGAATATACTCTATCTCTGTCTTCTACCTCTGCTGTTCCTTCTGAGCAGGCTGAGTGAGGTGTAGATCAGACACGTGGATATACTCTATATCTGTCTTCTACCTCTGCTGTTCCTTCTGAGCAGGCTGAGTGAGACACGTGGATATACTCTATCTCTGTATTCTACCTCTGCTGTTCCTTCTGAGCAGGCTGAGTGAGGTGTAGATCAGACACGTGGATATACTCTATCTCTGCCTTCTACCTCTGCTGTTCCTTCTGTGCAGGCTGAGTAGGACACGTGGATATACTCTATCTCTGTCTTCTACCTCTGCTGTTCCTTCTGAGCAGGCTGAGTGAGACACGTGTATATACTCTATCTCTGTCTTCTACCTATGCTGTTCCTTCTGAGCAGGCTGAGTGAGGTGTAGATCATACACGTGGATATACTCTATCTCTGTCTTCTACCTCTGCTGTTCCTTCTGAGCAGGCTTATTGAGACACGTGGGTATACTCTATCTCTGTCTTCTACCTCTGCTGTTCCTTCTGAGTAGGCTGAGTGAGGTGTAGATCAAACACGTGGATATACTCTATCTCTGTCTTCTACCTCTGCTGTTCCTTCTGAGCAGGCTGAGTGAGGTGTAGATCAGACACGTGAATATACTCTATCTCTGTCTTCTACCTCTGCTGTTCCTTCTGAGCAGGCTGAGTGAGGTGTAGATCAGACACGTGGATATACTCTATCTCTGTCTTCTACCTCTGCTGTTCCTTCTGAGCAGGCTGAGTGAGACACTCGGATATACTATATCTCTGTCTTCTACCTCTGCTGTTCCTTCTGAGCAGGCTGAGTGAGACACGTGGATATACTCTATCTCTGTATTCTACCTCTGCTGTTCCTTCTGAGCAGGCTGAGTGAGGTGTAGATCAGACACGTGGATATACTCTATCTCTGTCTTCTACCTCTGCTGTTCCTTCTGAGCAGGCTGAGTGAGACACTCGGATATACTATATCTCTGTCTTCTACCTCTGCTGTTCCTTCTGAGCAGGCTGAGTGAGACACGTGGATATACTCTATCTCTGTCTTCTACCTCTGCTGTTCCTTCTGAGCAGGCTGAGTGAGGTGTAGATCAGACACGTGGATATAAACTATCTCTGTATTCTACCTCTGCTGTTCCTTCTGAGCAGGCTGAGTGAGGTGTAGATCAGACACGTGGATATACTCTATCTCTGTCTTCTACCTCTGCTGTTCCTTCTGAGCAGCCTGAGTGAGACACATGGATATACTCTATCTCCGTCTTCTACCTCTGCTGTTCCTTCTGAGCAGGCTGAGTGAGGTGTAGATCAGACACGTGAATATACTCTATCTCTGTCTTCTAACTCTGCAGTTCCTTCTGAGCAGGCTGAGTGAGGTCTAGATCAGACACGTGGATATACTCTATCTCTGTCTTCTACCTCTGCTGTTCCTTCTGAGCAGGCTGAGTGAGGTGTAGATCAGACACGTGGATATACTCTATCTCTGTCTTCTACCTCTGCTGTTCCTTCTGAGCAGGCTGAGTGAGACACGTGGATATACACTATCTCTGTCTTCTACCTCTGCTGTTCCTTCTGAGCAGGCTGAGTGAGGGGTAGATAGGACACGTGAATAAACCCTATCTCTGTCTTCTACCTCTGCTGTTCCTTCTGAGCAGGCTGAGTGAGGTGTAGATCAGACACTTGGATATACTCTATATCTGTCTTCTACCTCTGCTGTTCCTTCTGAGTAGGCTGAGTGAGGTGTAGATCAGACACGTGGATATACTCTATCTCTGTCTTCTACCTCTGATGTTCCTTCTGAGCAGGCTGAGTGAGGTGTAGATCAGACACGTGAATATACTCTATATCTGTCTTTTACCTCTGCTGTTCCTTCTGAGCAGGCTGAGTGAGGTGTAGATCAGACACGTGGATATACTCTATCTCTGTCTTTTACCTCTTCTGTTCCTTCTGAGCAGGCTGAGTGAGGTGTAGATAAGACACGTGAATATACTCTATCTCTGTCTTCTACCTCTGCTGTTCCTTCTGAGTAGGCTGAGTGAGGTGTACATCAGACACGTGGATATACTCTATCTCTGTCGTCTACCTCTGCTGTTCCTTCTGAGCAGGCTGAGTGAGGTGTAGATCAGACACGTGGATATACTCTATATCTGTCCTTTACCTCTGCTGTTCCTTCTGAGCAGGCTGAGTGAGACACGTGTATATACTCTATCTCTGTCTTCTACTTCTGCTGTTCCTTCTGAGCAGGCTGCGTGAGGTGTAGATCAGACACGTGGATATACTCTATCTCTGTCTTCTACCTCTGCTGTTCCTTCTGAGCAGGCTGAGTGAGACACGTGGATATACACTATCTCTGTCTTCTACCTCTGCTGTTCCTTCTGAGCAGGCTGAGTGAGGGGTAGATAGGACACGTGAATAAACCCTATCTCTGTCTTCTACCTCTGCTGTTCCTTCTGAGCAGGCTGAGTGAGGTGTAGATCAGACACTTGGATATACTCTATATCTGTCTTCTACCTCTGCTGTTCCTTCTGAGCAGGCTGAGTGAGATACGTGGATATACTCTATCTCTGTCTTCTACCTCTGCTGTTCCTTCTGAGCAGGCTGAGTGAGGTGTAGATCAGACACGTAAATATACTCTATCTCTGTCTTCTACCTCTGCTGTTCCTTCTGAGCAGGCTTATTGAGACACGTGGATAAACTCTATTTCTGTCTTCTACCTCTGCTGTTCCTTCTGAGTAGGCTGAGTGAGGTGTAGATCAGACACGTGGATATACTCTATCTCTGTCTTCTACCTCTGCTGTTCCTTCTGAGCAGGCTGAGTTAGGTGTAGATCAGACACGTGAATATACTCTATCTCTGTCTTCTACCTCTGCTGTTCCTTCTGAGCAGGCTGAGTGAGGTGTAGATCAGACACGTGGATATACTCTATATCTGTCTTCTACCTCTGCTGTTCCTTCTGAGCAGGCTGAGTGAGACACGTGGATATACTCTATCTCTGTATTCTACCTCTGCTGTTCCTTCTGAGCAGGCTGAGTGAGGTGTAGATCAGACACGTGGATATACTCTATCTCTGCCTTCTACCTCTGCTGTTCCTTCTGTGCAGGCTGAGTAGGACACGTGGATATACTCTATCTCTGTCTTCTACCTCTGCTGTTCCTTCTGAGCAGGCTGAGTGAGACACGTGTATATACTCTATCTCTGTCTTCTACCTATGCTGTTCCTTCTGAGCAGGCTGAGTGAGGTGTAGATCATACACGTGGATATACTCTATCTCTGTCTTCTACCTCTGCTGTTCCTTCTGAGCAGGCTTATTGAGACACGTGGATATACTCTATCTCTGTCTTCTACCTCTGCTGTTCCTTCTGAGTAGGCTGAGTGAGGTGTAGATCAAACACGTGGATATACTCTATTTATGTCTTCTACCTCTGCTGTTCCTTCTGAGCAGGCTGAGTGAGGTGTAGATCAGACACGTGAATATACTCTATTTCTGTCTTCTACCTCTGCTGTTCCTTCTGAGCAGGCTGAGTGAGGTGTAGATCAGACACGTGGATATACTCTATATCTGTCTTCTACCTCTGCTGTTCCTTCTGAGCAGCCTGAGTGAGACACATGGATATACTCTATCTCCGTCTTCTACCTCTGCTGTTCCTTCTGAGCAGGCTGAGTGAGGTGTAGATCAGACACGTGAATATACTCTATCTCTGTCTTCTACCTCTGCAGTTCCTTCTGAGCAGGCTGAGTGAGGTCTAGATCAGACACGTGGATATACTCTATATCTGTCTTCTACCTCTGCTGTTCCTTCTGAGCAGGCTGAGTGAGGTGTAGATCAGACACGTGGATATACTCTATCTCTGTCTTCTACCTCTGCTGTTCCTTCTGAGCAGGCTGAGTGAGACACGTGGATATACACTATCTCTGTCTTCTACCTCTGCTGTTCCTTCTGAGCAGGCTGAGTGAGGGGTAGATAGGACACGTGAATAAACCCTATCTCTGTCTTCTACCTCTGCTGTTCCTTCTGAGCAGGCTGAGTGAGGTGTAGATCAGACACTTGGATATACTCTATATCTGTCTTCTACCTCTGCTGTTCCTTCTGAGCAGGCTGAGTGAGATACGTGGATATACTCTATCTCTGTCTTCTACCTCTGCTGTTCCTTCTGAGCAGGCTGAGTGAGGTGTAGATCAGACACGTAAATATACTCTATCTCTGTCTTCTACCTCTGCTGTTCCTTCTGAGCAGGCTTATTGAGACACGTGGATAAACTCTATTTCTGTCTTCTACCTCTGCTGTTCCTTCTGAGTAGGCTGAGTGAGGTGTAGATCAGACACGTGGATATACTCTATCTCTGTCTTCTACCTCTGCTGTTCCTTCTGAGCAGGCTGAGTTAGGTGTAGATCAGACACGTGAATATACTCTATCTCTGTCTTCTACCTCTGCTGTTCCTTCTGAGCAGGCTGAGTGAGGTGTAGATCAGACACGTGGATATACTCTATATCTGTCTTCTACCTCTGCTGTTCCTTCTGAGCAGGCTGAGTGAGACACGTGGATATACTCTATCTATGTATTCTACCTCTGCTGTTCCTTCTGAGCAGGCTGAGTGAGGTGTAGATCAGACACGTGGATATACTCTATCTCTGCCTTCTACCTCTGCTGTTCCTTCTGTGCAGGCTGAGTAGGACACGTGGATATACTCTATCTCTGTCTTCTACCTCTGCTGTTCCTTCTGAGCAGGCTGAGTGAGACACGTGTATATACTCTATCTCTGTCTTCTACCTATGCTGTTCCTTCTGAGCAGGCTGAGTGAGGTGTAGATCATACACGTGGATATACTCTATCTCTGTCTTCTACCTCTGCTGTTCCTTCTGAGCAGGCTTATTGAGACACGTGGATATACTCTATCTCTGTCTTCTACCTCTGCTGTTCCTTCTGAGTAGGCTGAGTGAGGTGTAGATCAAACACGTGGATATACTCTATCTCTGTCTTCTACCTCTGCTGTTCCTTCTGAGCAGGCTGAGTGAGGTGTAGATCAAACACGTGAATATACTCTATTTCTGTCTTCTACCTCTGCTGTTCCTTCTGAGCAGGCTGAGTGAGGTGTAGATCAGACACGTGGATATACTCTATATCTGTCTTCTACCTCTGCTGTTCCTTCTGAGCAGGCTGAGTGAGACACGTGGATATACTCTATCTCTGTATTCTACCTCTGCTGTTCCTTCTGAGCAGGCTGAGTGAGGTGTAGATCAGACACGTGGATATACTCTATCTCTGTCTTCTACCTCTGCTGTTCCTTCTGAGCAGGCTGAGTGAGACACGCGGATATACTATATCTCTGTCTTCTACCTCTTCTGTTCCTTCTGAGCAGGCTGAGTGAGACACGTGGATATACTCTATCTCTGTCTTCTACCTCTGCTGTTCCTTCTGAGCAGGCTGAGTGAGGTGTAGATCAGACACGTGGATATAAACTATCTCTGTATTCTACCTCTGCTGTTCCTTCTGAGCAGGCTGAGTGAGGTGTAGATCAGACACGTGGATATACTCTATCTCTGTCTTCTACCTCTGCTGTTCCTTCTGAGCAGCCTGAGTGAGACACGTGGATATACTCTATCTCCGTCTTCTACCTCTGCTGTTCCTTCTGAGCAGGCTGAGTGAGGTGTAGATCAGACACGTGAATATACTCTATCTCTGTCTTCTACCTCTGCAGTTCCTTCTGAGCAGGCTGAGTGAGGTCTAGATCAGACACGTGGATATACTCTATCTCTGTCTTCTACCTCTGCTGTTCCTTCTGAGCAGGCTGAGTGAGGTGTAGATCAGACACGTGGATATACTCTATCTCTGTCTTCTACCTCTGCTGTTCCTTCTGAGCAGGCTGAGTGAGACACGTGGATATACACTATCTCTGTCTTCTACCTCT